>JAPZDV010000006.1:11763775-11778007 GCA_029814665.1 Acanthurus lineatus
TACCCCGCGTGATCAAAAGTCTGGGTGCTTAATGTTTTACCAGAGACAGCTGGGAGAGTGTCTGTGCATGTGTCTGCTCAACTGTGTGTGTGGGTGTATGTGTGTGTGTGTGTGTGTGTGTGTATGCGTGAATGCAAGCGAATTTTCCCCTGTTTGGGTGAATGCTTGTGTGTCAACGTGTCTGTATAAAAGAAAGACGGAGGACAATAGGACAGGCTGCTCTGTGGACGTCCTGGCGGAGGAGTGAAGGGTAGAGTGAGGTTATGGAAGGTGGGTTGAGTTCAGCCAAGAAGCTTCATTAAACTGTGCTCGGGAAAGTCAGGGGAGGATGATGAGAAGACGGGTAGATACAGAGTGCAAATAAAAGTGTAAAGAAAAAAAAAATCAAAAGGATATCAGCTGCATTTATGTGTGAGTGTGTGTGTGTGTGCGCATGTGTGTGTAGCAAAGTCTGTTATGGTAAAGTGCCAATAAGTGAAAGGTCTGATTAAGTTTATCTTCATCTGATCCCCATAACCTCAATTTCACAGAGGAGACACTGGAGTGAAAACACTCAACTGCCTTTTGCTCCGAATCTCCTCTCTAAAGTGTTGTTGTGCTTATTCTTTCTGTTCATTATGTGCCAATGCTCCTCCTTTTTAATTAAAGAATTCTTTATGTTAGAAGTTTTGGTCAATTTGATTAATTAAGAAACATATGTGTTGTTGTTCAGTTGAGCTTCAAGATGTGGTGCAGCATTGCAAAGAATACTAACCAACATTCAGTTTAAGCTTTGATGAGTGTTTGTTATCGTGAAGATAATATCTGTTGTGCATAAATGGAGTCTTGCATGCGGCAGGTGCAAGCTGTGTCTTTTATATGTTAGTATTTAGTTCATGGTTTGATCATTATCAGCACCTGAGTTACACATGTTTTTGTCACCACTGATGCATATCTGTGAGTTCCTGACACCTGAGCAGGATAAATACTATGCAGAAGTCTGCAAAGATTTCCTCCTACATGACCCAAACTTTATGTTGAGGATCATTTTTGATGATGAGACTTGTGGGATTTTGTGCCTTGAATTTGTCTCCAATGGTTTGATTGTTAATGTTGAGTATTACTGTAATATCCTGAGGCGTTTGAGGGAGAGCATTCTGGATGTTCTGAACTGTGGTGAAATGGAGGTTGAGCTCTGAAACTTGACAGTGGGTTTGCTCATGGCGCCTTACAAAAAAACAAGTTTCTAACCCACAACAAATAGTGACTTCCCAAAATAAAGTGGAAGCCTAAGAGTCACCTATTCACATGATTGAGGAATGCAGCGTTAATCCCAAATGATGCAAAACAGAACGGATCTTCCAGGAAGCAGAGTGCTGGAAGTGTCATACAGTTGAACAAGGGGACCACTTAAACAGCAGCCAGATTTAAATCAGATCCAGTTTTTGCTTTTTAATGGGCAGAGTCTCTGAACTTTTTGATTGCGCCTTGTATGACTACAAAAAAAAGCATAATAAAAAACTTACTGCCAAGAAGATATACTCCAGAGTCTAGGATGTCGGGAATCTGAAGGTGATTCATAAAATAATGCTACAAACATCCACAGAAAGTGAACAAACATGAGGGACCGCGAGCTCAGAGGGAGTTTGAGTCATTGCTGGTGGGTGAGCAGGATAGTCAAGCATGTAGATTTACTCACTTCTCACCTCAGTAATGTCTAACAACAGGCAGCTCATACCACTTCATTATTATTCACATAGGTACATCTAGAAGTTGTGGAGGTGAAACTAGTGCAACTTTTTGAAATTAATGAAAGCAGAGGAAAAGAAAAGAACATTGTTGTTGTCATTCCCTTGATATTTCAAAAGATGAAGTAACATAGACTAAAGAGATCTGCAGGAATATTGTCAGTTCCTTTCTAGAAAGTTTAGCCTCACTTCTACCTAAAAAGCCATATAGAAAATACAACAAAAAGCTGGAAGTCCAATATAAAAGGAGGAAATAGGTTTATTTGGAACAATGCCGCTTCCACTCCCAAATAATGAAAAATGGCTCCATGTGGAGTTTTAAGATTCGGGGCCTTATTTGCTAAGAGAAACAATAATTACTTCTGTTTGCAAAGACTTAATAGCTGGAAATTTATGGAGTTTAGCAACTAATTTATTAGGAATATTCATGCAAATCAAGTCAGATGCAATTTAAATACCTGAGGCACAACCACAGTCAACAGTCTCAAGGCAACACACGGCAAAAGGGAGAGGGAAGACTGTGATTCCCTACTGAAGCAGCAGCCACCACCCAACGAGTTACCAGAGGCCACGAAGAATAACTAATAATAAACATTTATTATTATTAAAATGAACAAAAATTAAAATTGCTGTCATTAAAAAAGTACTATCAGGAATCTTTCCCTCTGTTATTTATTTTCTCTGCTTGATACATTTGGACAAATAGGCTAAAAGTCAAACCTGCGGTCAGGTTTTCAGGCCGCACTCTTAACAAATGTGACTGCTTTACTGCTGCCATTAGTTTGTGTCTCTGATTATATCATTGTCCTGATTCAAAGTTTAATGAGTTTTTACACAATGCCTCCAGCTGAAACTGAAGAAAAAAGCTAAACTGAAAGTACTAAAACAGTTGGAAGAAAAAAGATAAGCTGATACGAGAAAATAGATGGTAGAATCTTGTAATTGAGTAGAGTGTGCACGTAGACAGAAACCTTGGTCTGTTAAAAACCTCCATGAGTGACAGTCAAATGCAATGAACACTAGCAAAATCATATGGCTGATTCACCTGTGGTCAACCAAAAGAACACATGAACACAGAAAATACGATGCTGAGCCAGACATTAAATGGAGCTAACAATTAAATTTCTTTTGAAACAAAGTGTTAACAAATGTATTTTGGCAGAATTTGTCAGTTTTTTTTCATTTGTTCCAAGAGCTGATTAGGATGCTTATCTGAACTAGAAAAAAAAAAAAACTACCACTGCTCACTAGCTACCACCTGGTGTTCAGCACTGTACCTTCTAACCGTGGGTTATTATATTAAAATCAGAGCGTAGCTTCAGGTTGGAGTAATTAAAAACCCCAGGACATCTTTCACATGTTCAACTTGAACTGAATGATTTTGATTTACACCATAGCACCCGTCGCAAGAGCCTGCAGAGTGCAAGTTTAGCTCCGGGAGCAGACAAATGGATTTTTGGAAACACAAGAAAAAAGAAAAGGGAATGGTATTTTTGGGCAGATAGCATTGGCAGTAAGCGGGATGCAGGAACGGCCTCTTAGGGTTTACAAGGGTTTATTTGCTGCAGAGATGTCAAACTGTGTTCTGTAAAATATTGCTTGGTGGTCTCCCCTGGTTAACCAATGTTCAAAGACCTGAAATGGGCTCTCCCATTTCTAGTGAAAATGTATCTGTGATGGCTTTCGGCTATAAAACCTGCCAGAACTGCGAGACCTTTAAACTTCCTGGCAACGAATGGGAAGGCCTGGTTTGAAATTTTTTTCATCTGAGCAGAGAAAAAAAAAAAGATAAAATACTGCCTGCCTTTACATTTCTGCCTGAATGAACTGATTTGAGGTTCTAGAAAAAGCTGAGCTTTAAATGTATTCATAAAAAAAAAAGCTGAAGTGCAACAGGCTTAATGTGGACAGGTCATTACTGAGCAAATAAACAGTGTGTGTTCCCATCACTCACAAATCCATATCGCCTCAGAGTAGAAGGTTTCACCGCAAATTACTGACTCACCTGGAGAGAAAGAGATAGAGAGAGAGGCAAAGAAGGAATGAAAAGAAAACAGTTATTACTTTAATCCTTGAAATTACCACTACTGTTTAACGAACGTGTTTCACAGTACAGCTGTAAGTTGCAATTGTCTTAACATTGCAAATTACTAAACATGCATCACTGTATCAGCATTTACAGAGCCTCAATAAAATGCATTCACTTTCACAAACAGCAATGAGGTCTTGTCTCGTTCATAGTGGAGAACAAACCATGAAGGAGGATCAGAGGAGCGAATATCCAGCCTTTTTTTTCCTGCCAAGTGATTGATAGAGATTATAGAGGGGGTGGAGAGTGTGTTTATTAGAAAAGAAAAGATGCACATATGTATATTTCTGTATATGCGTTTCAAAAGGATGTGCAAGTGGGTGGACGAGATCCTGGCATCTTGTGAAATATTGAGAGATGAGGTTCAGCTTCAGGCATCACTGGCAGCTCCGAATTCTGCAGGGAGGCTTTGTTTCTTGCCTTTTTCCAAAAAAAAAAAATTCATTGTATTTTGACTGTATTTGCAGCTATTGTGCGGCACACAAATGACGATATAATAAATCAATTAATGACATTTCTTGAAAGCCTGGATCCACTTGCACTTTAATGGCTGTTGAATATCCGTATGAGGGAAAAGAAGACAGGAAAATAAGGTAAGCCTGGACAGAGAGCGAGAGTGGAGGGGTAATGAGGCCTGGTCTGAAGTCAAAAGCAAAGTAGAGGCTCATCTCCTCCAATCAGACGATAGCAAAACTAATGAGGCACAAAGAGGGAGCCTTAAGAAACCTCACTATAGCTTTTGTGCCAACCGGGAGCTTGCACATTAGCTCGGGTCATTGACATAAAACCTAACATTAGACAGTCAAACTCACCTCAATGAACAAAGTGATCTTTAGAAGGTGGAAAATAGTTACTTTTCTTCAGTAAACACATTAATGCCTCCCTGTATTGACTTTACGTCGTCATGAGCAAATGCCCAGCTGCAGCTCGCCCCGCCGGTGTTGCTGCTGTGCAACAAGCTTGCCTCTACCTGCTGCAATAAGACGGCCAGTGTGTACGGAGGAGCACATCCTGAGGTGTGCAGCTGCACTGACATGGATTAAGACTCACTAATTTTGTTAATGGATGCTTTACCCATCAGGACGCATCTGGAGCAAGTGCTGACAAGGTGAAAGTGAGTGCGGCTGGATGTGTGTGTGTGTGTGTTCAAGTGTGACCGGCTCTGATGTTTCACCACATGTGCTTATCACATGTGATGCTGTGCTCCAAAAACAGCAGCCAGCAAATGAAAAGCTCTGCTGGTAGAGCAGCAGGAAGTGTGCAGATCAGGTTAAAGGATCACTGTCTAAATATCAGATTCATATCTGTTTATGCTCCGCATCCGTTCAGGGAAAGTATATTTTGAACATTTTGCTAAATATTCTTTACAGAAAATACACAAACACACACATGTAAAAATAAAACTCAGATTGTTTATATTTGCCCCACACAGTCCTAAATCACTAGTTGTGTGTATTTGCACTGTAAAGCTACTGCTGTCGCTAGTTATAGAGCAACAGAGCAGAGTCTGTATCTTTCTCCATTAATGCTTTTTTTGTGAAAACTTGATGTTTAATATTTGGACTAGACAGGGAACTCAGACAACTAAGTACAATGCTGTTGTTAAACACACTCACACACTCACCCACTAAAGAAAGAGCAGGATATCTGCAGTCATGTTTTTGTCTGAACACAACCTCAGAGGCTGCTTCTAAATCCCCTAGATGATTATGGCATATGGCAAAGCATGGGAGCAGAAGGAGAAAGAAAAAAAAAGTGTGCTTGCGTGTGTGTTTATGTGTTGGTGATAAATGAGAAGAAGAGAGAAAAACTGCTACCAAATTTTTTTTTTATTATTGTTGTTGTAACAGCTCATGTATTATCACCAGGACTGTGGATTCTCAGGAGTCTGCACCTGTCGTCGTACTTGCAGTTTTCTTTCAAAATCTTTTACAAACCCTGAAGTCAAATATTTGTAATGCTACCAAGTCATGTAATAGTAGATATTCAGATGTTTTCTATTCACCAGTCTAAATTGGAGGTCAGCAGAGGTGGCCTCAGGTATTCATCAAGGTGATCTTACTCATACAGCTAAAAAGTTTTTGCTGTATTTCTTAATGCTACATTTTGAGAACAATGGATACTACTTCTCAGAGGAAAAAAGATTACAACACCAAGATTAATCACATCTCAAATGGGCTTTTAGAAAGGCAAACATTTCTGCACAAGCATAGTGGAGGAAAAAGATATTAGATTGTGTTAAATTTTAAATGAATTCACAGCATAACTTTAAACCAGACTGAGAAACAGTATGTTTAAAGCCTGTTTTAGCTCTGACCAAACCCAGCAACACTAATGGATGGAGTGAGAACTGTGCTGTGTTGCACCTGTGATCACATGTCATTGGGTCCTGGAGAACACCTGTACATTGTTGTAGGAAGGTAGGAGTTGTCATGTTGTTGTACTCTTTGATATATAAGTTTTTTATATATATATACAGCCAATTCTCTAAAAAATGGTAAAAAAAAACAGGTCTGTTCATAGATTCTGACACATTTTAGGTTATTGTTAGGATACCATCGGCTCTGACAAAAACTTACACTTCTCTGGCAGAAATTAAAAAAACAACAACTGTGTTTTGTGTATTGTGGCCTGGCAAGGCTCCATGAGCGATTTCCTGGTTCTGGTGCCATGTGGAGTAAGCTGTGCAATGGATTAAATTAATGACTGTTAAATGCCTGTTTAGACAAACTTTGAAACATGCAGACTCGTGCCAAAAACTTTCCTGCTACCAGATTCAGCTGACCCTCAGTGGGTGATCTGCAGACTTAAGACTTGCGTGGTGGAAATAAACCTTGTTTGCCCTGACTGTTAGATTGCTACTGCACAAGCTTACAGCTGAATTCCAGATTTAATCCATCAATAATTTTTGAATGAATAACTTTCACTCCAACACAAAGATTTAGTATTTGTCATTCTTAAACACATGTCAGCTCACTGCATTACATAATGTCCTCAAAGACTCCTTTTGTTTAGACCGGCATTGTGTTAACAAAAGCGGTTTTTGACATGATTCTCCATGTCTCAAAATCTTTTTATAATCAAAAGAAGTGTTCAAGACTCATTGAGTAAATTTTAACTTGTGCCAGCAGCCGATTTGACTAAAGTGTTACAAAAACTGGCAGTGACTGTGTCCAGTAAGTGACATAAATAATGGAAGAGCATTACTAAAGTAGAGAGCTGTACAGTATGTAATAATTAAGCAGAACATAAGCCATGCCAAATGTCTTTAAAAGCTTTTTTGCTGTTTTGAATTGAGATCAAAATGCCTTGTAATCCCAGTAAAATTCAGTACTTGGCAAAGGATTAATTGAGTCATTGCTATCAACCCCGATATGCTGAATTTTAATGGTCATTTGCAATAATGGGACATCTTACTCATTGCACACTGGCAGCTTTCTAAAAGATCTTAATTACAAACGGTTGTTAAGTGTTCTTGGCTCTGTTTGGTCATAATTCAAGTTACCCCTTATGAAAAAAAATAGAGAGTCTTGACTTTGAATGACAAATTTAGGGCAAATTCACACCATCTAATTACAGAGCAGGACTTCATTAAAGATTTTCTGACCATCAAAGTTTGTTCAAGTGATCAATATTGGAAAAAGTCAATATATATCCTGCATATCTCATATCTTATAACAACCACAGAGACCCCTGAAGATCTCTGGCATCCCATTATGTTAAATGTCATATTGTGTTGTTGTCCACTCTACTGGGTAAACAGATGATGTAATTATGTGGATAGTCAAATTCAACATTCAGTGTCAAATATCTGTGTTCTCACATCATACTGATACATGCACATCACCTGCACATGTTAAAAGGAAGTGCAAACATCGCTCAAAGACACTCAATATGCCTTTTATTATATTTTTTTTTTCAACGATACATCTAGAGCCAAATGAGAACATTTGTCATCGTTTTTAATTTGTGTTCTGCCTTGTGGAACTTTCATTTTAACAAGAAAATAGTAATTATGATAATCACATTTTTTCCATTAGTTTTATTTGCGCTTTTGTGTCTGCCAACACCCACATACTGTATGTTTACCGATGTGCATATACTCTGGGTAAAGAGCAATATATGTGTCTAAAAGTCTTGGTTAATTTAGATCTCACTGTCTGTGGAAGCAGCCTGAAAACCTCAGTTCAACTCCAATTAACTCTGTCAGCAGCCAAAGACTAAACTCTGTCAATTTCCACACTTTGTAGTTCACTGAGTGTTTCTCTGCTCCTCACCACAAAAGCCTCATCCCTTCTGCCCTGACACAGTAACACTGCAAAATAACTGAAACCTTGTTTGAAGTCAAAAAGAAAAATGGGACAGCAGAGCAAATGTTTTGGTTTCTTTCAATTCATTTTTCTCATGAAATGTTCTGCTAATAATGGCAAAGAGAAAATTGTGTTTTTCAAGTTACTGCAAGTGTAAATACCACACACTCAGGGGGCTTGACAAGCAGAAAGTTTTCCAGCACTTTACTTTCTTGGCTTCTTTCGTCCTGGTATGAAAAACAAGGTAAAAAAGGAGAAGGATGTTTAAATGGTGAACACATTCATATAGCAATGGGTGGGCTGCGCTTATTTTATTGCTTCTGGTTTCAGTTGTAGTTAACATTTGGAACAACATTTTCCAATGTCTATATAATTACCATGTGAGTGTGCAAAGAGAAACAGCTACACCCTGATAAATCATGGGAAATCTGTAGTCATGCTGAGGAGAGGGGACCTCAAATACCACATGAATGGGGTGAGTTAAGGCTAACACTCCCCAAAAAGTGCAAAACAACCCTTTCCCTTCCATGCATCTTTAATGAGGTCTTTCCATGCCCTTGTTTAAGAGATTGTTTATGTTTAAAAATACAAAATTCATATGCTAAGACAGCAAATGTGATGTCAGAATGTGAGATTGGCAGGGAATTAAATAGTTAGGAAAAAACTATGAAACTCCAAAAGTTTTTTACTCAAGTGTGTGACCGAATCAGTGGTTTCCCAATTACACTAAATGTATAGTAAAAGTGAAGTGATATAACCATAATGTATGATTGCAGAATCTGCTCAGTCAGAATCTTTTTCTACGAGTTAGGATTTGGTTTACCTTTCTACTGTCTTTTTTTTTTTTTTGCAGCTAAAAAACTCTGAGAGAGAGTATTTTTCTTTATGACCTCTCTAAAAATATCCTGAATGGCTTCAGCTTGAGAATGAGCTCATCTAGTCTCACTCGGGAGAAACATTTCTGACATCTTCAGCCACACACACAATGCAGATAATCCCCAGCACCCCCACCCCCTCCCTCCGCTGTGTGATCTGCCTCTGCCCACTACTATCTGGATATCCTTAGGCTGCTATCAACACATTGTGAGAACGAATTCACCGTACTGCGGTATCAGTAAGATGAGAGAGAGACTTTTACTGTTCCTGCTGCTGAAGTGTATAAGACCAAGATAGCCATTCTTGTTTAAGTGTTTTATAATTCATGATAAAGACAGTTCAGAAACCATAAAAAAAAACACAAAACACAAGTCAAGATAACTTTGCCTGTCGACCCAATATTTTCAGTTATTATTACACATAAGAAATATGGTTGACACTTGTAGAATACCTCACCCCATACACCCACATTATTGCCTGAGAGGCCTTTCATACCAAAATAAATCTGAGGTGTGAAAACCAGTGCATTCAGTGTCTGTATTAAATCACTGCTGTGCTGAATTAACTCAGCTCCAATTAAACCACTACACACACAAACACACACACAGCTTTAGACTTTTAAACAGGGAGTGTTTGGTTACTGATAACAGCTATAATATATTTCTAATGAGGCACCTGCCAGGCTGTAGAGCTGCTAATTCACTAGTAGATTCAGCTGAACAGCCCGACTCTCCTCAGCTCAGCAGGAGGCACGGACACATACAGAGAGAGAGAGAGGGAGAGAGTCAAATTTTAGATTTTTTTCCCCCTGTCAGATAGAAGAACAGATAATAAAACCATAATTAGGTCACATACTTGTACTTAGGTGTACTCCTACAACGTGAACAGAAGTACTTGCATCCTGTAGCGCTACAGGATGCGAACACAATGGTCATTTAACAAGCGCATGCAGCTAAAAACTCTTTTTCATCTGTTATTAAAATATGATTTGAATGCAGATCTTCTACACAGATAATACAAAAAATTCCATCAACCCCTTTGTACTTGCATACAGCTTTTAAATCCTTTATATAGTGCTATGTCATTTTTCATTTGACTTGTGCAAAACAGTGGAGCAGGTGGAGAGGTAGCACAGTCAATAAAAACATATAGCAGGTGCAGCCTGTATTTACTTTCCAGCTGAAATGAGAAAAACACACTATCTTTATTGGCTGTTTCTGAGGATGCATCAGATACAACGGGTTGATTCTGCTGCAAGTGAAGCAACCTTTTCAGCTGTGCTCCTCACAATGAATGAGAGGGAAGAGAAATGGTAACAGGTGAGTGGAGACACTGTGTTTGCACCTGGATGAGTCTCACCGGCATACAATTGCAATTTAAGCCAGACTGCATCCGGATGTAATCCAGCAAGCATGATCACATACCCATTAAAGTGCATGCTGTGAGCGTTTACAGTACACCTTGCACTGATGCGCATTTCTTTCCATGTCAAGGTGAGATATCCAAATACAGATCGTATAACCAGGATTAAACTTTCACTTCTGCACGCTCAGTCTTTCCGATCTGCTAAAGCAACCCTTTAAACCATGAGGTATAATGCTGATGTTGCTTAAAAGATGAAACCCCAGCAGTTTCACTTGTTTAAACTGTAAATATTTTTTTTTCTTCAACATATTTTAACACAAAGCTGCATTTGCAAATTTGCATCATCTTTCTTTGGTGTAATTTCATGTTTCAGTAAATGCAGGCACATTTAAAGGTCCAGTGTTTGAATTTTAGTGGGATCTAGAGACTAAGTTGTAGACTCCACCTAAATAAATATCCCTCCTCTCCCTCCTCTTTCATGCATGAAAGAGTACCTTCTGTTGCTGCAAAATTTTTAAAAAACAAGGCACTCCTTAGAGCCAGTGTTTGGATTTTCAATTCTAGGCTACTATAGAAATATAGTGGTGCAACATGGCAGACACCATGGAAGACAACCCCCTGCCCCTGTAGATATAAAAGACAAATTTTAAGGTAAAAAAACAACAATCCTTTTAATTCCAGGGATAACACACTAATCGAAACATACTTATGAGTATTATATGCTATTTCTGCAATCCTCTACAAATAGAATAACCTAAACTCTGCAAGCTGGAAGTTCAACTGCATTTTAATTGCTTTTTTGTTGGGTACAGCGTGCTATGGATGACTCATCATGTCCTTCTTTGATAAAACATCTGAAACTGAAGGAGGGAAATTTAAGGTCATGTTCCATCACAGGCAGAGCAGACGGTCACACAAAGCCAGACAGAAGCTACGTTAAATAAAAGCCTCAAAGCTCAAACAACACGCCCACATTCCCGCTTAAGTCTCCTTCTCATTTAACATACAAACATGAACTCACATCTTGCACCTTAGCTTGTTGAACGAGTAACCAAACAAACACTCACCACGAAAAGGTGCACCGCTAATGTCAGTTTGCAGGCTAGATAGCTAATTAGCTGCTCAGCTACTGCGCATTAAACAGCGTGTAAACTACCTCCAAATGTCACCTGGGTCTGTTTACATGGGGATTCGGGTTCTGTAACATCACTGTAACAACCGACTGTCTGCCCATGACATGTAGTTTAGAGAGCAAGTTTCTTTTTCTTTGTCTCTCATTTCCCCTGCTGGGGGCTGAGCCCGCCAGCTGCTGTCAAGCAAACACTGACACCGACACGCTCCTCTGGAATTGGATTTTAATTTTGCATTTACTTGACTTTGCTATACACAATTACACTGAGTCACTGTTTTCATTCATCTCCAGTGTGTCACACAGTGTCACGAGATTTTTTGTTCCTCAGTCTACTTCTGGTCCCTGGTTGTCCCCTTGAAACTTGGATGATTATGCACCGCCGCTCCAATAACATCAGCAGGGGAAAAGGTGTGAATGAAGCATTTTACATCTTGAAGTCACCCTACTGTGGGGGTGTGTTTTTATGTGTGTGTGTGTGACAGAGAGAGAGAGACAGAGTGAGCAGGTGCAAAAAGAGCAAAGGTAGAAGTCACTGTACATCGCTGTACCTAGAAGAGAGAGGTGACAGCAGGTTGCTGAAGAATTGATGAGCAGAGAGGGGACATGTTTCACCTAAGATGTTTCCTGCTGTGATACATGTCCTCCATGATGACTTCCTGTCATCAATATCATTACATCCTGCTGAGGTTAGCTGACAAAGGTATCTGCCAAGGCTCAGTGTGCATGGATCTATAACAGGGGGAATTTGTGTTGCGTTGAAGGGCATGAGGGGATTTTATGAGAATTGTGCAGTGAATTATTCATTTCAAAAATGTGCTTCACCTTGCGTATAATCCAATTGTAAATGCCTTGCATGTATCTCTGCTCAAATCTCTTATTGTTTATGCCATTAACTGAGAGTCCATGAGTCCAGTTCTTGTTTTTTAAAATGTGCCCTGAGAACACGATTAACATCATCTACCCCAACTATCCACTTCATCTGTTCATTAATAAAAGATAATAAAGAAAGATTTGGAACAAACATGCATAAAATAAAAATGAGTCATAATATCACCTTGAATTTTAAACTTGTATGTTTGGTTATTTTCCTGTCAGTGCCCTCGACACAAGCAGCACCTCAGGACCGGATCTGGTTGCACATCGGCTGCCTGCTGCTCTTAATAAGAATGGGTAGATTCAGCAAACAGGTTTCATCATCAAAGGCTGATGTGTGTATGACTATTTATGTGTGTGTGACCATAACTTGATGTGATATGTTTTGTAAACCCAGAGAAAAACTGAAAGAGTGAAAGCCTCCCAAATAAAAAAAAAGAGCTTTTACATTCTGTCTTTTATGCCAAAAAAGGCACAGCTCAGGCTATTTATATTGACAGTACTTTATTTCTACTGTTAACACTGTAAAAATAGAAAAAGTAAAAATAACGCAAAGGCAAAAAAACACATCAGTGAGTAGCAAGCTCCTTGGTCACCTCCAAGGAATAAAACAACTGTTTAACCCCCCCTACATTCTGTCAAAACATCAAATCAGCAGGTGCTCTGTGATGTAGCAAATCATATTTCAGTGGTTGAGTGAAGGAGAGCTATTCCAATATCACACTGCTGTCCTGTCAAATCACAGGATACTTGCCAATAACAAGAACCTTCTGGCTGAGAACCAATGAATCAAAGTCAAATCTAATAGTTCAGACACAAACTTAATCACAGCTAAAGAAAAGCGCCTGCGATTGAAGAATGGGTCCTTCTTGCCAGAGGATCAGACACCAAGACTCACATTTGATAACCAGAGCAGCTGTGAGGGAGGCGACATATGAAATAACAAGCAGAGGCTGAAAAGGTGAGCAAAGAAGATTTGACAAAGAACCAATATCAACATTTTCTTGAACGTTCCATCATGTGTGTCAGGTGTCAGATATCAACTGTGTCAGTCGCTCTGCACCCCCGACCCCTGTTTCTGCACTATGTCACTTAGGTGAGTGAGCAGGATTTTGGTGCATTAATGCTTTATGGCACTTTGTAAAGCACAAAACCAACTATCACTAACTTTGGTAAAACTACTTGTTTTTTTTTTTTTAGCTGTTTTAGTTGTCGACTCATAATTTTGATCACAAGCAAAGTCAGCTCATTTCCACAGAGATTTAGCCGGAAGCATTTTACAGCCAGGTGTTGGCACCATATTGTCTCTAGTTCAGGTTATGTTTGCAAGCTGCTGTTCGTGACTTGTGTGCAATGCTAATCCAAACACCGACTGCCATAAAGATATCTAAGCATGCATGTTTACTTCATAGGTTCTCAGAATGTTTTATTATTATTATGACGCTGCTGAGTTTTGTGAGATTTGTATTTATGACAGTGGTTTTGAGCTCAGAAACTGGGGGGGCACAAAATCCCACAAAGGCTTTATATTAAAACATATGGACGGAATCAGAGGGGAGTCATTTTTAGTGCAAAGAAAACATTTAGCTTGCTTTGATAAAATTTTTTATATCCCAAATTGCAAACTGGTTTGTAGGTCTTTTATTAAGCTATAATTTAATTATAACAGTGGAGCACATGTACAATTTTAGTATTGAGAAGTGAAAAAGTTTTGTTGTGTTTATATTTTTTGTTGTTTTTTTTTTTTTTTAAACTTAAATCAAATCAAATTTGAATTCTCCTTGTAACTGTGCAGTAACTGTGTCAAGTACGCACTTCTTTCAAAGCAGCAAACCATAAAAAAAAACAACAACATTATTA
>JAPZDV010000006.1:11778107-11895528 GCA_029814665.1 Acanthurus lineatus
TCCTTGTAACTGTGCAGTAACTTGGTCAAGTACGCACTTCTTTCACAGCAGCAAACCTTAAAAAACAACAACAACATTATTATTATTATTAATAATAATAATAATCATATCCAAGTGTGTACCTTTGGATCTAGCTACAATACTAGCCAGAACACTCATGCAAATCTTGTCTATTGTTTGAAGAAGCCATTGTGCTGCCAGCATGTGAATGTCCTGTAAACACAAAGTGGCTGCACTAATCTGATATACTGCTGCAGTGCTTGCACAAGAAACCTTTTTTTCATAATAGCACACAAAACAATCTGGCTGAACAAAAAAATATAAATAAATTTAAAAAAAAAAAACAGGACAAAAATCTGTGCAAATGAGGGCTACAAGTTGGTTGTGTTCTGGTGACAATAAAAAGACATAAGAAACAGCACCCGACATGCACCCTAACCAGGACCCCAAGGACCAACTGCATGGGGGACAATCAGTTTAAGGAGTTTAAGGCCTGGTATTCCTATGCAGTGTGTCAAAAATAGTAGAGAGACTCAAAATGTACATTTAACTTCTACCTGCCTCTTACAGTCTTCAGTAACCATAGAAACAGAAAAGAAAGGTGGGTGAAGGAGAAAAGCTGAATTATGTACAATGCGATGGATGGACGGAGGGATAGGCAGTCAAATTATTGTCATACAAAATTTACACAGTATGGATTTTATTACACTGGAACCCCCTGAGCATCACAAGGCAGCCTTGAAGCCGTCACTCGGGAAATGTTCAGGAGTAAAACTTTTGATAAGCTAAAGGATGTTGCAGCTACAGTAGGAACTCTAAAATGTCAGCCACCAATAGTGCTGCACTTCTGTGTTAATTCAGGGCAGATAAACAGCTTAAAAGATAAAATAATAATAGATGGATTTAACAAGAGCAAGCTTATGCTTGGCCTTTAAAATGCCATCTCTCAAGGCATTACCTGTATTTTTCATTTAGAGGAAAGTTACCACTTATTTGTATGTCAAATTGAGTGATGCAGCAACTGTGGGGGGACCAAATTGCAAAAAAAAACAAAAAAAACAATTTACATCGTGTTGCATGAAGCCAGAAATGTGGACAGATGGGCAGAGATGCTGTATAATAATCTTTGCCTGTATCATTATCTAAATATATCTTTGATGTGCCTTTGTTTTCCTATTTGTATTTTTGGCATCATTGCTCTGTTAGATCAGGAAAGCTTATCACAAACTCGTACTCCTACTAATAATCCAAAATAACTCACACAGTCAACTTTCCTTAAAAAATGTTGTTTTGCAAGAAAGCCAAACAGCTACTTTGTTTGTGCCTCATCCAATGCAATTAAAATGAGTGCAGTGGTATTTACTGTTTCACAGGATGTAATGTAACACTCATTTCTATCAAAACCTGTAGTGATCTTCTAATCAGTATCTCATTTGGATGCTACAAACAATGATACAACATCTTACAAATGATTTCCAATGAGAACGTGAAGCCACACATCAACAAGTCGTCAGCAAACGTACCTGAATTAAATGCTTAAAGTGTCAGTGTGTGAGAAATAAATAAGAATAAGAAATTATTGAGTTTGTTAAGTCTTTTACGAGTCTGTGGTCTTTCAGATGCAGAAAATTATTTCAATCCACCACTCTACTGTCAAAAAGCATTGCTTTGCTTACAAGAATCAAATTATCTAAAGCAGCTGTTTTCAATTTCTTCAAGCTGTGAACGACTCAAACTAAAGGTGAAGGATTCGACTAAAAAGAAAAAAATCTCACAAAACAGACCAGACCAATTTAAAAACATCATGAAAACGTCAGCTGTCTAAAAAATGATCCATCAACCAGCCACATCTATCTCATTACGCTTGAACTATCTGTTATTAACCCCATCATTTACAGTGAAATTGCTTAAGCTGGTATCGATACAGGTATTGATTAAAAAGACATGACCTCCTCTGCAGTCTACAAGCAACATCAATTATCTCCCCTCAGTTAGTCATGGAGTTTTGTATTGATCCCATGCAAACTTCCTGTAAATAAGCTAACAATCAGGCATTTGACACAGGACACGACCAAATCTGTGAATGTTCACAGCTCAAGGTTAGCCTGCCAGTGTTTGTCATCCGATACTGTTTGGACTGTTGGAAGTGGAGCAGTCGATTCGAAATTGCTGTTTACTTTCCCACGCGACCATAAAGCCAATAGATGTATATTGCTTAAATCACTCATGTTCTCACAGTTTAAATACATGTAATGACAGAAGAGGTTTGTTGGATTTGTGACTAATTATCAGCATGATTGAAAAACCGTAGGCTGCTATTCCTTCTATTGATGTAAAGATGACAGGCATGTTTTTAAACCTGAGATCCTCTCTGACACACAGAAAATATATGTGTTGGTTTATAAAATGACACCTGACCTGACCCTCCACTCGCATTTCTCCACAGCGGCTACAACAGCCGTCTCACATCCATCATGTCGCTATTTTCTAACATGCCTTCAACACCTGCAACTGTGGCCCTTCTATGTTCCCACTATCAATACTCCAAGGCTGTTTTTTTTTTTTTTTTTTGGTGAAAGCAATGTTAAGAGTGCACCGCAGCATCAGAAAAGGTCGGTGGTTGTGACAATAACGTGACGACTTGAAATCCTCAAGGGGACTTAAGTGTTATATCAGAATGACATTTACAATGCTAACACTTTCAAAAGCATGCTTGATTCTACTATAATATAAGTGGGCTTTTACTTTTAAATGGGCTTTTCTGCTTTAACTACAATAGGTTACAGTACAGTATAATACAATAACTCTAATGAATAATTTGCCAACTAAAATGGCAAATGAGGGAACATGAAGGAGTATACTGGATTTAGTGACTCACTTGGGTAGCTTATATAGCACATAACTGCTCTTAAATCAGAAAGTGACAGACAATTAACCTGGAAAACAGAGATGAGTATATCAGCTCTCAACTCCTACCCTGCAACCTACTTCTCTATAACAGGAATGTAATGTAAGAGAAGTGTGTATATGTGTGTGTACATGAAGAGGCCAAATTCCATTTCAGAGTTGTGCCTTCCAGCCGGTTTGCTGATTAAGGCATTTAAAGAAAATTAGCCCCACAGCCACCATAAATCTCTTTGCTTCTCTTTAATGAATGCTGCAAATCTCACATCTAATTTCTGATTTGCATATGAAAAGCATCACCTTCACCTTCAGTATCTCTGCGTCGCACGAACTGAATTGCAATTTGTTAAACGAGGAAGAGAAAACATTTAAGTAGTGATGTGCAGCGCAGTTTATGTCAACATCTGCATATCAATTTGTGCCTAAAACTCGACTCGGAGTCTGAAGTGGACCGGCTCATTCAAACTTTGGTGAACCTTCTTTCTGATTGCAAGGTTACTATGCATCAGGAGACAAAAGATAGTTATGACGCTCTATCATCTTGGATGATCTCTATGAACTTAGCACCATCATTCATCACTTCAGTTGCTAACAAAATATGAGGCTAAATGAGGATAGGGAAGCATTATCAACTGAAGACAACATAGCCGGTGTTGCAGTGCTGATGAATATTTGGCTTTTTGGGAGTAAACAATCATGCCTCAGATGGCTGCTGAGGCAGAGGGGAGGAATAGAGCAACTTCTGTATGGCAGTCACAAAGGCCCCAACTTAATGGAAGTTTGAATTACCATTTAAATAGGATTTCTTTTGGGGGGAAGGGGAGGACTCATAGAGAAAGATAAATTACATTGTAAACAATGTCAAAACAGTTTAATGACACATATGAAATGAAAGCACACACCCCGTGCTTTCTTAGCTACTGAGTGATATAAAGAGTGGATTGAATAAATAACGAGGCAGCCTGAGGAAAAAGGTGACTATGCAGACTTGTTTTGTCTCCAGCAAGGCCTGCACTTTTAATTGACTTGAATAAAAAACTCAATTACAGCATTCTGGCCACCGGAGGGAGAGAGAGTAAGCGACAGAGAGAGAGAGAGAGAGAGAAAGAGAGAGAGGATAAGAGGGAAGGAAGCAGAGAGAGGAGTGAATGAAGCATCAGAGAGGAATGAAGGAGTTATTGGGTCAGAATGGCACCTCAGGGGGGAATCAGGACAGCAGACAAGCTTTTATACAGGCCAGACTGTCTATGGGAATTACACCTCACTGAGAGGTGGAAGAAAGGAGACAAAAAAAAGAAAGGGGAAGAAGATACATTGCTTTGTCTGTATCTTCTAAGGTTTTTTTATGCATTTATTGTCATCTATCCTGTTATTCCACTGAGGCCGACTGAGATACTGATTGAAGGTGAGGGGCATTGAATCAAGTGAAATCAGTAGGCAGTCCCACTCAGCTGAGGCGCTGATTTAGCTTCCACAGAAGTCGACAGGCCTCGTACTAGGAGAGTATTAAAGAAAAGAACATGAATAGATAAGAAGGCAACAGAACAAATGGCGAGCGTGATGCAAGGAGAAAGAAACTGAAGATTCTTTGTAAAAAGAAACATCCTTAGCACCACACAGTGATACTGTCAGGCTGATAAAGCATGACTGATTTTGGGTCTTCTGGCAGATTGTTTTGTGTGTATGGGGGTGTGTGAGAGAGAGTATGAGAGTTTTTGTATTTTTTTGTTAAGGCGTGGTGTAACCTGGGGTGTGGGAGTGGTGGTAGTGGTGGTGGGTGTCATGGAAGTGTGAGTCTTCCAGATATCCTGAAGTTAAAAAAAACAACAGATTCTTTGTCAGCCTACAGCAGTCAATGCAATGTTTGCGGACAGTGAGCCAATATATCCGCCTTGAGTGCATGTATGTGTGTGTGTGTGTGTTTGTGTGTGTGTAGTGCATGGACATCAAGCTGTTGTTCCCATGGTTGTGTGTTATTGATTAGTCATCTCTGTGGGCAATAGAAGCTGTTATCAGGCCTGACATGGAGACAGACGGGGGTGGATGATGCATGGGACGGGAAAACTGTTCAGACGCAAAGATAATGGAGCTGCACACACACGCCAACACACGCGCGCACACACATGCTACAAAGATGGACGGGTACACACTGGCACATGCTCCCACAGATTCTTGCACACACAATAGACCTGTTACACAACTGAGCGCAAACGTATTGGCAGCGATAGATTTGTTTTCAGCACCATGGACAGCACTCTAAATCTTGAGCAATGCCAGTGCACAGTGCATATGGCTCATGGTTATCTATTGTAGCGCCCACAACTATAATCAGCCATTACTCATGAAAGTTAAGTGTAGATGCCCTTAAGAATCAGAGTAAATCTACCAAGTGAGTCCAAGAAGTGAAGGCGCAGCTGAATGTGAAATGAGCTCATACTGTGACGAGAAACCCAGTGCTACTCTCGACCATGTCACATGCACCCAGGCTCCAGGAACTCACCTATGGGAGAGAGATAAAAGGAGAAAGAGAGAGAGACAAAAGGAGAGAGGTTAGACTTGTAAAAATATATATGCAGGATGTGTAAAATAGCTGTAATTTTGAGCCCTTAACTGTGAGAAATGCTTAAATGCAGCTCTGCTCCGTGTGAACACACTGCATTTAAACAATAAATGTAAACAGAGAGCACTAAACAAGCACTTATCAACACATGTATATTTCCAGATTGCTAGTTATGAAGCACTTAACACATGTACACACACAAATCAAGACATGATGTAAAAATAGAAAGTCTACCGCTCACAGCTGAACTAAATTAAACTGGAAAAAAAGAGAACAGAAACTGTAATGAATGTTGTGACAGTGCTTCGGTTAGGGTCTGTTTAGGTTCAGACACAAGAACAAACTCGGTTAGGGTTGGGAAAAACAGATCATGGTCTGACTCAACATACCCGGGTTTTTTTTTTTTTTTTTTTTGTCGCCACAAGCACAGCTGGGAAATGTCTACATGTCTTGTTAAAAATAATCAGTTTTGCCAGTTGAGGCACAAAGTGGTGGTGGTCTTGAAGTAGTGTCGAACAGTGATCTGCTGTTTGGCAGTCGTCTCGCCTGACTGTCACGCCACCACCATCCGCTCCTCCTCCTCCTCCTTGTAATGAGAAAGTCAGCTCATATACTTGTAATCCGAAATGAGTTGCTGAATTACTTTGATGCATTTTGTAGAAATGCTAATATGAGTGACATGTACAAATTTGATGTATCAGTACAATGAATATATTTAATTCTGGCAACTTGGCTGCAAATCTGCTAATCTGCATCTTTATATGAACTACAGATGTGTTAAGTGTTAGTGAATATTGTCCAACATGGAGTTCAGTCTCTGTTCTGTGCCTCTCTTGTGGTCATGTGACAGCAGCAATCTTGAAAAGTGCTGCGATTGGGCGAAAGACTGACCGACTTTTGCTTCAACTTCAGATGTCAGTTAACAAGCAACTCTTACTTTTTTCCCTCAAATACCTGCTCAGCCTTGCCAGTCTTTCCTCTCTCGCTCTCTCTCTCTCTTTCTAAGAGCTGAGTGAGTTGTGTGTAAATGTCAGCTGTTGAATCGGCTGTCCACGAGAGGCCAACCATGAGCACAGAGGGAACAGATTGTCATGGCCTGCACTCTACAATCCTCTCCTTCTCCACAGGGACAGGTAGACTCAGGTTTTTTCCAGTCAACCATGAAAATACACAGAGGTCAAGCTTCCCACCATGTCATCTAACTCTCTCTCTCTGATGAGATGGACAGGGTTAGGTAAGGCCACGGACCAGATACGAAGAAAGTGATCCATGAAAAAGAGTGAAAATCTCCATAGTAACTTTTTTTTTTTTTTACAAAGTGGTGAAAACATGGCGAGGACTTGGCGCTGACATTTTGTAAAAGATGGAGTCATGTAGTATTGAGAAAAATCTGATTTTAAGTATTCAAAGTAAAGATGTGCGCTATGTCTTCAAGAAAAAACAAGAAGCAGTCAAAAATAATAACAGGAGCTCCCAATGATGTCACATTCTACTCAGAATTCCTCATTTTTAAATAACAACACAATACAGTAAAATTTAAAACCATGCAAGATTATAGATTCTACTAATTATGCAAAAAAAATTGTTACCATCATCGTTTGGCCTTGGCTCTTGTTACGCACAGTACTGTGTACAGCAACAGGTCGGCGCTCAAAGTCAACTAAAAAATATGTTCAATTGACCAATTACACTGAGAAGACGTGGCAGCTTATTATCCAAACAAAACCTGTCAATTGTCTGGTTTAAAGGGACAAGTGTGAACGACTTGTGAACTCAACCATATTAAAATACAGTTAGGAGCTGAACACACTCCTCTGGCCAGCACAGCTTTTCTCCTCCCTTTATTGAGGGAGCATCTGCAGTGATCGATGTGTTGTCACAGAAAAAGGCCACTAATAACACAAGGTTGAGCTTAGGCAATGCTAAGCCAATTAAAAAGACACAACTAAAAGAAATGAGCCATTCGTCCCAGCTGTAAAGTCACATTCCAACTCTTTTTTTTCATTTTCATTTTTAAAACTGCATTCTTGTAGAAAAGCGTTAATTTTACATCATTTATAATGATTAAATAAATTTTAGCTGGTGGGTACTAAACATTTTAGCACCACACAACTGAAACTTTTTTTGTTTTGTAATGGTTTCAAGTGTAGAATTTCAGAACTGCTTGCATCTCCTTGAATTATTACAGTACAACTATTGCATTTTAGTAGTAAATCACTACTCCCATAGAGTAGTTGACTAGGCGCTAAATCAAGGGAGATATAGAATATTGTTTACAACCAATTAAGCTGATCAATCCCCGACAGAGAAGTCCTTAAAAAAAACCAATTGAGGGTTAACTAATGCTGGTGGAACCAAACTGAAAGGAGGTCAAATAGCAAAATCCTCGACTGGCTCTAAGAAACTTTTCACAAAATGAGGCGACAGGCTGATTGGACTAAACCTCCAACAAGCTTGTCTTGGCTGTAGATACTTTTTGACTAAAATAACAACATCGCTTTCCTCTACTGAAAATATACTGAAAAATATACAGCCATATTTCTTTTTTACTTCTGTCTTCTGCTGTAGATCTGCTGCATTGGTGCCCCCCTCTGCACAAAAGTCAAGCCACACATGCCAACTATGACTTCTCAACAGCTGCCCACAGCTGCATAACTGCTGTAGATGCATTGCTTCTGTTTTGTATCTAAAAACACAGACGAACAATTAGTCTACAATTGATTCGACTAGTGGTTTCAAAAGTCAGCTCGTCTACTGTTCTGTTAAACCCCTATTAGGAAGGAACAAAATAACTGTAGGAAGCTGTGTCCAACAGGTCAAGCTGTCAGCCTGTTAGCTGGTGCCTGTGACATCTCAGTAAAACCCCCAGAGCTCCTCATTTTTCTCTAACCGGCCTAATGACCACATATGGCATCCTTCATGAACAGACATTATGGTAAGGCTTGTCCTACAGCAAAATGAAGATAGACATCAACTGTCTTTATTGGACTGTAGGTGTGGCATCTGCACAGGAAAACAGGAGAAAAAGCAGGACCACTGGTTTTAATCTTGCACATTTCTTACCTTTACTCTCAATACTATTGAGATTAGTGAAGATTGTTTCTGTATCTAAATCTGATAGCTCAATAGACTGTCTCTCCCCTCTTTTCCCTGTCGCTGAGATTCAGCCTGAAGTCAAAACATTCCCTCTTCGATATCAAAAATGAAAAAAAAAAATCTTCTTTGCTCTGTTGTCTCTCCTTATTTAAACAGGGATTCATAACTCTGATTTGAGGCAGACTGAATGCAGGATGGATTATCAGCACACAGAGAGCTTATTTCACTCCTCAGCTTCGACAGGGTTTGAGTCAATTTGCATAACACTGTCTCTCAGACAATACAGTAGAGATGAGACTATTAAAACAACATTAAACAGGAAGATCATTAAAGATTTAAGGAAATAAAAAAACATGCAAGGAAAATGACTCAAAAGCAAGACTGATGTTGTGGCTCATGTATAATAACAGTCACAAGTCTCATTTTACCAACAAGTCAGAGGAGGGCCAAATACCTGCTCGTCAGCTTGTTAGCAAATACATGTTTTACATCACAGAATATCATTTTTGCTCGTCTAATATCCAATCAATAGAACAACAGAGGACCTGATGTGATCTGCTGTCTATTGAACTCCGCATTTTGCTTATCTATTTATCTGTGTCTCTCTGCAAATGCCAATTAGGGGAGAGGGCTGGAAAGTGCCAGCGCTCTAACCTTTCCCTTTTTAGCAGGCTAGACGGTCCTGCGAGGGGACACATGCACACACACAATGAGAGAGACAGACAGACAGATAGCAGAAAGGACAGGCAAACAAAGAGGAAGAGACTAGCTGGCTGTTTCTGTTTGGGCATAAACATATATTTATATGGTGACAGCTGAAAAATGCATTATAGGCTGACACTGAACTGACCCCGCTGTGTCTGCTAATTATAAAATAGGACAAATAAATGAACCAGACAGAAATGTTCAAAAAAATAAAAAAAGCAAACAACAACAACAAAAAATGTTGTGAGAAAACAATGAGAAGGATTATTATTTAAGAAACTTATTCTATACTAATTCCATTTTTTTTCTTAATGAAAACACGAAGAAGATAAACATCTCAATCTATTTCTCTAGTCATAAATATATCTGACCCTGTGTGAATTCATTCGATTACATAAGCACTTTCATCATAACATACCAAATTTTGTTGATGTCTAAATTAAGAGAATAATTAGTTATAGCGGCGAGGAAGATGGAGCAAGATATTGCATAACCTTGTTTTGAATCAAGCCGACAAATCAATGGGGAGTCTGTTCTTGCTGCAGTTTGTGCCATCTTCCCCAGAAATGTTGACTCACTCCTGTTTTTGACCAGGAAAAGGTACTGCTCTCTGGGAGCTGTTCACTGCAGGGTTGTGTGTGTATAACACCGTGTGTGTGTGTGTGCGTGTGCATGCGTGTGTGTTCATGTGAGCTAGTGTGTGTGTGTGTCTATGATGAAATGAGGAGAGCTGCTGAAATGAACTGACCTGGTCCGGCCATTGTACTCCTCTGTGAGATGTCTCTTTCTTTGCCATCTTTCATCCTATGTTGATTCTCACTACGTGTCCCTAACAAGGCATGAAGCACACCAATGAGAGGTGATGAAAGGATTTGAGAGACAGCTGAGGTCAGGTGCACAAAATGACGGAGTCATTCCACGGGGGAAGGACCCAGATGCAGCGGGGCAGGAGGTCGTGAGCCAAGTCACCCCCATGGACAGTAAACACGATGCCTATGCTGCCAGCGTAACAATAACCCTGAACCCTGACCAGTACACCATACGGTGGGTAACCTTATGGCCTCCAACAGCATGGATGCTAATGGGACAGACTGTGTTAGTCAAAACATATTAGCAGGGGCAGCAAGGTCAAAAAGTCATTTGGTGAAAAAAAAAAAAAGTTGTTTTGTGTCTCTTCCATAGACTGTAAATAAATAGTGGACAGAGCAACGGTGATGTCACCCATTGTTTTGTGCACAACCGTATCGAAGCCTCAAACCTGGCTGTCACCATCTTGTTTTTATGGAGCAAAGAGTGACCATATAATGAAATGAGAGGATGGAGCTACAATACAACACAATGCTACACTAAATGTGTGGCTGCTGTCAATCAAAGCAGCCACGCCCTTATTATGCCTTGCATTACGTACAAATTCACACCCTGTAGCTACAAATTGGGATATTAGCTTAAGAGAACAGCCTCTAGTGGCCATTTTAGTAGCTGCGGTTTTGGCCCTTACACGTTAGCTTCATTTTCAGAACCAGACGGTACTACTAAGGTCTTTTCTTTCTTGTCACAGGCAGTGACACCCAAGTCTTTAAGGAGACCTCAGAGTGAAGTGTTGCTGTTATGGTATAAAGTCAAATGGATGCCTTGTAAATAGGGCACATCTTAGTGTGTGTGTTTTTGTGTGTGTGAGAGAGTGTGTGTGTGTGTGAGTCTGTGCCCGCATGCGTGCATGTCAGTGTATTGATTTTCCTTTCCACCTCTTTTCTCATCTTCACTTCGCTAGCATACCTGTATTTTTCTATTTGTTTGTGGACATTTTCTCAGAGTTTACTCTGATGGAAAATGCGATCTTGTCCCATCCCTTTACTCCCTTGCTTTTTCCATTCTTTTGCCCCCTCCTGACTAATAGAAATTCTGTTGGTATGTTTGAATGGGATGAGAGATGAAAATGATTTTGTGGATAGGAAGAAAGATGGCAATGGAAGGGAGGGAGTGGGCGATAAAAAAAATGGCAGAGGATAGAAAATCGATAAGAGATGAAATATATCAGAACTCCTGGAGCAAGGTCAAGAGGATATGATCTCTCACGACACACAGTTGTGCCTCACTGAGCCGGAGGGAGCAGGAGAAATGGAGAGAGAGGAGGGAGACAAAGAGGGGGAGGATGAGGGAAAGAAGGAGTCTCTAAGAAAGACAAAAGAGGGCACAGGGCCAAGACAGACATAAAACTTTTCTTGAGAGAAGCCACTGTCCATTCATCAAGTACAGCATCCCACTCAAAGCCTGTGTTTGTCCATAATGGCAAGAGTACTATTACCACAAGCAGTGGACATTCAGTTTGCTGATGTTGGCACAATAGGGCCTGGTATAAAAGTTGGAAATTAATCTTCTTTCACTCAGCTTTCTACCCACGCTAACTAATTCAGTAGCTAAGGGGCCAGATCAGCAGCCTGTGTCTCCACCTCGGGTCCAAGTCCTGGTTCCATATGCACAGACCATTAGAGCCCCACTCTCACCTCCTACAGAGAGCAGGGCCAGATAACATCTGTCTACAGCAACCTCCCTGCAAACACTCGACCAATTAAAGAGCCATTAGCACTCAGGCTTGGTGGGTGGTGTGAGGGTCAGTATGCCTGTTTATATTTGTACTTATTCTCTATAGGTTAACACAATCTTCTTTTGTGTTTTTTTTAATGGCGCATGAACCGTAATGTGTAATTTCTACATTTATCCACATACAGTCAGTACACTTACAGGAAAATACATTTAATTCCCATTTAAATCCATGTAACCTTTGTTTTTCCTCTCCACCCACTTGGCCCAGCCCCCACCATGTATCATTCATTAGTCGCCCCAGTCGTCATCATACAATTTTAATTCATAATAGGGACAGAAGTAGGTCATTTGACAAACATGTCACATCTGCTCCAGTCAAGGCTGCACCTCCTTTTAGCATCAATGTTTCATCCCTGCTTAACACGAGAACATAGGCTTGGGGTAGTAATGGGTTGGAACCACACCTGATAATAAAGAGAGCTGTTGTTTGTGATGATGAGCCATTGGCATTTGACAGGTTCAACCCTGCTGAGGATGTTATATTTACAGAACAGAGATGTCTTGTACTCTATGAAGTTAGACGTGTGAGCAGTTGCAGCTAATGCAACCTCATAAATGTATATAGAAGTGCACCACAGAAAATAAAATCATTACAAATTGTCAGGGACAGGTGTGTATCAGTGTAATCATGAAAAATAAGAATCCTAAATTTTATCAGTTACAAAGTGGGGGGTTAGATTGTGACTGTCCTGTTGCCTGACATTGGTTATTTTGTGTGTGCACATGTAGAGCAGATGTACCCGGGATGCAAACATAGTGCTTGTTTAGTCACTACGATTGATATTTCACATTGCACAGTAACACTTTCTTTCCTAAATTTGTTGAGGCATTTTTAAATATTTCCTTGGACAGTCAGATTTCTTGGCATTTGCAAATATTTGCAGTTATAAACAAAACTGGATGGGAGCAATTTTCCAATTTTGCATAAAAATACACAAACATGAAAGCTGTAAATGTTAAATAAAAGACCATCAGCTACACATTGAAAACTTCTGCAGAAATAGCTTTTACAAATTCTCTAAAAAGGACACCAGGAGCTGGAAAGTGAAACAAAGAGGCCAGATGAGGTCCAGACTCTCTCAGAGTGACCCAGGTGTCAGCTGGCCCCCTGCGGTGTATTCTGTCTCTCATCATTGACCCGGGAGGGGCAAAATGTCTGCTGTCCCCTGAGTGCCTTGCACGCCAGTCAGCTGCACTGCTGGGCTGTCTGTCTGTCTGTCCACCAACTGGCAGACCAATCTCTCTAGCACACACACACACACTTAGGGCCTCTCAAATGCCACA
Source organism: Acanthurus lineatus (assembly GCA_029814665.1). Taxonomy (NCBI): domain Eukaryota; kingdom Metazoa; phylum Chordata; class Actinopteri; order Acanthuriformes; family Acanthuridae; genus Acanthurus; species Acanthurus lineatus. The sequence goes on from JAPZDV010000006.1 coordinate 11,791,261, forward strand.
TTATGCAAGACTTCACAATTATACAGTGGTTTACTGTGGTTCATCACAGGTGATTAATATATTTACATAGATCTTGTGATGTGAAAAAATGAGTCTTAAAACACCTGATGTCCAATAGAAATGCACTAAATTCAAAAATGAAATTTGTGTGATTAATACAGAATGTAAACTAAAGGAAACAAAACAACTCATGGGTTGGGGGTCTACATATTGTCTGGATATGTGACAATATGAAAAAAAGTATGATGTAGTATAGTAGAGTAAATTCTGTGTATAATACTGTGTAATTTACCTGTGTTCAAGGTTATTTAATTGTGTGGTTCTGTGTGTTTTTCTTCCTAAAGATCCCTGTGGAGAGAAAAAGCCCGTAACAACTGGGCTTTGAAGGCATCAACTGCTGAAGACAACATGCTGACTCTCAAATCCTCTTGTCCAACAAGAATCACTTGCTCTGCTTTCACACTGCTCGCAGCCATTAATTTGTAGTTATAGCTTAACACACACTGCAGTGACTTCAAAAGGGCTATATGGACTGAGTTTTAAATTGTCAAATGAGTTATCAGTGCCCATGTGTTTGCTCCAAAACACAGAACTTGTAAAATCGGAAATGAAACTGTCACCAATGCTGTTCTGGCTGGGAAAGCTGACAACCAGCAGAACAGCAATTTCTGCTACTGAATATTCAATTCCGAGTGTGTATGGGGGAATGGGACCGGTTCAGTGTCAAAACCTCCCTATTGCTAATAGGCTAATTCATAGATACTTGGCTTAATAAGAACTATATCAGCTAACATAGGTGCATTTAAGTTGAGACACAATAAAGGAAACTTCTTTTTGAAATATCTGTCTGTCTGTCTGTTTGTCTGTCACAGAGTCACGTAAAGAGGGTTAACCCTGCAGTCAGAGTTTGCAGAAGCACTACACATAATTCAGAACAGCAGCATGCAAAGCTAATGTAACTTGAACCACAGCAAACATTCAGCTAACGCAAGTCCATAACCTCCAGCTGAACCTCTGTGGAAATGTCTGTTGGCTGACGCGGCTTATGAACAAAAACAAGCAAGTGGACAACTTGGAAAGTGTCTCTACCAACCTAAATGTAATTTTAAAGAAAGAAAAAGCAGAAATAATACAATGATAACTATTAATACATTAAGTTGGGCTTATGTTTCCAGAACATCTAAACAAATGTATAAAAGTTTTAGCATATTGTAATGTTACTGTGCTGCTAATGCACTTTTAAAACCAAAAAAACAGTGGTTATGAATGCATATGTCTAAAACAATGAGTCTGGAGTCAACTAGAACAGTGGATCTCTGCAGATCAATGAGATTGAGAAGCTGTAATATACAAGACCAAGGTACTTGGCCAATCTGAACATGCACAATTTGAGCAGACACTACAAAAAATAGTATAGATAGGTGAGATAGGTAGTAAAAATAGTAAAGTTAAGCAAGGTTCAACTGCTTCAAATGTTCACTTGAAACTAGAAAAAAGGCAGAAAAATCGAAATATCCAGTCCAATTATCGCATTTCTGTTATGCTTCCTCACTTTGTGCTGCTAGTTTGTGAACTGACAGTTATTGCCTAAACAAAAGAAAATAGCTCATTCCCTGCAGACTCGAAACATCACTTCCTCAAACCACAGTGGATCTTGATCCAGACTGAGAAGAGGAGAGGAAAAGAGAGGAGAGGAAAGGGGAGGTACGCTCAGACAACCTCTGTCTCTTCCACTTAATGTTACAAGTAGGATATTTATCCATGCCTCAGTGCCCAACAAGAAAACAATGGAAGTCATTCTCTCTCCCTCTTTCTCTCTCCCTCTCTGACTCTCTCTTGTTCTCTCTAACGTGCATGCTTGCAAGGAGGTTAAGTTGAAAAAAAGAGGGCTGTACACTTAAACAAAGTAAACAAAGTAAACAAGATACCGCCACAGCATTATATTGCTCTCTGAGGGCGCATGCACACCCGTGTTAATTGAGAAGTAAGGGCTTTTTGAAAGAGGCACAATTAAGTTTCCTGTCTCATAAAGTCTTTCTTATCAACAGCCAACAATGCAAAAAGAAGAAAGAAAAAAAAACAATTACTGCTTTACTTGATGACAGCAACCAGGATTATGAGGGCTAATGAGCACAATCAACGACAATTGAAGCGGCTGCATGTTTTTGCGCACGTGACCGCCTCTGCATGTGTGTGTTTGCATATCTGTTTTGTTTGTGCTCCAATAGATTGCAGTGTATTGTAAGCCAATATGTACTGCAGGAATGCAGCTCAAAGTTGTTTCTACTGAAGATTAATCTTTTCATCAATCCTGCTGAACAATATAAATGTAAAAAAACTGAAAATTGTTAATTTACCAGAATCCAGAATAAGGATTTTTTTCAGCAGTCCTAATTTCATTTCACAATAGCTTAAACTAGCACTTTTTTGTTAAAAGTATACTTAAACCTCAAATTGATTATTAAAATTTTAATAAATTTCCTGCCAATCAACTACTTAATTCATTTGCAAACTATTTTATAAACATATTGAACTATTTGGACAATGCAGCATTTGGAAATGTACTTTGATCATATTTGCTGCAGTCATTTTCCATTTAGTGTTCCTGTCACTTGCCATTTACTGAGTGTTATTATGGGATGTACAGCAGCTTATCGCATGTTATGGTCCTGTCAGCTGCACACTCACTGTGTTGTCAAACACCATTGCAGACGTCAGATTCATTTGAGAGAGACAAAGTGTTGATGCAGTTGCGCCTGTGCCTGCATTAGCAAGGCACGCCTGTCTCCTCTAAGGATCATGGGACATGCCATTGGTCAGACAGCATATTTCTCCCACATTAGCAACTCAGAATATTCAGGAGTTGATTATCCGGAGGCAAAGACACATGGAACGAGTGTATGTTTTGATGAGCCAGCAAACTTCTTGTACATCTTAAGCATAAACACATCCTCGGGGTGCTACAGAACAACCTGTTAAAAATGCTAGCAACATACTAACAACATTTCCCCTCCAAACAAGAACAATCAAATCCCCTAGCTCCTCTCGCTTTTGTTCCCCTTTTAGTAGTGACAAGCCCAGACGGTGGAGGGAGGTGGATAGAGGAAGGGGAGCTGCCTGCCTGTGTCCTATTTGTAGCAGTTGCCAGACTCCATAAAATCCCCCTCTAGTTGTGGAGAATATGTCGCCCACCCACTGACAGCCTCCTCAGCTTGACATACTCTGCATTGCCAGCGGGAGATAGTGGGAAGAGATATGCAACCCAGCTGGGTTAATCCTGTTACACAGTTACGCACAGACCACAATCTCACCTAGAGAACACATACATGCGTAAATCAAACAGCACCAACTTAAATAGTGGAGCTGGTTCCTATTTTTAAACCCAGGCTGAGTTATTTCACCTGTAAAACTGTACAACCTGTAAGGCATTTTTCTGTTACATTAATGCTTCTGGGGTTATAAGCATTCTGTACAATAAGATAACACATAATGTTATGTAGTCGGCTAAAACATGAACAAAGGATGTTGTGTTTGAAATCATATAACTAAATTTGCATTTATCACGGAGAAAAGCTGATTCTGATGCAAATGTCTCTTTAAAATGATGTCAGCCCGATCATTAAAAATGACAAATTCTGGGAAAAGTCCTCCTCTAACCTGTGATGTATTCAGCCTCTTGACACTGGCTGCAAGCTTAACATTAATATTCCTCAAGCATATGTTTTTCCATTGGAAAAAAAAAAAAAGAATTAAGTCTATTTAGAAGAGCAAGTGAGTTGGAAACAAAACTTAATGGGAAGAAAGTGACCATACACATACAATGAATTTAAATTACCTTCCTTTGCTGCGTAAGCTCAGACTTTAGCTTCAATCGCACAACAATGAACTCACACTGTCTGAGAGTGGAAACCAAAAAAAAGCACAATTCTGCTGAGAAATCATATTTACATCGGAAACTAAATAATAAGCAAGTACATGCGTGATTAAAGATTAAATAAGCTTCAAATGCCTCCACCATAAACCCACAACTCTTATAATAACATGCAAGTTTACACTCATAATTTGTCATTAAGCACAATCAGAAGGATTACAAGCACATTGGAAATTTAGCTTAAAACACCATTTGTATGTGGGAGTTATGATGTCCAGTGGTTTGTTTTTTGAAAAAATTAAATACACCAATTATGTTTCTGTCATTATGGCCATTTTTATGATGTCTGACAGCATCAGCGCCTTAAAAATGCTTGATGTTTTCCACTTCCTTTTAATGTTTTAAAATGCACAGCAAGCACAGACCAACAACCTCTTTACACAGTGCACTTTTTTTTTTCTTGTTCCGTGATTCAGTTACTGTGTGTGACCCAACACAAAGAACTTCTCCCTGCTGTTTACAGCAAGCAGCACACTGCCGCCGCACATTTCCAACAGCTCTGAGCCTCACATGTGATTATGGCTCACGGCGCCTGAAGTAGGAAAAAACTTTAAGTCAAATTTTTTAGCTAGCAAAAAGAAGAAGTGCACTTTAAACATGTTTCCATTTGTCACATAGCAACAGCAGCCGCCATCGCCGGTACTTCTGAAAAGAGTTTGTTGAAAAACAGGGTGCTGTAGTGATAAAAAAAATTCTCTCTGCCTTTGACTGGCACAGTTTCTGTGTTTGCTGTTACTTGAAATTTTTGTACCATTCTGCAACATTCCCCTCTAAGATTTTTTTTACATTTTAGGAATTCAGTGGATGCTTTCATCTCGCCCAGCTTATGTTCATTAGCTCAATAATTACAAAAGTGAATTCAGTTCAGACATGCAACGCCACATGTGAAAGCAACTTAAAAACAGTGCTTCCTTGATATCTTATCTTAGCCCTTGAACAGCAGTGGAGGTGCATGGTGTCAGCCTCTTGTCACTCTGTTAGCTACCCTAGTGTCCCACTCCATGTTAACATGCAAGTCCCTATCCACAAGGCATTAACATGCAGGGCCAGCAGCCGCTAGGTGGGCCTGAGCAGAGCCCAAGGCAGGTGGCAGATAGTCAATGTGCATGCTCCTAAATCATTCATGTAGCTGGGTGGAGGGGATTGTGTGTGTTTGTGCACGTCAGAAGAGAAAGCTTCGGCTTTTATTGATGCTACAATGAAAGAATAGAAGAAGTGATTCAGAGCTTTGGATGAAATAGAATTCCATAGCCTTTGTGGGATTCCACAAGTGGATATTATTCATTTGTATACTCCTTATTACCATATGAGTCCGCTGGATGAAGAAAAAAAAAGAAAAGATAAAGAAATGTGGGAAAAGAAAAGGAGAAGAGGAAGCCAGGTGTGGTGAGTGGGAAAGGAGTGGGGGCTGATGGGATTGGAAAGATGAGAGGGAAGCAGGAAGGTGAAACTGACATTCTTGAGAAGGGGCAGGCCATGCGGGCGAGGTTTTGTTAATGAATTAGTATGCATGACTGGTACCACACAATGACCTCGAGCAAGGAGCTGACACGCCACAGACACTAGACTGAAACTAACTCTAACACCACAAATTATTACCTTTTCATTATGGAAATTAGCCCTTCCTTCTCATTCCTCCCACTCTGTCTCTGTCTCGCTCGTCTCACCTGCTCTTTTTCTATTCCTCACATCTCCCCACTTGCTCTGGTATATTGGAGGAAGAATGGTGTTGACTCTGAAAAGCAATTACCTGTCATTTACCTGTCTCTCTTTCCCTCTGATAATGAATTTCAAGCGAAAGGTGAAATAATTATCTTTTCTCGAACAAAATCAAAGCTGTGGGCGGGGAAAGCCACTGTCACAATATGTGGCATGCCATATGGGATTAAAGGATTCTCTGTAACACATCACACCCACGTACAGTACACAGAGAAACACACACACACATACAGTGGAAAGTTGTTCTTTGAACTACATTAGCATAAGGAGCACCTCAGCCTTAGCGGAGACCGTGACAGCAAGTCATCCATATGCTACCTGACGACCTGTGTGATCTGAAAGTTTAGCTTTAGATCTGACAGCAAAACTCACCTGGAAGTAGACATATTGTAGCTCTGATAAACTGATTGCATGTGCTTTTGTACTTGCTGTCAAGACACCAGATCAGTTAATACATTGCAAAATTACTGAGTTTTGGCGCTAAGAGAAGTTGCCGCATTTACTTGAAAGCATTTGGAAGATTTAAGAGCTGATAATAAAGGTAAAAGCTATACTGCAGCATGTAAAAAAGAATGAACTGAGTGCATTAGAAAGGCATACTATAAGTGGCATACTGTAATGCTTTTCCTTTAGGCATACAAGCTTTACAACTTTTGCTAGGCACAATTTCTGATCTAAATATAGTACCCCTGAATGTACAAAACACAGCACATAAAGGGGAAAGTTCTCATAAAACATGAGGCCATTACTGAAACATGGAGTAATTTGAAGAAAGAGACCCAAAACAGGAAAAGAAAGAAGAGATGAAATATGTGACAGCAGATAGTTAAACAAATAGCATCCAATTTTGTTTTTGCAGATGCACACAGAGGTTTTAAGAGGAATCGATGGGAATGCTTTAAGTTTCCATCAGGGAAATCAGAGCAAGTCAAAACAAACTACAATCACTATGACAGCACTAGGAAAAATATGAAACCACTGCATTTTGTGGGTCTTAGCTTGGATATATTAATGAAAAGACATACATGGAAAGATTGGCAGATATCAAAACATTTGTAGCAAAAATACTTTTTAAATTTAATGCATCTTTCTATCGTTGTTATAATTGCCTGATTCTGTTTTATTGATTGACCTTGCTGATTAAAATGCCAGGAAACTCTCACTGACGCCTCATAAAAACTTCAGTTTGCAACCCAAACAAAACACTCCGCAGTCATTTTTCTGCAGAGTAAACAAGCTAGTATCCAGAAAAATTACATACAATGCCTCAAATTGTTTGCACGTGATTGATTTTTTCCAGGAATTAAAGCTTATTATGGCTTCTTCTTATTAAAGACAACCTTAATTTGGAAAATAGACATTCAATGGAGGATTTCAAAATAGAATCATACTGAAGAGAGGCAGAAATTATCTGACTTCTTTAAAAACCTAATCGTTTGTTTTTCTGGTGTGGCATTATGCCACTGAAAAAGGAAAAATATGCAAATATTAAACAACCACGAGAATCACAGACAACAACTGCTCAATAAACTCTGTTTCACTGTTCTTTTTTGGTTCAAGACACGATTATGGTTTGCGTGAGTCAAAGTAAGAGATGTCTCATTGTACTGCAGTTCTGAGTCATAGATCAGATCATGTTTAAGGCAGCCAAAAAAAAGTTTAGGGTTAAATTAACTTAAAACTGCCTCTGTAGTCACCGCCCTGTAGTTTCATTCAATATCCCGCCTACAGCAATATCTAATTGGTTACACGTCACAAGCTGCTGCGACAGAAGAGACTGAGGCTGCTTCAGTGAGCCGTAAGTCAAAGGGAAGACGGTGGATGTAGATGAAGTTGCAATAGACATCACAGTTTTATGATTTCCTTTTGACATGCAATTTCTCACTCACAGCATTAAAAATGCTCTTAGTCAGAACCCGTGGGATTTCACTCAATGGAGACAAATGCAACTTAACCCAGACTCAAACACAGTCATTGCGCTTCAGCACACATCAGTCTTGTCCATCTTATTACAGCGATTCAGCCTCAACATTCAAGGAGTTATTGCTTTAAAAAGTAAGAGCAGTAGAAAAACTGTATACTTAACACTAGTGTAGTTAAATTTTGAATTCTGCAATAAGCACTTCATATGGAGGAGTCGATTATTATGATATAGATTTTAAATCAAGTATGTTGTTATACCCCTGTACCTAACTGTGTGCAGCATACACCTGGGTGTGTGCGCTCGTGGAGCAGGGGATGTTGCATAAGCTCTCACAGCAAGCAGTTGCTCAACATGAAAATAAAAAAGAGAGTTGACGAAGAGAACAGAAAAAGGATGGGAAAGGCACGGATGAGGGGAAACAGCAGGAAGACAATGAAAAGGGAGGCGAGAAGAGGCTGATTGTAGGGAAAAGATGGTCGTTGCTTGTTGCAGGTTCCTTCATGTGGCACCTTCAGGGGAACAGCTTTTAGCAGCAGGAAACAAAAAGGGCTTTATAATTGACTGTTGCATATGGACAATCACCCGCTCCCTCAGTTTTGCAAAAAGGGCGGGTGAGTGAGGAAAGAAAGGATGGAAGGTGACAGTATAGGATGGGAACGGGGAAATAAAGACAAAGTAAGACAGCAAAGTATAAACAGATGAAAGATCATTGGAATTTCTTTCACACCTTGCACATTTGGAAAATGTATTTTGCAAAGCCTTTTTCTGCACAGCTTTGAATATCCGATGAGCTTTAAATATTCTTATACATGATCTGTTTTTCGGTGTGTGTGTGTTTGTGTGCATATGTGCATTTGTGAATTGGAGAGTGTGTACGGTCTACTTATGGCCCAGAGCATGATGCCTCTGTCGATATCCAATCACAGTGAAAAACTACACTCTGTGAACTAAAAGCTAACCCCAGGGAGCATCAGACATTTATCTGTGCCTAACAGGCCTCCATAGGCTTGGCTGGTACACACACACACATAGACACACACACTCACACCCAAACAGGCACAAACACACAGTTCATATTTCAGAAAATGAACAGATCCACACACATAATTTACAATAAAGTGAAAATATGTAAACTGTAATGGCAAAAAAAATGAGGCCTGGCTCAATTTCCACACGTATAAAATATGTCTTTCTTTTTCTCTGCCATTTATTTTTCCACCAGTTAATGTAGTACAGTATCTTGTATATGGCTCTATAAACTAACACTCATTGGATGTCCTTCATAGTAAATCTGGGTTTCGCAAAGTACCATGGCACAATGCCATAATACATTCATTTCTACCGAAAAAAATATTTTGGATTAAGTTCTTTCTTTAACGAAGCTTTTATTTTTCTCTTTACTACATCTCTCAGATGAGGAACTAATGAGCAAAAGCAGAAAATGCGATTTGTGTATCTGATATTTCTCACTTTCATCCGACTGTCCATTTTGCACCAAACACAGTCACAGAGATAAAACCAGGCTGCAGAGGTGCAACATAAACAGAGAAAAATTGATAGAGCAACAGAGACGGAGAGTGCAATCCACAGATAGAGAGAGGTGCATGCTGGAATCTCAACACCTGATCCACGAGCAAGCTAGTTAGAGGCAGGCTCTTTGATCTCAGGAGAATGGCTTGGTTTGTGGAAAGCTGATTGAAGACAAATCTGTGTTACAAACAGCACACCCTATCACACACACACACACACACACACAAACCAATACACACAAATACAGTCCTTTTTTCATCACTGTAGAGGAGATACATATATAATATATACTGCTATTCTAACCTAATCCTAATTTAAACCTAAACCTAACCTAATCCCAAGTACTCATGGGACTCTTAAAATTTAATTGTGTTTTGTTTCAAAAAGAAAAGCGAGTGCCCTAGTGTGAGTGTATAAACAGATTTATGTCCCCACAGCACGACAAATACATGTCAGCACGTACACACACACATACACACACACACACACACGCACACCCTTAAAAACCCAATCTGTGTCGGAACCTGTTGTCAAAATGCATTACCAAGCCTCTTAACCATCTAAACGAAATGCCCTACTATGACCCCTTATTTTAACCCTAAAGCAGAGACTTAACCCACAAACCTCCATTTAAACTTGTCAGGTTCAGCATTTTGGTCCTTGCAAAGCTGTCGGACTCCACATGCTTGAGACTTTCAGCTAAGCAAGTCTCCACACTCCCTCAAATACACACACACACACACACACGTTAAAAACATGTCACACAATGTTATGTCTCTTTTTACAGTAATGTTTCTGTGTACTCAACAATGAAAACATTTTTTTTTCTCTGTTTTTCTCACATCATGTCAATCATGATAGTTAGCATGTGTTAACCTCATTAGCACATAGAGCACCCTCAGCCCACCACACAGATATTATTACTTTGTTTTATTACCGTGTGACTGATTATGTGCTTGCAGGAAAGAGGGGGCTATCTGTTACTCGTGATACTATTATTTACAGTTTTTTGTCACCCTTTTTTTTCCAATCATTAATTCTATCACTTTTTTCATATTCTCTCACTCATGCTCTACTTCTTCACCGTCAAAAGTTGATATTATGCAAATGCTCGCTAATGCTAATGTTTGAATGCTGGCACAGGCCTCATTTGCATATGGCAGCACACTCAACCAGGGAACAGAGTGACACGCTGACCCCGGTCAGGTTGCCAGGGGAACGACCCCCCCACGCCCTACTCCCACACACACAAACACAAAGACACACAAACCGAGAACCACAGCTGCACACACTTTTATCACTGCAACAAACTGGTCAGTTTTTTATGTGCCGAACTAATTACGAGTTAAGTAGTAACAACTATATCTAATGTTTTTCTCCTTCATTACGTGGACTTCCCATGGCGAACATGGTCTTGTGATCCAACGGGCACAAAATTACAGCGTTAATGGGCTGCTTTTGTGTCCATCACAGCCACTTAGCTCTGCTTTTGAAATGGAAATGGTTGGATTACTAACAACAATGGGCTCAGTCCTCTTTTGGTTAATTTTTACAATAGAATGACCAAGAACTATGTTAAGCTTCTCTTCCTCTTGCCGCCATCTAAATAAAGACATATTTCCCTGTTTTCAGAGCGCAACTGTTCTTTTCTTGGTGACACTGGAAGACACACATACACACACACATACACAAAAACACATCTGAGTGCTACAAACAAAGACATGAAAGCGCGGATGGGTAGGTAGCATCGTTCATATGTATATATGTGCCATGAATGCAGACTAATGCACACACATAGACATACATAGACACACACAAACATACATGTACACACACTATCCGTTTTCCTGAACAGAACAATGGCTGACAGGGATGGATGTTCTGGATTCTAGCTGCTCAAGGATTATGTGAATGGGTCTTCTCAGCACACGATAAGCCAATAAGACCTTTTCTTGGACAGCACATTTGGACTGCTGGGATGCGACTTTCAGGAATCCTCTTCCAGTCAGAGCACCCATGCATGTATCAAAAATGACACTTGCACAAATTTGCTTAGAAAATAAAGAGACAGAGTGAAAGAGCGGCAGGGAGAGAGAAAGGGAGGAGTCGAAAATGGTTTACAGTCAGGCCGGTTGTGAATGTGTGACTGCTCACATTCAAAAGATATGACAGCAGGTCCTACAGCTTCTATCTGTTTATCTGTTTATGTAAGCCAACAAAAATGGGAACCAGGCATTTTTCACAACAGTCTGACATCTCTCTATGGTTTGATATTTTCTCCCTCTGCGTTATCTAAACCCACGTCAGGCGTTCATACGATCTTTCCCTATCTTTTTCCTTTCATTTCTTTTCTGTTTCTCTTCCGTTACCCGACACAATATCTCCCTCCATATGCTTCTCCTATAGAAAACAAATCTAACTTCTCTGAATGTAAAAAAAAAAAAATCAAGTCAATGATCATGAGACACTGAGACAAATTTGACCTGTAGTGAGACGAGTAGACTGTTTTAGTACTGAGATTCAGCTAATGACTCGTTTGCAGTCTCTTTTCATATCCCTTTAATAAAAGCACTGTATTAGCATAAAGTCTATTTGATGATATTATGGCATTCACATTGTTTTTTAAACACCAAGCCAGTACTTCAGAAAGATGTTATTCTGATTGATTCTACGGATTGAAATTAGCTGATAATTATTACAAATGACTCAACTGGTGGTCCTAAAATTTCCTCATCAGAAAAAAAGTGATAATTAAATAGTTAAGAATTTAAGTAGAAAATATTAGATGGAGTTCCACTGCAGAGAGTTTAAGAGAGTTTCTTAACCAGGTTTCCATTATTATATGCTTTAAATTTATTGGCATTTGACATCAAGCAAACATTTGATTTGCAAGTAAACATGCTGCACAAAGCACAAAACCTTATACTGGGCAGATCAACAGAGACAAGAACTCCTGCCAATGTAGGCTAAATAATAGAATGACAATGGCAATTACCATGGTTTTACATCATTTTTTTAATTCATTCCATCATGTATTATTATAAGTGAGGTTTTGATGCCTACATTTATATATATACTCTACATTTGTAATTGTTCTATCATTGCACTTATCATGATAATCACAAGAAGCAAACTAGGAAACCCAAGCTTTGCATTTTTGTTATGATGTCTGTTTAGGGTCACAGAGGCAGGGATGTCTGGTTACTGCGGGGACTAAAGCTTTCCTCCAGGATGTTTTGACAGTTCTGTCAGCTCAAGTTCCGTTGTGCTGTTCAACAAAAACGGTCCATTAAAAGCAAACTGTGTATGCAGTGTTGAATTCAGTTTATCTGGCCTATTATCATTTGGAATGGAGCGTCCTACTATGCAAATAACATGGCTAACCTTACTTGCATAATGCAAAAGAGGTGACTTGAACAAGGCCTCTAATACTGGGGGCTTAGGTAAAGATGTTTTAAAAACTGGATTGGCATTGGATTGACAATTCTTTGTGCACTCAATTAATAATTCATCGAGGATTAAAAGCCTGATCAAAACATGCACACTTAAGAGCAATTTACAAAGAGCATAACAGCAGGATAAGCTTTAATTCCTGCCTCACTACAAGCAACCATTAATAAAAGGCACAATGCTAAGAAAAAGAGTGACAGTGTTCCTGAGGGAGACGTGAAGAGAAGAAAGTGCCACAATAACAGGTAATGAGAGAGATAGGCAGGGGAAATTAAATGCAGTCTAAAACATTTGCAAATCACTGACAGAAAATGGTGAAACATAACAAAAATTAGCAACTAACCAGGGTTTTAGTGAACCTACATGTGGTGCAATGCTGTACTATTGCATTGGCTCTTAATGAATAACTGGCAAACAAGAGAATAAAAAGTCTGACAGTGTTATTGTGCAAAATATTTTATGTAAGTGAGCTTGTGTTATTTATATAACAAGACCATACACTGTGCAGTATTAGTTTGTATTTGTAATAATAACATGAATAATTATGTAAAATCTACTGAACACAGAATAATGTCTGTAAATGTGTCACACTAAAAGATGATATTCTAGCCTTTTATATAAAAAAATGGGTACTTATTTGAATAATGTCCATTCAGTCAAGCCAACACAACATGGTAAGGGTGGGGCTTGCAGATGTAGTGGCTGGTTGCTCGTTTAAACATGCTTCACATAGATTTGTTTTGTTTTAACCTGTTATTTCTAGCTTTATTTCCCAAAACTTATTACTAAGGGAAAAATACACTAATTAGCATTGGAAAGGGAAGTGTGGGGTTTGAATTATGATCTAGGAAATTTACGAGGCAATCACTGCCAAAGCCACCTTTCAGCCATCCAGCCAGACCAACTGTACCACCCCGCAAGGAGAGGGAACAGAGTCAGGATGAGAGCCGTTAGCCTAGCTTAAACTAGACAATTCAAGGCCCATATTGCAGGACAATGAAATGGACGATTTGGGACTCTGTTTGAGGCTCTTGTGTCTACATGATTGCAGAGATTTGTCTCAACCAAAACAGTCTCCCAGATTGCTGGGCTTGATTAGTGAAGTCAACAGGATGCAGGACTTTGGAAGAAGGACAGAAGGCAGACTCTGTTTTACATCAGTGATGCTTGATGGCTCAATTCAGAGTTGGTGGACAGTGTTTTCCAGATGTCAAACTTTTGATGCAATCATAAAGACCATTTTCAGTGAAGCTAAGCATATTTTTCAGTCTTCAAAACATGGCTACCACTGAAGAAAAAAAAAAGGCTGGAATGTGTTTTCTTTAAGTCGTGTGTTACAAGCGGCAAAACACTCAGCCAGCTATCTTTGTATTCAGCACACACATGTCCTTGGACACGTAGGCTCACACACACACTTATACACACACTTTCTTTTCTTTGGTTTGTGAGTGGCCTGACTGGCGTTTATCCCTTGGCTGTCTTTTGCAGTCTCACTTGTGAAATCTGATCAAATCTTTTCTAGTTGACTCAACTGAGCCAATGTTTTTTTTATTGTGTATATTAAAGTATGCATGCATAAAAAATATGCATTTATGATTAATAGTTGACTTATTTTATTTTATTTTCAATGAGAAAAAAAAACTAAATTAAAATTGATGTGAAGGTCTTAAAATTAAGAGGTGCAGTGACCAAGTGCCGCCCATGGGCCTTACTTGCCCTTCATCATTGTGGATGCCCGTAAGTCCTCCTCCTACGCCCCCATGTAAATGAATTTCGCAGATTCATTAGACCTTGCGACCAAGGTTAATCAGCTCATCATTTGGTAAAGAAAAATCTTTGAGAGAATCCTGATGATGAGGGACTTCAGCTCCACTTCATCCTCAGATGCTTGAGAAAGCAGACAAGTGATTGCATAGATTCAGACAGACATTAAAAACCATTTAAAAACAGTTTCCCAAGGCCCTGAATCTAGACTGCAAGATGTTGATGGCAGCTTTAATTTAGTTATCTGATTAGGCTCTGGGGAATGTACTAAGTTACAATTATAACGGGCATGGCTTGAGGCACTGAATATGACTTTGTTTTGCCACACACTCTGAGTGTCTGTGCTGTATGGAGCATCCATTTATTTGTCGCGTGTCGAATTCAAGACTGCAGCATATGCACTTTTTCCATTCTTTTACCCCTACTTCTTGTTTATTAGCTTTCTTTCATTAGAGTGGCTTTTTAATTACTGTTCCCTCTCTCTTTATGGCCTTGTTTTTTTTTCTTCTCTTTTTATCAAAGTACTTCTTTGATAGTTTTATAAGTTGCACCAGTGGCTGTGTGGTAAGCAGATTAATAGGAGAGTAATGTCATTAAAATGGTAATGTGTAGACTTGGGCAAGATGCTGAAAACAATAATACTCTACTTGATTAATGACACTCTAAAGCATGAGCATGCACAATAAATGTATATGCACACACACTGTCACACATACACACACAAACTAATGTGGTTTTACTTTCATAAAACAGCTTTTAAAATAAAAAAATCTGATCTGATCTTTTAGAGGAAACATGCAATATGGTGCAACATTTACTCCTGTGATATTTCTTGCTAGATTTTATTCCCTTTTCTTTTTTTGATGAATAAAATCACTAATAGCAGCTAGCTAACGGTGGCCTCACTCACCTGTTGTCTGTGATAACAAGTCTGCCATTAATGTACAGTTTCAACCTGCATTCTCATCCCACTCCTCTACCTGCAAGTTACTATTTTGCAAGAGTTTCACTATGCATCTTCTGCTTAGCAACACCAAAGACAACTGTGACTGGTTTTAAGAAATAAAAAACAAGAAAGGGCATTTTTTTTTCCTTACAGCAGAATGATAATGGGTTCCCATCCATTTCATGTAGCGATAAATGTATATTTAAATACACTGACATACACAGACAGACGTATTATAGTTGATAGAATAGATAAAGATACAGATGATGTACTCGCTTATCCCTACTTTAGACAAACCAAACGTTTTTCAGAAAGTTAGCGAATTCATTATTATAAGAGTGTTCAATCAATGCATAGAGTGTCAGAAAGCCTGTCTGCCACCTCAACCAGCTAAATTGCGGGAGGTTCTATCTTTCTGTTTCAGAGACAGAATGACAGAGATACAATACATGTGTACACACACACACACACACACACGCACACGAACTGTTACAAACCAACACAATGGGCCTGGAGATGGCATTATGCAGTGTTGTTGTGGATGGTTTTTTAATGAAATCTGGAGCTGTCTGTCTGCCATATGCAACTCAGGGTTTCCAACCACAAAGACACCGAGTGGGTGAAAACAAAACACAACAAAGACAGAAAAGGAGAGGAGAAAAAGGGGGTTTTGGGAGAGGTCTGATGAATATGAAGGAAAATAACTGACTTCAAGCCTCTTTTGGTTTTTTTTAACACCATGACGGCATCATAGAAACTAGAGTTTGAAATAACAAATCTGGCAGGGTAGCCATAATTGAAGGAAATATCTTACATTAGTTCCCTGGTAGCAAAGCTGAAAGCTTTACAAACTGTGATAAATAGGCTAGGGGATGAATCGGATGTGTTGTTCACAAAACTTCTTGCAGGGGTCCTACACCATGAAAAAACACCCTTTGTGATGTTTACAGGTGTGACCGTGTGCTTGCTTCATCCACTTCACTCCTGGTTACACATCAAGGTTCGTGGAAATCAGGTTCAGTATCTGTTTCTGAGAATGGTCAAACAGGGTCGCGTCGCAAGGTCGGTTGCATTCAGGACCATGCTGTCAGCCACAGACACACAGACCATCTTTGAAAAGCCGTGGACGTGGCAAAGCAGGGCTTGTTTAAAGTTCTGTCAATAACAGCAGCTGTGGCGAATTTTAAAGGAGATTTATGAAAGCAACAGCCGACATACAGTCGAATGCTGCTTCCTGCCACATAACAAGGACTTGCCAGCAGCAGCAGCAGCAACCTATGTGTGTGAGTGTTTGTCTTTATGATTCACGCTGCCTGTGTATTTCTGCCTTCATAGTTGCGGATAGTAAACAGTTGGCAAATGGTCAAATAATGACCAGCGGTGACAGAAACAAAGTATTTGAGGGTCTGAATTCATTTTGTCTCTCAGCCTCCCAGCATGCAAACAAGTTTACACAACCATGCCTGCTTGAAATGGCTCTGCTGAAATAAATCTAGCTCCTGGGCAACTGCAGCACACACAGTCGGATGCGTCTGCTCTGACCATGTCTGTCTGACACATATTTGGGATAGGGATGCAAAGGCGTTGTAAGTTGGAAGCATATTCCTTTGGAATATGGGTAAAATTAAAAATTAATTTACAATAAAAATATGTTCATTAATAAAAACAATACCAAATGCATGTTTTTCTCTTAGTCTTTTTTTCACAGCAAGATATTGCTTGATATCTTATAGCACTGCATAGCCTATGAAACATATAAAGATTTAGACGCCTAAACTTATAAACACGTTGAATTAATATTAATATCAAATTACATAGTTTAATTTTATATCTTTTATCAGTTTCTTAGTTGATCATTCAATTGTCAAACTACTGTTGTCAGCTTTAGCATGCACTGATGATGGTGCTTTGTGTCATTTAATTAACTGAATTTTCAAAGTGAATTCTGGTCTTTGTCCAATACAATCACTTCAAAAAAGCCACAGAAAATGGAGTCAAACATACTCAAACATACATTTTTCATGCATGCATGCACACTAACAAACACACACCTCTAGGCCAGCCTCCAGGAGGGAGCTGAGGCCTCTCAGCCAGAGCGGCGTCAGGGGAACGTAGTCTCTGATCAATTAATAGGCCTGGCCCCTGACAGACATGGCTCACTTGGTCAGCCTGTCAAGGGGCCAAAGCTGACCCTGCAGAGCCATTTTGGCTCTGGCTGGATTCGTGCTGTGAAAAACAGTAAATCCAGAGCTTCAAAGCCTCTGTCTATGTCACTACCGGTCATTATTTAATCGTTCACTTGCAGTTTTCACATTATCAAGACAAATAAGCAAAAACTAATGCACATAATTGCAGCCACAAAATTACACTTGGAAACAGACACAGAAACAAAGATAAACCCATTAGATTTCTCTTAGTGCTGAATCATTTATTTTCACATTTTGTGTGTCAGTTTTCATTGATTGGAGACACAGACACACAAACAAAACATAAACCAAGACACAACACAAATCCTGTGTGTTGGCATTCTCTTACTTTGCACTATTCCATGCCGTGGGCTAGAAGTCATGCTGCATTTGAGGCACAACAAAAATAGAATGTGACAACAACAAAAATAAAAAAAGAGCCAAACAATGTCAGCCTCCAAACCACAACTGTGCCTGTAGCAAGGGAAAATGACAGCGTGTCTGCACGCTCACACACATGCATGCGTGCATAGCCACCGCACAGGAAACAAACTGTGAGTACAAGGGAGTAGGCAGAAAGAGTGCAGCACAACATCAGCAAATACACCTCAGCATGTCGAACGAGTTACACATGACCTTGGTGCCTGTGTGTGTTTGAGAGAGCCACACTGATTACATCTGACCTGCATGTGACTGAGATCAGAGAGACACCAGTAGCTGACAGTGCATGTGGAACAGTGAGTGTACGTGTGTGTGTGTGTGTGTGTGTGTGTTTGTTCCTGTGAAAGTGTGTTTATACATATGTAAGGTAGGCTGTTTGTTGATTGTATACTGTGCATTATTCAGTAAAGGTTAAAGCTAAATTATGTAGCTATTGATTTTTTTGTGCGATTTGGCGCCCCTGCAGGTTCTAAGTACAACAACACTGTCATAAATACAAATTTCCAAACTACCTAACATGTGAACTGGTCTTTAGAAAACATAGAAATGCATTTTACCCTATTTTGGAGCTGTTGTTTTAAGGTTTAATAGTTACATAAATTTAGTTTAAGATCCGCTGTTTAGACCCAAATCATTCTAAACATTTATTATGTGACAGACTGTCAGCATAAGTCAGCAAAATGCAAAAGGCTGCCAAGGATCCTTTTGTTGTTAATTTTTGCCGAAGCTATGACTTATGACTTCAGTGCATGTTGTCATTGATAAGAGAAGGATGGAGAGAGAGGGAAAAAATAGTCACTTAGTAGAGTCAGAAGTAGAATATCAGTTTTCAGTTGTTCTAATTGAATCAAGGGCTCAGAGTGCAAAGGCAGATTATTCCTAATGCAACTTTAGACTACAGCAGACACCATTCAAAAGCCCATTCTGCAGCTATGGATTGACACATTACTCAAACCGATGATCTGATACAAGGTCTGACCACTTGTAACTATAACAGACAAGCCTGTTTTCTGAAATATCCCTGCAGTAACAGTGATGTGAATGTATTTTTAATTTCAGAAGGCTACTGAGCCTTCAAAACTCATTACTATTTCTAGCTCCTACAATGCATATGAATAGGCTATTAAATAAACATGGACATATTCATTTAAGGTTATAAAATATATCTATGCGGCTAAATCAGGTATTGGCAGTGCATGCCGCTGCTGATGACAGTGGTCTGCACTGGCATGGGTAATGTATTGAAAACCAAACACAGTGCAGCTTTGGAAAGCTTTGCCAAGGCACATAGGACCAAAGCAGACGTGATAAAAACCCAAACCGATCCAAATGACAATCTGACATACGGGCCGCTCATCTCCTGCTTTGCTAGATCAACACAGATTGGACTAATGTATCACCATAATCCTCACAACACTGAATCCGAACTGCTGCCTCGTCCAACAGAAAAATGATCTCTTGCTGCCGTGAGGGAAATTGTCACACTTTGATTTGCACCAACAGAGTCAGGTTTGTCTTGGCTTGTCCAGAGTGAAAGAAGAAGCTCATGACAAGTTGTTCCCACATGAACTCGTACTCTGTGAGTTTTACTGTTAATGCCAAGCTGCTGCGGATGGTCTATGTGTGGAAATGTGGAGCGGGGGGATGGGTGAGGGGGATGGTGCTGGAGGATGGTGTGGGTGTATTTATTACATTGAACTGCAGAAAAAAAGTTCCTAATGAATGCTGAGGTAGGTTTTTTTTGTTTGTTTTTTTTTTTTGTTTTTTTTTTGCATTTGTGGGTGTGTGTGTGCATGTGCAATAACCAAAGTGGACCATTTAGGGCCAATGCATAATAACCAGGTTTCTATGGGACAGAAACGTAGAGATACTCACACACAAACGCAGATTTAGAGGGGCCCCTCGTTACTCATGCATGACCAGTCCATAATGCACTTCTGCGCTTTCACTGTTGGCAGGACAACAGAATTACTGAGAAAAGGATTCGGGGAGGCAGGAGTTTCCCAAGACTGTGAGAACAGCCAGATTCCTCCTTACAGGACAAAAGATGGATGAAGAGCAGTTCAGCTCTTCAGTTCTAGAACACATTCACCTTAAGAAATGAAAGAAACATCTTGGATTGTATCACCTGCTATTTTTTCCGCTTAGTCTGTACACAAAACATTTATAAATGAAAAATGCTTGAAAAACACAAGGGGTCAATTTGGGCTCTATATAAGTGTGTGTGTGTTTGTGTAAGGGTGTGTGTGTGTGTAGGTGTGTGTGTACGAACCCTAATATCTAACTCTGGCTAAGCATTGATCGGTCTGGCTCCCTACAAAGAAGATGTGAGCAGACAACTAATAGAAGAGCTAGCCTCAATTAGCCCACTGACTGATGGGAAATGTGATTTCATTTAGTCGTCGGTGCAGACACTGTAAACAAGTCATGTTTCCCCTCCAGGAGACAGAGCAAAAACAAAACAGACACATGCACACACAGAAGGAGAGAGAGAGAGGCAGCGTCGCAGGGATTTAAGATTCCTTGCAGCTGTTCAGTAGTTGACAATATGTACGTCGCTGTCTGTCGTGAAAGTTTTATGCAGTCTCATTATGTTAAATGTGACTGTGTAACCTGTGGCATGGAGTCCAATGAGGCACACAATAGCACACAAAGTGCCACTGTGTTAAATTAATGGCATCATTTTCACCCCAATACAATTAAAAGTGAATGAAATAGTGAGACCTTTTTTTTCCACCCAAAACTTTTTGTTCTCAGTGAAACACTCTGCGGGTTTAATTAACACCAGGAGAAAAGAAAATTCCACAGAACCTGTGGCCAAGCTTTGTTGAAATCTAAATGAACATGGCTATGAGGAGTTGGACCATTTTGTGTCCTGTCAAGTGCTCATCTCTGCATCTCTGCTTTTTACTATTCAGTGGCTTTTACAGCGCAAAGTTGAACAGTCAATGCAAAAAACAACTCCTTTTTTTTTTACCACTACTACACTTCACTAATGACAGATAACACATTTATAATTAATTAATTGGGAAAGTTTCTAATAAAATATGCGTAAAGTGTTTAAATGGATACTAGGTGGCAGTGGTGAAATTTACTAAGTATATTTACTCATATTTATTCTACTTGAAGATATCCATTTCCGGCTCCTTTATACTTCATACTACTCCACTACATTTACATATTCATTTGAGTTGCTACCTACTTTGCTGATTCAGAATAATACAAAATACATACTGTATAAAAATACACTTTTATGTGTTTTTTTTTAAATTGTTAAATATTTAATGATCCCTTAGGGGAAATTCACAATCTACCCAGGAGATAGTGTAGAAAAAGATATTTAAATAGGTTCACCTATAGCAGCTTCAGTTTTTAAGTGATGCTTAATCACTGCATCAATAATTATAATCCAATAACAAAATATATATCATTCTTTTAATGGGTTATTTTGCATAAAAAATACTTTCTTGATTTTGGTGCTTTAAGCATATCTTGATGCCAAGTTTTGTGTTCTTCTATGCTTAATAACTTTAATTTTTCATTGTCAACATTATTAGCATTATTACATTATAGTAACAAGCAATGCTGCTTAGTTTGGACATTTAACTTGCTTTTCTGTAAATCAAATTTGATTTGAATAAAACAGTAAACAGGCATTTTATTTTGATTTGATTGCAGTGATTAAGTTATTATTTATGGGTAGAGCTCTGCAAAACTTAAATCACAGAGTCTGTATTTTCCACACTGTACATGCTTTTTGGTGTCCACTCCACACTTGTTCTTGACCAATAATCTTGCTGCAGATGTCAGTGCCATTGCTGTTACCTGCCCATTCCTGCATTCATCAGATTAAGATACAAATCCAGGTTGTGTTAACAAGCTCAAGAAATCATATTTAAAATCAAATCAATAAAACCTTTAAATTAAGATCACAAAGAGAAAATAGTTGCATCCAAAAGTTCCCAGTTACACATCTTTTTCATCACAATCAATGTCTTGATTCTAATGGGGGATTTTACATGCAATAAACTGACATTACAGAGGACGCTGCATATTAACTGTCATTTGAATGCACATAACCTTTTTGCAGCTGAATTGCCTTACGGCGCTGATAAAAAGCTGAAGTCTCACTTCATCCAGAGGAAAGACAACCAGAGAAAAAAGGAGTGTAAAGGACACAGAATGAAGGAAAAAGAACAAAGCCTGCTAGTGTAACAGTTTCATCAGTACAGCCCGGGTGCATTCTGATGGAAACAGAGCAGTGTATGTATCGTTCTGAAGAGAGGAAATTATATGTCATGGTCTATAAAGCTGGCACTTTATATATTTTCAGAGACAGTATCCTTGTGGCTTAGATCATTGTACAATGGGTGTAGAACACTCAGTTAAGATGACATCACCTCCTTCAAAGCCATTTAGTTACTCCATTGAAGCCGACTGCAGAAGATCAAGCCTCTTTTGGGATAGTTTCTTAAATTCCATTCACACATTTTGACCAAAACAGATCTGGAGCAGAGTAATGAAATGTCAAATCATTTCAATTGTTAAGTGTCATTTCTGTGTCACTCATGCCTAATTGATATTTGAAGGATTTGCTGTGAACATGATTGGTGGAATAGGGTGCAATAATGGCTAGTCATCAATGATCAATTAACGGTGGTATCAAGGCTAACTAGGATTAGCAAGCTTAGCACCATCGCATTGTCTATCCATTAACTCTGTCTGTGACCAGAAATCTCTACGAACATGTTCCAGAGTAATGACAAGTATGGGATGGGTAAAGGAGTGTACGTCATTGTACATCATTTCAAGCAGCAGAAACTTTCCCTCTCTCCTCACTGTGCCAGTGGGTCATTACTGAGCTAGGAGAGCTCCTGTGATATGTAGCCTACATGCTTATGCAGCCTGAGCGTCTGCATCAAACCAGATATGATGTGAGCCTTTATAATACAGCTTTTACACTGAAATTAGCAAGAAAAGGCAGAATTTCTTAACACTGGTAAATGTGATAAAAATAGGCACCTTACTTCTTTTCTATTGCAGGAAGATAAGCTTGACTTTCTGGGTTTTTTTGTGCTTTCAGATATACAAATGTGATGATTAGCAAGAGATTTAGTCTGCAGCATTGAGGCAAAACAATGTTACAGAGTATTTTTTTTTTTTTTTTTTTACATTTTGCTTCAGTCTCTCTTTCAAACTTGATGCTGCCTAAACAGCTGAACAAGGACAGCTGGAATATGGACTATGCTGTTGTATATTATGGTGTCTCTCCCAGCGCCAATAATCTGTCCCTTTATTTCCTCTTCTCTTCTAATCAGAAGAAGCTCTCAACTCTTTTCTTGCCAAAGTCAAGAATCACCTCACACACTGTCCAAATCCAAAACAAGCCTTAGCATAGCGCTGGAAAGGAGCAAAATTTAGCATGTTCACCTAAGTGTCATGTTTACATCAGAATAGCCAATAAGGACCCGTGACAGAGTCATTTAACCTTGTACTGAACACCAATAGCACCCTTTCCCTTTGAAAAAAAAAAGGTCAGATGTTAGTTGGTGTAAGTGGGTTTCTTGTCCAGTGTAAAAAAGAAACAACAGTCAGCTTTCACCATGACACCGATGAAAAAGAATTATTTGCTTAATGTAAATTTCAAGCTGTCACACAGTAATGTATAGAGGCCCCAGTCACATGTCAGAGCCGGATCTTCTGGTTTACGGAACAGATTTGCAAATTTAAAAGTGCCATCTAAGGCAACACAGGTTTCTTGGATGCCGATTTGTTTCAGTCAGTGTGAAAAATACTCGTGATCAGGAATGAAAGGGACATTATCAGGATTTGTATTAACACAAGAAAAAAGGACCAGGTATAAAAAAATAGAAGTAATCAATTTGACTGGGCAAGCTGCGAGGAACATTTCATCACTGTGTCATGTCCCACTCTGCTAGCTTTGCAAAACTTACAACAAAGTTCTTTTAAATCTTTTTATTTGGTACAAGACCAAAATGTTGCTAAACTGGTGAAATTGCATTTTTTGACACAGTCATCCATCCCTCTGATTTGTTTTTAGTTTATTTTTCTACTCTCCTGCACTTCTGTATTGTGATTCCAAAACCCACGGAATCATTTATATCCTCTGAATCAGTTACGTATCCATCAAAAAACCCTTTTGATCTGACCTCACAGCAGATTTTTTTTAATTTACAAGGGTACATCATCAACTCCCAAGGGTTGTTTCTGTCCAGATGTCACATCTAGCAGCTATTCACTTGAGGAATGAAGGACTGTTGTGCCTTGCTCTCTCTCTCTCCGGCCTACAGAGCATTTTTCAGATACACATTACTGAAGGTTTTAAAGCAGTAGAAAATCAGTAATTACTAACACACCAAATTATTGAATGAGTGTAATGAGAATTTAAATTCTAAAAAAAAAGTAGCAGTAATAATCAAGAATGAGTGAATATAAACTTTATGAAAGTTAATTTCAGAAAATGACATTCAGAAAATATGACCACAACTTTTCTGTCGCATCTCTGAGTCCAAATTCTCCACGGATATCAGCAAAGCAAAGCAAACTTCACTCTCTACCTTAAAGCTTTTGCAGTGAAACTTTAATGTCTGACAAGGACATCAACTCAACTGTCTCCAAACTTCTCTGCCTCTATAATTTGGTCGCAAGATCTGCATTGCCATTGGTATGCACTTTCAGCTGCACCGCAAAACTCAGTGGTGCTTGTTAAAACACTTTTCATATCTATGCAAGTGCAATGAATGGTGTCTGACAAGGGCGCTTGTCTGCCAATTGGAGTATTCTCATAAAGGAAGCACCCTGCCAAGATGAAAGCCCCGGGTGATGCTGGAGAGTGAGGTATCGAGGGTGAGAGAGAAATAAAACATCCAGATAGGATGGAGAGAGAGTGGAGGAGTTGAAGGACTGACATAGAGAAAAAAAAGAAAGGGGGGGAAAAATGTGAACCAACCGTTTTATTGCATTCAATGTGATGTTTCTCAAAGTACAAAATGAAATGGACCTTATAAAACATCACCTCTATATTGCCACTGTTTATCTCAGTGATCGTGTCTACATACATAATAAATGGTTCAAACTTGTGCTTGCTGTTTGCATTTGTGAGATAGTGTGCGCTAGTTTAGGTGTTTGAGCACAAGATTGAAGCTGTGTCAAGGCTCATTTCCTGAATATCTCATGCATGGCTGCTGTTCTTTTTTTGGCTCTCTTATTTTTTTTTTTCTTCCCCTGAACTGTCTTTCATTTTTTTTTCCAAATTCACAGGGTTAATCTGTCTCTGCTCCAAATTCCTGTCTGTATGTAGAAGAAGAGCAGATGTGATATAGGAATGATCTGTTTTCCCCCTATCCATCCCGTTACCCCTTTACATTCCTCTAATTCTCTCATCCCTCTCAGCCTTATCACATTTATGACACTGACACACACACACACACACACACACACACACACACACACACGCACGCACACACACACACAAACATACATACATACACAAGGTTTTGCTGTTTCCCTCATCCCTGTCTCATCTCATCTTATCACAGTGAGGCTTTAAAGAGAGAAGAAGAAGAGAAAGAGAGCACTGGCCCAACAGCAGCCAGTAACATGTCACTCAGGATCCCAGCAAGGCCACAGGCACAGCACACACCCCAACAACATTTAAAAGAACCCATCCCCTTCCTCTGGTTTATCCTCTGCCTCTTTGTCTGCTTGCACTTATTTTCCTCCCACCTCTCTCCTTCCTGTATCTCTTTTATCAAAGGTGGTCTCCTTTGAATGATAAGTACTCACTGTATATCAGGAGAAAGGCTGAGACTTCAGGGATTATGCTATTAAGTTTTCTAATCAAGCTGGAAGAGGATGAAAGCACTCTGAGCGGTTCGGGCAATATTTCAGTTTGGTGTAGAATCATACTTTAAAAGGCCTAATTTGATACAAATTAGCAAATAAATGTCTACTTAGCTGCCTCACAAGTGCATTCAGTGGTAATCTCTGGTGTTTCTGGCTCTTTTTCTTCATATAATGCTTCTATTTCAAACAGCGCCTTTACTGTTGTGCATCCCAGTACGCTGACGTAATGCAACATAATGTCAGTGATTATGAAGCAGTGTCTCTTTATAGACATCATGTACCCAAAAGTGTGAGAAAAAAATGCTGGGATAAGCACATGCTGCCAGTTTAACAGCCCGATGGAAGCACGTACATTACAGAACAGGGCAAGACAGCAATTTATCAAATTCATGATCATTTTTTACTGATCAGTTTCATTTTTACAAGCAGGTTGATATTGCATAAGAGGACTTCAAGGCTAGTGTAGCCCTTGATGTCAGGACAATATATAAAAACTGCAGCCTTTGATTAAAGATCTTAGATAAGAAGCACTTTGTCATCACTATATATCCGCCACATGGGTACAAAAATTGAATGATGTAAAAATTTACTGCTGACAGAAAATTTCTTATTATTTCATATTATAGTCAAACTATGTCTTGCTGCCATGTGGAATATAATATGGAGCACAACTATCCGTGTAGCAGGGTACCATATTGCACCGTGATTGTGTACGAATATGGAAATGATCCATATCGAATGGAAAAATCCCATATAAGCAATATTACTGTTTGTGGATTCTGCAGTTTCACACTTTTCTTAGAATTTAATTTAGTTTTTCTTTTTTTAATAAATCAAATTCATCAAAAATTTAAACACAACTCTTCAGTGACTACAGCTCTGCGATCATAATACCTATGGGGGTGAAAGGTGGCTCCAGGATTATGTCATTTGAAGGTCACCTCCTCTCGAACAGGCTGGACTGGGACCAGCTGTATCGAAGAATGACTACAGTAAGACACTGGCTCCTTTTTGGTTAAAGGCTCACTTTTAATAAGGTCAGGATTAGGGTGACCAGTGCATTACGACAAGGGCTTAGGATCAGCGCTTAGTCCTGGGGAGAAGGCTACCATTTACCAGCTCAGTGCAACTGTGGTTAACACTGTCTCATTATTACTGCCGTGCCGGGAGATTTTGGGCCTATCTCTACAGTAATAGCTCATGTCTGTGTGTGTGTGTGGCTGTGTGTGGAAAAGCGGGCACTGGAAGGTGACCACTGGAGTGAGGATTTGCGTGTGTCAGCTGTTATGATTTAATATTTGCTATGCTGATACCTCCATTCACCATTACGCTGTACGCTCTCCTCCGCTATCCATCTCAACTGCAGAGTAGCATGATAATGTTGTTCAGAGGGTGCTTCTCGGAGGATTAGCAGAGATTAGCATTAGTTGGTCCATTTGAACTGGATACACACACAGCAGCATTAGCATGTTGGCAAACTAGTCTGGGACAGTAGCCATCGCATGAATTTGTGAAGGGAGATAAGAAAACACCAAGAAAGAGGAATTTTGCAGAGTTTCAAAATGAGATTGACTAAACGTGAAATACCTTTAGGTTGTCATAAATTTATAAAATCTTCTGATGTATAATCTTAATTGCTAGACCTTCATATTCCACATTTCCTGTAGGTTAGTTTCCACCATAAACCATTTTCTGCAAAGACAGTCTTCTCATTTGGATATGAAATGATCTGGTGATATGAGCTGTTGCAAGAGTGCTACCAGGTGCAATAACAATTTTCTAAAACAATTATTCCCACAAATTCTAGTGGGAAAAAAACCCTGTTATTATTGAAATGTCATAAAAATCCAAAAAAATTAATGACTGCTGCCAGAAGCACGAACAGACAGCCAAGGTTACAACTAAAATTCAATCCATCAAAACCAACCCAGCTTTGCTAATTTGGGCTATAGATTAACATTTAAAATAAATAAAATGTCAAAGTAATAAGGCTCTGACTATCAGTGTGAGATAAGGCAGCGGGCTGCCAACTGACAGGGCTATACTCTTTAAAACAGCACACAAGCAGCACTGTGAAACCCCATATTGTGAACTGAAAATGTGTATGTTTAACACACAAATGCACTACTCGCTAATGAGTCTTACTGGATCCTAACAATGTGAGAATTTTGACTCACTCCTGCGTGTGGAAGCTTTTGACTTGTGGGTATAGGAGACTGATGGACTGAGTAATTGAGTGCACTGTGAGACAAACACTAATGAGGAAGATAAAGGAGGAATTGAGTTAACTGTGTTTTCCCATTTCTAATGATAAGAGATGAGGAGAGACAGAAAAGGGAGTGCAAAAAAATGCAGACGGTTCTGTATTCCAAAAGAATGCAACTGCTGTATGTCTAACTTGTCTTTTTCGTTGTTATTGCAAAGCACAATGCTTGTTCTATCCAACTGGAGTAAAGTGAGAGAAAAGCAAATAGCTTTAAGATAGGCAGTGAAATTACCCGTAATTGGAGACCATTTAAAAACATAATAACGTCTTTGTTTCCTCAGCAGGAGGCTCAGGGCTGGGGAAGCTTTTTGATTAGAACTGGAGATGAGTTAGCTATAAAACTACTGAGCCAAACCTTACCCAGATTCATGCAGTGTGTCGGTGCATGTGTTAAATCTGTCTGCCAAAACGCAAGAATTAATTATTCTGGAGGAGGATTATTAAAGTCCGGTGTCGGTTCAACACGGACCAGCTGACAATATCTTATCACTCAAATTCCCACATGAAGCAGTAGGAACAAGCAAACAGGCTTGTAAAATCTCAAAGCATCAACGCTAAACACCAACTTACAAAAATGCAAATGGAGCATGAAAATATGTATTAAAATCCAGCTGGAAACATGCCACGGCATCTCTAACAAAGACGTGTATGTGGTGGCAAATTGTCACCGTTCCACTGAGTAGGATAGTGGAAGTAAGCTCAGGGGTGTGTGCCACTTAGGATGGGGGGAATAATGTTGTGTAGCATATAATGGATTTGCAATGTGGCAAACAGAGACAGATGGTGGAGGGGGCTGTGTGTTTCTGTGCGCTACTTGGACACACACACACACACGCATACACACACACACTGTGCACAGCACAATGACTGTGGAGAAGAGATCCCTAAGGCGCATTATGTATGCTGCCGCTCGCTCACCCAAGCCAAGGGTCTCAGTTCATTTGGTTTTTAACTGTTATAAATTGTCTCACTTGACTCCATCTTCCCTCCCCTCTACAACAGGCCGGGAGCAATCTCCACACAGAGAGCAGCCAGACTCCAAACTTAGAACAAATATAGGATTTTGAAAATTAGAAACAGGATCCATACTGGTTGAAGAAATATAGGCAACACTAAGTACAACTGGAGGGGAGACGTCATACAGCGGGGCCACAGAGTGAACTCAGGGTTCCTGGATCCAAACCAGACTGCATTTCCACCTGTTCTGAGTGGAGCCATTAAAATCAAGCATGCATCATCAACAGAGAGTACCGCAGAATGCACACAAATAACAAACAGTAGCAGGCAGACCACAATAATGAGTTGCAAGCTTTTGTTCTTTAATTATAAATACAGGTTCATCCAAAAAAGACTAACAATTGATAATCAACTGATGAAGAAGACTATTACATGCAAGAGGAATTACCCTTTCCATCCTTTCTTGTCAAACCCTAGAATATGACACACCCGCAGTTGGCAACTTAGGTCAAGGAAAACATGATTTTATTTTGTGTTTATCTGGAAACCGACCTTTCCAGGTTCCAAACCAATTTATTTTTGGTTGATGCTGTTAAAAGTTCAAAATTGTGCGTACAAACCTGACTGAAACCTGTTCTATATGTGGTGAAAATGAGGCATAACATGCTCAGTTGAAAGGTTTAAGAGTTTTTAAAGGTTTAAAAGGTTTTATTGTACGTATTAATAGGTTTTAATGCTTAGAGATTTATTCCTTGAGTGTATTTGTGTGTCTGCTAAGATCAGTGTGGCTGTGAAACACTTTCAGCTGGATGAAATTTCACACTTTTAGTTCTCAAAACTAATCAGTTAATTACAGGCTTTAAATATATCTCAGGTTTCACACGGAAACCTGTGCACAAACATAAACAGTCTTGCAAAGATCCTCAGTTTGCTCCCGTCTAAAGCCCTATTGTTCTCTCCACATAACAACTCGCCTGAAATATGAGAGCTGAAACAAAGAACGCGTAAAGAACTGCTTTGATTTATGGTGTGCACCAACCTCAATAGAGAGACCAGTTGAGTTTGAGTTTAAGACAACATCAGCAGATTCTAAGTGCATAATTGTACTACATTAGATGTGTATGGAAACGTTACACAGGCAAAGGAGCATCTAATAGCTTTCAAACACCAAATTAAGATATGGGGGGGGGGGGGCAGCCTCAAGCTGATGATTAGACAAGGGACTAGAAAGTGACTTCTGGCGATAACATGAATACAAAAACATATACGAATACACACTCAAGTGCACTCGCACACACACAGGCACACACAAAAAGTCAATTAATATGAACATGTGTCTTTAGGGAATTATATTTCAATTAGCTTTAGCTACTTCTAGGCTTCCTTTGAGACCATGATGCTAAAACAAGTGCATGTGTATTTGTGGATGCAGTAAATCCTGCTTTTCAATTAGTATCATGACATAACTCCATATTGTTATCATACAAGCACAAGTTCAGCAATTAAGCACTTAAACAATGTTTTGCATGGTATTAAAGAAGCATATCATTAACATGCAGCATACACATTGAACAGCATTTATGCAGATATGTAGCTAACGCAGCTGCATTTGGAGGATGATTTAAAACACTATTACAGCAATGAGAAATGAACGTCCATTAGAGATGTTTAGCCATGAAACGGAAATAAGTGCCGTCATTAAAGAGGGA
This sequence comes from Acanthurus lineatus, assembly GCA_029814665.1. NCBI lineage: Eukaryota > Metazoa > Chordata > Actinopteri > Acanthuriformes > Acanthuridae > Acanthurus > Acanthurus lineatus. The sequence continues at coordinate 11,821,950 of JAPZDV010000006.1, forward strand.
TGCAACTCATTTTGGGGATTACTTTCAGGAATAGCTGCAGTGATTTGGAAAAATGTAAACAGTGAATAGAGTACCTACAGGATTTTCTATGGATATGGGTTCATTTCCTGTTTATGAACTGACTGGACATCCCTTTAGTGGACCTTTTCAGTCTTTTCCACTAAGAATAGGAGAGAGGGGAATAACAAGGGAGAGGAGGGCAGAGAAAAGAAGAGAAGACAGGAAAGGCAAGCAAAGAACTGAGAAGAAAAGAGACAAAAAGAAAGCAGAAGAGAAGAGAGGAGAAGAGATTTTATGTTCCTATCTTAGCCCCAGATCTCAGGGCCTGAAGATAGCAGTTACATCTTTCTCTACCTTCCAATTTTTGCTCAACCTCCTTTTTTCAACATATTCCCTGTGAATTTACTCTTCCTGTCAGCATTGATTTGACTTAAAAATACGCCTGTCTATGTGGTTGGGAAAGTTATCTCTGAATCTGGGTCACAAAAACAACAGGAATAAAAAATTTTTTTATAAAAAAAGCCAGTTTATAAGCTCCATCCCCTGTTTAGTCCAGCAAATGTAGCCCCTTAAAAAGCAAAACATTTGTCTGCTGTTTTCCTCACTGTCGTGTCCTCACACCTCTGGGTCTATGTCTGCATGTGTATGTTTTAGGTGTACACACTCAATATGGCCCTGTGTATACGAGTGTTTCTGTACACAACACGGGCTTACTTTGCTTTGGCTGAATTCATTTCTGTCAAGAACAGGCACAGAGTCCCCAAACAATATCAGAGTTGGGGCAGAAGAGCTGAGGGAGTAGGCAGAGTCACGGCTGTCCATATCTTTATCTCTGTTGAAGAAAATGATTACTGTAACATGTACTGCCGAGTCTCCAGACTCTGTCCCTCGGGGAGTTGTATGAAAAGGAGCTGTCAGATGAAAGGGCAAATAACATAAAAAGAATATCATTGTGGCTAAGAGTTGTTAAGAGGGGGGACAGTAGTGGAAGTTGCAGAGCATATTAGGTTCAAGTGAAAGTGCATGTTAAATTAACCAACTTCATTTGTATGCTTATTTGTGATTGTGTGTATGTGTGTGTCAAAAGGAGAGAAAGAGAAAGAAAGGCAGAATATTAAGTCATTATCTTGGGTTTTCTTTAATTTCTTGTTTTCTTTAGTCTGAACCTTCTTTCACCTTCTCCTGGTTTGAGTAAAAGATTACAACACCATCCGCATGGAGAGTTTTTAATCCAAAAAGGTGACTGTGTTTGTGTCTCTTTATTCCAGAGTGTTTGAGATTAGTGACACATGGCTTGTCAAAGACTGGAGCCTCAGATTAACCACTCGCTAATCCTTGGGAATTCAATGCTAATACAGACATCACATATGCATGCACGCGTACACACAGACTTGACGCGCTCACACCCAGTAACACAGTCTGTGTGTTTTCCAATGTATGTGCTTATGTTTAATTTGTAAGGGGAGATTGTATCTAATCACTGAAGTCTGACTCAAAGAAAAGAAACCAAACATCCCAGAAGTTTGCTTGTCAATCAAGACAAAGCAGCTGACTTAAATGTAAGTCCTAAGAAGTTTCTCTATGAAACTGATGCATCATTTAAAATTAATGCTGTAGTACATAAAGAAAGTTAATCATTCAAAAAAAAGTAAACACCTCACGCACCCTTCGGCATCCTTTTCTAACTGGAAGGATGTTTTTAATTATGCACCTGAGCATTTGATGTAATAATATTTGATGGCAACTTAGGGTTTATGATTTACATAAGTCTCACATTGACAAATGCACATTAGTTCAAATTCTAACTTGTACACATAAATAGCAACACGCTCACTTTGAAGAAAAGCCCCATCAGCTGATATGTTAACTGAGCTTGCATACTTCTTACACCTACTGTGAGGTCTATTTAGGGTGCAAACTCGCTGTCTGCTGCCGCTGCTGTCGGAGTCGAATCCACCTGTGGGCTCATATCCTCACTGTTCACCATGGGAGGCTGCATTTGATCTCTCCCTTCACTTCGCTTTGGACTGGCTTTGAATTACACTCTGCCTAAGAAATGTGTAACACAGCCTTGATGCTAAAATAAAAATCTACATTTATTCTAAATTGATTCTCCACAGAAGTGTTTATTTGGGGATTAGAAATGTGGTTGACATTTTTCTGTATTTGGAGCCAGGAAGCTATTAGCAAACAGCATCACCAACATGTGATTCTATTAGATAATACCTATCGCTTGGGCTAAAATAATGTGCTATTTATTAGAATGAAAATCTTTTCTAATGTGACATGGTCTTGAATTTAAGCCTGACAACATAATTATAGATTTTTTTCATTTGTGTGCTTGCAATGTGCAGTGATTAACACAACCATCCGTGATAGTGCGTCACTGCCACCCCATAGTTAACTACTCCAGAGTATTTATTCTATTTTCAGGCGACTCTTGCCAGGATCAGTAAAGCCCCACAGTGTATTGCCGAAATGAGCAAACTGAATGACTGCTTTAGTGCTCAGACAACGTGTGTCTATGTGCATGTGCGCCTGTGTGTAACTGTGTGTGTGTGATCGCACAATGTAGTGAGCTGAGAAACTGTAAGTTATGTATGAAATCTCAGCAGCTGACATTCTGTAAGTCCTGCACATCAAGTCGTATCATACCAATTTGTTCAGACATACAGGCAGGCTTGCCTCTCACTGAATCTGTATCTTAAGGGGATATTTCACAATCAACAAATGCAGTGATTTAAACACAGGGCTCAGATGTGGCAGATGTTTCCTGAGGCTGCATATATTGACAAAGAAAAGTGGGCCTGTGTTATTAGATTACTGGTGCTTTACAAATCAACTCATTTACTGCTGGATTCTTATATTTTAAAGGAAATAATTGCTTATTAAAATCTTTTTCGCCTTTGTTTATCTTGACAGTATAGTAAAAACAATGATGCCTGATCTGGCTGGTATTGCAGTCTGTTCTGCGTCAGTCAGTGTGGGCGAATTCTATTTTGCAGGCTCATAAAAGCCTTGGAGATTTTTAAACAGGCTGGTTTGGGAGCAGAGCTATTGGTTGGCACTCTGCACCTCAGAGAATATTAGCATAAAGCTTCAAACTTTTGAATTACTCCATGGTGTCTTGCCAAGGTTCCGTTCTTACCACCTGCAACTAAATGTATTAAGCTTAACAATAACTGGCCTCCTGCGTCTACTCGCCTCCGAAGAGAGCCTGTATTTAACTTGTCGTAGCTGTATACTTCCTAGCAAAACCTGTCTGAAATGCCTCACTTTGCTGATGTGAAAAAGGGGTTGGAACAGGTGGCAGGTTCACTGCAAGTGTTTCTGGAGCAGCTCCGGAGAGGCATATTTCTGCTCCGCCATGAAAAGCGTGTAAGCTCCGAATCCTACCACGTTCCCCTCCAGCCTCCGCCTCCTTTCTGTTTTAACTTTTTTAACACCTGGACTAACAAAAGACTGGCTTTGATCATGGGAAATCCCTTGGCAGAGCAGCAATGAATCCACAGTGGAGCTCGGTGAGTGTGTGTGTCTGTGTGTGTGTGTGTCTGTGTGTGTGATGCACATTGAGCCAGTGCTGCTCTACTGAGAATTCTCAGCATTGAAGCTTCATGGCATCGGTATAAGGTACAGAGCACCTCACATGCTCCACTCATCAAAGCATGGCCGTGAAAATGAACACACTCGCAAACACACAGAGGCGGGAGAGGGAGTGCAAGTGAGCAAGAAAGAGAGAACATCTTGTTTCTCCTGTGTAATCAGGGGCTCTGCAAACACACACACAAGGCCGCTTGTTATCAGAAGCTTTCCCACGCTGCTGTGGTACAAAGCTCCACACCAGGATGGGAGGATGAGGCGAGGGAGGAATGGACGGAAGTACAGAGGGATGGAGGGTCGGCCCTCAGTGGCTTAGACTCACTGCGGGGATAAACACATCCCTCAGCAGGGGTTTGTATTTAGGCTAGCAAGATCAGAGTTCAAAACAGACAGACTACCAGGCAGGCAGAGCGACAGGAAACAGACAGCGCAGAGGAGATAAACAGGCATCCAAACAGCAAACAACAACCAGTGCACGTATCACACACTTAAGGAGAGGAGACTGCACATTCCTCCTCCACACCTCTCCTCCCACACCGCTCTTGCATCAACTCCTTATTCTAGAACATCTCCCTCTTTCTCTGTCGCTCTTTTGCCTCTATCTCCCCTCGCCTGCCGCTCAGCCCCAAGCTCTTACGTAAGAGGTCCATTTGCATAACAGGCTGTTTTCTCTGGCTCCAGCACGGGCACATGAGACACACTGGATAATATGTTAACAACTCCGGCTGTTGGTAAACAACAACCTCCATCACAACACTTTACATTCACACTATAAGCCATGCAGGTCTAGTCTGTGACAGAGATTCAGTGTCTGGATGTATTGATGCCAGCTGGCAGCCCGCCAGAGGTGCTGAAACAACTGTCATTTACAGAGCGCGCGGATATGGCTCCGGTTAGATAGACTTCATTCAGGAGGAGGATGACCTGCCTGCTGTGTGGAACCTATTCAATAATAGGTCTTGCACCAAGAGATGACTGTTCAAATCAAGCAGCCTAGCATTATCCTCTTCAGGGTTAGGGAGAAAGCGGAAGAGAGAGACAGACACGTGTGTGAGTGTGTTGCATGTGCGTGTGCTTGTGTGTGTGTGTATGTGTAGGGAGCCTCACACGAAACGAGTGCGACGTGCATTCTGCCGTTACTGACATGGTTGTGTCATTGCTCGGGCCTCTTTGAATGTATACAATCAAAGCACACATATGCGACAATATATGCAAACACACACGTGCACACACACTTGTAGTGAGTGTGCTGCACTTGGGAGAATAAAGAGGAAAAGAGAGGCCGGGGATTGTCAATATATGCTGCAGTGCGAGCTGTCAGATGTACTACTAGATACCCTAAGATACCTCATTACTTACTATTTCATTAAGTCAAGAATGGCCTTAATCATGTCTGGTTATTAAAGGAGGACGGCTCTTCACCCTCTTTTTCTCTCTCGCATATATACACATGCACATACACTTCAAAGAGACAACAATAAATGATCAAGGGAGTCAAACACAAATGATCTCTCATTTGGGATTCCTGACTCGCTCATGTGGGAAACAGCAGTCAAAGTGAAGGTTTTCAAGTTAATCGATGTTATCCGACGTCTTAAACACATCTTGATTTGGTTTCAGGGGGGATAAAGTGGTCTTTATATCGCAAAACTGAAGCTCAGTGTGGCATATGTGGCCCTGCTGTTAGACTGACAGTTGCGTCGGAGCAAATCCATCACCCTCCTGCCACTGTTACAGAAGTCCAGGAATAAAGATTTCTTCCCTCTTTAGCCTCTCATTCAAATTCAATTTTGCTTGATTTCCTTTGACGCCATTCAGGACTTACATGTCTTTTTCTATACTGTATAAAAGAAATAAAAGCACATAAAATACCACTGGGTTGTGCTCATGAGACTGAGGTTTGTTAAAGGTGGAACTATTATGATGAAAAATTATTTGACGCAGCTGAAAACACTACTGAAGTGGCTTCTAGCGTTGTACGCATCCTCAAAATAATAGCCTGATCACAACGATCAAACGACTGTAATCCCACAATTCACTTTTCCTCTTTAACTGCATTCACCCAGATGTCTTCTTCACTGTTGCTTACATATTTATCTGTTTAAAACGCCTTAAGACTAGCGGCAAAAAAAATCGAACTCACAAAGTTCAGCAAAAGCTTTATTTTAATTCTCGTTTTTTATCTCACTGCTTTTTATCTTCTCGTGTTCTACTTTAATGCACCCCCATAAAACCCGCTGAACCGTCTCATAAATATGCACCCACATTTCACTGTGACCTTGACCCCCAATGTCAGCTTACCCGTCTGTTTACAGTCAGCTCTTCTGTCGCCTTAACACTACAGTGAGCTGTTTATCTTATCATTATTACAAATAATCTCCAGATCAGAAAAATATTCTCTGATAGTCAAGTTCAGCTGCAAACAAATTGATTTCCATCATGTAAACTCGATGGTAAGCAGAGAAATTACTGGTGCAGAGTCGTAAATTATGGCATTGTGAAGGCTTACTCTCAGAAGAAGGCCTTAATATTATCAACATATCTGTATGACATATCAGAAAATAAACTTTTGAGAATTTAATAGAGAACCCCAACAATCCAAACAGGCCTGTGCTTAAACTCGTTTGAGCTTATAGGCATTCTTTAAAACCTCATGCCTCCTGCTTTAAAACCACACAAAGATAACTGTGCGCACGAGCCAGACACCACACCTGCGCATGAAACACAGAAGTCAAAATCTTCAAAAAAAAACAGTCAATATATTCTGGAATGAAAGGGCTCTGCATGTCTGTGAGCTGTAAAAGCTGCTGTAATCAGCAGCATCAAACAGTTCAGTGCGTAAAAACGCTGCCAGTGTCTCCGTGACTCATCCAAGTGCTGCAAGTCAAAAACAACCGCGGGGTTGGTTACGGTGAGGTGTGTCTTCCTAGGGGGGGTAGCTCTATTTTTTTTTTCTTCATTGTCACTAACGCCCAGGACAGAGCACGAGACCTCAGACGCAGGAGGCGGACCAGTCCTGTATGGTGCTGAGGTCGTGTCCTGACTGTACAATTATGAAAATAGGACTCCCCTCGTTCCTGAACATAACCATCCACAAGAGATCTCGCACGTTACAGGACACTCTCTCTCCCCCACTCTCCCTCTCTCTCTTTCTCTCCTCTGGCTGTCTCACTTTGCACGCGCGCGTACATTCAACGCACGTACACACTCGCGCGCGCGCGGACACAGACACACATATACATTGGGGGTGATAAAGAGAGAGCTCCGCATCTTTCTGCCAGGACCCGCATGTGAAAGCACGCTCTGCCACTTTACCCTGCCCTGCTGTTGACCTGTAACATGCGCGCGTAAACACACACACACACACTCACACACACACACATACACAAAACGCACATGACACAAACACACGAGCACGTACGCACCACTCGTCCCAGACTCACCTTTATGAAGAATCCCATAAATAGTGTAGAGGGTGAAAATCAAATGATTGTTGAGGTTCATCCTGTCTTCCTCTCTTTCTTGCTCTTGCCTTCCGCGCTAACTTCTCCTCGCCGTCTCTCCCCACTGGACCTCGAACCGGACCGGACGGCTTTGTCAGCTATCCAGGTGGACTTGAGAGTGCGTCTCTTGGAAAAAAAAAGGGGGCTAACACAACCGACTTCACGACCCGTAGACTGTGATGCTTTTAAGAACGGAAATGTCCCTCAAAGAGCAGTAATCTGGGTTTTATCAGGATGCACGAGCGTTAAGGTAGCCTCCGGGCTCAGTTTGAGGGAAGGCTACTCTGCGCCAAAAAAAGCAGTGGACCTCACGGACTGAGAGCAGTCGTCCTCCGCGAACAGAGTGGATGCTGCCGCTGCTGTACTACTGTCTGCCCCGGTCTTGGTCTGCTGTGGCGCACAATCCACAGTGCAGGGAACACGAGTGGATTGTTTGAGTCCCGCCCACGCAGCTGACGGACATAAAAGGTTAACCAATCATGAAGACGAGGCGCTAAGCAAAGTGGGGGAGGGGCAGAGAGGGTGGGCAACGTGTGAGACGCTGCAAAAAATATCAGTTTCTACCAGTTTTTTAGACCAACTGCGTGTTCAAACTCCAACAGTCTCAACAGCAAAATAAAGGCCAGTGGAACAGGGAAATCCTCCCCTTTCATGAAAAAAGCATGTCACATATGACTCAGATGTTTTGCAAAATTTTGGATTATTTCCCTCCAGTAGCAGAATTGTTCAAATTTAACTTGTTATTGTTTTAGTTTCTCATTAGAATAAATAATTATACGACTTACACCTACACAAACTCAAATGGTCTGTGAAGAAGTGGGAAGCAAAATGGGTTATAAGAATAGCTCTCTTAAAAATTCAAAGCAAAATAAATGAATAAATAACAAAGCTCAGCTCAAATCTCTGCAGCACAGATGAGCAAACTGTAGAAGGTCACTGTATGTGGAATGCCTGCTGTCACATAGCCTGAGTGACTCAGCCCTGCTAAAACTGGCAAATGCATCTGTTATTTGAGCCTGATGCTTGATTTTGGTGCACTTTGGGAATAATGTTCTATGGATTGCATCCATCATCTTTGTTTGTCTCTATTGGACTTCATTATTGTCGGCAGGCAATACAGACAGGGTACAGGCAGAGACAGAAGCTGCTCATTTTTTGCAGCATACGCATGGGATGCGCTCAGAATTCAAAACAGAGAAAGAGTATGCAGACATGCTTCTGGGTGTGAGCTTTCCCTCCACATGAACTGGATAACTTACATGTTCCACTGCTTGCCGCTCCGTTGATAGTGTCCAGGTTAGAGGGCCGTGAAGTATTAAGCTTGACAACTGCCAGAGCTTTGAAGATTGGCTCACAGAGGAACAATCAGAAGGGTGGAGAGGTGAGGTGGGATGTGATCGGACAAGATGGAGTATAGGTGCAGGGGACGGGGGGTAGAAATGGTCTACAGTCCTATTGTAAAAAAAAAAGAAAAAAGAAAGAAAGAAAGAAAAAGAAAAGCTGTTGAGACTGAAATAGAGAGAGAGAAAGGGCAGGTTTCACAATATAAGGGGTTGATGAGACAGCAGTGTAGGGCCATGACTGAGGTATGAGACATTCAACTTGGATACTTGGATATTCTGTCTGCAGCTGCTCTCTTAGCTAAGAAACAGAGAAGTGGGCACTGAGAAGATTTAAATAATTTACATGGCTGTCAGTGCTTTGTGACCATTTGCCAGCAATAGTGCCTCTAGCTGCAAAAATAGAAATTATTTAGGATTGTTTATCACAAAAACAATCTTTCATGTGTATTAAAATAGTTTGTTCATGGTGGCTTCAAACCGCTTTGCTGTGCTACATCATGTACATAAAAGGAACATGATTATAATGAGTGAGGCTCCTTCTGTAAAATTTGGCATAACAACACACAACACTTCATACATATGACTGCTGGTTTTCCTTTTTTTTGGCCATTATAAGGAATTAAATAGGATAGCATAGAAGAGCCCGGGAAGCCGCTTTGACCTCTGTAAATATTAATTACTGTATGTATAAATAAATGTCTGGCATCGTAAGACTAGTCTCAGCAGAGACATCAAAAACTGTAATCAGAGGCGTTATGAATTAATAAGGAGCTGTTATTGAATGCATGTGAAAAAGTGTGATAAAAAACAAAAGTAGTTATGGGTCTATAGAATGTTTCACGTAATAAAATGCATTTTGCAATAACATACTGTATCAAAGTATATCTTATCTCTCAGGTCTGTTTTCTGTGGGAGAGGCATGGGGTCCATCTTAGATTGCATCTTTAGCTTGATTATAAGATGGCATCTGAAAGCACCCTATGCATTATTTATAAAATTAGCTTTGCCTATTTGAAGTTTCCTACCTATGCTAATAACAACCCAGCGTCATTTCAATCACATAACTCCAGCTGCTTAGCAGGGAATGTCGGCCACCAGACAACACAAGAAAACATACGCTGCAAGTGCACTTTGTCTTACAATTACTTCCTCTCCGCTCCTTCAGTAGATTCAAGGACTATTAGGCTGCAAAAGTATTGCTTGAATTTGTTTTCATGTGAAAGCAATAACATGGAGTGCACATATACAGTTCAGACTCAGAACCTTTTTATTACTCAAAACCTGCTTTGGCTTCATTCATTTCCTTATTCTGCAGGCTGGATTCTGTTGTGCCCTCTCTTATAAAAACACTGTCCTATACATGTAGCCTCACACACACACACACGCACACACACAAACAGGCACACACACCACCCCCCACACAGACACACATATTAGTGTGTCTTGTTTACCGTAAAGGATTTTAATCTGTTTGTGGAAGACTTTCTATAAATAAACTTGACTTGGCCCGCTGATCTCATTTTGGGTCAATCCACTTTAAGGTGGGGGTGAGGGAGGGTGGGTTTGCTGCACACCTTGCAATGGCTCATTTCACACTCTCAAAATTGGTGTGTGCCATCACCAGAGGCATAGCAAGAAACCACAGGGTCTCCTCTAAAAAGCGTTTGGATCCGGGAGAGAGACCAGTCAGTAAACTGATAGAAACAGCACATTCAAGTTTTCCGCCTCACCTGGGATTGTCCCGGCGCTCCAGATGGCAGATAGACCAGTCTGTCTCTCTCCCTCTGTCTCTCTGTCACACACAGACATGTATACACACATACACACACACACACACACACAGGCAGCCACTAATGCACAGCCTCCTCTCAGAGTTTCAAGTAACCACCACCTGCTCCTGGCTGAGACCATTGTTCACTGGTCCACCTAATGTAGGCTGACACATGTTGCCAGGCTGAGGGCCGAGCACTTTGGCTTGGATGGAACAAGGCGGGGCAGAACATAAATCACCTCACCTTTTATACTGAAATTTTCTTTCATCCATGTCTGTTTCTGTGTGTGTGTATGTTTGTGTGTGCTGATGTGTATGACTCACACCGTGAGGATATAAATCTGTTTAGACAGTCACATTGTGGGGACTTCCTTATATAAAACATAAAAAAAGTATACAGTGGTTTGTTTAGGGTTCTGGAAAGTTTCCAGAAAATGGGTGTAGGTCAGTGTAATATCCTCTGACATGATGGAAATATGATTGTGTGATGTGTGCTATGTGTGTGACCAAGTTTCTCAATTTTCTACAAAGCTATTCACAATAGCACATGTGAAATAGATTGTAGAATCATAATCTAAGTGGTAAAATAAAAAAAGGAATAATAACAACTTAAGGGGTGTTGTGAGATAAATTGAACTTAAATTCAGCTTCCTGTATATGCAAAAAAAATCATTTATTTACTGATCAATCTTGAAATCAGATTCCTCTTTTAATCACAGAAGCTAATATTCACCACAGTAAACTGAAGATGTTGTACAATATGGAGATTCATCTGAAAAGAAAACTGTTTTGAATATTAAACATTATGTCTCCTTCACACTTTCCTTGGACTCATGACATCTGCTAATAACATACAGTCGAGAAGTTTGTGGTGTGACATCTGGAAGTGTGTGGGTGTTGTTGCCAGGATTTTGGAGGTTTGGAACGATCGCTTTTTCTGCAGCTTTCTCCCGCCGTCCATTTTTTCATTTGCTTATTCCCTGCTTTTGACTTACTAGCAAAAGATATCACTTTTTAAATGAATTAACAGTGAACTGGAAAAGCTTACAAGCACGAAAGGAAAACTGGTTTTTAACACCATGACTTTTTATGGACTGATAGAGCTAATCACATTATTTGTTTGAACATTGCTTTGTAAGTTATCCACATGCTACATTTTAGCATAGAATACCTGTGGATATAAATACTATGTGCCCACCGTGCATACAAAACAAAGAAATAAATACATTCAGTATAAAAAAATAAGAAAAATGCACATTGATAAATTGTGCTCCTGCATAGATGGCAAACTGTGAGGAAGGAAATGATATGTAGCTAATACAACGCACCAGTAACTGAAAAGGCTTCACAGTCTAGTAGCTGCTATCCAGAATGGATGTATAACTTCAGTATGACACAAGCGGCTTCTTTTGCAGACACCTGAGTGTTTTTCTCCCACTGTGTCTGCAGTATAAATGACCTTTCCCTCAGAATTTGGCAACCATGAAGTGCCACAGAGAGAGCCATCGCACGCTGCCACACCACAAGGGGAGACTGTCCGCCAAATGCAACCAGATCCAAAGCTCAGCAGCAGTGCTGAGATTAGAGTGGCACACCAATTGTTTCAGTACCACTCACTCGGAAAGTGTTCCTAGACCAAACTCTGAATACAAAGAGGGTAGGGACTGCCCTCTTGTTAATGAGAATGGCAGCGTTCCACATCCTTTCAGAGGTGTAAAAGACTGTTTAGATGCACCGTCTGAACAACATTCATTCTCACACTTTGTCTCCTAAAAAAATGTATGTGCCTGTACTTGTAGAGTGCAAGTTTTTTTGTTATTTGTGGTACATATTAGGCATCGGGACAGGAAATAAAGACTGTGTTGGTTGTGTTGCTTGGTAACTAAGGTCATGTTCATATCCGGCCATATTCAGGAACAGAACATTTACTGTTAGTGGCTACAAAGCTGTGTGCTATTTGGCTGAAGGCTTTAAAAGACTTTACTGGTGGTTTTAGCCAATTAACTATATTTTACCTTGTGTTTGTTTTTAAAATGAGCACAATCCGTGCTCATTTCTGATTGTTAAGAATAAAAGTCTGTGGTTGAAAGACCATTTACACAGCTACAAATCTCTAGTACTTACACAAATAAATGTTTGTTTATTTATTTATTTATTTATTTATTTATTTATTTATTTATTTATTTATTTATTCATTTATTAATTCATTCATACATACAGTAGGTCTATATCACTAAACTCTCTAACACACTTCTGTTTCCTCATACATCCACAAATACACTGGCAATACTTTGCATCATTCATACACTTCAATTCCATTATCACACACAACTATAGTCACACACATATAATCTCCAGCAAAACCCAGAGAGAATGACAGACCATGTAATTAAGATGAAAAAAAAACTGAGTCAAACAGAACAATGGTGTTAGTAAAAGAAAATGACTGAGGGTTTGACTGATATTGATATAAAATGAAAATATTTCTACAATTTGATTTCTTCATTGTATTGAAAGGCTGAAACATTATGAGTGTTTCATACAGCATTTCAAAAGCAGCTGCTCATAGGTGCAAACCAATGATTTCATAGATGGCAACATGACAGCTCCTTGAAAGTGAAGCCAAAACACCAAAATGACCCCCTAGTGGTTGGCTCCATTATAGGTCATAAATCCCACCGCCTCTATGTTAGGAAATGGGACATGGGTTAAACTATAAACCTCACAAACTTTCATTTGGGTCCCAGGTCTGAAGCCCAAATATTTATGGCTGAGTCTCTGAAGTTTCCTCCGGCTGATTTTAGCCATTTTGGTTCACACTGCTCTTTCACATTAACTTAGCAGTGGTGGAAGGTTCATGAGGTCTGTGATTGATAGATCTACATTATCTCGATTAGAGAGGAAGAGTTGATATGCTACAAGTCCCCTTTTTAGGGATTTTTTTGCTTAACCTTTTATGTAATAAAACCATGTTAACAAAATATTAATCATTGCAAAGTACTGGAATGTATCAGGAGAGGAACTTTAAGGCTCAAAGTGATGCATTATTAAAGGCGTGGCAACTTTGAGTGACAGCAAGCTGATATCTGTCTGCAAGGCACCAGACAGTCGCTGGAAGTAGTGCTTACCCAGACATTACCCTCACATTCAAATACAATTAGCTCTGACTTCTAAGAGCCAAGATCATAATGGCCACAATGCCAGACTCAGAGCTTAAAATTCAGCTGTTTCACAAACCAATGGGTGATGTCACAGTGGCCCTGTCCACTATTTATTATCCATGGGCCCCATTTGTTGATCACTGCTGCACAGATTCTGGCTCTAAATGATGTCATTAGCACAAGATGGCAGCACTTTTATTCAGTAGCAGGATATAGTGTTGCCTCATCCATCTTTATTAGTAGTCACCGGTGCATATGTTGGTGATGATGATATGATATCCATTTCTTTACTGTTTTGCAGCAGCTTCTTTTACATCCTAATCATCCTGTATGGTTAAAAGCCTTTCTGTGTCAGAAGATATCATGTGACATGCAACTTCAATGCTAGACTCACCAAACAACATGGAGTTTTGGGCTGTTAGTTTCAGCATAACATTCAGAGTCCTAACAAAGCCTGGTGCCACTGAGCAGGTGAAGGCTTTTTGAAAAAAAAATCCTGAAAGCCTATTAACATCTGAGAGTTTAAACCACTGTCTTGTTCTATGAAATGAGGTTCCTTTAATTAAACATGAATTGTTTCACACTCTACTATTTCTCTTTTAGCATGTACATCTCATCCTTTACTTATACTATGCAGTTATCATTTTATTCACACATTTTTTCATCACACACACACACACACACCCACAGAAATTGTTAACACTGTGGATAATACCATGCTGACCTTTATTTTTTGTTAATTAAACTTTATTTGGAAAAATCAACTTTTTTATTAGCTGCTTCCCTTATTATTCTTGCTGATTAATAAAATTTGAGAGACTTTGGAGGTGCGAATATTTCTGATTTCTGAGGGTTTGTATGCCAAAAAAAGTTTGAGATCCAAGGCTGTAAACACTCCAATTGTCTGCCTTACAAGGAAAACTCAGCTGAAACTAATGGAAAATATATAAAACTGAGAAAATCCAATAAATACAACATTCCAGTATTATGTTCTTTGCTGCTCATTTTCTTGTAGGATCAGAACAATGACCGTGTTACTTGTAGAACACGCTGCATTGTGTGAAAGAGATGGAAATACTGTGTGTGTGTATTTATGTGTGTGTATGTTTGTTTGTGTGTGCTGGTATCAATTTGATTCATAAATTTTAACTTCAAAAGGTCAGAATCCTCTTCCTGGATGTTTTGTTGCCTGTGAAATGTCACATTATGTCTTCCTGGTAGTTTAACATAGCTTGTGTGCCTCTGTAATTTTAGAGACAACACCTGTACCAGGATCAGTCTTTTTTTTCAGACCAAAATTTGCATATATAAACGGAATTGCAGAGAGGTATGACAGAGATCATTTGAATTTTCTTGGCTAACTTGTTGCCAGTCATAACAAATGCAAAAAAAACAAACAAACCCGATTCACTTATGTTTACTCTCTATACAAAGTATTATTAAGCCTCTAGTTATAACTTAAGACTATACAGTTTTGATGTGCTCCTTCATCAAATTATTACTGAACAACCACAACTAGAAAGAGCTTTTACAACATCTTAGTTCTTTTTTATATATGAGCAAAGAAAGAGAAAGACAGACAGTTTATTTGTTTACACGAAATAAGCAATGAAGGGCAAAGCCTGATGTGTCCATTAGACAATGCTGGAGTCCAGTCTTGCCTCTATCCTTGTTTTTGTCTCTGCCTCTGTCTTTTTTTTGTTATTTTTCTGTCTGCCTGCATGTCTTTCTATGTGCTTGGACACAATACATCATTTGATTCAGTCAGCTCCAGCACTGGTCAGGAGGGAAGTAGCCGGAGCCGAATCCACCAACTGTTTCCTGGCAGTCGGGGATACATTATTAGCCAGTCCATTTAAGTTACATTTCCGTGTTTGATTGCCATATTCAGTTAAGCAGTGCCAGCGATGCCAAATCAGTGGGAGTAAAGCTAAGATCAAGTGCTAAAAAGAGGCTCCTGATGCTTCAATTTTCCAACCACACTCTGTGATGATGGCAGAAAAAACTGATTAAGGCAGCTGAAAGAGGAAATTCTGAATGTAATATGATGAATAGTTATAGTATTTATATGAAATAAATGAATAGAAAAAGCTCTTTGGAGCATTATCTATGAAGAAAAAAGAGGAGAAGATTTACCCAGTGGACATGTGCAGCATTCATGAGCAATTATGGAGTCTGATTCAAAAATTATATGTATATATATATATATATATATATGAGTATAATAGAAAAAAAAGATGCAGCAAAACTGAGTGCTGGTTTTAAGCTAAAGCAAATGGATTCCTACTAAAAAAAGGAAATACATTGTTAAATCTAAGAATATTGCTTGAATAAATATAGCTCTAACAGTGGAGGTCTATCAGGGCCTTCAGGGCCTTCTCTGTAGGCCAAACCATTTTAGGGAGGAATAAGGTCAGAGATGGTTTTAGTTATTACAAATTAAAAAGGCCAAATTATAATTTCATTCTAATAGTATTGTAATTTATAATTAAAATATGTAGTTTTCAATTTAATAACACAATTTATTTGATTTTTAAAGGGCATTTTGGTTCAACAGGAGTTACCATCATAACCATATATCCACTATTTGGAGCTGCCTGTGCTGCCTCATGCAGCTATGGCCCTAAGGCCCACTGTGTCCTTGGTTGCAGGCTCTGCTAATAGAAAGTGTACTTGGCATAAATATAGAGTGACAGCAAAAATAACCAATAAAAATTTGATTTGTGGTGATTGAGACATCCTAGGGGTCCACTAACTGGCTGTAGATGATGTCATTATTATCAACCAATAATCACACGTATTTCTTTGTGCTGTGGAACAATCATGTTAGGCCAAAACTTTTGTGATTAATTGAGAAGAAAAACTCTCGACATTGAGTCTGCTTTACATCAGATTCCTTTTTCCTGGCAAAGTTTACAAGATAAGAAAGAAAAAGCTGAACTGAAGAATCCAAGACCTGAGCTTTAGTGGCTCATGCAGGCAGCTTGCGCTCTGTGAGGCTTTTTACTGAAACAAACTATGACTGCATCAGCTAGCAAACAGCAAGTGCTAAAAAAATAAACTGTTTTGCTGGCCATGCTTGTTTTTAGTATTCTGAATACCTCAATTAATGTAGTCGATAAGCACCAGAGCTTTGATAGACGTCTGATGTCTCTCTCCACATCCGGAACTTGGCACTGATGTCCATCTCAACAGAGAAAGAGCTTCCTCTTTAGCTAAGGAAAGAGGACAGACTGCATAAGGAGGTGATCGACCATTTTATTAGAGAGGAAGGAAGGATGGATTTCATCTTCTCCTCTTCAAGTGGAAGACGAGTTGTGCTTCATTATTTAATTATCTCTAATGTTAAAGCTTATTTAAGATTGTTGCTTACATTGACTGAATTTGCAGCAGTGACACATGCAACCTATTTTCTATCATTCAAAACTTGTTTCTCTTGCTGTGGCTTATAAATTACTATGATGTTTTTATGTTATAAAATGATATTAGCATATTGGGGGGGTACTTCTGTATATGTTGCTGTTTGTAGGATGTGATGGTAACAGAGAGAAATCAGGTTTGCAGAGTTTGAGCTGGTTGAACCAGTGGTTTGAGTTAACAGGTGTCGGGAGGCGATATTTGTGACGGACTCATTTTTATGCGGAATAAATGACATAGTTTGCATATTGTTTGAAATTTAGTGGAGCTTGAGGCAGTCAGTTTCTGGCAAAAAGTGCAATGTGTGTGTGTGTGTGTGTGTGCATGTGCTTGTGTGTGTGAATGAATAATACACACACACATACACACACACATACACACAGTAATATGCTCCATCATTTGTCATTTATTTGTAATATGAGTGTGACTGTCCACAGCTGAGGTATCTACTTGGGCCAGAGACCTCTCAGTCATGCTGAACCATACACATGCCATGTGCATGCAAACATGCACGCAGTACTTTTCACACATGATCATACACAGAGCCCATGTGTAGGCTGAAACCCAACAGACCAGAACTTGCTCTGATTTTGGGGATGATTCAGTAGAGGGGTTGGCCCTCAGCACACGCAAACACACACACACACATGCACACTCTCTCTCTCTCTCTCACTCACCAGCTCTAGCCTCTAGGTAAGGGAAGGCTCACGAAATTGAGTTCACGGTGGTCGCTTAGCAATGTTGAGCAGAGGGTGTGCTATCAGGCCAAATTGTTCCGGTTCCTCTTGGCTCCCCTCAATTCCGTTTGAGTGTTCAGGGGTGGAACGACGGCACAGTGATCTGGCGGCACTGACATTTAGAAAGGAGGAAAGGGAAAATAAAAGGCAGAAAGTGAGAATTTATCAGCTTCTCACATAAAAGAAGTTGTAACGTGGACAAAGAGAAACATAGCACATCTTTCTGCTTTACAAAAAGACAGTCTTCATAAAAACGTATTTTATTTGGACAGCGCTATTTCTTTACAAACATTACAAAGCGCTTTGCTTTTAAATAACAAGAAAACAACAATTGTGAAAAGTCGATGAAAGAACAAATTATTGAATTTTTCTGATGTGTCTTCACTCTAAAACTTTGGATTCCAACTTGGCCACATATGTATGCACACTTGCATACAAATGCTCACACAGTTTCAAAGCTCAAGGGTGTATGTAGCTAATTAGCAGATACCATTTCCGAACCTCACTCTCAGCACTTTTTCTCACCATTTTCTTGTTTTAATTCATTTGATCTTACGGCTACAGAGGTAAGTGCAGGAAAATGGGTAATTTGACAGCTCATCTATTCCGACTCTATCTCATAGTAAAGGACAAAAAATACAGGAAAAAGTTAGATTTTTCAGCTCGTGGGTGCAAAGCTAGGTGTTCAATCTGCTAAATTCCTGGCTAAATGTACAGTCTTGTCTAAATTACCTCTCGCTCTTAAATGTCACCTTCATACACTCTGCCAAAAGGAAGCTCTGTGTGAACAGCAATTTAAATTGGAGCTAATACTGACACACAGATGTATGCCTATGTGTGTGTTTGTGCGAGTGTGTGTGTGTCTATGTTTTTTATTACTGCTAGAGGCTGTGAGAAAACTCGGCCATTACTGATCCAGATGTTTCTCTCCATCCCTTGACAGAGAGTTCTCTTCCCATGCTGCAATGTAGACAACTGGACTGCATTCTATTGTACATTTTTTTCCAAGTTTAGTTTCACAAAATATATTAAAATAATAATAGTAATATTCTTTTGTGTCTCATCTTTATGTCAGGAAAACTGTTTTTGAGCATTAATAAGTGCGTGATAACCGGTCTGTGACTCTTGCTAAAGAAACGGTGCTTATTTTACTTCTTTATATTTTGGAAAATGATAGAAATGAATGTGCTGATGAGGTTAACATTGCGGCATTACTGCTCTGAATATAACTGTCTGTTAAAAACCTTCCTCAGAGATAAGCCTGTTTATGGAGTCAAAGACTTGTAAGTGTTGACAAGATACACCTTCGGGAATGAATTTGAAAACACATTTTATTCTCTTTATCAACCTTCCACAAGCTGGCATCTTTGACCAAAATGAATTGAACTGTTTTGACATTTCTCTCCTACATGGATACTTTTGGAAACATGCACTCTGGCTTTGTAGTGCTTATGGGTAAAAAAAAAAGTACTTTTAAAAACTGCTAATGCGTTTTGTCAACTCAAACAAACACATGCAACACTCTCAGCGGCAATCACTTACACTTAGTAACCTGTCATCACTCATATGTTAAGGCTGTGATGCATTTCATTTTGTGATAAATTAAGATACATGACCTTTGACTAGCAATTAGCACAAGCAATAACTTAATCAGAAAAACAACATATAGGAGAAGGCAGGTAAGGGACAACTGTGAGAGGACATGAACACTGCCACTGCTTTTAGGGGACTCGCTAAATTGGCAGCAACAACTTCAATTATGTCATCTTCAGTTAAATCATATGTTGCAGCAGGAAGGTCAAAGAGCCCTTGCAGCGTGGGCATCCTCTGAGAATCCAGCTGTTATAATTAGGTACATCTGTCATCCATGTTTCAGCAAACTTGTGTGCCAATGTACTGTTAATAAAAAAGGGTGATTTAAATATCAAGTTATCATATTTTAGGGTGTTGACAAGTAGTTTAACCTCTCAGTTTGAGCGTATTGTGTGACAGCCTCATGCAGCACTTGTTGGCAAGTTATAGTTTTGACTCACTCTGCCAAATAATGTTGAGAGAAATAAATCAAAGTACATTTGATTAAAGAAGGCAATTTGTTAAAATGTGGGCTTCTATATACACTACATTTTTCAGCATGGACAATGAATGCCAGTATTAAGGAAAAAGCATTTGGTCATTTTTGTAAAATATGTGTAAATTTGTCAGGGAAGCAAAATGACACATTTTGGCTCCCAGTTTAATGTGAAGAGAGAGACGGAGAAAGTGGTGGAGCTGATGTTTGAGTCCTGGGAAGTTGACAGTAAGTTGGCACCCAACTGTGGATAACCTGGAGGGCGGATGGGGGACACGGATGCTGGAGCCTTGAGATAGAGCACAAATGTTGTCATGGGCATAAATGTTAGAAAGAACAGAAAAATCCTCCGCACATTTTTTAAAAAAATTATTCAATATCCAAGCAAAAGCATAATACAGTAACACTTGGAACAAAATGCAAAATCATGGTTTATCTGCAAAAACGGATATTTTTGTTTTATATATTTCACTATATTTTGCTTTTTATTGTGCACTTGAGGGAATATCAAGCAAACTGGTGTTGGTTTATTCATAGTGAGAATGGCATTTATCTGTTTTGGAAATCAGTGCCCCGGGTATTACAAACTGTTGGCTTCAGCATATTTCCAGGTACTTAAAATGGGCAAGATGATCAAATTGTGGCTGTCAAATAATTTTAAGTTCATCTGAAACCAAACAGCTGAAATGAAAAGAAATTTTCCTGATGGCAATTATTTGTCGGATTAGCTGACATTGAGTAAAAACACTGTTCATATCTTCTTATATCTGGCCTTTCCTCCCATTTAATTTGAGCTACAAGAAATGTGCTGTCATCAGTTGGAAAGTGATCATTTGTTGCAACATAATTATGGCTCATTCATCTTTAGATCAATCAGGATTTGGACTTCTAAAGGCTGCCAGATTTCCTCACAGCACTCCTGCCTCTGTGTTGTGTTTCTCTATCGACCAGTACAGCTGGTGATGCCAACGTACCTGCCTTTGGAAGCCACTATTTTTAATTCAGCCTTCTCTCTACTTGCTTATTAATTAAAATTGCTCTGTTGCTATTGATTTAGATTTTAACGGTACCAGTCTCAATTCTTGTGAACTACAGCCAGCTGGTTCACACCACTTGCCTGCATAGACTTTTTAAAATAGCCAGGTCTATCCAAAACTGGTCCTGTGACCTTTCTCCAGACCAGTAAGTGCAGAAACAGACAGAATGAGCAGCCACTTGAAGATGCTCGGGATGTTCTGTGTGGGCATTATCACCCCATTAGTGGAAACACACCACTGATCTATGCCCTGCTGTGCTCTAGAACTCATCTCAAATATTTTATCACTGCTCAGTAAAATTCAGCCTTTCAGCAGTTTTGAGCCAAATGTTACCTTTCAGTAAGGCTTCATTAAAAATCACATTAAATATCTGATCGGTACTTGTTTAGAGATTATTACAACTATTGTCAGATCTAATAATGTATGTTTCTTATACTCTATTGATTGCAGAATTAATTACTTGATTAATTATATTCATTAGATAACACCCTGTTATTATAATCCTTCCATCTTACTTTTTGTCAGGTTATTTTTTGTTCCTTCCACATTGAGGAAAACCACTGCTTTAAGCACTACGAGAAACTTTCATTTTGTGCTGATTTTGGTGCCGCCCCCCACAGGACAAAAGCGGTATGAGCCCAACCAACTCATGTTGAAAAGTGTTGGTCTGGCTTGCGTGACGATTGTGTTGAGAGTTAGTGAAAAAAAGACTTAAGTCATTTTGAATCATTTTTAAACTTGTTTGCTGTTTGCAGGATGCATAGTGATGAAGTAATGTATCTACTCTTTGCTGTAATTTTTCTTTGAGTACTTTCTGTACAAGAATACTTGTAAGCCCACAACAAATTTGGTTAAACTGTAAAAGCTGTTATGTTGAGAAAGCTTAATTTATCATCATTCCCAATATTTTGTACCTGTCAGGCAGGAAAAGAGCAAATTCAGGTTGGTTTTGAACTGAGTATGAAATTGAAACAGTTTCATTACCAGTTAAAAATTCCTTGAAGTATGTTTTAATAACAATCAAAGGTTTAGGTCCTTTCAAATGTTACTAATTTTTAAAATATATCCTGAAGGTGAGCTGTGTGACCAGCTGGCCTAGATGAATTATATTCATTATATTCTTTTCTCCCTCCTGAAGTTTAATTTAGCCTATGATTTCTTTTACAAACAGTGACTCTTCATCCACCTCCTCTACTTCAAGGGAAACTGACTGTGACTTTGAACATATTGCTGGAAAAAGAAATGTGACTACTTCAAACTGCAGCTTTTGTCACTTGCAGCAGATGGAGAAAGGGGCTGGTAAAAAAAAAAAAAAAAGTTGGCCTCACTGTCCATAAATTCTCAGCTGAGCAAGCTTAAGTCAGCAGTCGAGTGTAATTCCGGTACTTAAGGCAACCACAAGTCAGTTCTGCAATCAATCTAAACCCAGAATGGTGGACGTATAAGATGAAAACAGGAGATGTTACACTCAACTGTGTTTCCAAGAGAAGCTAAGAGTCTTTGTTTTTTTTTTTTAACCCAGTTGCAGCAGCTCAGGTAAGAACTTTAGAGACTCTGGTTTGCGTTGTGTCCCAGAGGTTGTGCAACATGTGTTTAATTTTAGTGATATTGGAGTCAGTCAAGATAAAAAGTATTGGCACTGAGGTTCTTCAGCTTGGACTTCCCTGATAAGATTTTATTGGTTCTGAAACTCAATTTAGGCTGTTTAAAGACAAGATTGTTTGGTCACGTTAAGGTTAAATGTTCTTACTCTGTGGACTTCCAACTAGATTCATGTATCAATTATTTCTAGACTATATTAAAATGGGTGAACTTTTTCTATCTATGGATTTTGTATTTGTTTCCTGGTTTCTTTTACTTTCTTTGGGATAGTAAAAATGTAGTTCTATACCAATTCTTTCAACTGTTTCACTGTTTTGCTTTAGCATTTCAATAAGCTTATCTCTGGGAATGATTTAAACATTGTGGCTCTGTATATGTAGGCCAGCTTTTTATTCTCAGCTTCAGTCAGTATTTTTGCTTATGTACTAACATTTTACTAGGCACTCTGAATCACTGTGACTCACTGGTAAAATTTGTCATAATATTCAACCTTTGGTGTATCTTTCTATACCAATTTGAAACTATTGAGAGTTTCTTACAATCACACTGACCACCTAAACTTACTATGCCGTTAAAAGATGATGTAGATTAACAAAAGATAATGAAATTACTGAGCTAACATAAAGGTCATGTAGGGTAAGCCAGCTGACCCCTTGTGCACTCGTGCAGCTTAGATGTTTCAGGCACCTTCCTCTTCATGATGGGGGATACCTTCTTCTTCTTCTAGCTTTACAACGAACAACACAGCATCAAAACTGTGTGTGCAGATGTCTGTGCATAAAAACACTGGCTTTGTTCTGGAATGATCTCTCAATGCTCATCTTTTTGAAATACCAGCAAAGAAAATGATTGCTTCTTAATGAAAACCTGCTACTTCTACAACTGTAGCACAGGTCGCAGTGTTTTTAGATGCCATGAAATTGTGAGCATTCAACATATGGCTGCTGAGTCATAACCAGGCATATTCATTAAATTTCAGTTCCCTTTTTCTTTTCTTTCCTTTATGTATTCTTATGTATAAAATATAAGTGTTGTCTTTGATGTATAGTCATTTATGCTATTTGCAATTCTCTCATTTCTCTGCTTACTTGACTAAGTACCTGATTCTCACAGATTGCATGCACACTCATATATGTTTAAATACCTCCACATCCTCCACTTTTACCTCTCTACACTTCTACTTTTGTGTGTCTCAGCTACATTAGCTACGCCACTGATCAATAATATTAGAATGGACACAGCAGTGAATGCTGCTTTGATTAACAGTGTGGACCAAAACCACTTTGAAAGGACCTGTTCACTCTGATCACCTCAACGCACTGTAACCACATTATTTTACCATATTATATTTACATAAAACAGTATCGTACAGTGTGTAATAGCCCTGACAGAACAAATTAAGAAGCCTAAGCTGAGAATTAAATAATGGGGGAAAAATGACTTATACTATGAACTGATAAAGATGTCAGAAAACCTGTTTAGTTTGAACTTCTGAATTTTGTGAGTTCACACATTTGGTTGGTTATACACAGATTTTAGAATAGCGGGTAGCACCGATACAAGCTGTGTTATTCTGTAGCCTACTCGTTTGATCCATGTAAACAAACTGCAGCTTGCAGCCATGCAGTGGGCTCAACAAATTATTACAAACTTTTGTTGGTTTATCAGGGATATTTAAAACATCAACGCTGTTTTTTTAAAATCTGAAAATTATTTCTGCAATTACTTTTAATGCATCCATGATCAAATTTAAAGGTACTTAGGGTTATTTTTGTTGAATTTTCTGAAGAAAACATGTATTTCCATTATATGCCCAATTTGTGCTTTTTTTCTATTTTCTTGGTGGTAATGCTTTTATTTTTCTGTGGATTCATAGCACACAAATCTTTAAGCTTTATGATATTTACAATCTCTATCAGATTTGCTCTTACAGTATATGCGGTAGTGAGTAAAATCCACAGAGAATATTAAGTTTCAGTCTCAATATGACCAGAATGAGTCACCTGAGGTGGCACACGCTCAAGCTCTTGCACAGACAAAGTTTGCCTGGGTTATGGTTGAATCTCAGATTTTAGAGAAATGCACAGGCATCTCCTCCTTAAAACACCTGTCTAGTGAAAACTTTGCACATGTACAAGTATGGTGGAGGAGCATTTCAGGGGACATAAACATGAGAAAGACACATTTTTTGAACAGAAGGGGATCTTAAAGGCTCAAGAGCCTGAACTGCTCCATTGGTTGAGGCAGCTGGGAGGAAGTATTGAGCATTTTTTAAACAAGGAATAGGGGCAGTTAAGGATGATTGGGTATTGAGACAGGTGAGCTGGCTATAAAAGGCCTGAAATAAGAAAAAAAAATGCTTAGACAGGGTAGCTCTGGGGAGCTCCTTTGCCTAGGCCTGCCTGCTGAGACCCAACACACTGTCAGCACCTTTTTTTAGTTACTGTGCCATCAGCTCACCATATTGAATTGGGAATTTGAGCCACAGCGAATGAGAAAAGGGGGAGGAAACACTAAGACAGAGGAACAAAAAAAAAACAAAAAACGACAGACAATCTTTGCAGTTACATGCCCTGCAACAACTTTATCCTCAAAACCGCAAGCTCCATACCTTTCTGCCTCAATACATAGTTGTATAAGTACTTAACGGATCTAAACAAACATTGTTCTGAGATCTACTTCAAATTAAAAATCAAAATGAATATGATTGGAGATGTTTAGCTGTGTAGGACAAGCGTAGGCTTTCAAATTATCTGTGAATTGAAACTGATGTAATAGGTTAGTTTGTTCAAGGTAGCTTTTTGAAGATGAACCCTTTATACTTTATAGTTGGAACAAAGAGTTTTGCGCTGTATAAAACCTGAGAAAATTAGATTCCCTCCCAAAGTCTCTCTGATATTGTTTTAGAAAGAATACAATGTCCTTGTCTAACTTAATCTGGACTATATAACTTTTAAAACAATGACATCCCTTCAACTTGTTGAATTATTTATTTAAATCCTTTTCAAATGTGTCTTTTTTAAATTGTCTTATGTCTCATGTATAGCTATTTAAGATTGCCTGCTGCAAGGTCTTACTAGTAAAATTGCTCTGCTCATATAGGTGGGAAGTTGCTAAAGTGGGTGGGGGTGGATAATTGGCATCATGGGGACTGGGAGCTAAAGAAGAAATCATAGAGCTACCATTATTTAATACATGTCAGTAGATGCAATCAAATTGATATGTGAAGGTTCATTTTTAATTGTGCAGATTATTTAATTATTGTTAATGAGGTAAAGGTTAAAAATCCTTGGAGATGCTGTTGTTATCAAAGGCTACATTAATGAGAATAGGAATTCCCTTCTCTCAAACCTTTTCTCCATCATTCTTTTATTACCTGTATCCACATTTCCTGTTTTCTCTCTAAGCTCTGCATACTTGTGTCAACTTGTACCGTCGGTGTGCAGCAGAGAAAAAGATGAAATGAATGGAAGTATGTGTCTGAACTTGAATGTGAGAAGGTGAAAGTAAAGGGCATGAAGTGTTAAACCTCACTCTCTCTCTCTCTCTGATCTCCGGTGGGAAGGCAAAATGAAATTACCTCCTCCTGCAATATCACCAATCTGACTCAGCACCAACTTATTGTTCTTTTCTCTTCATTCCTATTGCTCTCTAGTCGCCTTTTACTATTATCCTTTAGCTCCTCTTCTGCCGCAGTTTCTGTGCATGGCCAAGAAATTCAACCTGAGGTCCCGCGTTTATCTGTTATTTTTCACTCCCCTGGTTGCTCCCCCCACACTCCATCTCTTATGTTTTCTCCCCACGTGTTTTGTGCTGTTGATGGGCCACAGAGAAGTCATTAATTCCCAACACAGTGTGAGCGAGAGCGCACACCAGAGGAGAGCGGGACTGAAGCATTCACAGATCCGCATCCTTCTGATCCTTCAGCCAAAAGAAAAATATCCCCACGGGCCACAGCTCTGGCATGTGTGTGTGTGTGTATGCGTGGGTGTGTGTGTGCATATGTGTGTGTGAAAGAGAGAGGGAGGATGTGGAGGAGAGAGAGAGAGATAGAGAGAGAGAAAGTGATGGCTAACCTAAATCACAGTTATTGTTTCAAAGTTAGCTCCTTTGGGGAAAACTGACAGCTCGCTCATCACACTTAATAAGAGTGATACCCAGGATTTTTTCAGATGTCTGAAGGTGTCACAGACCCTAAAAATCCTGGAAAAGCTTCTGCTTGTCAGAGACAGTTTTTTTTTTCTATGGTTCATCTGATAGGGTGCAGCAAAAAAGGGGCTGTAGGCAGGTCTTGACCTATTCCTAGAACGATCAAGCTAATGCTAAGCCCACCATATGTTAAACTCAGCCCCATAAGTACCAAAGGACTGAATTTAAGTAATGGGCTCAAACCGTCTTTTTGGGAGGGGCATAGGTATCTATTGCACATTCCAGGGTATGGCAGCTGCCAAATGTCAGGCATGAGCTAAACTCTGGATATGCTGGATATGAGACATATCACCATCTTTCCTCCTCCCCCCCTGCCTCTCTGTTCTCAACATGACAATACAAATCCATTTACTAGACTCCCACATAATATAGGCCACACACGGCTCCCATGCATAATTTAACACTGATACTCATCATCACAACAATGCTTGCTGGTACACAACGTTAGCCAGCCTCAAACATACCACGTGCCTACATGTTTGGTGCTATTTACATATCATTAGTAGCAGTGCTGTAAAAATGAGTGAAACTGCATTGGAGCTCCATTCCTCCAAGTTTCTTTTTTTTTCTATTTGCTGAGACAGTGATTTATACAAATATAATGATGGACGGGTCATTTATATGTCCTGAATAGGATGGTTGAATTAAATGAGTGACTTAGATAAAATCCTTGACTCTTACTGAACTTTTCAGTATTTCTTGCATGATTCAGTCTTTTAAATATGCTATTTAAAGCAGTTTTAATAGACATATATCCAACACTTGAATGTAGTATGTGATGTAAAAAGAGCAGACAAAATGTGTTTCATTGTTTTGTATCTATTTTGTCACATATTTAACTTTTATTGAAACAAAACCCATGTTTTTCTGTATTTTGTGTAAGGATGCTGGATCCAGAAACCACACAGATTTTTTCCATACACAACAACCTTTACTAACTGAATAATCCTTTCAAGAAAAGTTAGGGTGGGGTCTTACAGTCACTTAACAAAACCTGCCTTTCAACCACTATAATATCTGCAGCCCACCAGATGCTCTGCTTCTGTCTATGATTAGTAACTCACCTTATATACACAGTCTACAATAAAAACAATGCCAAAAAACATAACTGAACATTCGCAATGCATATGCATCAATGTATATTATATTCTTTCTAAACTTCAGTCTGAACACTTCAGATGTGATTCAAGATCAATGCATTTTTTACATTTAGAGATTTGCTTTATATTCTTACAAATAGTAAGACAATGTCTCTGTGACTTAAGTCCCCTTTTTATGCCAGTCTGAGAGCATCAGTTCTTACACTCAAACAAAGGTGTATATTGAATTACAACCTGGAGCCTCAAGTGTGTTAGTGTTAGCAAACGTGAAATGAGATGATCTAAGTGCTTGAGCAATGTCAAAAACATCTTAAAACCAAACATTTTTACTCTTTCCCCTAGCAAGAGATTTCTTTGTTTGTTTGTTTTAGCTATTCTTAATTTATGTTTTAATTTTAACTCCTACATTCTAAATTAAGGTGCACTTTAATCTTAAATGCATGCAAGGCCATTTCCAAGAAAGCTTGTAGGTGAGATATAATGGAGTAAGATCACAACTCCAAGGGGACCTTCATTTAAAATAAATAAATAAATTAACAAATAAGATAAAAAAGCAATGAGAGTACAGCGGAGGGGAAATGAGCCTGTGTTCACATTCATAACAGGGATGTGTGCTTTCTGTTTACAAGATCCAATTTGAGTTAATAGTTAATTTTATCCAAGAGAGTAAAAAATCATGATTTAACTGCACTTTTTGAAAATTCTGGCCCTTTTTGTAAATATTCCCTTTGAACCAGCAAAATAAAATTCTATAACAAAGATACTTCAGTATATTTTTTTTTTTTACAAAGAAAATAGGTAACATCATTCATCTTCATCCACTAGCTGTATCCATGCAACTCAGTCTGTTCCACTGCTTTGTTTTCAGTGTTTTTGTTTTGACATTGCATTGGACAGAGAAGCAAAACATTTTAATTTTCATTGTATGCAATCCAAACACTGGAAACACATTGTGACGCTGGCTGCAGGTCTAAGACTATCTGTTAGACGAAAGTGTCCAAAGTCTCTTTAGAGGTGAGAACTGAAGGTAACTGTTCGAGGGCCAACAGGTAGTGTAGTCACTACAAAAAAGGACAACAAAGGCAAACACAATAACACTTTTATCAACACACTGACACCATTCAAATCCCAGCCTTCACCTTACACTCATCCAAAAAAAACCCCTGAAATTTGCAGTGAAGTTGAGTTCAATGAAAGATTTCACCGTAATCTTTGAGAACTATTAACATGGAAGTTTTCTCACAGCTGCATCTGTGATATTGGAGATGGATGTTGAGCTGATGAGAGTCTAGTGTGGATTAGTGTTAGATCAGTGCCACTAGGCGAGTGTGAAGTGAGGGCGGGGGGGTTGCTGAATCATGACTTTCAGCCTTCTTTAGGTGTCTTTATATCGACTGACCGCGACCCGTTGGAGTGGAGGCGCCCACTTGAACGTTCCAACATATTATAGTCGTTTTTATTCCATTCCACACCTCTAACCTTCAAGTTCAAGCTTTATTGTTATAATACTTTGCAAGGCCTTGTGGGAAAACTTGTTTTTAACTCATCCACAGGAAGGTTTGAATAGTCGGTAAGCTGTGCTGTTTGGCTCTTGTCTTGTACAAGGACACAAAAGGAGGGTGGCTATTTGCCTTGGAAGCCTGCAACCATCTCATGGTTAGAAATACTGATACTGAGTAGAAGATCATTATTTCCTAGGTATATTTTTAGAAGAAAAAATATTGCTTAATTCTGAGAAATTCTAAAGAAATCTTAAACACATTTTATCCTACCTAACTGGCCTTGTTCTTTCTTTCTTTAAGGTTTTTACCTTATTCGATATTTTTTGAAATTAAGGGAGCTGAAGCCAGAGAGCAGTAAAAGCTTGTAGGCAGCACGACTTTTTTTCTTTCTCATCATTAAACTCCAAGAGTGATCACCTGTCATCAAAAGGAATTCACCTTGCCACGCCTGACACCCAATCCTTTCAATTGTGCCACATCACATTGGAACAATGTTTGGATCTGAGGTCATTATTTGTGCAATAGCTTTGCTCCACTGGATCCCCTGTGGCACTGTTTTTAAAGACCTTAAACACAAAGAACTGTGTGCAGAAAAGATGAAATCCATAGCTGCATTCATGACAAAATATAGATGCAACAGCTTTGAACTTTCGTAGTTGCTGCAGGGGCGTTATGACAGTTCTTGCCAATGTTTAAACATGGAAAGCACTCGCCCAAGGCTGCCCTTGGATCATTTATAGATCTGATGATAATAAAATACATTACTTCATCTTCAGTAACTTTCGGCTCTTTGAAGTTGACTTTATTTACTTACTCTGAACTGTCCATGACTAATTTTGTCTGCAGTGGTTACCTTGTCTTATAATAATCTGACTTCATAAGCTAATACAGTATTAGCATTTTCTTTCTTTCTTAAAAAATATCAACTTGTAGTTGACGCTGCTGCTCTTGCTGTTTTGCTAAAGCATTGCTCTGCTTTGACCACTGTCTTTAGAAACTACATCCCACCTGCAGTTTACTTTAGGTAACCAAAGCACTTCAGTTATAATCAATGAGCATTTGCAGCTTTGGTTAAATGTTTGCCTAATTATACATATCATGTCTTCTATGTACGATACTGTTTCTAGATTTAATTAAAACCACTATTCTTGCTAAATGTAACCTAAACATAAAAGTTTGAAAATGTTTTATAATGCTGAGGTCACTACAAATGGATTTTGTGTTGCAAGAGCTCATTTTTTAATAAAAAGTAAATTAGATAATGTTTTTAATCATTTACTGAAGTGTTTAATAGTGATGTTTTTACCAACAGTTTTTACTAGATATTTAATTGCCAAAATGTCCTTATAATCAAATTCAAGTTCAAGTTCAAGTTTGATTTATTGTCCCACCAGGGTAAATTTGATTGCAGACAGGGGTAAACATTCATATCACCATGTATTACAAAATAAATCATGGCATGCTACAGAGAACACAAGGATCACAGTACATGCAATAATGTCATCTGAGCAGCACTGTTTACTCCAAAATGTATATGTTTAAGAACTGTATCTAGTCAAAGGTTTGGACACACTTTCCCCTTGACTTTGAAAGAGAATGTTTGTCCAAATATTTGACTGGTACTGTATATAATGTGGTTAGCTGTATATGATTGTATAAACATAGTTTTGTAGAGAAGCAGTCATAACTGTTACAATTTCTGTGATATAGAAGGTTTAAATACTGTCTGTAAAAGGTCCATGCAGTATTTAAAGAAATTCAACTGTTCTTTTTGCTCTTTGCTTTGTCCTTAAGTGGTGACAACAATGATTTTGACACATATGCATACATATGCCCCAAACAGGTTAATTCCAAGATGTAAAAAAAATCCCCAAAATGCAGAAACACACAAAGA
Organism: Acanthurus lineatus; assembly: GCA_029814665.1. Taxonomy (NCBI): domain Eukaryota; kingdom Metazoa; phylum Chordata; class Actinopteri; order Acanthuriformes; family Acanthuridae; genus Acanthurus; species Acanthurus lineatus. The sequence goes on from JAPZDV010000006.1 coordinate 11,852,894, forward strand.
TGTCATGCCACAGCTACATCAACATTACAGGAGGCCTATTGTGTTCCTATTTGTCCTGATCCAACTACTTAGATTTTTTTTAGCTTTCTCAACTTATGATCACTGTCCAAATACAACACACTTTTATATGTGAATGGAGATGCTCTTGGCGTAATATATGGGCAGAAACAAATGTGGCACTTGCATGCAACAACTAATTCTACATGGCTTTTTACTGCTTGCTTCCATTGCTGCTAAGTGTGCACATAAGGTTGAATTCACTGTTTCTTTCAGTTACAACTTCTATGACAGTGTTCGTGACATTTTACTGCAAAACAACACCAAAACCAGGCTGCACACAGCAGCTTGCTATATTTCGGTTTTAACCATAAACATGGCTATGAGGTTTAGTGGTCTGATACTGATCCAAAACCATCTCTTAGCCCAGTGAACCCCTTTCAAAGCTAATTGGATACACAAAATTGCATGTGGTTCCAGCAAAAGCAAATCTGTTTTTCTTTGTTGCTAGAAAATTTGGACTTTTTAGATACATGAGGTTTTCACTGGACAATGAGCAGTTGTAGAAAAGTTAGGACATGGTTTGAGATGGTTGTCACAATGCAAAATTTTCCAAACCTCATGCCAGATCCTCAAATAATGTGTTTGTTAAACATCTGTGTAATTGCAAACTGTGGCATCAGATGAGAAATTCAGACCGTGTGACTCAACACTCTGACGTATGTACGATGAAACCTTCCTTCTACTTAACTGTCTCATCAAAGCGCTTCTTGTTTTTTAAAGACCGAGGTGTTGGTGAGCATGTCTAGACATAAATAAACAATAAAACTTGGGTTTATGACAGAGGTCCAGATGATGATGGGCTTGAAGGGCTCCTCGGTGCTGACAAACTTTCTGGTCATCAGGCTCGCTGAGTTTACAGGCCCTCTCAGTACTATTAACACACACACACACACACACACATTTGTGCACCCAGGCACGGAGAGGGAGAAAGGACCAAAATTTGTTTAGTGAGGAGCAGCTGCTGCTTTAATACAGCACAAGAATGAAAATGACTTTTTCCAGTGCTGCAATGCACACAAAAAGCTTTTGATGAGATGAAGTGCCATCTGAGCTTTACTACAAAATACTATGTAGTGTTTTGATCAAAAGTCACCGATATTTCTGTAAGATTCTGATAAATTATTAGTGTGTAACTCTTGAGCTTAAAGTGGTTAAATACAGTGACATTAAATGACATCTAAGGTGGTCTGCCTGTTGACAAAATCCAAGCTGGCATAACAATAGGAGCTTTATTAAATAAACAAACAAACAAACAAACAAAACCCACATTCTTGTTTATTATTGCTCAGTCATTAGCCTTCCTTTGGAGTGCTGTTATTAGTGAGGTTTTCAATATCTGACCCAGCAGACAAACGCAAATCCAGCCACTGGTCATTACGGATCAGCACAAAATTAGAGGCTGTTGTACCTTTACCTCCTCATAGTTGGAATGTTTCTGGTTCTATATTTAGCATTTCATTTTGCAAAAAAACTTATGTCTTTGTTATGCTGCAAGTGCCAGTGATTGCAGAGAAATATGTAGCCTATTAATATCCTGCTGCAAGCAGGTGGAATACCATCTATTTTTGTAATGTTCTTTTGAACATTTTGGCCACAGAAAGCTCAGACTTCTTTTGCCTCCCAGATTTGTAGAGATGATACATTTTGATTATGATGTCCATTTAAAACCAAAACTGTGTAGGAAATAACTAGAGTTTCCTGCAGAGGCAGATATTGCTTTTTTAATCCACGGGGGGTGGGGGCACATGACAAATCAAGGATGTTGTCAGGGACAACACAAAGTTTGCCTTGCTGTAAATCAAACTTTATCATTAGATTTAATTATAGAGAACCTACTTATCTTTGCATTTACTATAATGAAAATCTCTCCAAACTACATCTTAAGAAGAACATTAAGGTTACCTTGAAGGAAAAACATTGAAATTACATTTACGGGTCTTTTAGGTAGATACATTCTTATTTAATTGAGTAATCAAGTGATCTGCAGGTCCAAAAAGACTAGTTGAAAAATAAAACCAAATTGGATTTTTTTTGAGCGAACACATAGCTGGTTTTTACATATCTTTCCATCTTTGCATGTAGCTTAGCTAGCCAGCAATTTCCTGGCTGCCCTTAGCCTCTCACCTCTCAACAGATTTCTGTATTTTTCTTCATTTTTTTGTCCCATATCGTTGTTTTTGAAAATCTTCAGTCACGTCCTGCTCAAGCCGCCTCAGCAGATGATGCTATGAGTTAAAACATCACTCCCATTAATGTCAAACGTGACAGAAATAAGCAAAGCAATTTTACCACATGCAGGCATTTCAAAATAAGTGCCAAAGTAAGATATTTGTTTCATCTGATTTTTTAGTTCTTTAAATATAATATGAAGTTGGCTCTGTCTCAGACCTCCCAGCCAGTAAGAATCATAAGCTCACAGTGTGTACAATGCTCAGGTCTGGTATAATGTAACAAAGAGTCACTTAGAGATTTTAAAGGCTTTGTATTTCAAAGTACTTTTTGCATTCCAGCTGTGCAGGGCAGCAATGAAGCTGTATTATTTTCTTGTGAAGTATTTAAAATTGCTCAAATTTGAGAAGACGCAGCAATGTGAACCACCTGCTCAACTGCAACAGAAACCTAATGACGGTCAGGGAGTCTAAGAAAACCAATCTGTATTCCCACCTTTTCTTTGCAGGCTCTCACAACTCTTCTCAGTCACTGTGATCACCATAACAGTAATGCCAGTGAACACGTTGTCAAGCAGCCTATGTGCCATTTCAGCTACAAATTGCAGTATTTGTTTGAGCTTGAGTACCTGTGGTTTGAGGAAGATAGTTTTTGGGGATGGGATTTTTATTTTGCTTTTATTCGACTGGAAGGGGTGGAAATTGTATCAAAGAACCTGAGGAAGAGACCGTAAGTACACCCTTATTTTTGTCATGGAAAAGGCTGCTCATACTAGCTGGAGTGTAAAATCAAATATAGATTTACTTATAAAGTAAAATCCAAAAGTGCTCCAAAAATCCCAGAGTATCTTACCAGCTCACTGATGACATTTTGAAACTCAGCTATGGATGAAACTGAGTCTCATACCATCTATAGTAATACACTGGGCATTTGTCATAAGAAAATCCCTTTATGTAAAGAGATAATCTGTTTCCTGTACAGTGGCAGTCATTATCCAGAACTAATTATGTTTGGCTTAAAGTGTCTTTCTGAATGCAGAGGCAATGAAAGAACCTTTTGAAACAATTACCTATTTACAAGCAAAGAGAGGGAACAATTCAGTGTAATACAATTTTATTTGTGAAGGAACAAAATTCATATTTAGGAAGCAAGATTTTGGATAAGTTGGCAAAACCTTGGTTATGTTCAGTGATAAATGTTTGTATGTCACTTTTAAACTCTCTTTTTTACAACGTCTGCACAACAACTGTAGGGTGGTAAAGGTTATGGAAAGAGGTGTTGCAAGTGATAAGTTTCCTAAGCATGTTCCAGTTAAAACTTTATTGACCTTTGAATCGCCATTTGACTTTAGGCCTCATGCATGAATTTGTTTGTGTGAGGAACAAAAATCTTGTCCTTTTTTTGTCATTTGTCTTCTTTGATCACCACTACGAGTCCTCGAGGACTGTGTTGCTTGAGGCAGGCTGTGGGGAAATATGTCTCTCCTCTGCGAGAAAAGGGTCTCATTACTTTCCTGCAGCTATGACTTCTCAGCAAGAGCTTAGGGCTTTGGCACAGTGTGGCTGCTTACCTTTATAGTCACTCTTAATCGCGTCAAACCACAGAAAACAAAGATGTAAGCACGTATTAAAACAATTCTGTGTGCACTTTACACTCTACCAATAATGCACTCACAGATGCTACTCACACTATACCAACCAACAAATCAAACACTACTGATCCAAGATCTGTACAGTACACCACTCTTCCACATGCATGTGATGTGACTAGTATAATCTACACCTACCACAAATACTGCAACTACACCCTCTACAACTACCACTGAACCATATACTTGAACACGAATTTTAGATAGAAATGCAAAAAAAAAACCAGAAAACACAAGAGCTGTGAAGGGCAAAACATTTTCTGTGCAAATTCAAATTATATGATACAATACAAAATAAAAAAACAGGGATTCGGGTAAAAATATAAGTTGTTTGTGTGCTCATTTATATATATGGATATATCTATATATCCATATATATGCCTATATATATAGATATATAGATATATATAGATATATTGATATATTGATATATACACATACACACACACACAACAGGACAAATTTATATGTATGCTATTATATATAAGCACAGAAATTTATAAGTTAGAAATCATACAGCCTGGTGTTTTTTACATCGTACAACCTTGGGGACTGAGATCCAAAAATAGATGTTATCATCATACCCCAGAATGGATGCAAGAAACAATGAAATGAGATTCACAGAGAATAATGAGGATGTAGAGAGACAAAAAAGAGCAGAGACTGGAAGAGTGTGTTATAGAAAGTAATGTCTACTTCAGTATTTAATGGCACAATGAACAGAGATGTAATTGATTACTGTTATCAGTGGACAGACAGTTACTGTAACACAGATAAAGGCAGCCATAATAATCTGCTCTGCAATATACTGTTAGACTGATGGGAAAAGACTAATAGAAAACTCGTGAGTAAGGGAAAGGAAAAGAGAGAAAGGAACGGGAGATTAGAGTCTAAAATGAGTATTGAGACAAAGGAGAAGAGACAGAGACAGAGGAGAGCGATGAAGAGGTTCTAATAATATAATGGTGTATTCATATATCAGTGTTGTCCTTTGGAGGGAGGTTTGATCTTTCCTCACATGCCAAATGCCCACTCTGCAATCCATATTTCCTTCAGCAGCACACTTTCATCTGATGACGTTTGTTATCAATATCCATCTATTCCACCCATATGACACCCATTCATCTCCCCTCACCTATTCTTACCCTCTTCGGCCCATTTCACTCGTTGCCTCTCTGTGATCACCTGTCCCCACCCCTCCTAAATCAAGTCTCCCTCATCCATCAGACCTTCTTTTCGCTATCCTCACCCTTTTTAGTCTTTCTCATCCATTCTCCACTTTGCTGCAAAGCTCCTCTGTCTTCTGCTGAGCAGAACAGATCTGAACAACGCTGTCGCTGCTGTGGTCACTGGCTAATGACAGGGAACAAGCCAAAAACCCATTAAATAGGTAAAGGGAGGAAGCGGGGATGATACCTCTATTAAGAGATATGTTCTTGCATTCACACAGACTGGAATGAACATTTGTGCATGTGCACCAACACTGTCTGCTTTGCTCATGGGGAGAAGCACATATGCATGCGCCCACATGCACAGAGTCAGACATACCCAGACAGAGGCACGCGCTCTCAAGAGATACTGCAATATTTAATGTTCCTGTGTGACTCATGTGTCCTAAAAGTCCATTCCTTGACTATAAATCTTTTGACTTTTGCAACTCTGTTTGGTTTAGTGGTCATCTGGGTATAAACACGTACACACACACACACACACACACACACAGGCTTACACACACACAAGCCTGCACTGCCTCATAAACCTTTACTGTTATTATGATGGAAATCACACAGGCATGTGGAGTGAAGTCGGTAGCTGAATAAGAATCTGTCTGATAAAGTCAATGCTGTGCAGATTTGTCTGCACACACACATTTCTTGCTTTTGTGGTCTACTATAGTGGTGCACATTGTAACCTAATGCATGCCATATGCAAAGTACCAAATGTAAGCACTGAGTAGTTTCTAATTGATGCTTTGTGGACTCATATTTTATGATGCCGCTGATGATCAAGACCTTGACCTTGTTTATAACATGAAAAAAAACCTGTGCAGTCTGAGTGAGTCTCACAGTTTGGTTGTTGCAGATTGACTTCCAGTCATTGTTTCAGACAAAGATATGTTTCATATGTTTTAGTTCTACCACTCTGTTCAATAAAAACAGATTAATGTCTAGTCTTCTTTTTATTTATTTGGAATTGCCAGTCACGTTTTGCACCTATTTTTGTACTGGCACAAAACTGGTTGAAGTGCGGATCTAAACCCATTTGCAACCCAGCTGGGTACCCAATGGGAGGACTGGTGCAACAAAGGGTGTGTTTTGTAAAGATGCACTTGTGCAGTACAATTTTGGGTATCATTTTTGAGGTAAAATTTGGCTTGAGCTTCCGCCATCTCCAACCAGGTATAAGTGCAAAGCAAAGCTTGTTTTCATGGCTTGAGTGAAAAAGAGCGCACAGGAGAGACATCTTCAAAATCTCTCAGGGTATCCAGTGGTTTTTTTTATTCCACTTTTATTCCAGCCTTGAGAGGAGTCTTAATAAACACAGCATCTTATTAACAGCAGCACACTGGCAAACTTTGAATTTGCTCATCATATTGTTATGTGCAACTAAAACTTGGCCATTTTCCGTGAGCTGCAATCTTCTGCACTGACAGATAAACTTACAATCTGTATATAACTTACCTTAATTCGTATTCTAGCTGAGGTTTAATAGAACAAAACAGTTTACATGTAATGTGATACCAGTTAATCAAAGTTCAAACAAAGTAATTAACATCCAGCCCACTTGTGGTCGACCACCCACGGATCAAGCAGTTTGTCAGCAAAAAAGTCTATGCAGCCATTCAGTATGTTGTTTACCTGAGCAGTAGTTTACTTTTAATTTGGGAGAAAGAAACGGTGACGCCAGCGGTAAAAACGATGCCAAATACTGCTGCATGTACTTCTTGTTGACATATATTCCAAAACAAGATGAAATGGAGAGAACGTGGTAAGAAACCAAACTTATACATTGACGACTAAACAAGGTTAAAGTATGAGTTTAAATAGATTAAAACAGTGGTAATATAATGATACTTGAATACAAACAAACAGAAATCCCAACCATCCAAGCTCCATGGATGGTGGAAACAAAGAGGAGCGTGGCAAACGAATGGAAGGAGGAGTCACCAGAGCCTGGGCTGGCAGCTCATCACTTCACACACCTGGCTGCTGTCCCAGCCTGTTAGAGGCACTACCAAAGACCCGCCACAATCAAATTACCAGGAACACACACAGCAAGGAAGCACAATCAGTCCCCCAATGACTTCTACACCCCTTTTCCTGGAGATTCTAGCTGAGCCAGACGTCCACCCCCACCGCTGCACAGCTTGTGACAGACACTGAGCAGAACACTTTTTCTGGTGCCATCCTCACAACTAGCCTTTTTTTTAATCTGCACACATTTGGACCCATCAGATGATCCACTGATTTGGTGAATGGAAATGAATTCATTGGAATAGAATAAATATCTTCTTGTCACTGTAGACTGTTGCCGTCTGTAGATTATAAATTGACAAAACAAAAGGAAGTTGTTTCTCCTCTGCTTTAAAAGTATGCCACTTTAAAGTTCCTCCTCAGACATGTTTTAAAGTATTTTACTTTGAAATGATTAATTGTATGTTTAACGTTATTTTCCCACTTTAAAAGCTGGACTAAAATCTACAAAGGGACTAAGAGGCACATCTACTCTTTGTCCTCCAATGAGACATTCTGGATCTTTCAATCATAGGCCTCATGTTGAGTCTTTGTCTGTCCCAGACTCAGATGAAGTCTGCTGGCACCAAAGTTAGCAAGCAGAAAAAAATCTGACTGCATAAAAGATGTAGTTAGTGTTTTTTTATTTGTTTTTGCTGTTTCTTAATTTGTTTGCTTTTAACTGTCGGTGGCTGATATTGATAGCGGTTGTAAAAACATACAATAATATCTGCCATAATATTAAAGTAATCGAAAATGAAAAAAGATCCAAGGTCGAGTTTTCATTCAAATTTGCACAACTTTTATCAAAACTTTCACTTTGCAAAGTCTTGCTCTCTGCACTGACAAGTCTGCTATTCTCTGGAGATTTCGGACGTCTGCCTGTTATTGGCTTTCAAATGTATGATATTCCAAATCTGGCTTGCAAGGAGTACGTTTGAATATCAGATCCTAGTAAAGTGCACAGATATCATCCCCTCCAGTAGAGGAATGAGAAAATATCCCTCTAGAGACAAACTTTACAAATTGGTGTAGTCAAGATCTGTCATTTTACGGGACATAAACACTAGAAAAAAGCATTTCTGAGTGCAGGAGATCTTTAAGTGGTATCAAGACCATTTGTTAGGGGCAATAATTAAACTAGAAATGTGTTTATATTAAGACAAACTCACCTGGAAATTAATATCTGGACATATTTTTGGCATGTCACACTAATTGCGTTCATGTGAATTGTGCTGAAAAGTCTTCCTCATTACTATGTTACTTTTCTGATGATAAGTCATCTTAATGAATTGGAAGAATTAAGTTTGTTGAGTAAGATGGCTGAGCTGCAACCTTCTCACATTGTAGTCACACAGCTCTTTTGAGCAGCACTAAAACATGACATGGTTTTTAAGTCAAGATCATACAGCTCAGAATCTCTCATGTAGCACCTGGCAGTGATAAACAAGCCCCACACCACACTGCTGGAATATTAATTGTCCTCATTTAATAAATTACTCATCTGTTCCAAAATAATTTGTGACAAATGTTTGCATTACCATCAAAACCCCCATGCATTCTACATATATCTATGCATGCATATCTGGGTAAACAAGTTGTATTTGTCTAATTTATATACACATTAACATAAAGACTTGGCTTGAATAAATGGACCTAATAAGGTGACACAGAAAAAAACAGGAAACAGGAAAAGTAATCACTTGCACAGTTTATTTGACATCCTAAGGGTAATGGTAAGAATTCTAATTAGATTTACCTCATTGATAAAGTAGGGATTACGATTCAGCACATGGAGGATAAGACAAAATAACTACCAATGTTTCTGTAAAGTTAATAGTTGTTATTATATTTTCCTGGATGATTTACAAAAAGGGTTTATATACTGCATGTATATGTGCAATGGTGTATAAGAATGAATTGCATTTTGTAAATTACAGCAGCAGCCCATCCTTTTGATATTGAGTGTGCTGAGCTTGTGTGTGTGCATGTGTGCGTGCGTGCGTGTGTGTGTGTAGCAGTTCCCAGCTCTGCAGGATTGACTCCATTGTTCGGCACTTTCCCGGCCATGCTTGAGGTAGCCTGAGTTTAGCTGGCTTGGTGTAAATTGATAGGCGAGCAGAAGAGAGGTTTACCAAATTTGTACAAGTAAACACTGCAATAATTTTCATGTATCACTTCAAACCAAAATGAACTGGGACTGCTGAAGATCATTAGGCTCTGCTCATTCGTGGCTTGTGGATTCTGACAGCACATTCAACAAAACAAGTAGCGCAGGAATTGGCAAATGCACAATCCACTGCTCCTGAGCTCAGGATATCAAACCTATTTGGCTCAGAGGTTCAGGTTTTTAAATCGACTTTCAGAACTTTTCTTTCCTGCCTCCTCTTGGCTGAAAAATTCCTCTCCTGAAGTACACTTTTACTTACATCAGTGGATGCTTGTTGACATGCAAATCTTTGAATGTTAAAGGAGGCCAGCAATGTTGCAGAGTTTGGAGCATGATTGGGTAATGGCTCTCTGTCTCTTAAATAGTTCATGTGCCTGAAATAAGTGGAGGTTCATAATTTAAGAGCTGGTTAATGCAGCGGATTTATCCTGCACTTGCACTTTGTCAACATGAAGTATCACACTTGAATCTTGCTAAATGTCAGTTAAAAGACCTTAAAATATAGCTAATTATGGGAGCAATGCTCAGAAAACCATTTTTTAATTCGATTAAAATTCTATTTATTTTATTTTAATTTAAATGAATGCAAAATACAACTTTAAATAAATTCTCCATATTTTAAAACTTGTAACACCAAGATAATGTAGATTAAGAAACACAACACTGAAGCTACCTACAATTTTAATACAATTTCTATCACTCAGTGTTGATTTAGACATCAGACCTCAGCCTCTTTATAAATGTACGTACACGTTCTTACACACATACACATGCTCTTGGATACCCACTAATCTGCAGAGGTCAACAGAGATATAGCTGCTGATGAGCTCAGAGAGAGCCTCAGGATGTATTTTATCTGACTGAAGCACTTATGGCTCATCATCCAGTCTTGACTCCTCTGATCAACTTAAGAGGGAACCAGACGCTATCTGCCGGCAGAGTCTGCTGATAGCAGTGACCAGGGATGAGGAGGCCATGTTTGCGATTACAGTTATTAACAATATTGACGTTAAATAGTAACTGAATGCAAAAAACTGAATACGAGTGATTAATTCTACTGATGAACCAAGCGTCTGAAGTTCAGATGCTTCCAGATGACCCTGCAACAAAAGTAAGGTCAGCTAGTAAATGTTTGAGTGTAATCCGAGGTGATCTCCCAAAATCCATGACTTTTTACTCCCTCATCATACCTGAGAGCTCTTGTTTCATAATTAATGATAACACAGAAATTTTCTCTAAGGATGAGAATTGTTAGTCTGACACTCATCCTGAATTAGCATTGCACCCTGCTTCATTATTCAGTGTGAAACGTTTGTAATGATGCCAAAGCAGAGGGCATTGTGTTCAAATTGAATTCAGCCCAGGCTGGATTGTCCCTAACCAATTACAGATTCTTAGTCACTCGTCAGTCTAGAATACCTCTCATTGTGGGTCTTTTGTCCGTTGCTGATCAAAACTTCTAATCCACAGCTTAATCGATCTTTGCCTCCAGGAGGAGCATTGAGAAAAAAGCCCATCCAATTAACATGCTTTACTTGCATGATTTGTGTGTGTTTCATCAGTCTAGCCTTGTTTGATGAAAAATATCAGTTTAATTATCCTCCATGTCCTGTTTCCCGGGGAAGTCCTTTTATATATTTCTCTCAATTGAAATATAAAGGAAAGAATGCTGGAGGGAAAAACCCTTTGTGTTTGTAGTTAACATAATACACTTTTGTGTTGTGGGATTTAGCCTCCTTTGCAGTGTTTGGAGAACAACATTCTCCCTTGGTATTAATTGAGGATATGGAAACTCCCAATTGGTTACTGGACATACTGTTGATGCAAAACATCAACATTAGCTGTTGCCAAGTATTAAATGATATATCTCTGAAAATAACATTGTTTAGATGGTGTGTTTGTAGTATTTGAACAATTTTAGCTTTAACTAATCAATTAACTGCACAGTTACTCCATAGTAAACTCACACATACACAATCCATACCAAGCAATTGATATGTACTACTTTTTAAACATAATCACCAAGTAGCAACTTCCACAGCTGGAAAAAAAGCCATTGTAGAGGAGTATATAACTAAAATTCCTCAAATAGCCAGGCTTGCTCCAAAGTTAATCAAACTTAATAGACCTTAATATTAAAATGCCCAACTCTTATACTCATATCAACAGTACAAGGGTAGAATTGTATATAACACACTAATTTGAAATATATTAAAAGTGTGGTCTCTTGATTGACAGCAGCTATCTGCTAGGCATTACACAGTCATTAGTAGCAATGAATATCCCTTTATTTATCCCTCACTTCTGGCTCGAAAAAACAACAGCTATGATGCTAAAATCAACAATTAAAAGTGGTACTTCATAAACCAGGTTCCATTAAAATAACTCTGTCCAATATTCATCACACAGCCTTTTTTTTTTTGTTTGTTTTAAACCAAAATGCCTTGGAAATGTAGACATGAATAAAGAGGGTGAGACACATCCAGAACTGTTCCTCTTTATTAGTTTTGTAATAAGTGTAATGATATAGTCAGGGCCAAGTGGAGGCAGGTCGGGGGAAAATTAGGAGCATCTATCAGAGAGACACACATAACAAAAGCAGAGCTCAGACGCCTGACAAGAAGCACTTTGCACACTTAGACAACACTCGAAGGATTTAATGGGCATGTCAAAATAAACTCCATGTTGAAGCAGAAAGTAATATCTTTAATAAGTAATCATAAGGACTGAATGATGACAAGGAAATGGGGTATACTGTATAGTAGTTAAGTACCATCTTGCCAGCTAAACCATCATGGTTAATTTTTGCTCATAAGTTTGCTTGTGTGTGAGTGTTTGAGTGTGGGTGCACTGTATTCAGAGGCAATATGCTATTTTTAAATTAGTTTAATCAGCCAGTCCGTCACAACCTCAGGCATGCATTACAATCTCCCATCTGCGTACTTTTCAGGATATAAATTAATTTCTGTGCCTCAACCAATATCGGATATAACATGTTTAACACACATAATAAGCAGGTACATGAGAACGTATCTATGATGATGAATATATGATGATAAGCGTGTCAGTAAGTCCATATGCAGAAACTGCAGAGAAAATGAGCAAAAAAACAAAGACGAAGCCATATTTTTGAGTGTTTTCGTTTCTCCGACAAAAAACACAATTGTATGCAAGTGTGCAAACACATGCTGGTACTCTCACTCAGGTTAGACAAACACAAACTCAGGACATCACACAGATTCAGGAAGGGATGGTGTTATACATTATAAAATGCAACTCCTGCTTATCTCATCATTGATTAAAAGGGAAAACTGGCCCTGAATACCATCTACAGCCCAAAATGGTTAGTAATGAATAAATCATAGCTCTTATCCCAAACAGCAGAAGGAGAAAATGAGCAATATCCTAGAAAGCTTTAATTTTTTTTTTCTCCCCAGCGTAAATATGAAGGGTTGTTTAGTGAATTCTAAGCAGATGCTTACCTGATTGGAATTTGATGCACAGCAGCAAAGGTGGAGTTATGAGGAATCCAGTGAGAGAAACACATTAAAATACCACCGTTAATTCCACCATGAAGAGTAATTTAAAAATACTGTAGACAGTACATCTGAAAATAAATTGGCTGTGTAATTTGGCACATATTGACAGATTAAAGCCCATATGAAGAAAAGGGGGAGAAGTTATGTTTGTTGCATGCACATAGATCGCACATTTCAAGGTTCTTCCTTGCATCCAAACAGATTGTAATGAGTGATCAGGTACCAGGTACATTTTACCCAAGGACTTTTTTGTCAGATTGATACTACAGATAAATCACAGCGTGTTGCAGCGGCAGGTTGCATATTTTAAAGATGCCTAATTGAAACAGTTAATCAGCCCAGAATATAGATAAGTTTATTTTTACCTCAGTCATTTGCAGGCAAGAGTTGGACAAATGGCTTTCTATTTCTCTAAATGATGGAATGAATCGCCCTATTTAAAATGTAGGTTATAGCCATTGCTCTGATTAATGAATTCAAGAGAAAAAAGTGTAAATGCATGCACTCATCCCAGACCCAGATGAATTTCCTTCCCTCCTTGTGTTTCCTCCTCATCTGTCCCTGAAAGCGAAGAGATGTACCACCTGAAACAGAAGGAGCTCAAATAAACAACCACATGACACAGCCTCACACTGGCTTTCTTTGATTGCCAGTTGTATTAGTTTGCAAGGCATATTATCTTTTGCACTGCAGCTCTGTTATATCTCATATTTGTAAAATGTGCATGACCAGCAAGAAGGGGTGATTTAACAGAAGAAGTGTAAGAGTCCTATAATACAGATCTTGGGAAGCAAAAATAAATAGGTAAACAAAAAGACTATGATTTGTGATCAGTTTGGGAGAAAACATTTTTTATCAGCAATACGCCCACACTTTATGTTTGAAATCTCTCCAAGCTTGGTTTTGTTAAAAAAGATCACAAACAGGAGAATTGATCAAGTCTCTTTTTCCCATAGATATTCTCAATGACAGATGGCACAAGGTGATGACTACAGAGCAGTACGCAAAAAGCACAGCTGCTGTTGGACAAAAAAACCCCAAAACAAACCAAAACAAAGTTTCTTTGGTTCATGTCATGGCAGATGAACACAGTCAAAAAGGGGAAGGACCAAAAAACACAGGCTGAGAGAATCAGATCAGTGATTTCAAACAGTCACAAAACAGGTAAGGGTCCAAACCGGGAAAATAGTCCAGACAACAAACTTATTCAAAAAGGCTTTGGCAAATAATTATGCAAGGTTTGTTCAAGGATTCGGCAGAGTGACAGGTATGTTACAGGTGACAGGGTTTTGGAAAAAAAGAGAATAAGAAACAGGAAACAAGATACAGGATCCAGAGGGTTAAAAAAAACAAAGTATAAGGTTGAAAAGACAATTCGGACAATTTGTCAAGGAACAAGCGGAAAAGGGCTGGTTAAATACTGCAGCGCCAACGAGGGAGAGTGGACACAGGTGAGCAGGTGGGTGGGGCCAGCCAGATAATGGATGGAAAAGGGGGTTATTGCAGGGCAGGAAGGAGTGGCTGATTGTGGGATTGGAACGGGAGAAAAAAAATGGAGGGAAACTAGAAGACAGGAAGAGAATGACAATGCATAGTTTGAGGCGGTTGAAATGTTGCGAGGAGGGAGGGGCAGAGAGCTAAAATATGTCAGATTTTTTGTAGTAAAGGCACAACTTATATGAAATCATTTCATATCACCTTCCAGTGAAAAAAGAGTCAAAGATTTAATAACGGTAGGATCTTGGTATTTGATTCATTCACTCCTTTACCTTTCCAATTGGTCATTTTCTTACGCTGGCAGCACGTTTTGCCCGAAATACTTTTTCCTGTATCCCAAGATAATTGGAGGATAATGGACGACTCTTTGGAATTTCATGAGCAAAATTGTTTTTAGGCCAGAAAATTCCATGTATTTTTGAGGATGGTCAGAGCCAGACTCCACACCATAGGATACAAAGGTAGCTATTACTTTCTATCACCAGAATATGATCCGGAATGACTCTTCCTATTGCACACTGTGTTCTGCAGCTGCTGGAGGTTTTGCAATCCATTCTCTGTAGCAACCGGTTCATTTCTCAATCTGTTCAAAACTTCTTTCTCTTCCCTCCAGCTGGAATGTAATTTCCTTTGAGTTGAGACTGCAGTCCTCCATTTAGTTCCTTTTTTTATCTTTTGCTTTTACTTACTTTTTAGAAAAAGGACTTTGTCATTGTGACAGGAGAAATTAGTTTGTCCTTTCAGTTGGAGCCTTAATAGTAAAGTTTTTAGTAACCTCGCGATTTAATAAAACCTTGACAGTATGAAGTTCAAGCTCCATTTTTAGTGGCACCCTGAAAGTGTAATCAACCAATTCTGCCATGATGTTAAAGTTTGTCCATACCGTCAGATGTCACAAAGGCAAATAAATCATAAATATACTACAAACAGCACAAACAGAGATTAGATGGTTCCCATAAAGCCAAAATGAAGTGTCAGCAATTGTATTTGTGACCCCAGCACCTAAGCAGTGCATTAATATCAATTTTTTTAAATTTATTTATTGTTTTCAGGCTTGTATTACTTGAGTTTTTGTGATGGCAAGCTTGGCGTGCAGTGATTAACAGTAGTGGTTTAAACACAATCTCACATGTGATTATGTGCCAAATTGAATGTGATTGTGAAATTTAATTAAGAAAACTGAAAAGCATGCTCTAATTTACTCAAAAATTGACAGTTTTGAAGGCATTTCCGAAATAATTTTATAAAGCCATTTGAAACAGCCAGAAGTCTGGATGGGAATAAGCCTTTTAAATCACAGCTGTCTTCCCATTGCATGCTCAGAAGCTATTAAAATGTGACTTGCCTGAGTTTCCTCTTAAAAATCCATGTAAGGACATTTACTTACTTGATTTGTAACATTCATTTGGCTCATTGGGCATTGATGACTATTAGGTTAATTTTTTTCTCCACAGTGATTTCTTCATTCACTTCTGCACATCCTCCAGTGCAGGAACTTCCACAGAGGCCAAAGATCAACATATTTTCAAGCAGAGAGCTGCAGCTAAGTCTTTGGCTGATTAGCAGATCAGAGACCGCTCACTCCAAGTTTTTGAAGAGGTGTTCAGCCTGAACACCAAGGGAATTTTACAGGCGATGTGATTGCATACAAGGTCAATGGAAAGATGTGAGTGAACACAAGCAGAAAGCAAAAGAAGCTTGATAACTTGGTCTTAAAAAAAAGGAAAAAATGAGTTTATAGTATGTTTCAAATTCAATCCAAGCTGTGCATTGCACCTGCATGCACACACGAGTCTAGCCAGCTGTTGGCGGGTCTGCACTGTCATCTCTACTTGCTGTGTCCATTTAGCACTGATCACATTTATGTGAACAAAGTCTGTAAATCTTTTTAAGTAGAGGCCTCTAGTCCCTCTGTTTCTGTACATGGTTCATTGACAGTCCAAAGATATGCGAGCATCTCAGTTATAATAAACCCATTGATATTTCCTTGATTAGCTTGTGCTTGATATCACAGGTACAACACAGCAGCTCAGGAGTCTGGAGGACATCAGGGATGTCCTCTTTGTCTTTAACTCTTCACTTGTCTTTAACCACAGTGCATTTAGTCATGTGTATGTGGCTGTGAATTAGGTTTTGTGCAACTGTGTGTGTATGTGTGTGTGTTTACAGATGTGAAGACTTAGCAGGATACTAACCACCTGGTGCTTGACTGGCATGTTTGCTGCATAGCAGGTAGCATGGGCACGTCTCCAGAGGCATCATTACTCAACCTTATCCCTTTTATGCTTTCTCAAGTTGATTCATTTGTTTGATGGTTAAGGACATTATCTCTTAGAATGGAAAGTCTTTAACAGTAACATTAGTTACTTGTATTGTGCATTTCAAGCAAATGTCTCAGAATGAGCATAATTTTCATTATTGGTCATTACGGTTTCTAACATGAAAAACATGGAAATAATACACAAAAGCACATGTCTTTTTTTAATTTAGGCGGATAATTATAAATGTCAGCGTCACAGTAATTGTCATTACTTTATTTAACCTGTGGTAGGGCCTGAAGTAAGGAGAAAATGTATGGTGTATGTGTCGCTGTGTATATGTGTGTCCTCGTGGGTGCATGTGTGTGTGCTATAAACCCTTGAGCCGTGAGAGCTTATAGCTTTGAGGGCCCAGCCCCTCCAATTATAACACGTTAAAGGCAGAATTCTCTTTACTTCTTTCCGCAGGGAACCGAGAGAGAAGGCTTGTCTAGTTTCTCACTCTACCCAGAGTAATAATTACCTGAGATAATTACTTTCCTCTCTCAAGCAATTAATGCCAATTCCAGGGGCAATGGTTTGGGACTGAGGCAAGGACTGGGGTTATGCACAAGCTTAGAAATTAACAGCAGGGAAGCTTTTATTTTTTTTACTGTCTTTATTAAACACTTTGAGACATGAAACCATGAAACGTGAGCAAGGGCAGGCTGTAGTGAACTGTGTAACAGAGGGAAACATAGCAGGGGGAGACAAACAGAATGAAGGTAATTGGAACAGATGTTGGTTAGCTTCATTCCCCGTCAGAATATTGTCTCCACTTCTCTGGTTATCCAGTTATCCATTAATTTCTGAGTCAAAGAATGCATGTAAGTTCATGAAAAAGGTAAAAACTTCACCATAGCACTCATATAACTATGGTAGGTATAAGACAAAACCTATCCATCATCCGACTATAATCATATAAATGGCTGAAACAACACTTCTTACAGTGCCACGTGGAGCTGTATTCAAATGGGATCAGGATCAAAACCACACTTGGCTGTTTCTGGTCCCGCTGTGCGCGAGTGTGTGCATGTTTTTGCATATGTGCACATGTGCGAATAGGCAAAGCTGATAGCCGTCACATGCAGCTGCCACCCTGGACTGAGCGCTCATATGCTGGTGCCAGCGTCTCATCATGGGGTATGCAAAACACTGCGAGAGAGTGACCCACACTCAAAAGCATTTATTCTTTTTCTTGGAATTATGCAGCTCCAGAGATAGAAAGACACACAGCAGGGTAAGATGAACACTCAGCCCATTGCACGGCACCTGATCTCCTCTGCAGATTAGTTATGATACTGTATTAATGGCATAGGGTGTTAGCAATATGGGTTTATACCAATGAACAGTGGCAGACAGGCTATATAAGCAAGACATGTTTTCCCAGTTCTGCATAAATCAGTTATATTCTGTTGCCTTTTGAATGTGTTTCCCTTGAGAAAAAAACCTTATGCACCGAGAAGCCTTTTTAAAGCATAAACCTATGTTATAATGCAGCACAAACAAGTGAAGATGGTCTCCCAAAGGAGAGATACAACACATAAAACTTACCTTTTATTTTCTACTTCAAATGTATATTGTTCTTTTATATAATAGGGATAGCAGCAAGAGTAGTATTATTTAATGATGTTTGGAAAGGTTCCCTATTTGTTCTTTAATGTCACCACTCCTAATGGTGTATGTCATAAAGACTCTGACTGCAACAACTGTAGGATTTACAGATCGTTAAACCAAATAGTCTTGTGTTTACCATACAAATAATGACCTCTTACAAGCTTCTACATTTCCATAAATGTTCAAATTCCATGAGTCCGAGCTGAAATTAATAGCCATCCTACAAACCACCCACATATTTCTATGTACCATATTCTCAACTACACTGTACATTTGAGAGCAAATACAGATAAAAATGGCAGTGATGACTCCTGGATAATTGTGAGTAACCATTATCAACTCACACAGCTGAGCCCTCAACCAGTACCAATTTAAACTTAAAATATCTAACATTTCAACATTAAAACCTCTTAAAACAATCATATCTTTGTTTTATTACTTAGTTCAGTTGTGTATTAATTTTGCATAACTTCTAACCATATTTAAACCCAGAAAAAACTCTTTAGGATTTTAGAACACTTATTTAAAAACATATTAATACAAAAAAAAAACTAAAACTTCACTATAAAGCAATAGATTTCACTAGCAGCACAAACAAACACACCCTCCAAACTTACTAAGTCGACACTCTCTGACACTCATAAACAATCAGTTTCATTAACGTCAGTTTGATTAAATGCCTGTTGTGGACCTATCGAACTACAGTCTAACTGTGCCTCATAAACTGACAAGTCAGAGTCCTTTGTAAATTGTTCAGTGCCCGTTCCTTATTTTTCACAGAGTGCATGTGTTATCACAGCTGAAAGAAAAGAAAAAATATGCACACCGAAGTAACCATACCATATATATAACATATGGAGAGACATTAGACCCTCTAGTCATTAATTTTAACAGAGTAAGACACACAAATGCTTTCTGTGAGGAACCTGGGAAGCCTTACAGAAACATTATTGCATTCATGGATGACAGAGAAAGAAACAGAGACATGGGAAGTCGATGGGACAGACAGCGTCACAGTGGGAGATGGCATTTAAAATGTATAGCTGTTCTTGTTGTTGTTGTTTGTATCTCATTATACCATGGAAAGCAAAATGACCACATTGTGTCATCAATAGTGAGTAAATGACAGTGAGAGAAGGAGTGTCACCTTTAGAGTACGCATGAAACAATACCTGTAATGGCTCATTGTCTCCATGATAAACACAATGAGCCTGTCTTTTTAGGCTGGTTTTTGGCTGCCAGGAACAGATAATGCGCTTGTTAAATATTCATCTAATTACTAAAGATGAAGGGCCTTTCTTGTGCCATGAGGTGACATTTCAAATGCCATTCAATAAATCCTCAAGTCTAACCTATTGCTTAACTGAGCTCTTATTTCAGGTTCAAATAGATCAGGTGAAAATTTAATGATCTCCAGAGTGAAGTACTGCAACAACCAGCAGGAAAAGGACGTGCAAAGAGGACTTGAATATAGATTTTAAAATGGAGCCAAAGAGAAGTTTTTTGATAGCAGAAAGTAGTTTGAAAATGTGCAGAAAGAACAATCATATGACAGAATGACAGAGCAGCAGGATTATGATAAATGTCTATTCACGGCAGGAAGAATCCCTATAACAAACTTGTGCCTTGTGCATCATAAAAAGGTGAATGAATGTGAAACAAGTATTAAAAAAATAACACACTCTTTCATAGGGATCAGGCCTAAGTTGAATAACAGAAACTTATAGTGGCTGAATGGGCAAAATTAAATTTATTCCACAGAGCATTTCTGAAATATATTCCTGCTTCAACTTTTATTTCACAATTCTCTGGCTCTTATTGTGATATGAATCATATAGACACAGTGGAACAATCACTGAAAAGTGTTGCACATACTGTACCGTGCACTGAAACAATGAGCTTAAAAAGGTGGTGATTTAGATGCACTTTTGCTGCTGTCAAAGAGCTTTCACTGTGAAAAAAGTTTATGGCTTTTTAGTGGAAAAGAAACTGTTTTATGCCCATTTTATAAAGCATACTGTGTGTGATCAGTTGCAGCATGATTTTAGTAAAAGGTCATTTTCAGCTGTGTCCTCTAAGGAGAAAGTCCTCAGTAGAGAAATAACAGCGCTGGTTGTTTGTTCAAAAGCCTGAAAAGATCACAACTTAACAGTAAGTGTTGAGGGGAATACTGGATGTTGAGGGCGGATAGATGTATTCAAAGGGGGTCGGGATGAACATACTGCAGGGTGAAGAAGTCACCAGGTTTGGCTGATCCAGCACAGATTTAATGGAAGTTGTATAAGCACTTGGTGGTGCCCAGAAAAGGGAGGAATGAAAGAGGTATGCATAGGACAGGATGAGAGGAGACATAACTGGATGAATAGATGTGAATTTGACAAGCAGAGAAAGGGAGACAAATAAACAACAAAGAAGGGGTCAAAGAAAAGAGGAGGCTTGCCATGTGATCAGGGGGTTGGCTGGTTTTTAAACTTATTATGGCTGAGCTTATTAAATTTTTATGTTTACTTAGTAAATATATGTTGTGGCCATTAGAGAAATAGTCGCTAACTTTCTGAGGGTGAAAGTGTGATATGCATAGGTGTTGGAATTATTATTGTTTAATTATACTGTTGCTCTTTTGTGTCTGCTGTGTCTGTAAAACATGCCAACTTGTTTCTCTTTATTTAGTCCTGTAATTATAGTGTGTGATTGTGTATATTACATGTTCATGATATTTACTTTTTTCTAATCAAGGCTTTACTCTTTCTGTCATTCACTTCCTGATTAACATTATTGAGAACTCTTGATTTAACTTTCTCTGTTATTCTTAGTTGTTGTTTTTGTCACCATATGAATACCTACTGTAGAGAGAATATATGTAAACTAGCTGTTATTATACAGAACAACTGCAAGTGATGCATCTGTGCTGAATGTTTTTCTTTTTTTTCCAATGTCACAAAAAAGAACTTTAATTACAGTAGATGAAGTGACAGAGGATGAAAGGCAAAACATGAGAACAGCATGTAAGAGTGACCAGTGATGTTACTGCTTGTGTGAACAAATGCTGTTTTTCATCATTTCAGTGCCCGATCTGTTAGGTCATTTTATTTTATTTTTTTCTTTGCATTGGTTCACTCATAATGGGTTGTTATCAGCACTGCACCACCCAGTGGCTCAGAAAGGCCTCGGGCTTACAGCATGAAGCAGTCTCGTTATCCATTCCTGCTCAGTGATCACAGTGTTTTCTGTCGAGTAAACAACAACAATCACACTGGGAAAAAATCACTTTAAAAAAACTCCAGATTATTATGACAATCCAGTAAGTTTCTCATTTAAATTCAGACCAGGTTTTTAGCCACTGCAGTGTCTTTTAGACCCTGACATTTCTCTCGGTGAATCACAGTGATTTTAGGTCCTGTGGCGTTGTTTACGTTGGCTAGGTTCATCTGCATACGCTTTATAAATTGCCTTCCTCGCTGCACCCTGACTTTTTAAAAAACTTGACATTCAAGCGGGGTTCTTTCTCTTTAAAGAATACAGAAGATCATTGGATTATTTCCTCATCTTTTCAGTTTTCACTGGTAAGCATACATAAAAGCAGCTTAAATGGCTCCCAGCAATTTCAGCACGTTCGATCTGTCAGATGTAACAACACATACTGTACGAGAGAGTGGAATCATATAAACAAGCAAGGGCATGTATGATTAAAAAAAAAACATAAATACACACACAGTAAAACACAGATACATGCACCAGCATGAATTTCTGTGCTTTGTTTTGAAATCTGCTCCATG
This sequence comes from Acanthurus lineatus, assembly GCA_029814665.1. Lineage (NCBI taxonomy): Eukaryota > Metazoa > Chordata > Actinopteri > Acanthuriformes > Acanthuridae > Acanthurus > Acanthurus lineatus. The sequence continues at coordinate 11,874,900 of JAPZDV010000006.1, forward strand.
CTTTAAAATTTGGATTATTTGTCCCTCCCTCCAAAGCCTCATCTCTTTTCTTCTCTTTCTTTTCATGGACGGAAAGTCATCTGGCACAGTAAAGTCATCTGTAAAGAAGCCTGATGGCCAACAATTGATGTGCCAATCCTGTCTAGACAGCATCACTTCATCCAATTATGTTGGGAATACAAACATGATCGCAACAACAATGGCAGGATTACCAACACCAAAGAGAGAGAGAGGAAGAAGTGGAGGAAGACAAGAGGATGAGGATGAAATTAACAAAAGGAAGATAGATGGCTACAAGCCTGGGCTGTAAAAGACATGATGGTATCAATACTGAGAGATATGGATGTTATTTAGAGGGAGGAACAAATACAAATAAATGTAGCCTTGGCATGATGGTGTCATTGAGCGGGCATCAGTGAGACCAAGGCTCGTAATTGAGTTCATATGTGCAGCAAAGAAAATGTCAATACGAGGACAATAACACACACATACACACACACACACACAAATGCAACACATTCAATTTGTTGCTGCACAGCACGAGAAGAACAAGCAGAAACATGAGCTGCAATTTTGTTTACTCAGAAATTCCACAAGTAACCTTTGATCAACAGTACGACCATCTTTTGACTTGTATCTCAGCTTTTGTTAGCTACACCACAAGCTCATCTAATCATTTTGATTTCTGTCAAACTTTAAAAGGAGACTTGACGGTTTTACATGAGAGGCGTTATAAAAAAGAAGTAACAAAAGTAGAGCTGCCTGCCTAAGGTTGTTTGTGCTGTTTGTGTTTAGAAAGAGCATTTTAATACAATACTGTTTTGCAAAATAAATGCAAGTCCGACATATCAGAGCTTCCCTCCAGCACATGAATGCATCACAACAGCCATGGTGATAAACAAAAGAAGAAACTGGAAAGCTAAGATCTGAATCACTACACTGATTGAGCCAAAGTTGAAAACTTTTTAAAAAATTCAACTTTTTAATAAGTTCTGGCAACAATCAGACAGACAAGACAACATATTTCTCTCCCAGCTTGATTAAAAATCATAAAACCATGCCAGTGTGCACAGTGAACCACTGACAACAGTTGTCTTTAGGCTTTGCATCCTCTTTTATCTTTTTCCATTCATGTTCTCATGAAAATTCAGTGTCGTACACAGCAGTGATCAATTAGGTTACGTTTCCAAGAGATCTTCCCAGTAGTTTAATAATCCATGCCCTTTAGGTTTTGCGTCGGAATTAATAAAATATCGATTATTCATGTGACATTTTGTGATGCAATTAAAGCCGACCTGGTCTAAAATGTAAGAATGCAGCCTGTGATGTCTGGTAGTTGTTTGGAGGTTTTTATTTGGTGTGTGCTTGGCAGCAGGGGGGGCTGAAAAGTTGCTGATGTAATGTCTGATGACCACCGCCTCCAAAAAAAGGCATCCCGACAAACGGCCAAAGCAGCTTCGTGCATTGCTCAACCTCCTTTAAAAGGCTGAAACTGGTCTGTAATTCTATTGCTCAGATGTGTGAATGTCAGTAGGAGGGGTGAGTGTGTGTGTGTGTGTGTTTATGTGTGTGTATTTTGGCATTTTTGAATGTGTGTGTATGTTTCTGTGTTTATTTCTTCTATTCCTCCATCCCCTGCCTTATTTACCGACTCTTTCTGTTGCATAGACTTGACTTGGAGTTTGTAAGAGACATCTGTCCAATTCACTCAAAAATGTAAATGACCTTGCCACTCTGTCTCCGCAAGGTCGTCTACCAGGTGTTGTCCACTTCTTTCCCTTACTCCTTCAGTATTCCAGCAGTCAGTTGGTGTTGGTTTGTGATCCACAGTACAGTACTTTCTTCCTTTTTTTAGCTGCCCTCAGTGAGATGATGCAACCTCCTCCACACTTCAGTTTTGCTGATTTTTTTTTTTTTTTTTTTTTTTGGCCAACAAAACTGGGGCATTCTTCAGATGCATTTGTTAATAAAGGTCAGTATGTTCCTAATGGTGACTGTTCTGTTTTATCTGCGGGAGAGAAGCTCAATCTAAAAGAAAATACAAAGCATTCAACCTTCAGTTCCTCAACTAGATAAATAGCACCTTTGCATGGCCTTCATTTTCTCTCTACCTGCTTTTCAGCGTATAACATCTACTTTTCAAGCACTGTGTTTGCAAAGTCTTGAATACTTTAATCCTGATCGTGCTGATGCTAAAAGCCGATGTTAAGCAGGTTGTTATGGCTGTGAAATTAACAAGATCATGGCTGTCTACTGAATACTGCCATTGATGGGGTGAAGCACATGAAAGGAGGTGGGAGACTACTGCAGCTTAGCTCTTGTGAAGTAATGTTTAATGGATGATTACTGCAGTTCTACACTGCTACTATTTTGCCAAGATTACATCAAATTAACAAAATTTTGAGTCGCATTCTGCCTCCTGCTTCACTTCATATTATTTTGTTCTGCCAGGTGTCAAAATCTGGATGGGTTGGAATATTTCCTTGTTAAAGAGACACTACTAGTGATCCCATTGCTTCTGTAACTGCAGCAACACAACTCACAATCTGACAGGAGGGATCACCACTGTAGGTAAGGAGCTGTGTTGCCTAAAAGGATGAATCTGAACTGTGACTGTCAGTGGAGAGATTCAGCCAATTATTTTAGATTCAGGGTATTAGGGATCACTTATAATTATCCAGAGTGTGTGTGGCAACTTTGAAGTCAACAAGTGTTGCAAAACAACAATCTATACAAATATACACTTCACAGGCCACCTTTAAGCTAGATATATAAAAAATTAATTCTAAAAGCACTTCATGAGTCTTTCCAGCTGCTGCTGTTCATTTTTTTTGTTCCTCTGACAATAGTACTTGTGATGTATGAATTTTCTTTATGATGCAATGCCATTCAAGTTTAAAATGGCTTTAATTGCATTTGCATTTAGCATTATTGTTATTAGAAGAGTAACAGATGTAGGCCTCATTTTCAATGACATCGTGAGAGGGATTTTACAAAGACAAGCACTGTCTAAGCTTTGCAAATTGCAGTAAAAAGGACTTTGTAACTTATGTAACTGACATATTTTTTGATTGGTTTAGTATTGTAGGATGTTGAGAAGGAGATCATTTCCTGGTTTGATGAGTTACACACATAATAAAGCAATGCACAATTAAAATTAATGATATGCATCTAAAACACTGATAATTATTTCAGAATGTTGGGCTCCACAGAATTCATGGTTTAGTCTTTTCTTTAATAATTTATATTAATTTATGATATTAATTAGTGAAACTTAGTGGTTGTCTGCTGAATTTTTAACAAGGCCAGACGATCTGTACGACATTTCAAGCACAATATCACAAAAGCACTGCAGTGTTAATGACAGAGACTCAATTCTTTCTTGCGGTGAAACTAATATGATCCGATTTTGACATATTACTTGTTATTATCTAACTACTATATCTCTTTCACTGAAAAAACGGGACAGCAGCTGCACGAGAGGAAAGGCATTAGAATTTCGGAAGGACCAGCATGCCAATAAAGTCTTTCTGCATTTTAATTAGAGCCAGATCATTAATGAGTCATCTGAAAGTGCGCACTCTGAATGAACAACTCCTTTTTAAAATGTGGCATTGGCTGCCTCAGAGGCCAGTGTGCTAATAGAAAAGTTAATTACATCAGAGGCATTCATGTTAATGTATGTACTTTGACAGAAGCGATATAATAAAAGGTTAGAGGAGTGTGTTCCAGTCCCCTGATACCAGACACATTTAATTGCTTTGTCTTTGGTTCCGCAGTCAGTCATCTTGACAATGTTGTAAAAAGCAGTTGTAGTTGTATATTAATCATGAATGGCTTTTTAAGCTTTGTTAAAATAGAATGTGTAGTTTCGTTCAACTTCATGTGATGATTTAATATGAATATTACATGTGTTTCAATTGGAATATAATACGTGCAGTACATATGTACAGAGTTGTTGTTTAGGCTGTAAGCCGTCACCTACAGGCATAAAACATAACGATCAACAGACAAAGAGAACACACATAAAAATTTCTCTTCACCTGCTACACCCAAGAGACCTGAAGCTCACAGGTGAATGATGCAATGAATCAATGGTTGGAGGTAAATTTTGAATAATTTGTGAGGAGGCTGAAATGTGTTGTGTTATCATTAATTATTACAGCTGTCAGAATTGGACATTTGGAAAGTCTGTCCTCTAACAGATGGGATCTGTTGGGATAAATGAGACTGACTGGCAGCTATTTGTCTTTTTATTTATTTTACAAAATGTGCCAGCAACAATAATGCAAAGTTTCAGTCAGCTACTTCAGCATCAAGTAACATTTTGAATTGATAAGAGTCACAAGTCGACATTCAACAAAACTTGCAGAAAGAACAAGATGTTGTGGCAGCAGGACAAGTTCTCCTGTTTTTTTTTTATTTATACGCATCCAAATTAAAATGTAACACAGGTTGTCTTATGACAGTTTTTTGTAAAGCACAGGTTTAAACAATGCTGCCTTATTTATTTAATAAACAGACACAACAGTTTCCTCATTAGCCAGCACACGGTGCCAGTCGAAAGGAAGACATTTTCTTTTTACAGGCATAAACCTTGAAAGGAACCTGGCTTAAAGGAGAGCCAACCTCTGCTGCAAGCGGTTGAGCTAAGAGAAAGAGAGAGAGAGAGAGAAGGAGAGAGAGAGAGAGAGAGAGAGATACACAACAACAGCAATAATATCAGTAAAAAATATGACGGTGATAAAAACATGACTGGTAATAATAATAATGTGATATAGTTGTAACAATAAATGACAATACCACGACTACTAAGAATCCTTCTACTACTGCTTCTACTTTTAATAATTGAAATGATGAAATCATAATGATAATAGTCTTTTCCATGTTAATATTAATAAATACTGTAAAAACTTTTTGTAGTATAAGCAATGATGATCCCTCATACTTGGGAACCTGTGAGACAAGAAACTAAATTTTGCAAAAATACAGGTTTTGCTAACAAACAAACAAACAAAAATTGATATTAAATATGTGTGAACAGTGTTCAAAAACAAAGATGAAAGACTCCGACTGGTGTAAAAAGAATTGTACAGCTGCGGGCAGAGCAGAGAGAAGTCCTTCACCACTGCCAAACCACGGGGAGATGTTCTGATATTGCAGAGGGAACTGCAAGGAGACGTGGCTTCCAGCTAATGAACCTGAAGCTGGCTCCAAGGTTCTACTGATGCCATAGATGTGATACAGAGCAATACCCATGGACCTCAAACCAGCAAATCCTGGCAGCTCAGCGTGGCAGATGGTTTGGGGTAAAGTGGTTTCTTTTAATTTCCTCTTTGTTAAAATGAATGTGCTAAAAATGAATCCAAAAAATGGTCAAAATGGTCAAGTAGTTTTTATTTATGATGTGTATTTGAGATGTTTGCTCAGGGTCATTCTTATTTAATGTGTGACACTGAAACCATAAAGGAATAGCCTCAAAGGAATATTTCAAGACTTTGGAGTGAGACAGAGAAAAATAGGCTGGGTTTGATTCTTCTGGCACCTCAGAGAGAGACAAACAGACAGAAATACTAATCCATTAATAGAATCTCAGGGAGCCACAGACAGACAGAGAGACCGAATATGAATGTTTCAGCACCTTGGAGAGAGACAGTACAAGCACCAGATTGCACTAAACTGTACTGACCTAATTAGCATGACTGGTGTTGCTAAATCGCATGCAGAGCCGGTCCCTTGTGTATTTTTACTATTTGCTCTCCACCATATTATTCTAGAGAACAGCTAACTTTAGCATGTACTGCAAATTTCAATATTAGATCCCATTGTTAGCTTATGATCAAATGTCTGCGCATCTATTGCACTATATCAAGTCTGTACATATGTATATCTTGTAAATAAACAAAAAGCATCTTATGGTTTTAAATACTGCCACCAATTGGTGAGATAAGTATCACTTTCTGATATGTTTAAACTGTAATACCTTTGAATCAAAATATAAATGCATGTGCATTCGCATGAAGTAATAGATGCATGGTTTTTAAAGAGTCCTTTCATTTTATGTGAGAAAACCATAATTTCATTGTTCATAACTGTGAGGCAACATTGTTGGAGCATTATCATGCCAGCATGGATACATGCTTATATAATGACCATAGTCACATGATTTTACACTAATAGTCATTTTATCTGAAAATTATGACAATGAGCTTAAAGAGAGTCAGAAAGAGTAAATCTCTGAACAAGGTTTGAGGGGCCAGTCAGGGGCCAATCAACAAAGTTATGTTTATGTCTATTGGCACTGATGTCCCACTGTCAAGATAAGAGGAGAGCTTATTGTAATGGCAATGTGCTGCACTGTACTGTAAGAGATATACCAGCTTAAGGGAACAATGTGATCCCTTACTAAGCCTTTATGTTAGTGTATATAGCAGGAGAACAGCAGTCGGTGATATTAGAGTGGGCAGTGCTCCCAGCAGAAAGCCTTCGCTGCTGCGCAGAGAGATAGAGAGTAGGACAGATGGGTGGGTACAGTGGACAGAGAGAGGGACATAAACCAGATTAATCATCTCATCATGTGTGATTAATTTGGAGCTGGGCACCATTGGCAGGGTAACACAATGAACCAGACACCCCATTGACAGGTCAATATGTTTACACTGATGGATCTGCTCTCATACATACATGTGCATACACACACACACACACACACACACACACACACACATACACATGCACATGCACTTATACACTCAAGAGGAATGGGATTCCATTGAATCCATATTATTTGGAAAAGCACATTCTGGATAAATACAGCCAGCATCATGCCATCTTTATGATCTAATGCCAAACAGCTGACTGAAATAAATAACACTAATAAAGCGGATATTAACTAAGGATTTTTTTGGAGGGGGTGGGGGGCCTCAGTAAAAGCTCAGTTTTATCTACTGCAGCAGATAAAACAGAGCTTTTAAACCCCTGTGCTGAATTTCATATGGATGCAGCAGTCAGTGTTTTCAGATCTGCACTTTAAAATTTGTGTTAAAAATAAATCTTTTCTTCATGAGTCAGCTGATTAAACTTTTTGACATGAGTTTTTGGAAAATATGACTCAGATGGCCGATTATTACGTTAGTTGACTCAAGGGAGAAATCCAATCTGCACAATGCCTCAGCAGGACAGGGAGTTAGCGCATAAATCCCTTGCCTGAAGGATCAGCTGATATGATATTGGAAGTTATCTGGATTTTTTTTCCCCACCCATTGAATCTAGTGTATATCTGCTGCATACCTTTACATTTTATTTCTACACTAAAAGCTGTTCATGAAATCGTATAGATTTTAATTGGGTAAATAAATTTAAATAGGGTATTATGTATAGATAGTGTGTATAGATAGAATAGTATATATATAGCTAGTATACAGATAGTATAGGAAGTATTTTTTGATGATCTTGCAGTTTAGAGCACTGCCTTTTTACCTCTCCCCCCACTGAGCCATCTACATTCACTCCACTCGTTCAAAAGACGGATATCATTTGTCAGTGATTCTATTGTGAACACATCCAGTACTAAATTTCAACAAGGAGATTGGACACAAATGGACATTTGCATTTGGAGATGTGTGACATCTTGGCATCTCATCTTCTAGAAGCAAAACAGTACTGAAGAATTACTACTTTAGGTAGTGATTTCTATTTTGTATTTCATAATATTTGAGCCTTGTTTCAGAATCTAGGAATTATCGAAAGAAGTAATAGATATCATATACTTTGCATAATTTGTCTCACAGATTTAATCTTGTAAGGATGCTAATATACCCCAGCTTCTAGTTAGCCCTTTCTATAAGCCTTTTATCTCAACTTTGCCCAATGTAAAGCGTTATTCCTCTTTTTTCAAAGCCGTATTTGAATCATACAGACACAAAAATGCATTTTGCAAAAGTTTGCTTGTATGAAGGACAGCACGTCAGTAGAGTGCCTTTCACAGCAGAGTGATGACCAGCTCAGTGTCTAATAGCCTCTCTCATATAGCACTTCAATGGGCCCATCCTTTCACTGGCAGGAATCAAAATGCACAGGGGAGGAATACTGCAAAAAACAATGGCGTGTCACCTCATGGCTACAGAATAAAAAAAGAGAAATGCTTTGTGTTGCTCTCTTTTTCAAACGCACAGGTGTTCTGGCAAACAACTCAAAGTGTGTGTGTGTGTGTGTGTGCTCGTGTGTGTGTGTGTGTGTGCACTTATCCGTTCACCTTTACTGTCCTCTTCTGAACTGCCCTTGATCACTGAAACGTACTGCGTCATCAAAAAACAGACACATCAAAACAGAGCGTGTTTGCAAAGTTGTGAGAAATGCTCTCTGGGGATCTGGTGACTTTTGTGTTGTTCAGGGTCCTGCAGAAAAAAATTAAAAAAAAATTAAAAAAGGCAGAGAGATGGCAGGAGTGCTCCACTGTCAGTCTCAAGGAGATAAAGGGAAGGCTTTATCACAGGAAAGCACTTCACTGTAAGGCTGTCTGTATGTCACAGCGCAGGCACTCAAGTCCTCTTTTGTAGATGCAAGATACATTTTTTATATTTATTTAAATATATTTATGTATAATTTGATATTCTAGAGTACGAGCTAACTTTATAGTGGTTTGCTGATCCAACACAAACTAAAAAAAAAATTCTCTAGATCCATATACAAAACATTACTGCAGCTACAGATATGGTGTTGGGAAGGAACAGCCATTTACTGTAACTCCGTTGCATTTGTTTGTAACACAGTAATACAGTGCTTCATGAATTAAGTAATTGCAGTACAGTTTCTAATAAAAAGAGTATGTTACTTGCCTTACGAAGTATTTGTCAAATTACCAAAGTTTGAAGTGGGATGACCAAGAGCATAAGGAGAGGATGCTTCTGACTGCAGAGTGTTATACCAGATGCAAAGCACAAGCAACAACCTCTGACTTCAGCAGCAGGGTGAATGACTTCTTTGCTTTTGATGAGAAGAACAGAGTCCGACAGGTTGATCTCGAAGAAGGCCTGAGGGCTGAAACATCATCTGTTAAAGAACTGCAGATAGAGATGCAATACTTTTTTTTCTTTTTTAAAGGTCTATATCCAGTGATCAGCACCTAAGTACAGCTCTTGTTGTGTGTTATTTTCTATGGAAACACAGCTTCCTTTAACTCTGGCACTTAAGTTATTGAATATTTAAGGTCAGAATCAGAGATGGTGATCCTGAACCATTTCTTACAATAAAGAGAAATAATATCAACACAACTGGTTTAAATGTTTCATTTTACATTTGACTGTAAAATGCTCTTTGATTTTTTATTCATTTATTTTTTTAACATTTTTTTTAACAAAATTGTGGTGCAGAGAGTCTTAAAGAAAGTTCATATGTGTCTCTTTAGTGCTAATTTGTGGTTCTATATTAGGTTGATTTTATATTTTTAACTGACAATGTCATTTTTTGTCAAGTACTAGTCATTACTAATCATTACTTGTTATTTTGAGCACAAAAGCACTGCTTCACCTCAGTACAGCCCCACAGAGCTGCTAGTGTGGCTGTTCATTTTATACTGTTGCTGATTTATCAGTAGATGGAGAATAAATTGCAGAAAATACCTGGATTTTATATAAACCTACCTAAACCTATTAGTGCATCATAAGAAATTCTTTAGAGTTCATTTTCATTTTCTAAAAATAATCAATATCTTTTTCATTAAGATACAATTACAGTTAAAAACAGATCTATACCAATATTTGTTCTTATTTACAAGTTTTAGATTATATTTAAGCCTTTATCACAAGATTGAAAAATGTGTTAAATGGAGTTACTTTCTGAGACAAACTAAAGAAAAAAAATGGTTTGGTGATTCAAAACATGCTTTTTTTAAACCTCTATTGAGATACTTAGATAAGTGCAGATTTCACTTCTGGCCTCAAAAATTGAATCTTGTGTGACAAAAGTGGTTGGCACTGGTGTTTTTTTTTTTTGAGGTAATGTGATAATAATAGTGGCCTGGTGACATTGAGAGAAATTGACTGAGATGGAATTCACACAGATTACTATCATTCAGGATTAACAAATGGGAGAAAATTCCGGGTTATTATGGAGCATAAAAAGCAAAAAGAGTTTATTTATCAGCAGGAATTCCGAACCCCCAAAAAGCCCTATCACCAATAAAGTAGGTGCACAAGTGTATGATAGCAAATCCACTTGTGCCAGGTCCGTGTGCTGAGGGGCGGGAGGTCTGAGAAGGCGGAATAGAGGCATGTCCTGGCGCGTTTGCTATCTTACACCTGGCGCATTGAGGTCAAATGAGTGAGGGGCCCTGTCACTTTCTGCCATGTGCCAGCGGTGCATTGGGCGGGGCAGAGCAGGATTCCTCTGCTGCTCCTGGAACAAGGTGGCAAAGGTTGACCTGGACACTCCCCTGAATTAATTTGAAACTTTCCCCGCCCAATGCGCCACTGGCGCACGGCGGAAAGCGTACGATAGGGCCCTATATGTCATATTTAAGGTGTTAAACTTTCTGCATTTTTTTGAATGACACAGATTAATACACTAGTTACTGTCCCCACTGATTATACTGCATATTTAGAATAGAATAACTCCAGATGCCTGAGGCAACTGGAGCCCTCAAGCCTTGTTTGACCTGAACCAGTGCCTGAAGTGGAAAACAACAAGTTCATATATGTTTGGTGACGAGGACCTGTAGGAGATGATTTATTTACAAAATATGTCATTGAGGCATGTGTCCTGCATGTCAGCAAGCAATGTTCGCTGTGACCTCTCTGTTAAGCTGCTGTACCAACACTTCCCCATTTGCATCTTCCACAGTGATAAAAAAGTGTGGTGATTGGCTGTTTTATTATCTCATAAATGAATTTGACAGAGGTTAGCAAGCAATGGCTCTCAGTCCTTTTTTCCTTCTGCTCATTGCAAAGTGTTTCTGTTAATTTGCTTTGTTTCACTATTTCTTTAAATCTCAACAATGTAGCAGCTAGCTAACAGAAAAGTGCTGTTACACTGAGTAAAGGGGGGGGCTGCTGGCACTCTGGTATTGACGAAATGCACTGTCACTCAAAAACTCGGACCTAGCGTTATCAGCATAAGGTAACCAGGAAGCAAAATACAAGATTTGCCCAATATTACAGTTGTGTAGTTACATTATTTGAATTGATGAGTCAGCAAAAAAAATGGGGGGGGGGGTGTATACTGGTGAGAAGTGTCACTAAATAATAAAAAATAATCTGCATGCATTGTTGTAAACATGTGCATGTTTGTTAAGGCTCTGAATGTGATATTTATCTTTCATTCATTTCCTAACATCTAACCCTGAGCCAATATAATTACATGTATGAATTTTGCATCATTTTGTTTCACAAACTCAAAATCTCAGTGATTATTTTTCTTGTTTTGATAAGCACTGAAATTTTGCGCATAAACCCATTACAATTAAATAAAAATTGTTACATGTATTTATACGTTATATCCTTACAGATGTGAAAAAAGGTCATGAATCTTGATCGGTAAACTTTGTGTCATCAGTGTTTTTAAAAAATTACTTTTTCAAGGGACAAGTTTTCCTGAAAAATAAAAACTAATGAATAAATTAGCAAATATTCACATAATTTAATAAAGTTTTTAAACACCTTTACTGGTTTATACCCTTACTGTCTCTGTGCAATTAATATATATGCTTGTTTTAATTTGTTTTCTATGTTCTATAGTAATGTAATGTACTTTAGAGTGGCTGTTTTTCATTTGTTGCATAAAGACTTCATTATAATAAGTTAGTATTCTAACCACAGTTAGTGGTGCTTTTGAAGAAAAGCTGAAAAAAAACTGAAGCTTTTCACTGAAGGTAAAAGTTATTTTTTCAGAGCTTCTGTAATTTCCATGTCAATAGCATGCCTCTTAGCAAGGTGAGCCATCAAAGTAAAGAGGTCTAGAGTGCTTCAAGGTTGATGCTGAATTGGAACATATATTGCAGTATTATAAAAGTCACTTGCATAAATGTTCCATCCCTGTGGATGCTCTAAAACTGTATGAGTCCAGGTTCTTTAAAGCCAAAAGCACTCAGGGTTTTTATGCACAGGAAGTCATTAGTTCAGATTCTGGACAGAATGTAGTGACTTTCTTGTACTCTGGTTGACTTTTTCTCTTCCTCTAACCACATGAGATTGGTCTCATTTAATGTGAAATGCATGTGAGTGTTGAGACTGAATCTTAGATCTGTTTCAGGTGCTTAAATTGGTGAAAGTTAAAGATTAGTGCAGTAAAAAAGAGTTTGGTGCCCTATAAAAAATTAATTCATATTCAAAAACCAATACACAGACAGCACTGTAGTCCCTTTTTGCCATCCACTTTTTTTCTTATTGCATTTGTTGCAATCAATAACATGGAATTTAAGAGTCAGAACATATATTATTTTATATAATGTTCTATTTTGTGACTAAATTTTGAGGAGAACATTGTTGTCACTTGCAGCCTGAGCCTTTAGTAAGAACACTGTGCCGAGGTGTTGTGTTTATTAATGGGAAAAATCCCATAAGCCGGGTCATTACCAAAGAATTAGTTATTTGCAAATTGGTTGTAATTCATCTGTGAACATGATTTGCACAAAGATCAAAGGTGTCTGTCAAGATGGACACAAAGACCTCTAGAGAGCAGCGAACTGGCACAATTGGTTGAAATGATTAAATTCTTGATTAATTCATTAACAGCTCTGAGAGCAAATGGACAAACAAATCCCTGTCCTTTATGTGGAGAACCTGTGGATACTGTAATGAAATAAAAACCAGGATCAGAGATGACAGAAAAATAAAAAAAACATCGTCACATTTAGCTGATTTTAATTTACATGTGCATATATTGTTTTTGTGGGAAGGTCATAGATTAGTAAACCTGACAGAGGATATTCTGTTTTGTATCTGTTTGGGTGTTTAAGGATTAGCAGCATGAAGGCCCCCCCACCCATCTTTTATCCACAGGGCATGTCATTAATATTACACTCTGCTTTAACCATCATTTCTGTGACAACTTAACTCCTGGGTGCATGTTTATCCTTTTCAGTGTATTTCTGAAGGACAGCACAATTCACTAGTTTGCTCAGAAAATAAATAAGTGATTAGTTCAAGTAATGCTTTGCTGTCCCCCTGAATATAATCTGATGCCTGTATTACAAAGCAAGATCAACATACTCAAAAATGTTTTTGATCATTAGATCAGTCACAAGACTGAGGTTGTTAACAAAATAAGTCAAACCAGGTTTTTTGCTCATTTTAGTGGTGTTTGCTGTATATGACCGATTACAAACACCAGAGAGAAAATGAAGAGAAAACTGTTCTGTAATATTAAATAAACACAGGAGTTAAACACTTAGTCCAAGCTGAGATTAAAGCAGTTCCTGATACAAAATGCAGGAAGGACAACAAGGAAAAATTGCCATCTGTGTGAATGTGTAAGTTAAAAGGCTAATAATTAACACTGCAAAAAAAAATGGGTGTTGGATCACAAAACACCTGGCAGAGTTGAAAGAGAGAGACACCAGAACGCTCCTGTTTGAAGAACCTTTCCTGACTGTTGTGATGTTTTGAGCACAAGCCTTAATCTGCTTCTGTATTTTACAAGACTTTTAAAATCAACTCAGGATGTAAGACAGGACATTACATAGAATAAAAGACACATGATAAGATATCAGGGTTTGAAAGAAAAAAAAAACAAATATAAAAGTCTCTTTAGGAGACAACAGCATCAATGCTTGTGGAGTTTTTACTGTGTGGTACTAAACCTCATGTTGTATAAACAGCAGACAGTTTCATTTTCAGAGTCATTGAGGCGACACTAAATTTATACATGAAATTTCTTAAAACAGTTTGAAAAATATTGACTCCTGCAGCCACAAACATTTCACCTGTACTGCAAAATGTAGGTCTCTTCGGTGATATTCACATGGTGTCATTAAAAGCTCCTTGAAGACTCCTTAATGAAATAAACTAATGATGAATGAATTTAAGAGCACAACTCGAAGCAGCTGTGTATTTTATATATTTTAAATACAACAAGTACAAGATTTCTCTTTATTCAACCAGACCTCCTTTCTTTTGAGTGTGTTGATCTCTTATCTTAAAGGTAACTGCTCAAGGGCAGGTTGGGTGTGTGTGTGTGTGTGTGGGTTACACACAAGTTATTTTTGTGATTTACTCTGGTTAGAGGGGAACCATCATTGTGACCCTTAAAACTCGAGGTTAAAGCTGAAGTTACCTCTCTAGGAGCAGAAAATCCTGTTTTGTAGAGATATTTGTTACTGTGTGACCATATTGTGTGTGCATGTGTGTGTGTGTGTGTGTGTGAATGCATGTGTGTGGGCTTGTATGTGTTTACGTGTTTGTTTGTGAGACTGATCTGATGATTTGGAGGGCAACCCAGGCAGACAGGGATGGCATTTGTCGCATGAGAGGGGGTTGTACCGCTTCTGTCAGCTACACTGTTGTGGCACACACACCCCCTCACACATACACACACACACATACACATACACACATACTCGAATACAAAAAAAACACAAATGCCACACACATAAACACAGGCACACACACAGTATGCAAATGACATTGCCCATGGCTTTTCAGATGCCCCCCGGGCTTTTCCTGTCCATCTGTGGTGACAGAATGACCATTCTGCCCCCTACAACTTGAGCAGAGCCATGTAGAACCACACACATACAGGAACACCATACCCGGAGCTCCACAGAAACCCGCCGCTTCCCTGCAGAAAAGCAGCATGAATCTTGTTTTTCTAATTGACATCATTCCAACTATCCAAACAAACAAGCCTTGTTGCAGTGAACTCAGTGACACATTTAGCTTGCAACACCTATGCCCTTCTGTATAATTGATGTGGAAACATACCCAGTGAACTTTTTGTGATAAGGGTAGTGCTGACAACAAGCTTTGATATTCTCATGTTTCCACTTTTCGTCTGCGCTTCCTGCAACAGATGGACTCTCATGCAAATTCAGTTTGTGCAGTTGTTAATGAAGAAGGAAAAAACAATATTCCAATAAAACGTCTGCAATGTGGTATTTCAAGAGACATGCAAAATGCTGCAGAATTGTTGAGATGACTGAGATTTTATTAGTTTTTTTAAAAGTTGGATGCGGTTTGTCATTTTAGGTAGACAGACAAAATCACAAGTCATTTAGGGTTTTAAAAACATCAAGTTCTTAATTCCACAAGTACATTTGCAAAAGCTGCTTTGACTCCTTTATATTACTTTGTAAAAGAAAGCATTGTGATGATACAACATATTTTCAAAGTTTATCAGAAATACTCTCAAAAGCTTTGATGTCACATCATTTCACCCGAGACAGAATCAAGGTCAACAATAACGGTTTGTTCTGTATGAATGTGTCTAACTGCATTTCAGCTTTTGACAAGAGAAAAAAAGATAAATTTGTGTGAATCTCCTTAAGGCTTTGATAAACATATGAATCACCCCAGTGATGCAAAGAGATTGAACTTTCTGCATTTTTCACAAATTATCCTTGACACGCTGCTAATAACAAGCTTCAATTTGTTAATTGCCATCTTGTTTGTTTGAATGGGCAATAACTTTGGATGGCACCTTGGTTAATTGTACTGCTATAAAAGCAATTTCAGAGGGATTTCAAAGATCAGGCAATTCAGGGTGAATGGACTTCATCCAATGACAATGGCAGAATCAGCACCTTCATCACTCTTGGATACTTGGATACTGATGGATAGTGTAATATGCTGCACAATCTTACAAACTTGAACTTCAGAAAAACAAGGAAACAAAATGTAAGAAAACATACAAACAGAACAAGCAAATTAAGAAAACATTCTCACTGATTTGACCACACTTTACTGTGTTTGTTTAAGCATTTTTTTCTCACTTAAACCATGTTTCAAAGTTTGTACTTACAAAATAATAAAAAAAGTTTTGAAAACCTCATCTTTAAGATTTTTATATGCACTCATGAAATGACTGCAGACTTAAGTACCAGGTGCTAAAACTGTGATTAAAATGTATTAATGCATTAAATGCAAATGCATTAAAACATATATATCTAATAAAACAGCAAGTAAAAGAAAAAAGACCCCTTTTATAAAGCAGGGACACAGTAATTTCAAATGGACTGATGTGTTCTAATAAAGTTTTGTCTAGCACAGCTGAAAGGAATTAGAGTGACAAGCAGACGAACATAAGGACAATATGAAAAGCATTTCTGCACCATTTTAATTTAATTCATTAGTCTCGTCACATAGCGGCTTGTTTCTGATGCAGATGTTCAGACAGAATCACCTGTCTTACTGTCTTACTGGAGATTCTGTCTAAAATAGAAATTACTTTCAGGACAGACAGCTTGGCAAAGGTGTACATGTGTTCCGAATTGACTGATCAAACTGAAATCTAAAAACATGATTTGAAACACTGCAATATACATGAGAATGAATTATTTATACTGCTGTACAGCTTCAATCAAGGAAATGAGATGAGCAAAGCCCTGATCATTACGGGGATGGCTTACATCAAAGCCTCATAATTTGTGAGTGTGTGTGCGTGTGTGTGTGTGTGTGTTTCTGTGCAAATTCACACTCAGTCTTTGTACGTGATTGACCTAGAGATTAGTGAAAAGAAAATTATGCGTATGCTAGAATTGTATGAAGCTAATGATAATAGAGGTGAAAGTATGTGTTCTGTGGTGTGTCTGTCAGAGAAACACACACACACACACACACACACACACACACACACAACAGCATTTGACTTGTTCTGTAAAATTAACACCTGCGTTTGCAGGGCAGGTACAATTTCTCCAATTGTACCTCGTGTGAAACTCGGCGCTGTGATGACAGGTAATTGAACGCTGTAACTGAGAATTTAAACTTTTTTCAAAGCTGTTCAATTTTTAGTGCATTTTAATACAAAATAATATCATAAAGACCTGTATTATAGAGATGTATGTGATTTTCCACATTCTTTTGAGAACAGTTTTTTCAGATACAGGGCCATAATTTAAAAAAAAAAAGACAGAAATACAAGTTACAAAGTTTTATTGGTTACACAAAGTGGAGGTTAGATGTCTGACACACTTAATTTATATGAAATGAGCAGAAATAAGACTAAAGTTCACATTCAGTTCACACACACACAAAATTTTAATGATTAAAAGAGATTATTGCCTAAATTTAAAAGTGTTATGAATGATTATTACTTTATAAATGCAGCTTTAATTGTTATTCTCTTCAAAATATGAAAGCTAAAGCTCAGATCACAACTTTTCACCCACCTTGTTAAACTAAAAAGACCATTTCTTAAATATTTACACTTGTAGATAATATACCATATTGACCATTTAAAGGACAAGTGTCTGTGATGTAGTGCCATCTAGTGGTGAGGCTGCAGACTGCAACATACTGAATAACCCTTTCCTCATACAACCCTTCCAAGCTTGTAGAAAAACTGTTATGGTGGCTGCAAAAGATTTGAAAAGTCATCTTTAGAGCCAGTTTCTGAGCTTCTGTAGGATCATGGCAGTGCATTATGGGTGAACTCTCTGCAGCTCATTTAACGGATGCACTAACTGAGCCGTATGTGAGAACCTCATGTCAGAATCAGCTGGCACAGATTTTACACTGCAGGCTCCTTGTGCCTGAGTCTGTGTATCGTCTGACTGAGCTCATGTGTAAATAGAGCAGGTCATTGTCTGAGGAAGTCACAGTGTTCATTATGTTCCCACACTGCTGCTGGACATGGACCCAAAACACTGCAGCTTTCTCTCTCTGCAGCGGATACTAGAAGGCTCAGTGTGTAGCTGATTCAACTATTTTCTGCTTACCTGTATTTTTGCTTTACACTCTTTCTTTATTGGTAATGCATGTAAGTCTCATCCACCATCAATGTGCACAAAACCCACGCCATGTCTGCTCCTGATTCTGCAGACATTTAATGAATAATAGGCAAAAATAGATTCATTCTCATTCTAAGGTACTTATTTTCAGACGATATGCTCATGAAAACACAATTACAATTAAAGCTGCAAGCAGCATTGGAAAGGCCCTCGCACCCCGGCGCCTGTCAGAGCCGGCAGCAACTCGCCCCAGACAAGGCCGACCACATGCGCTCGGTCCACACTGCGACCCAAGAGCAGTATGTGCCTTCTTGCTTCATGCAGGCAGGCCAGAACATAACTGCATTCACTGCTTTAAAGTGGAAATCAGGCAGTGAATCAAGTTATTCCACGTGCCAAAATAAAACAACGAAATCATACATTATCATACAAATCATACACATACATTTTGATCAGCACTGTGTTCTCAGTCATGTGTTAGCTTTTGAAGCTGATACTATTTATGCAAATTGCTGACTTCCTGTTGATTTTAGCCAACATTTTAGCGCGTGATTTGTAGGCCTTCGTGAATTCTACAATTTGGCTTTTGTTTGGTCTCTCTATGACCTTCCTGTTGGCAGAAGTGGCAGAAGTAGAAGTTTTACTGTGCCTAGGTGTCGCTAGAGAGCACATTTTGGCACTTTGGTGGTCAGTTTTTTTCCATTTTTTAAATTTTTTTCATGCACGCCAAATTTGGTGAGTTTTGAGCACGTGCAGGGGGTCAAATTAAGGTTTAAACAGACATAATAATAATAATAATAATAATTAAGAAACCTTACAAAAACAAATAGGGCCCTCGTGCCCCGGGCTCGGGCCCGAAAATTTGCATTTGCATTCAAACCAAACTGCAAAGAAAATCAAACTTCATTTTCGCGTTGTCTGTCCACAAAGTGCAGGCTCAGTGGTTTGTCTGGTACCAGAGTTGTGTTGCATATGCATTTCAACTCTCCCATCGATGGATCTGCTTTGAATTCAAACTCCCTGATCAGCTGGAAAAAAAAGCAAAAATGATGTCACTTTAAAAAAATAATAGATTAAAAAATTGCTTTGTGTCGAACCTTCACAGAGAGTAAACTCCTTTTTTCTTAAGAAGCTAAACTGCAAACTAAACAAAAACAAACGATTCAGTTGATAAGGCAACTGAAACATTAGAAATCCTGTAAACCTATTTTCACCATTAATTATGTTAATTGTTAAGGTGAAAAACAAATGCAAGTTTTTTTAGATGCTTTAATTTGAACCTTCTTATGCTGTGTCAGGAAAAAATGACCAAATTACATTATGTGTCTCTTACTTGGCTGATCAGGAGCTTAATCACTCAGAAGCACCTTTTTTCTCACCACTTTCCTCAAACATCCAGGTTTTTAAAATTTTGTTTCTCTGCTGTCTGATAACATTGAGCTTTAAATTGCATCAGAAAATGTGTTTTTTTGGCCTCATGTCACTCACCCGAGACAGAATCAGATACATCTCAAGCTCAGCGATCCGGCGGCCGACGCAGCCTCTCACTCCGAAGCCAAACGGGATGCTGCCAAAGGCGTTTGGCCTGTCTCGGCCGTCACGGAGCCACCTCTCCGGCTTAAAGGTGGAAGGCTCTGCGAAAGTTTCCTCATCATGAGTGATGGCATAGTGAGAAAACACGAAAGTGGTCTGGAGAAACAAAGAGGGTGTAACAAATACTGAGGCCTTACTCTTATGTTTTGGGGTTTTTGTTGTTTTTTTTGTTACTGTAACTTTATGAAAGTTTTTTTATACTTTTCTCTTTGCATTGTAGTGAAATTATAATACAGGTAGTCACAAAAAAGCACAAAAAGTCTATTAATAGTTAAAGAAGCAAACCCACATTCTTTGGAAATTGATATCCACCAATAGTTACTTCCTTATCCACCACAATCCTGCTATTGATAGGAACCACGGGGAACATCCTGCAAGACAAGAGGTTTGTTTGGTTGAAGCCTTTTGTTTGTTTGTTTGTCTGCTTGTTTGTTTGTTCTTACAGTCTGTAGTAATATATCACAGACATCGTATGAAATCTTATGATTCAGGAAGAAAGAGGTCCCTTAAATCCAAACAGCCATGTGCATGTTTTTACATTACTGATGGCCTGTGTGAAAGCTGAAGGCAGCCATCGAAACACTGTGATCTTTATAACCAGTCTCACCTCAAGGCCTCCTTGAAAACGGCCCTTAAATATGGCATCTGTGTGACCTCTGCAGCGGAGGGTATCCGGTCTGCCGGTAACAGCGAGGACACTTCTTTATAAAGTCTCTCCTGACATTGAGGGTGCATGGACAGCAGGTGTAAAGTCCAAGCGAGGGTATTGGAGGTCTTGACAACAAGGAAATGTCATTAAGCAAACAGGAAACCCAGGAAACACAGATGCTTTGTCATACAGGTGCACAAAGTACCTTCTAACATCTGTATGAAACACACCAAGCTTTAAATAAACTCCAGTTTAAACCAGTTCCCATTAAATCCCACACTAAAATCCGTACCTAATGTCAGTAGAAAGTTTAAAGAGGGGTGGAGATCAGGATTGAGTTGTCACTCACTTACAGAACTAATTAAAAAAATGATTGCATGCACCTGCAGGGAAGAGTCTCAGAACTTTTTGATCATGCCTCGCATATCTCTGCCTTCTTTCACCTCCGTAACATAGCAAAAATCAGGCATATCCTATCACAAAAAGATGCAGAAAAATTAGTCCAT
>JAPZDV010000006.1:11904086-11924470 GCA_029814665.1 Acanthurus lineatus
TTTTTGGTCAGGCCAAAAGAGTATTGAGAGCAGAGACTGTGGGCTGCTGGAGAGAGAAGAGGATGTCTGCGTGTGTTTGTGTGTGTGTGTGTGTGTGTGTGTGTGAGAGAGAGAGAGAGAGAGAGAGAGAGAGAGAGAGAGGGAGAGTGTGTGTGAATGGGTCAGCTAGGAGGTGAGTGATAGTCATGCTGTACTTCTGACGTATTGTCAAGTGAGTAGCTTCACCTCCACACACACACACACACACACACACATTCCGGCACCACCACTGAGCTGTCACAGCTATCAGTTACATTTTTATGCCTATCAATCACTGGCTCTCCCCATGCCAATCACTCCACACCTCTCTTCAGTTGTCTGTCAATCCGTCACTATTTTTTTCCCTATTATTTTCCAATGGTCTCTCCTCCCTTGTAAATCCCACGGTGGGTCACTGTCTGTCCCCATAATGCCCAATCTCGGTCCTCTTTACAAAGACATGAGCAAACAAACACTTCGGAGCCTATTTGTAATAGTCTGCCCATGTTTCAGCAAGAGCCTGTCATCAGGTTGTTAAAATTGCATGAGCCAAAGGGTTAAAGCTGAAAACTGTGTGAATAAAATGATGATCTATATTCAGTAGGTCTCTAAAATACAGGCCATTTTGTTCAACTGTGTCGCAGACTTGAATAAGAGGTATTTCTGAGATAAATGCATTTAATGTGACCATAATGCCTCAGTTCTGCCTTTACTGGAGCTCTAGATAGATTTAAAGTGACAAGCCTAGGTATACTCCACATTCCACAGCAGATGCAATGATTCAAATATTAAACATATCTCTAATATTTTATTATTCTTTTAAACAATGCAGCTTAAGGAATTCTTTTGTGGGAGAAAATTTACTTTTACTTGAGTATGAATTTTCAGGACTCTGACCGCAATGGCTAGTAGGCAGATTGACTTTGATGATGGAGGTAGTTAACCATCCAACACTGAGAGCTAATAAACAGCTCAACACAACAAATCAAGAGCTGCACAATGGAAACTTAATAAAACACAAAGTATGCCAAGATTATGCTACACTAAGTGTATCACGAATGTATGAACTGCCTCAAAAAATATCAAAAGTAAGAAGCTAAAATGAGCTAACTATATTTCACAAACGACATCCATGCTGATATGCATCATTTCTCTTTACTGTCAACTATCCAAAACCAAGATGACATTAAAAAAAGAAAAAACCTCCAAGTGGGCCACCAATATGTTGAGTAAGAGAGGGAAGGGGTTTTTATCTACTTGGAATTCGACCATGCTGCCTCATTGAACTTTAACGTCATGCTAATCCTGAAATGATGAATGCTGGCCTCTCTGCCGCCACCAATATGTGGCCCACATCAACAAGTCGATTAGTCTAGAGTGGATGGCCATGAGGCAACAGGTGGGTGCTTATGTATGTGGCACCAGAGACAGAAGACAAGACCTCCTCATCCATGCTGAGCTAATCGGAGTCGTTGTCCAATTTTGGAGAGTCGTGCATCAAGGGCTCAGGGGGCCACACTCAGGAGAGTCATTACATCCATGGGTGCTCATGAAGTTCCATGTGAGGGGGAGTGTGAAAGTAGTCTGACCACTGTTGAGGCTAAGCAGTGGTTGTACTCCAGCGGGCTCCAGATGCTTGCTACTACCCACTTCATAGCAACCGAATACTGAGCGGGGAAAGCTGGCACAGCTTCTTAAAATAACTACATCGACATCCACTTTTTCTATTAAGACTTGATGAGAAATAAGGTGATCGTTTAACTTTAATACGAGCAGGCACCATAGGGCGGAGCAGGCTCCCCTTGATTGTCTGAACATGTATATGCAAAATTTCAGTGCACTCATTTTCAAAGATAAATAGCTGTGCCTGTGGAGCCCCGTTAGAGGGTGAAGCCTGTGTGAATGGAACTCTTCATCCGCTTATTAGTTGTGATTGCTGCCAAAAGTGATTGGCTTGTATACATGTGTTAAAGTGGGCACATACACACACATAAGCACAGGGAGCTGGAAAGAGCCAATGTTGGCTGACGGTGGTGCTTGCTCCTTTGTGAACAGTTGAGTCTGATGAATGTGAGAAAGAGAAGGATTTCATTTATTTCCTGCTATGAGTTTTGAGGGCTAATGTGTACTAGTGTGTGTGTGTTTGTGTACATGTTTGTGTGTGTGTTTGGGTGGGTGTTTTGGTGAGTGATAGAGAGCTGAAAAGCTGAAGTCATTCATGAACTTCCTAGTAAGTTAGAGTCAGCATTACAAAAGGTTGAAGGAGTTTAGAAAGGACACAGTTAGATTGTTTTAAAGCATAATGTCCCTCCACAGATGCTCCAAATGAATGTTAACATTAGTGCTGATTGTAATTGTGGTTTCATCAGGCATGAGGGACACTAGAGATAATGCTTGAGAGTGCTTAACCGACATAAAAGCAAAGATACAGTAATGTAGATAGTATTAGCGTCAACTACCATCAATGTCTAAACTGAGTAGGTCATTTATTACCCCAGTGATGGTATGAGGTCTCTTTGTATGATGAAGTCCCTGTAAAGAGGTGATGATTCGTTGAAAATTTTGCACATATCTCCCAGTGCTTCACCAGCATCAGCATGTGAACAGTCAAGCATATAAAGCACCTTTACACTAGTTCAGTCCATCAGCTTCAGAAATGTAAAACTTTTCTCATTTTTTCCTCATGATCTGCAGTTGGCTGAAACCTGCCCTTTGAGTTCCAGATTTACCCCATAACAGCTGGTACAGTATACTTGACCCAGAACATTGCTTCCTCCCATTTGACACTGAAGAAAGAAAAGCCTCCTGTGCCAAGATACAGTATGTGTCACCGGAAGATGACTCTGACAAAAATGTAGGCTAAATTCTAAATAAAGCATGTGCTAATGCTCTAAATTAGAAAGAAAAAAAAAATAGGAAACAACAAAAAAAAGCAGTCATTTGATTTCATGGTGCTGATTTAAATGTCAACATTTGCCTTAATTAGGTTATGATTGCATTTCAAATAACAGAATTTGATGTGTTATTGAATTTCCGATCCAGTCTATGCCTGCTCCGTTTCCTTTGCATAACTTTAAGAGAGAGTTTGAAGAGACTTCCTTTTTGCAGAGGAGAAATAGAAACTTGGAGAGCTGACAGGGTGCGTTGACTTTGCCTCTCTGTGCCTGGTGAAGAGAGGCAAAGAGGCACTAACTGCAAATGTCGCAGCTCTCTCACGAGAGTCATTTAATTGATTTGTATTGGAAGGCACCTTTGTAATGTCTGTAAAAGGGCAAGAAGAAGTGTGACGTGCATGTGTGTTTGTGTGTGTGTGTCTGTGCGTGTGTGTTTGTGTGTGTTGGAACAGTATGAACTTGACAGAACTTGAACTTGATCTAGAAGACACAGAAACAGCTCTGCTAAACGCAAAGTACGCTGAGTCAAATGGAAATGTTATTAGTCTGGGCTTAAACCACATTATTGGACAAATTCAATTTTTTAACATAAAACATCACCAAAGTTATACAATTCATCTCGAGGGGAATATGAATGTCTGTTTTAAATTTCATAGAAATCCATGGTAATGGTTGTGGAGACATTTTACTCAAAATCTCATTAAGTCGTGATTTAAACGTTTTCCATCTGATTTTTTTGTGCTTTTTCTTCCTCCTTTTCAACTCTTGTGTTTTGTTGACCTATGGCTCTGTCATTGTCAGGGTGTCAGAGACCCAAATAACACTTTCAAAAATAATAATCATATGATATTATGCATTATTAAACATATCCGTCTTGTTTTACAAAATATCATTTAAAGATGAACACATGTGAATTGTGTAATGGATGGATTTGTACAGTTTTCGTACACTTTTTTCACAGACTTACAACATATGAAAATGAGTAATATATCACCATGTTTCATAACTGTGCTCTTTCAAAACCCCAAGCGGAGGCAGATATCTGAGTTGAGCTCTTCTCTGCAGCCAACCTTTGAAACAAGTCATCAATTCACAATCAGCTTTATAAGCAACTTTAAAAAAATATGTAATATGAAGAATTGAAGTAATAAAACAATGTTAAGTGTGATTTTTGAGCTGTGTAAGAAGGTATCTGACTGAAAATTGAAAAAAAAATTAACTTAACACATTATATTAGCGTTCCAATTTAATAACTGTACAGTAACGGGCCTAAACTTTAAATTAACATATAGCCATATTTAAAATGTTTTTTGACCCTGCACCGGAGCACCTGTTGTAAACACATACAATCACACAAAGAAAAATGACTCTTCATTTGGCACTCAACTCCAAAGCATCAGGCCCAACAATCAAACCTTCATAAAGGGGATCAGATTTTAGAACTGTGAAGCCCTGATTTCACAGAGAAGGTAGTTTGAACTGCACTTAGTGCGAGGTTAAGTATGGTCACAGCAGATCTTCAACAAGGATTAAGAGCAGCTAAATGTCTGAAAAGCCCTCGAGAGGTAGAGTTGCTCATTTAATGCATCTTGTTGTCTGTCATCTTGTCCATCACCCCCTGCATTGCTACACACTTGCCCTTCGGAGCTTTTTTTTCCAGCTCCTGCAGCTCTTTACAGATGGCATCATTGTGCCGGCTTATGGCATTTTTCTCCACTTCATGGAGACATAAATAATTGCCAATGCTTTTTTTTACCTTTGCAGAGATTTTCAACCTTTTCAAGGCTTCATTCTCTTTTGTTATCACATTATTCCTCCAGTGCTTGTTTGTCTGGCAGCTTCTTTTCTCACTGTTGTAGTTCTTTTTGCAGAGTGTTGTTTCGGTTGTTTACTTTTTTTTTCTCTGCCATCAGTGACTCATAATTTGCCTTGATGACACTCAGACTTTTGCCTTAATATCCTCCATCACTCTGTTGTTTTCCTATCTCAAGGTGTTTGTTTGTGCCATCAACACATCATACTTGAAGTACAAGTCTTCTTTCTTTTGAAGCTCCTTTAAAACCTTAGACTGTGTTTTGTTCAGGATGCCACTTTGTGCCAGCAAGATTTTCTCCTCAGCCTCAAGTTCTTCATATTTGTGCTTAAAGCTTCTCTAATCCAGAGTGTCTGCTGACCTCCCCAATTTGTTTTATCAAATTGTCATTTACTGTTTTCAAAATGTCTGTGTGGCCTTACTTTTCTCCACAGAGGTCATCCCAGATCCTTAAATTGTCATGGTTTTTCTGAGGACCCTAGAGTTTCTGCTGCATGGTGTCATTTTGACAGCTAAAGGCCTTTTTTGGACAATTTCATTGTGTCAGAGGTTTATTTTGAAAGCTTTTTCATTCTGTATCTATTTGTTGATCTCCTGAATCTCATGTCATAAAGTGTCCTTTCGCTGACTAATGAGATTTATGACATTTAGACAACCCACCTTGAGCTGTTGGATTTCCCCATGTTTGGTGTTGTCATACTTTCTAACCTCTGCTCTTCATATATTGTTTAACCTCTAGCCATGAAGCACCATGCAACTTCAGTATACTGAACATTGGAGCTGGAATTGTTTGAATTTTTAAATAATTTTTAGTTTTTTTTCCCCCATGCTAGTTAAATTAATTAACCTTATTATTATTTATATGTTTTTCTTATTTTGACTTTGTGACGTATAAAATCCCCTCTTTTATGGACCTTGAGGTTGTGCTGACCGTCTCCTGTGCAAAATGGTAAAAATGAACTTCTTAACTATTCTATCATTTTGCTCTCTCATGTACACTTTATTGGACTTCAAGTTCAGATCATTTAATTTCTCTCAGCTGTTTGGATACACTCATTTGATATTGTTTTCATTTTTCATGTTGGTTTTTACATCCTGAGTCCATCCAGACATTTTTAAAGTTTACAGAAATGTGCATAAATCAAACACACATTCAGGGAACTGTTTATTTTTTTGTTTTGATTTTTTTAGTTGCTTGTTTGGTTGTTTTTTTAAAACTTTTTTCGTTGGCTGGTGCATCCCTCGTGATCATCGGTACATGGAAAAGAAAATTCCATAAGTATGACTCCTTTCCCATGGAGATACCCTGAGGCCAGCTACCTCATCAAAAACTTGTTTTGTCTAACTGATCCGGTTATTGCTCGATGCTCTAAGAGTCTGATTCAAGCTGTGGGTAAAAGAGGTTGTGTGTTTGATCTCAAAGAGCCCACAAGCTTTTTCTATTGAACTGTTTTACTTTCACATATTCAGACAATTAGCACATCCATTATTGAGAAGGTTTAACACGAACAACGTGTTTGGTCAGGGCATATCCTATCATACATATAAATACATAAAGAGACAATAAGGCATGAAAAAAAAAACAAAAACAAACAAAAAAAACAGTTTGCTGTAGATAAGAAGTGGTGTACTTCTCTTGCTTTTGGTGTAATTCAGTTTAATGGAAAACAAAGAGATGCTGGCATGTTGGAATTAAAACAGACTGTTTTAAATCTTGAATGACTGAGACTCTTCACAGCCACATACAGTACATGTGTGTGTGCTATTCAATAAATTAACCCTAGCAAAAGAATGAGAGAAAAACAAACACATTTTACTATGAAACTTTCTCCTGTTTAGTAGTAAATGGTAGTTAAACACTCTTTAGCTACTAAGTGTGAATTTGTTTTAAAGCACAAACACAAACCATGTGCTGATAACTCCATGTGGTGTGTACTGTTGTATTTTTTTCTTTAAAGGTACACTCTTCAAGATCAATGTCTGTTTGTTTGCCTGGTGAATTATTAATTACTTGCTGGGCAAGTGAGGCATTCTTCTTTGAAGCTGAACTATCCAACCTTGCAGATTCCCTCTAATGATATAAGCAGAGGCTCAAGCCTTCAAAGACCCTTAGAGTCTTCATACTTTCCATATGGTTATATCCCAACCAGGCCTGAACTGTTTGTGGTGTTATTATATTAGAACTTTTAAAAATGAGAGAGATGAACATCTCCTTGAAGAGAAAGTCTGTGCTTAGAGTCTTTCAGACAGCATATCCAGCTATCCCTTCGTTGAATAATAGAAGAGAACTCCTTGGATAAAATCAGTTCAACCCATTGCTTTTCTTTTAGGGTCAATATTCCTCTATATCCCATCTTTCAAAGAAAGGATAAATATTACACTGAAAAGAAGTTGCTTTTGTCTCTCAAGGACATTTATCGCCAGCTTCAATAGGCTGAAAGAGTGTGTCTTAAGCAAAATCATAATATTTGATCCAAACCAAGGGGAGACAGAATAGCTGTGTTGAATGTAATGACATAAAAAGACAGTGAGAAATGATTGTAAATGTGTTCTTAGATATCTGACAGCTATTAAAGTGCTACAGTCAGTCTTCAGGTTGGCATACAAATGAAGCATGAGGTACATCTGACGGTAGACTGAGCAGCAGATGATCCTGTCCAAACTCACACCTTGGATGGAGAGAAGTCCCACCGTGCAGACCTGTGCTAGACGAGAGACAACAGAAGGTGGATAGGTTGAGGTGAAGACAAAATGAGGTCCTAACATTGTACACAGTAGGGCAGGAAATCTAGACGACAGCAAGCTCATGGGATGTGTGTGTGTTTTGTGTGCATATGGATGAATGCATACAATCAACGGTAGCACTCTCTCTCTACCATCTGGGCACGGAGCACATCCAAGCCTGAGCACCAGGGCACCTGGGGGGGGGGACACACTGTGGTCCTTCACCCAGACAGGGGCCTTGTAGGCTAGAAAGCCATCTGTAATAGATGACCTGTAGAATTGTGGTACAGACACTCACAGTGTGATGGCGGAAAACAGACGGAAACCCTCAATGGTTTCTTCCTATACCAACACGCACACATGCACATGTGCTAAAACAAACTGTCTGTACATGCATGCACACACATGTCCGAATGTCCATATCAGTGTCTTCTAATCTTCGCCATAGTTGCTAAACTGAGGAAGAATTTAATTTGCTTGATATTTAATGTAGCTCCAGAATGAAGGGTTGTACATTCAGCTAAAAATAATCTGCAATCTTTGCTCAGACAAATGTTTAAAAAGGAGGGATGTTTATATGTGTGTAAGCAGCAAACAAAAAGTCTTAAGGACAGAACTGATACATAGAAACAGATACAGCAGACAGCTTGTAAGACGCATTAAGTATTCGGCGTATTTTCAGTTTATCAGCTTAAGTTAAACTCCTATGACTACTTTACAACTAAATGTACCACCTGCCACTGCCAGAGAGTTTGTGACAAAACTGCTAAACTTTTATTTACCACTGAAATTGTGCTAATAATGAGAGCCAGTGTTGACTTGTAGAACTGTAAGAACTGTAATCAATTTCTCAATACCTGTCACTCTTGAATCAGTAAATTAGTTATGTTATGTACTACTTTACTGTCTGTACTCACACCTTATGTCAGAGGTGCCTCAAAATATCTCTAACCTTCCAAATATTACTTGTGTAGAAAAAGAAAATCAAACTAGTCATCTAATACTGTTATTCTGCCACGTCCCTTGACCTCTCATACAAGGATACCAACTCTTTTGCACCGACTAACAGGGCTTACTCCAATGTTAACCTACTGTATTTCCCGCAAAAATAGATTATCAGAGCAAGTCAGGTACAGTAGAATACATGTTTCCAAGTCATTTTAGTTTGAGTTTTTGCCTGAACCACTGGTGCCTGGACTGCACCACACTCCACAGGTGATTTTGAAGTAACTGAGGTTTACTGGGATCAGTGATTTTAATGACTTTAATGTTACTATAACAGTTTTAATTTCAATCCCTTACATATTGATGGAAACAGTACTGACATTATTGTGTCATGCTATTGAGTAGCCAGATGTAATACTGCCCAACAATGATAAATGACAACATGAGTATTTACAAACATGGGCAGTGTCATGAAAATAAAAAAAAATTAAAGAACAAAGGACCCAACATAATACCCTGTGGAATTCCTTTATTGTATACAGAGTAATAATGTTATTTTTCCCCCTTAAAACTATAATGTAGAATTTACAACCCTCAGAATTCCTTAAGAAAACATTAATTTAATCATACTGAATCATTTTTGTTCATTTCTAGCTTTGATTTTATCCCTCTATCCTCAGAACATCTGCATCACATCCTGCATTACGTAATCACATTTTTGTTCCACAAAGCACCCCATAGTTGAAAAAGGTTACAGGAAGCATGTAACAATGACTGTGACTATGATGGCTACACAAGTGTGTCATTATGCCTGTTGACATACTTTTGCAAGTTATGATTTCATATGAGCAAAATGCCAACAAAATTATCAATTGCAGGCTTGGGAAGAGAAAGAGCCTTGATGGCTTAAATACAATAATTTATGAGCCTATTCACTCAGATGGTACGGTTATTTGAGTAGCAATAATGAGTGTAATTATCATTGTCAATGAAAAGGATTTTATCTTGAATTTATGTAAATTAATCATTTGGTTGTGAAAGAAGCTAAATGGCCTCATCAATGGACCCCCACCCTCACTGACACAAAATGATTGTTTACTAGCTATGAGGTTTATAGCTGAGCACAGCCCTCAATCAGTAAATGACTGTCTAAGACTTTTCACCAAATTGCAAGATGAGAGAGGATAAGGAAAGGCAGAAGGCTACAGATCCTTTTAGGCCTCTGAACAAGTGGCCATTTTGAATCTGTATGTGTGAGAGTGTGTGTGTGTGTGTGTGTGGAAGAGAGACAGAAGGAACTGACGGGGTTTTCTGTGTCTTTCTTCATTTTTGGCCGGATGCATCAGGTCATGACAATATATCATTCACCATTTCATTCTTCACATATATGTCTTGTTTTCAAATTATTATTTGACAGACTTAGACCTCTATTACATTTACACAAATCTCACCATTAAACATGGCCTTTGTACTCCCGAGGAAAAGAAGGGGGAAAAATACATGCAATGAATAATGACCCTTTAAATAAGAGACCATGGTTTATGGCTCCCCTTGTTGGCACTTTATCCCTCACTGTCAGCGTTTCACTTCTTGGAGGAAAGTCTTGCAATTCTATTTTTATACCCCATGAAGGGATGATGAGGGAGCAAAACCCAGAGCAAGAGGCAGCTCCAGAGACAATGCATGGCCACATCTGGCCACTCTTGTTATACATACATTTAAAACGGAAATGCAAACACTTCAACAGGTACGTGATGAAGTGAGTACTGCCTTCTGAAAAACACTGAGATCTCTGCTCTTATATAGTCTTTATATATGTTTCACGTGTGTAGCTTGAAGGACTGCAAACTTTCATTTCTTTGTGCAGCATTGTGCTGCACGAGGACCTTTGGTCATCTAAGGCACTTGCATTTACTTACTAACATGCTTTTCTTCTTTTTTTTCTTTAGTAGTTGTGGAGGATGCATTTAAAATCCATATACTGGGGAAAGTGTATTATACATGCTTTTATTCCAAAACAATTTTTTTTTTTAACATTCATAAAGATGCACATATTCACACCAAGGAACCAACCTGGAGATCTGTAGTCTTCATGATGTGGGCTGTGCAGCTGGAGGTGATGCTCTGCAGGCCATTTTAATGGTACAGAAGCTGTTATAGTGTTAGTCATATAAACAAAGTATCTGTATCAACAGTAAGGATTACAGGGGATGCTACACCACTAAACGCTAGAATGCATACATAAAAAGCAGTGCTGCACAGCATAAAGTCCAGAAACATCTAATGCATTATGTCATATTTGTCAAAACATACAGGGAAGCTTCTTAAATCCTTCATGCAGTATTAACCAGCGTTTCTCTGCTGTCGCTTCACTGTCTGCTCAGTATGTTCCAAACTTATAATTGGAAAATAGATTCCTAGAAATGATAACATCAAGTATGAGACTAATGGACCAGTAAAAGCTGAGTGTTGCAGGCCTTTCTCAATAACATGCTATTGTTGCAATGCATAGCTTTAAAAATTAAATGTAAAGTTTATGGATATTTAAATTATTCTAAAAACATTAAATGTCTTTTGTTTTTATTTTTTTTTTCCGTGAGATACAGTATGCATTTAAAAAGAAATGTCTATTTACATAAGTCTGCATTTAATTTTAAAGTGCACTCCATACACCCGCCCACACTCACACACACACACAGACACTCTACCACCAACTGTGCCCCCTGACCTGAATGCTACAATTGAGCACATAAGCAATTATTGTAGTGTGAGGCATAAGTTTGAAGTATAAACCTCTACTATAGAGACAGTATAACATTCTGAGTTATTCATGAAAGACACTAGCTAGAGAAGGAGGATCAGTCCATGGTCATACCTGTTCTCATTATGCCCTCATTTCAAGGTTTAGGAGCACAGAATTAACAACATGCCCTTTCAATAATACTCTATTTAGCCCCTATTCAGTCTGTTTTCTAATGCATGAATGTCCTAAAGCTTGACCAACGATGTGTTTCACTCTCTTTGTCTTGCCATTAAATTAAAAAATGACCGTATTAGTCCAAAAAATCAACTGAATTTATCATCAAAGGGATGTCAGAATGGTGTGCGCACCTCCTGCTTTAGGGTAAAATAGGAGAAAGCAGTAGATATCATCTTCTTTGAGGTATGTGAATGAATACTGGTGAGCCGGAAGGGGTTAATAAATATTCAAGACGGCATTTAGGCTCTTTTAAGGGAGGCTTAGTTTCTTTGCACGCTGTGCTCCTGTCGGTATTTTGTGTGTGTAAATGTGTGTAAATAGGAGCGGGGCAGGGAGACGTGTGGGCGCAAGTGTGATCGCAGGTGTTTGTGCATGTGTGATCATGCATGTGTGTTTAGTGTACCTAACTGGAGTACTAATTATGTGAAAATGCTGCTCTTCACGCTGAGCATAAGATGTCTGTGCGCTCTTGGATCCCTTCACTCCTTCTGAGTAATACTTCTGAGGCATAGATTGTATGATACCAACTATCTTAACAGTAGCAGTCATTTAAGACTATGTCCTTCCCCTTTAAAGCCCCGGCATTATAGCATATGAATATTATCATCGTGTCTCTCCTTCACCTCTGCCATTTCAACAGCCCTTCACCGTGGGTGTGTGTGTGTATGTGTGTGCATGTATGTGTGCGTGCGTGCGTGTGTGTGAGCAGGCGTTTGTAAAACAGTCCTGAATGAAGAATATAACTATGCAGAGGTTTAACCCAGACACATTATCATTCCCTGGCTGTTGAAGTGGAATATTACAGTCACCTTCCACACTTCCAGGACAAGAGGAGGCAGCAACATAAATGTAGACGTAAAGGAGATAGAAGTATCTATCTGTCTTTATTTCTATTAGTCTATCTGTCCGTCTATCCATCTGATTATTAATCCTCATATTTATCTCCTTTATTTTTGTCTCCCTGTGCAGCAAGCAAACTACCCACTCCAATTTCAATTCCAAATCAACAATCCCTCCCCCCACACACACAAACACACACACACCGGACCAAAGAGCAAACACAGTCACATTAGTTTTCTGTAATACTAACTAGATAAATAACCTTCATGAAATTTAATTAGCGCAGACTTGTAGTACAATAACAATAACAATGTTGCTGCCTGCAGCAGGGAAAGAAAGACTGTAGAGGAAAAAAAAGTAATCAGGATATTAACAATAAATACATCATATTTGCATATTCTCTGCATAAACCTATTTACTGTAGTGTTTTTTATTTTTTTTTAAACTTGTATCACACTTGTCATAACAATTAATAAAGTGAATAAATTGTAAAGGGGGGAAAAAGCCAATTAAGAAAGAAGATTGTCCAAAAAAAAAAAATAAAGTGATATTACTACAACTTCCCCATGTCAGCATTCCCAGTTAAACAGAGGATGACACATTATGAGAAGCAATTACTTCTTAATCAGCATAGATTATTCACAGTAAGTAAAAGCAAAATATCCATCTGAAAGTTAAATATGGCCACTATTTATTTTTTTTTTCCGTCAATGCTGTTGCAGCAGCAGCAGCAGCAGCTGTGTTTTGGTAACAACCACATTCTGCTTTCAGACTCAACTGCAGCAAATTTGCAAGTGATATTCCACTGCCATTGAAGCAGTACCCACAAAGCTGGTCTGTATCTCAAAATTTGAAAAAAAGGTGAAATAACAGAAGATGAAAATGCACTATATCAGCACTGTTTTTGATTGTTTTGCTGTAATGACACCTTGGAAAAACTCAAGGTTTTCCCTGCCAGTTAAATGTGCCTTGTGAGTGCCTTATTCTGTTGACATTAAGTAGCTCCACAAACAATTTTACATATAAGCGAAAAATTCCATATGACATTTGGCTTCATCAATTTGTACTTATAATAAGGAACTATTTGATTGCATCCCAACCGTATGCATATCTGTGGCCTGTCTCACACAGCCACCTAGTTTGCTTTGAAATACTTATTGTTTATCCATGATAAATATGTATGGAAATGTGTGATCCATTTTCTAAAGCTTCCTGTCTGCTTCTCTCTCTCTCTCTCTCTCTGCCGGGCCTGCTTGTTTTGCCTTTGGCATGTTATAGAAGGTGCCAAGATTTATGCCACACATTTTGTTTAATTTCCTACTCTGTAACACAGAGATGAAAATATATGGCAACGCACTCTTTCATCTTCACATCTTTTACGCAGTGATATAAAACCTGCTTTGATATTTTATTTAATTTTATTTTCAAGAGCGGATAAAAAGGCCCATTGGGTGAATGCACCTTTACAGCTAACTACAATGTTTACTAAGCTGTCATGGTAAAGTTGAAGGGTTTGTATGTATCAGAATGGATAAATAGGCAAATGCTATTGAGTGCATGTAATGTAGTTGGGTTAAGGACTAGCAACTAAAGAGCCAGACATGTTCCTCAAAAGCTGTAGTAGACGAAAAACAGAGCTAGGAGAAGGGTGAATGTGGGACTTCAGTTCATCAGAAGAGTAGATATATGGTTCCAAATGAATGCTACTGTTAAACAGGAGAAAGCACAAGAGGAACAAAACTTGCAATCAACTCTTAAAAACTATAAATTTATAACATCTTCAGCAAGCTGTAGGAATGATCTGGCAAATGACAATACAATAAAATAACTAGTGTGGCTTAGTGTGAGGGAAGGGACATGAACTTCCGCCCCAGGCAGGTTGAGCACCATTTTGGCTCTCAGATAGTCTCGATGAACCCCGTCTCCAGCTGTCACCAGGAAGGAGCAAATCACCATCGAGTGCCATGAACCACCAGACCGACCGCCTCCTTATGTTGCTTGCCACCGATTTCCATACCCGCTTAAGCACACACCTGTCACAGCTCAAATCCATTCAGCAACATACTGAAGGAGCACAACAGATCATATTTAGGACACAAAGCAGAATTCAGCCATGGTCGCACCATGAGAAAAATCAAAGCTACTACAGAGAAATGAGATAAGTGGTCACATTTGAATACAAACAGATAAATAATTCAATAAGAAGGCAAAACCGGATTACAGTCTAACATGACAGAATATACTGTGTTTAGGCATAAACTGGAAGAGCGAGTATGACAGACTCTGTTTTAAAGCACCACAGCAGCCATGTTGTAAAGAATAAAAAATAACCAGTGTGAATGATTTGCAGCTTTTTCTGGCGGATCACATTCTTTATAAATTTTTGAGCCGTGTGTGTGTGTTCAGTTGCAAGTTTAATCCAAAATTAATCTCAATTCACTGGGCTCTATCTGTTATGAGTGTCACAAAAGCAGGGAAAAAAGCAAAAATAAAACAAAAAGATTAAAATAAAAAACAATGACAGTGGTGGGAATTGAGCAAGATGATGTGACTCAGCTAACAGCAGCAATAATACAGCACAAAGGAGAGATGAGATTTATAAAAAAATATGAGGCAGATAACTTTCAAATCAAATTATATTATTCATATTATGTTATGACTGCATTATCATCTCTTTTTGATAAAATCCACAAAGTGCTAAGTCTTCAGCCACAGCCCCTTGAGTTTGTTCTGTTAGAAAAAGCTATAATTGGTTAAAAAAGTGTTTTCTGGATTGTTTTGTGAATCCAAGGACTTTCAAAAGCCAATACATCCCACCATTAAGTGTATTATGATGAAGGCATTGAGAATGATCATCCAATCAGCTGAGGCAGTGTTAGCTATTAATAAGAAGAGACCTGCTATTGTTACATGAGAGTTTGTTAAAATTTTGATCTGATGATGATGTTTGATTTTAAATGACTAAATGAACAAAAATTCAGGAGAACATTTAAGTTATTACGGTTGATCCTGAGGGAATGTCTGTACCAGATTCAATAGAAATCCATACAAGACTTGTCAACACATTGTACAAAGCTTGTAATCAGGAAAAGCATGTTATCACTGAAGTTGTTAGGATTCATTATTTGTAGACCATGAATGTCTGCACAAAATCTTCTGATAATCTATTCAATATTTGTTGATACAGTCTGGACCGAGGAGGCAGACTGACGAAGCAACCGACCAGCATTGCCATCCCCAGAGCTTTGTTTGTTAGACTGGCTAGAAAATTATGCTTCTGGTACCTTCAAGGATCAAATCATATATGCCACTGCACTTTTATACTCTCTACAAAAGAGGGTACTTGGAGTGTGAAGAGGCAGATCAGCTGTGTTTAATGGTGAGCACCCTAAAAAAGTTTGTTGGATTGCAATGCAAACTACAGCGTGACAAACACAATGAAAATCGTATCTTGTATAATGTGCAACAGTTAAGTTTTCAATGAATTGACCAATCACATTTATTGACCATGTCTACTGCGGCAAAAGATTAGGACAGAGAGTTTCAAACCAATGCATAGAGACAATAAACAGAGTGCTTGACCAGCCAGAGGAGGAGATTGTAGAGTTGGCTGTTGACTCACAGAGGCAGTTTACTGTTGACCTTTCCACAGCATTGGATGGGAAGTTGTGTAACACTGAATGAATACTGAGCAGCAGAGCTTTATGAAACATTCATTTTCTCATAAGTGCACTGAATGCTAACTTATAAATATCAATTTATGTTTAATTTATTATTATTACTATTTTTGATTAGTTATTTTCTGCAGCCTGGCAGCAGATGGACCATAATGCACTGGACTTACAGGTCTGTGTTACAGTACAGGGTCAGTTCACCCAAATCACCTGCATGCAGCTTGAGAGTTATTTTGTTTCTCCTGTTCAGATTTAATTTGAATTTTTGCAAACAACTCCCTGCAGTGATAATTCCAGGTCTGTTTTAACACTGCGAATGAAATTCCATTCCTCTCATTGTGTTGAGGTGCCTCAGAAAGTGCAGAAAGCATGAAACCAAAGTGCTCGAGCTGTAGACTAGATTTCGGTCGCGTACTGCCTCTTGTTCGAATTCTGTGTAATCCTAGAATCTCAATACTGTATGTCAACTGGGCAGTTGTCTTGGCACTTGTGGCCTTTCAATTTCACCTACGGCTGCATAGTCTGCCGCGCACGACAAATTAAAGTACTTTTTCTTGGGAGCGTCTAAGATAAAGAACCTTGGGACAACCACCCCATATCCCAGTTCAGACAGAAGATGACAGACCAAAGGTCACCAAGATGAAAATAGGTTTCATTGCACATTCAAAGCATGCACAGTGAGTGCTTGGAGCAGTGGCTTTGTGATTTTCCAACTGGCTTTTTCTTAGTGGGTATGTGGGAAAGTGAGTGCTGAAGCTACAGTATATTGTTGAATATGGCGCATAAAAGATTTTCACTTGAAATGAATGTGCTCATAATACAAGCTGAACATCCCAAAGATGATGAGATGTCCTCCCTCAGCAGCTGCTGCCTGCTCAGCAGGTGAAACAGGTAAGCCCGTCAACTCAATTTTTCATTGAAATCAGTGCTCTTCACTGAAAAACACAAATGTGAACATGCTCTCATATTTCTCATTTTCTTCTTTTTCTCATTTCTGCTTCAAACATGTCACCTTTTTTTTTCACTCAGATGCTTTCAAAGCCTTGCGATTTTTATTGCCTGTCTTGCTGCATGAATAATATCCCATTAAATCTGCATTGACAGTTGAACTGAATCATGCCCTGGCTTTAAGGAAGCCATTGACAGGGAAGAAAGCTAAGTCCTTACAATTTTCTGGCACCAGATGGGGGCTGATGGAGTGTGAAGCACTTAAGCAGCTAAACATGGTGCCCTTTTACCTTTTACAGTAATTCAAAGTGGTCTGTTTGAGAGCCTTTCACACATACTCAGTCAGTCTTTCATTGGTTGCAGGATATCTATGAAAAAAGGCAGACTATAAGCAGAAATGGAAAGTGTTGATATTCAACAATCTGTCTTCAGCTAGAAGTCAGTTAATAAGGCTAACTCAGCCACATTATGAGGACAAATCACAGATTCACTGATCAGTATAAAATGTCCTTTTTCAACATGTCACATGCCAGATCCCAGCCTGGACTTTCAGCTGATGGGTCAGATAACGACTTCCACAAAGATAATCTGGGTTTGAATCCTGTGAGAAAACAGTAGTAAAGGATTTTTGTTTTAACACTGTATTTAATTCAACACAACTCTAAAACAAGTTAGGGTTTAGTAAGTTTATGTTTTATTTATAACATGACCTGAGATATAATATTTTCTTTTGACAACCAACAGGGCAATACAGACACTGACATAATGTACCAGCAGGTCTGTTACACCTTGGCATGATACCTGGTGCATGTGTGCTCAGCTTGTTGACATATAACACTTATTAGGTAATGCAGTTAACAGGTGTATTATCCATTTTTGGCATTACTCATTTCCTTGCCCCTTACCCTGTCCAATCAATTACCAAAGTACAAACCTGAAACTAACTAAAAACCTCAGCCTGGCTTAACATTCACACTTTGCAGAACTGTTATTACACTTAAGGTCTAAAACTACACTTGAACACACATACTTGCAACAAACTGTACATACTTAGCACGCATTCTAGTCTACATTTCATTTTGCTTTGTTGTTGTTTGTTGAGTCAGGGAGGTAATGTTTTTAAGTATTTGTCTGTGTGTGTGTGGGTGTGTGTGCGTGCGTGCACGTGCATGTGTTTGCGTGTGTATACGTGGTGTATGAGTGTGTACAGTCAGATGAAAAAGAGTGAGGGATAGCTGGAGATGTTTGTAGAGGCTGCACTCCCACTCAATCACAGCAGGAGGTCCGTAGATTCATCTCCACCTTAATAAGGAGGACAGCTTAGAGACCAGCTCTTTGTGTACAATTTGTAGGCTTGTGAAGTGTTTAAACTGTGTGTATATGCATTTGTGTGTGTGTCATAAGAATATATGTCTATTTTTGCTTTCAAAGACAGGTGTGTCTGCTTTGAGAGCAACAAAGGACAGCATTAAATGTCGACATGCAAGTTAGCAAGGGCCATCCCTGGACGGTTGATTGGATTAGTAAAAATAATTAGTTGCCAGGGTATTCCATGGTCCTTTTAACAGATGCAAACTATAAGACACTGATAAAAGCTACAGATATAGTAAAGTTTACAACCAGCCTTGTTAGATTCCGGCAGCCTCCAGCACTCCGCTCATAAAACCTGGGAAACACTAGCATCCATACGTCTCTCTGACAGCACCAAATTGGCTCATTGCAGTATTTTGTTTAAGCAGTGGCCTGTTTACTAAATGTCATTTTACTTGTTTATAAGAATTGATTATGATAATAATCCAATAATGGAACCTGCAAGTGTAAAGCTTATTTATAGACTACCAAAACAATTCTTATATATTTATATTGTGTGTTCAAATGTGTCTGTTTGTGTTTGTAGTTTCATTCCATAATTTAACAATAACACACAATAAAGCACTTACACAGCAGGTATACATTTAAAGAGTAGATTATGGAGTGCCTAGATGCATAATTTTGCATGCTCATGAAGAGAAAATTGTGTGACATTTGGTGGCTCAAGTACCTCTTGTTTGGAGTAGCTGTGATTGTGGGTGGGTGTTGGCTGCAATTTTGTTGTACATTAGTCTCTGTTTTGATGCAATTGCAAGTTGAGGATCTGATATTTTAAGTGTAATAAATTCCAAAAAGAAAATATTAAAAAATGTTATGAATTCCTCAGTGATGGGCAATAACTCTTAGCATGACCAGCCAGGGCACTTAAGAACAATGTAAAAGAGGCCGTTGTTCAAAGACAAATGTTGTTAAATGTGTACAACGCAGTTGTTGTGATAGCCTGTGTTGCTGCCTGATCTGCCTGTTTTCATTATATGTTCCATTTTGGCCTACTGTGATTAAAAGCACCTGCTCATTTAATCGATTTGAAATTAAACAAATGAACGTAGCTGTAAACAAAAAGTTAAAGACTGCAAATCAAACAGCGTGAAACAACAACAGAAATGCAAGCCTGCCAGGTGGAGTTAGGAAGGAGCTGAAAGTGATGATTTCAGACTGATTTTGCAGCTTTGAGATTTTATTCATATAATCTTACGTGGCCTTGCTCCCTCTCTGTCTCTCTTTTTGTGCCTTTCCTCTCCCTCTCAGCATAGTACTGTCTGATATACCACCAAATATAAGTAGTTATAGTGTAAAGTACTGATGTGGCCTCTTTAGTAACACTGATTCACCCCCATAATGAGAGTATTTTAACTGGCAACTGCCAAGAGAACAGGAAAACACTGTTTGTTAAAGAGAGCAGATATAAATGAAACTTAAATCACTCACATCTAAAGCAAAGAAGGTGGTATCGAGAAGTTATATCTGTACAAAACGTGATTTGAGAGAACCTGACTTGTTGTACGAACCCATCATGCCAGAAAAAATTGTAGGTTTCTCTTTCTTTTTTATCTAAAGAGAAATACTTTTCTTCTATGGACAGGTATTTGATTGAAGTAAATGAAGGATAATGTGGCTTGTAATTGGGGTTAGACAAAGGATTTGACATAAATGGTCTTGTCACAGCCCTAATATCTTCATGTCACGGCTGATTATTAATAGATGGTGGTGATTTAGGCCAGGCCAAATACCACCAGATTCTATTTCACTGCATTGATACAGATGATATGATAATATCCCTGTCTGCTATTGTGGCAGAAAATTAGGTTTTGTGCTGCATTTATAGACCTATGGGCATATTGGGATTTTTTTCTAATCAAATTTTGATTGTTAAGATATGTGCAGGTGCTGTGAAATGTTTTTGTTATGTAATTCTCCGTTCTGTAATGAACGTCGGCCCTGAGAGCCTTATGCACCGCAACTTATGAAAATACATGCAAATAGACACAACAAAAGAAAATGAGTAAAAATCTCCATAGGTTTTGAACGATATATTAGCAGCATCCAGAAAAAGGGAAAAAAGAAAATAGTACAAAGTCAGAAAACCCGACAAATAAAGATGTTTCCAGGGAATACTAAATATGGCAGGCGGGTTCATCATTTTTATTTTCCCCTGGAAACTCCTGCTGTTTTGTAAA
>JAPZDV010000006.1:11928892-11939135 GCA_029814665.1 Acanthurus lineatus
GTGTCTTTGGAGCTCATCTATTTTCCATCATTTATCATTTTTCATCTTTAAAAGCAAGAATGAATAAATTTTAACCTTTCGTGACCTTTGAAAACAGTGATCACTCAAGACACGGCAGCGTGAAAGCAC
Source organism: Acanthurus lineatus (assembly GCA_029814665.1). Classification (NCBI taxonomy): domain Eukaryota; kingdom Metazoa; phylum Chordata; class Actinopteri; order Acanthuriformes; family Acanthuridae; genus Acanthurus; species Acanthurus lineatus. Next base: position 11,929,022 of record JAPZDV010000006.1, read on the forward strand.
CGCTGCCACCTACTGTAGCGGATCTGCATTTACACTTTATTCTAGTGCGGCAATGAAAAAGCAAACAGTAGTTTCGCCGAGCATCCCTGGGGTCACACACGCCCCCCCTGGCATTTGAGAAGCACTGTTATAAGTGTTGTAAGTGTGATTGTCTTGGGCATAAAATGTAATCTATTATATAGTTTTCCATAATATACTAACCAATTTGTTTATCCAATTATGTTGTATTTAAAAGCAATTACTAGTTCAATAATGTTCACAGGGGATTGTTCTTTTTGTTTGTTTGTTTGTTTGATTGTTTGTTTTTTGTTTTTATCACAATGCATTTATATATCTTCCCAGTACAGAATGGTTTATGATATAAAGAATAAAAGGCTTTGACACCAAGAGTTTGTACTTAGAGCTGTGTGTGTGTTAAGGTTTGGGCAACAATAAAGCACATTGTTTCAAGGAAAAGCCTGAGGTGTTAAGTTAATGCTATGAAGCATGCTGTGTTTCATGTTTCAAATCAGTGCAGACTTTTGGATTTAGTGGCATCCAGCTGTGAAGTTACAGTGGCAGGTATCTAAACAGATCTCTGAATTATGTAGCATGTATGTAATACCACACATTACATACGTATGATTTTAAGTTCTATATTGGCATAAATTAAAAAAAAAAAGAAGATGGTTGCAAATTTTCATTGCTGTAGCCATTTTTTCCTCATGCAAACAATAACATTGCGCTAACTGGGAAAACACCAATGTGTTTCTCAGTCTTGCTCATTACTGATGTCTTAGTGTTTTCAAATCCCCATTTGATTCAATTATTAAAATAACGACCAAATTTGTACAGTTTTGTGTTATTACAAGCCCAAATAATCATTTAAGCCATCATTTAATTTAACTGCATTACTATTGCATGCAACTGCAATACAGTGCATGCAGTATTATTCACCACAAAACAGTAGATGTTTATTCTAGTGTACATAGTATGTTGTACAACTGAGATAACGTGCCTGTCATTACCTCTATTTATATATAAAAAGCATGTAAAGATGTAACATTGTCTATATGTGTGTATTCATGTGTTTAAGTAAGCATCAGTGGATGTGTGTGAGGTTGGTGGTCAGTTATGTCCCCTGCAGCTGCTCTGACCAGACAAGCTTCCAGCTTATTAGTGCCAAACAAGAGAAGGAGGGAACATGAGATGGGCTTACCAAAGTTAAACCAGGTAAGAGATAGGGGTGAGGGGTGGATGTCATTTTCACCTGGTATATATTCAGCAGGGAGAGTAAAACAAAGCTGGATTTGGTCTGTATAATGAAATAAAATGAAGGTATTGGTGACAAGAGGTAATGTAGGAAAGATGGGATGCAAAGAAGGGTGACTAACCCATTTGAAAAACTACTTCAGGTCAGCCAAATTTGCTTATTACAATTAATATGCTTGATTTATAAAAGAATAGCAAGTTCAGGTAGAATAGGAAATTGCACAAGGCCTCAACAGAGAGGAGCCATTGGTGGTTGAGGAGAGAAATTGAGTGCATAGTGATAGCAAGGATAAACAGGAGGAAATGAATGGATAGAGAGGGATGGAGGCTGAGAGAAAAAGAGAAAAAGGGAGGTATAGGGTCATCACGGTATTGGCTTCTCTCCTTTGCCTGCCCCTCCTGCTCAACCTCAGGCCCATTAAATATACTATAACCTTTGCTACATCTGTAATGTGGCATCTCAGCTCCCCTTCCACCCTCCCCTGGGATACCAGGATAATCTCTGTTAAGCCTTCATGAGAGAGGGATTTTATCCCTCCACTGACAGATAGAGAGAGACAGAAAAAGAGGGAGAGGGGAAAAGAGCTGGCTACTGGAGGATAACGACATAGATAATGAGTTAGCTGTCAAAAGATTTTTTTCTTCCTCTCCTTCCTCTCGTCCCTGTTCCTTGACTAGCCCAGCTGCTATATCATTTGCAAGTTGCTTTGCACAAGCTTAATATCATTTTAAGCAGACTGTTCCGTATAAAGAATGACAGTAATACTGTATGTGAGTACCTTTTTTTTTTTTTTTTTTTTTACTGGACCAGATGATCATTACATTTGTTATTTTGTACAGAAAAACTGTCATTTACAGAAATGCTAAAACTGTCTCAGTTTGATGAATGTTTGCATCTCTGTCTAATCAAACTCCCAGAAACTGCACTGGGTTCTGTTATTATGTGTCCAAAGTGAGACCAAAGTGTTCAACTCACTAATTGTTAATATGCATTATGCTCAGTTTAGTGTCACAGCACATCTATAAGAAAACTTGTCATAATATGAAAAGTTTATTGAAGGATTCTGTGTCGTCAGTTGCCATCTAAGACAAGTATTGTTTTGCTTTAGGGAACTGCTCACTTTCTTGTTTAGAATGAGACACTAGGATCAATATTACTCTCATCTCTGTATAAAAAAATCAAAAGCTTGGGTCAGGTTAACTTAGCTGAGCATAAAGACTTGAGACAGAGGTAAACAGTTAACCCGAACATGTTAAATCTCACTTAACCTCACTGTTCATAAGGAGTTTGCTAGAGGTAGTTTAGTCTTAGCCGTAATAGTATAATGACTGTATCTCTTTATTTAGTAAACAGACAGGAAAGTTGTAGTTATCTCCTCATGTAACTCTTGGTAATATAGCAATAAACAGCTCTCAAAATTATTCCTTTAATTTAAATTCTGAAAGAGTGTAGATTTAAGCAGATATGTGTGCGAGAATATCAAAATAATTTATCAGTTGTAGGTATAAAGAAGAAACACATCAACACAATCTATCACACAAACCAAGCAGTGGGAATGTTGCATTTCATTTGAGGTTGATTTGGAGAAACAAAACCAAATTACTTTTTGTTAAAGAAGCAAACTTTTTTGACAAAAACAAACTCTGGAGGCTAGTTAGGGGTATATATAAATATATATATATAGCTGTCTTTATTCATGCATGGACAGTTCACAAGCAAGCAGTGTCTCAACAAGAAGACTGTTAGGTACAGAGATAACAGTTATGACATGATTTGTAGCAGTGTAACATGAACTTTTTGACCTTAGCTACAGTAATGAGCATCAAGCTCCAAAATATAAGAAATAGCACAGAAGATTCTTTTAAAAATGTGATGGTGAAAAATTTATGTTTTTACTGCAAATTCGGCAGCATATAGACTAATTTGCATGTATGTGTTTATGTATGAATGTCTTTATGAATATATGTGTGTTAAGGAATGTAATGTTTGTAGTTTATCACTTAATGGTTGCGTATTTTACATGATTTTCTTGTTTATAATTGGCATTGATATTGTTTTGTTAATTATTGCATTATGATTATGAGTATATTTTCATAAACATAAATTCCTTTAATATTAAAAGTCATAAGGTGCTCTTATATTAAATGTGCATTGTCCCTGGCTTTTACTAATGACATGAAATCACCATAGTTTATCTGTTCTCTCATGTTATGCACAAGGCACAGTAAGCTACAACAACTGCATTATGATGCTGTCAATAGCTCCCAGTCTTGTATCGAACTTGTGTTACCAATTTCTGACAGGACTATAAATTGGTCAGCTACCTGTATGTCAGCTCACATCATTTTCACTCTTCTTCCTATTTGCTCTGATCAGCACTGCAGTGCTCTGTAATGCACAATGCAATTTAAAGCATGTAGGAAAAATCCAATACCTGTCAGTTTAATTTTGCTGCTGCTTTCTGTCACTCAGCCACTAGTTACAGTATGAAATGCATTACATAGGGGTAAGAGCATACACACTAACTGACAAAGAACTTATGAAGCCTGTGTGTGTGTATATGATTGTGTGAAGTGTGCTTTCTGACTTTTTCACTTATACTTTTTGATTCTAGTAACTTATGAGTGAAGAGGAAAAATGTCAGGGTAAAAAGATAAAAAAAAAAGCAAGAAAGAAAAAAAACAGACAAGACAACTGTGTTTTGCAAGCTGTGCCTTCATTGTGCACAGTTCTTTGAAAAGGGAGACCATAGTCGGGTCAATGTCAGGTCAACGCAGCAGCTGTTTGATGTTGACAAGCTCGACAAAGACATAACTCTTACTACCAGTGAGCCATGTCATGGGTAAGACCCTGCAGACACCTTCCGTGCCAGTAAGACACACACGCTGGGACAAAAGCCCTGCAGCTGCAGCCAAACACAGTGGCCAGAGAAAGTGGGCGATAATACCAGTGGCAGTGGAAGCCAGTATGACAGGTGGGAGTGTATGGAGCTCAATTATGAGGGAGTAGTGCAGGGAGTAACATATATGGGGCACACACACACACACACACACACATATACACACACGCGCACATTTTTCACATCCCCTATCTCCTGCTATATTTGGGATTGTTATCAGATAAAAGATCAGAAAATGTAACAGAAAGAGGATTTTTATTATTTTAGAATTTGTGCCGCAGGGTACATTTCTCAATCAGGGACACCAGCGGGGGAAAGTTGTGCTCCCCAATGAAAGATCAGTTGCATCACCGCTTATGGATTACAGAAGTGACATTTACCTTTTTTTTTTTTTTTTTCCCCTTTGCTTGCCTATGTTTTCTTTTCTCTTCTGGTGTTCCGCCTGTTAAATGCACTTTGAAAAGATTTTTTTTGTAGCTTCCCTCTCTGTGTTGGAGACAAAATCTTGAGTGCATCATAGGCTGATGATTAAAAGGACTTATTGGTTTATTTAATTGAAAGAAAAAAGAAAGATTAAGGAAAGAATATGTTTTAATTGCAGATATTGTTTTTGTTGGTTAAAAAAATGCAAAAATCCTTAGGAATTTCAAGCTTTAAAATATCTTGAGAGTCTCTCCTTTCACCTAGAAGCTTGCCAAAATAAATAAATAGATAAATAAATAAATGGAAAATAAACCAGAGCTGCTTTATGCTTTACTCTCTGTCACAGAGAAGAACCTTTTCTCACATTATGAGCAGCTCTCAAGACGTGTCTGTTTTCGGAGGCCAGCTGGTACTGCCTTCTTGGCAAAGTTAGTAGTGTAAGCATTCAGCCTACAGGAGATGAAAACATGACTTTATTAGAATTCACAACAACCAGTGTGTGTAAGATAGAATTTCTCCGACCTCATTTAGGAGCAGGGTTTTCCATTAGTCAAGTGTTGTTGCTGCTTGCTTAACCAAGGGGAAAATGGGTTTTTAAAACTGCCACTCCTGAATATGCTCTGTGCGTGTGTATGTGTGTGTGTGTGTGATCGTGTTCATATTTTTGTGTGCACACGTACATCTCTGAGGTGACTGCAATGTGAGCTTGTGAGTACAGGTAGTGTTGTACCAGAGTGCACAGAGCAATGGGCCACTGTCTGTTGGATTTAATGCTGACAGGAGGGTTCAGCCTAAGGATTTGACAGTCACCGCGTTCTATGTTAAAGCTATAGAGCCACCGTCGGGCATGAGAAAATGAATTTTAAATAAATTATTCTAAACCTCAAACGTTCTGCACATGCCTGCCAACATTAGGCTGTGAAAGAGAGGGAGATTCTCCGAGGTATTTGCAAATGGCCCACACTCAACACCCCCACCCCTATATATCCCTACACCACCATGGAATTAATACAGGCTGTGAAAGTAAAATGACTTTCAATTAATCTTAAATTCACTTCTATCATCGAGCACATATTGAGTGAGGTGTGTATCTGTGTGTGTGTGTGTGTTTGTGCGTATGTGACAAATCTCTGAAGATAAACGTGCCAGTATTAGGGGTTTCCTGCTGTGCCGGTATGACTTGTTTGTGTTTAGCAGAGTTAGCATGTTGGGGAGTATTTGTTTTTTTCCTACTGCATTAAAATCAGCTAGACACATCTTATGAAAACACCTGATTATAAAAATGAGGATAGCAGTTAATCAGTTTTTAGAAGGCTATTCTTTCCTCCTGTGAACTTTTTCATCCATTTCCTGTCTGAAGGTCCTTTGCCTGACTTCCTGCCCAGCCTGATCTCCTATTTGCAAAGTTTACTCTGCAGTGCAGAACAAACTGCTGCTTCTGGCAGGTGTATTTTAGGTAGAGTAAAACAAATGTGCAGGTTAGTTTGTGTCTGTTCAATAGCATTGTGTGTCACTGTGTTGTTTAACAACCTGCCAGTTTCATCCTCCTCCTTTAGCAAAGGTGTACACATTTCAAGTCGTTAGTAAGGCAAGAGATGTAGACATGAGCAGGAACAAAGAGGTTTCCTTAGAGGGGAGAAGAAAAGAGGAAACCTGAAAGCTGTTTTTGTTAAAATGCAGGCACCAATAATCATTCTGTCAACAAAGTCTGCATGGCAACTTTTCAAGGCAAGTCTCATCACCATTAGCAGTAACTCTTTTAAAAAACACACCTGCCAGTCAATGGGGAAATGCTCTACAAGTTACTAAAAAACTAAGCAAACAAACATCATAATGACAGACACACTGCATACGTTCATGCAACATACTTTGAGCTGAATATGCACAGTAATTCAGGAACAGCCTTAAGCAAACTGGAACAGGAGATCACAACAAGAATGAGACGAGCAAACGGCTGTTGAGGGGTGGGGGGGTGGGTGGGGGGGAGACCAACCCACTAACACAAACTCACGCACCCTTCAAGATGAGTATCATTCTGAGTCTCAGTCTCACCGGAACAATTAAAGTGTAAGGGAAGGCTGAGTTCCTGTCAGCATGTCTTCACTGAGGATTAATTAATTCTACTATGGTATGTAAGGATTGCAGCAAGAGAAAGAAGAAGGGGTGTAAATGAGGAGGAAAATAGTTTTGTCACAACTTTACGACAACTTTAATCAACATTGAAAACACTTTAGGGTAATGTTGTGTCACTTAAATATGACACTTTGGCTGAATCACAGTTGGTACATTTCATGTCCTCAGAGCAAAAGCAGCTGTTTTTAATTTAAAAAAACCAAAACATTTTGCATTGCACATTCAACAGCTCTAACCTTAAGCTTTCTTAGGGATTAGTTTCCTCACAAAATTATATAAATAATAAAAGAAATCATTAAAAAACTGTAATTTTTTATGCAATCTTAATCTATTGGCAGATAGCTTTGATTACATTTCCATGTAAAGGCCACCAATCACATTCACCAGTTACAGGGGTCACGATCGTAGCCACCCTGTCTCTACTCCACAGTTGCCTTATGATGCAAATGGTTATGCAGGTAAAAAATGAATGTGCAAAACCAGCCACCCACCCCCTTTACCAGAACCCCTTCGCCATGCTTTATTTTTAGCTTAGACACTGACAAACAGTGTTAGAAGAGCCCAGTGCTCAGTCAGACAAATAGTAGCTTGTATTTTAGAGGTGATTTTTCATTCCACAGGTGATCTATCATGTCTTGTAACAATTCTAAACAAATTTCACATAGATAAAGAAATAAGAAAAGTTTTTTCTTAATATTGAACAACTTTCCATATGTTTGGATGTCCACAATTTTTTAAATTATATTGTTTTTGGTCCCATTCAGACAGATATCCACCCAACCTGGTACATATTGAGACAGGTACACCTTTAACTCAATATGGGGCAGGTTTGATACAACATCTGACAGAAGACTGTGATTAGTCCACATTTGAAAAATCATGTATCAGATATTTCACAGCATTGATTGGCTTTTTTGCAGGAATCTCAACAGGCTCGCTCAAACTCAGATCTCAAAAACTCAGATAAAACTGTCAAAACTAGGCCGAACTGATCAACTACGTATCAAGATTTTATTCCTGGATCACCAATTTCTCATCTAAAATGTTTCAGTAAAACTAGTGTAATGTAAACTGAGAATTTTTTTGACACAGCTTCCATTTATTTGCAGCAAATAAAACCCGGTAATGCCCCAACTTGCATGCATCGCTCAGCACTACATCACATGCTTTGTTATTTTTGTCAGTGTACAGTGACATTACTTATATAAAGCATGGTTTAAATTTGATCATTTCAGCAATGATAATCGATTAATACAAGCTTCATTATATGATACAGAGAAGTCTGTTCTGTATTATTACACATGCATAACTCTCAAAGTACACACACTATGCAAATATATCAGTATTTAATTTGGTTCTACTAAAGTATAGAGAAGAAATATAATTTTCCATCTATCCTCATGTGAAACGTTCACTTGCTGTAGCTTATGCAGTAGCGGTGTATTTTTTTTTTCCTTTAGCCTTAGGCTTTCAGCAAAGTTTGCTCAACTTTTTTCTGCTGTCTCCCTCTTTGTATCGGAAATGAAAGCAAGCGCGGACTTGGGTTTTCTCAAAGTATCATGGGATTGTCTGTGCAAGTCTTTTGTACTTTTCAAGCAGCCCTCGTCATCTCAGTCTCTCTCTCTTTTAAAAAAAACCCTGTTGCTTGTGCTCAGACTGCTGTACAGTAGATGTATGTGTGCGAGTGTGTGTCCATGAATAAGTACATAGGGTCCTCAGTGAGTGCACAGTACATTGTGTAGCCAAAATGTGGTGTTAAATAGCACAAGCACAAGGTCTCATGAACAAGTGTTTTTTTTCTAGGCTTTCTTTTATACACTCTTTCTATCCATCATATACTGTGATTCTTTTTCATATCTAAACTTTAATATTTTTCAATGCACATAATAAAAAAAACTACTATCAATTACTGAGATATCAGCAGTTTAAAACCTGTCTTGAACCTTCTGAAAAAAAATGTGGTTTTCAAATTTCTGTCAAAGTACACACAAGTCATTGCTGCACTTTTTAGAGCCAGCAGAGCCATACAAGACTGCAGGTTTTTTCAAGCTAGCCAGTCACCCAAACTTAAAGTGAGACTAAGACTAAATGATTTTTTTTTTTGACCAGATATATCTCTCATTTACTTTGGAATTTTCTTTTTTTGCCTGCTTTTGTTCCCTTTTTTAGGTATAATTTTGTTCAGGCTGAAGCAAGAATTGTCCTATTGCCTAATGGGTTTCATTGAATAGGATCCCTAGAACAGGCTGGCAGATGGAGACCTGCTACTTGCTTATTCAGAACTCAAGGATTTTGACAGTCAAGGTAGTCTGGCCTATTAATAAGATAAATTAAATTTAATGGCTTATTTTTTGGCAATTTGTTAAACATAAAAAAATTCTCTCTCTTTCTCTCTGTCTGTAAGTCCATATTTACTGTTTGTCTGAATAAAAGTTGGTATTGTACAGCTGAAGGAGGCATTAAATGGAAACTCTTTTCAACCTAGAAAGCAGTTTTCCATGTTTTTGCATCTCAGATAATAACTAGGACAATAGTGTTGAAAAGTGGTCCAGTATTGAGCAGAGAACTACAGCCAGCAGATGGTTTGGTCAAAATAAACCTAAATTCATGTTAAAATGTCGGGACTGGAGCAAGAGGGAGGTGGGGCCATGAGTGAGGCATCGAGGGGAAAACAGCTTCAAGAGCAGGAAAATTTGATAGTGTAAGGGTTTATTTTGACAAAACCAGAGTGGTGATTGTCAGAAGAGTGGAAAGACTAACCAAGACAGCTTGAGGGAAATTTATGTTTTTCTGTTCTGATCTGTGAAGTAAAACGTCTGTTTTTTTCAATGGAATTTGGTGGCTTTGAGGACAGCCAAATAACAACTGTTTCTGGTTAAACAAAAATGATCTTATTCTTTAACAAAAAGGGTCTGTCTCTATAAAGACCCTTCTCTATAATGTTGTCAGACATTTATAGTAACAATCTGAGCCTGTCAGTAGCAAAAAGAAGCACTTTTAGTCGAGTATATTGACAGTGTGCAAATGCTTCAAGGATTAGATTGCAGTGTGTTTTGAGCTGCCAGCTGCAGGGCTTTCGCTCAATACTGGACAATTTTCAAAAATTGTTGTCCCCATTGCTCACTACAAAAAACATAGGAAAATAGGGTCCTTGTGGGAAAATATTGAAATTTCCCTATAAGCAGGTACAGCTACAAAATCCAGAGATAATTTGCAATGGAGGTCAGCTATATAAAGTATAAAGTATTTGATCCACAAGCTGTCTTTTTAAAGGGAGCCTTCATATGCTTGCATACATGTTCAAACACAGCACACACACACACGCACACCCATACAAGCCTTTATGGCCAACAGTGCACTGTCGGTTGTGGCTATCTAAAAGGGGGCTTGTATTTCCGGTCACTGTA
>JAPZDV010000006.1:11939235-11952312 GCA_029814665.1 Acanthurus lineatus
ATAACATGTTTGCATACACACACACACTTTATATACATACATGTTCAAACACAGCACACTCACACATACCCACTCACACACACACACACACACACACACATACACACACACACAAACATTAGTACACACACGCTCAAACACTAATACATACTGTGCACACTAATTGCACTTGCTCTTGCAAATTTACATGCACACAAACATTCAGATGCAGATTTCCTAAATCACTTGCATTATATGTTAGATCTTATTGAAGGATCTCATGCAAATTATTGAATTACTTACCTATTGAGCATATTATCTGAAAAAAAATAATAAATTGATGCAGCCCACAATTAAAGACTGCTTGACAGTGTTGACTAGATTTTGTGCACAACTGCATGCACTTGAATGTCTTTGGGTCTATGCCAGAGCACACAGCTAATGGCTACTAAGTAGTTTTAGTACAAAATATTCTTTGTGTCTTTAGACATAATGGAAAGGGTCCAAAAAATTCCTTCTAACACACATCTGCTTCACCCATTTTGAAGCACAGCCATAATACAATACAAGAGCAAACACCACAAGAAATGTACAGGCTGTTAAAAAAAAGGCCTGAGGATGAATTTTATGAAAAATAAAAGAATTTGGATAAGTTTCAGCAAGTTAAGATGTGGATTAAAATCTGATCAGATTCCACCATTCAAAAAAATCATAGTCAACAATAAAAACTGAAAAGATGTGGTAAGTATAATGGATCAATGTCAAGTGACACACAAAAATTCAGAGGTCAGGAAAGACTACTGTCGAGAGATTCTGAGTTACAGTACAAAATAATGAAGAGAGAAAAGGCAGGAATTGGGCTAGAGGACAACCTTGACGTTAAACGGGAGAAATCGGACATTGGATGATGAAGTAGTGTGTCAGCAGGTCAACAATGTACAAAGTTGTGCTATTGTTGGAGTCCCAGAAAATAAAGAGGTTCAGGCTGTTCCTGCAGTTGAAGGTGATAATCACAAACTACCACGAAACACTGGATTGTTTCAGTGCATGTGAACAGAAACGCAGAGCTATTTATCTGCCAACAGGACGGCATGAACACCAACACATGAAATGAAGAACCAGCACTGCATTGGTTATATTTAGCCTAAAAAATATTGTATCAGGGTTTCTTCGTTTAATATACTGTTTTAATCACAAGCAATTATGCATAATAAAATTGAGTTATAAATCAGCAATATTTATCTACTTAGTATTTTCCCCCTCTTTTATTTTATTTTCTCCTTAAACAGAAAAGGGCAGTCTTCAAGGATAGAATTTTGTAACATGTAGTAACTTTTTTTTCTTAGAAGCTAAACTTGAATGTGCAATAATTTGTATTTCTGACCTTTGAATCAGCCTTCTGGTGTTAGAAGCAGCTAAATATGTAAAGAACACAGATCAAACGATTTAATCAAATGCTTTGTTACAGATAATTACAAAATTACAGAGTAAAAAAAAAACAAGCTTGCTTGGTTTAAAGTTGAGTCTATTTTCTGTTAAAGGACATTTTTTGTTTCATTTAGCTTTAAGATAGTTAGTGGAAGCTTAATGAATACCAGATGTGTTTGTCTTCATTAGTTCTCAAGGACAAGGTAGTTTGATGCACTAAATGTGTGTGCATGAACATGATGAGTTTGTGTGTGTTTGTGAGTGGGAGTGTGAAATACATGTTCCTGGCTTCAGAGCCAGAGCTTCCTGCTTATTGAGCCAGCTTCACAAGAATATCAGTATGTAGACTCCTTGATCGATGGGACCATGAACTCTGAAATAAAAAAGGAATCCCATGTCAAGGTGGACTTCTTCTTTAATATTTTATTGTTTTGATCAGCGTCAAAGCTTGTCTTTGTTAGAACATTTCTTAGCACCTACTTTAACAAACAAAGAAAATCTGTTATTTGAGGTGAAAGAGAGAAGGAGAAAAAAAATATAGAAAGGAACTGACACACCGACAGCTCGCAACACTGTATCTGTGTGTGTTTGTGTGTATCCACATCTGTGTGTTTAGTACCCACTTGTAGTGTTGTCAGGTTGATGCCCCAGGCGAGTTATTAAGCAGCAATCCTGGTGCCTCAGGCCACTGTAAGACCTTTACTGTCTCATAATGCAGCTAGGGACTGTGTGTGTGCGTGTGTGTGTGTGTCTGTGTGTGCGTGTTTGTGTGTGTTTGTATGTGTGAATAGATCTATGCACATGTTAGTAGTGACAACTGTGTGTCATTTCATTTGTGTATATCTGGTATAGTGAGGAATGGTCACACAATAGGAGGAGAGAAGGTGGGTAAAAAAAAGAGGAGAGTGAGAGAGCTTCGGATAAAGAAACGTGTAGCTGTGGTTACACAAACGAAGGATTCTCTGGAGATAGTCATGTCTTTGCTCTCAGCGTGTGTTTGTCCTTATCAGGTGGGGAATACTTCTTTTTTTCCCCCCTACCTCACTTCAGAGCTTGCTTAGATTTGTGCATCATATTAGGCAAGAAGTGATAAGTCCCCTCTATCAGAATATTTCAGCAACGTGTCTATTGTGTGCCAGACAGCTGCTGGCACATCAAACCTATTCTAGGGCCCCTCAAGCTATGTTAACAAGTTTACAGCACGACTACAAGTGAATGTGCTGGATGGATGTTCATGTGTGCCTGCATTGAAGGGGAGGCGCATCCATATGTGTGTATCGGTGTATTATCCCCTGACCTGCAGTAAATGCTGTGAAATTGTTCAGGTCAGAAATATTTACTAGCCTGCTGTAAATGTGTGTGGGCATGTGTGTGTGGGCGTGTGCACGTGTGTGTGCGCCCTCCTCACATCCACGTTCCATAGCTAAATATTATTGCTTGAGTCAGAGATTACACTCTTTATATCCCTATTACCAGCTGCTCTCTCACATTCCCTGCTTCTCCCTCCACCTCATATTCATTTTCATCTCTCCATCCACTGTCTGCTTTCATACGTCTTCGTCTTTCACTAGTATCGCTCTACCCTTTTTAATTCTCCGCTTCTCTTGGGAAGCACTGGAGTCAGGGAAGGGCTTAAACATCAGGGTAAACGGGGTGATATTGCATTTTGACACGCCTCATAATATTTCCCCTTCAATTTCACTGCTTGGCGAGGAATGTGGGACTTTCTTCCCCCGCTGCATCTCCTCCTCTCACCCTGTCTCCTTATCTTGCTGTCATAATGTGGTGCAGGTGGAAAGGCGTAGTGGCTGAAGAGATTGCGCTATACCTTCCATTTCCCTTATTTTTATTTATTCATTTATTGAGTGCTCTGTGTACAACAAAAGCCAGCTACGACATTATAAGGGGGATGGGAGAGGAAAAAATAGGGGACAAGGAGACAGTGGGAGATTATTCATGACAAACTGAGGTAGCACTGCACGGCCAGCGAGGGTCAGGCAATCTCATTTTCCAAGTTAAACTTTAGCTCAGTCTTGCATTGGCCCCTGCTTCAAATGAATTTACTCACCATTGATCATTTGGCTTCCCCCCAGCCTGGGAAAGACATGCACACTCAAACATGTACATTTACACAGAACAGGCTGTAACAGTTATGTCACAGCTTATTTTATATGATTTAAAATCTTTCAACTCAAAGCATCCAGTGTAAAATCTTTGTGATATTCCCTTTCAATTTGCTTTGGTTACCATGACAGATAAAAGTGGCAAAGCTTAACTAGCCTGAAAATGTGTTCAGAAATAAATTTAGGTTTACTCATTTGTGTGAAAGCAAGCAATTTTTCATTATCCCTACTGTTTGTAGCCCACAAACAGAGCTATTTAACATGCTAACATGAAAATCATTACACTTAACTGATGAATTTATGCAATATGTGTTAGCAGACCTACAACACGTGCTGCATTGTATACAAAATAATAAATAAAATTGCTGTCATCAGAGTTCATAACACCACCAAACCTTTTTGCTGGTTTAATTTTTTATTTTTTTCATAGGATACTTAAAGAAGCAGTATTAGCTTGATGTATCTGATGTTTTACAGCACAAATAAATTAAAAAAGAAATTGCAAGTTGTTCAACAAATTGACATTAAATGAAAATGATGGCAGAATCAAGCAGTTTATCTAGTAAAAAAAAAAAAACTTCCATGCTGTCAAAATTGTTGAATCCCCCACAAAACTTTAGGGACAAGCAACAACTCTTAAGCTTGCTTAGTCACCCAAAGCATAGATTAGAGGAGACATTTTGTTGCAAACTAATCTCCTCTCAGGTCAGGTTTAGGCTCTTTGTGCCTGCTGCAGTTTGCATGTCCAAAGATCCACTCTAAGGGTTGACGGCTCTGCACAAAAAAAATATTTATGTAAGTTTATTATGTATCTTCATAGCAAATCAAAATGAGTCGGTGCAAAGGAATACTGTTATAGCAGAGTAACTTCAAACAGCGCTGGCATTTAAACAAGATGAAACCAAGTTGTTTGTGTTTGTTTGCTTTTTGTATAATGATGCCCTGCAGTTATCTTCTACAGAATCATTAATGTAAATCCATTGATTTCTGGCAAAACATTCTGAATAAACTGTAAATATCTTATGGAGTTTCTCAGGGTAATCCAATAAAATCACTTTATTTTCAACAGAAATTGAATGTAAACAACATAGATACTTTTAACATAGCAACATGCAAATTATCGCTGCTTCCAAAGCACACACACCAGTTATTTAAAGTGAAAAAATCCTCTTTTGCCATTGATTAATCCCCCACAAAAAACATCACTGTAATTTGAAATGACAAATTTATTTTTTTTTACATTAAATGACAATAAGAATTATTCCTTTAAAATGACTTAGATATCACTCTACACCTTTATCCTCAGTTTCGAGTTATTCTTTTAATCAGTAAATGTTCAATTATTTGAGTGCTTTTATCACATCTATTGTATTTTTCTATATTTAAACCCATTACAGCACAAAAACAAAATTCACATGAAAAGGTCCAAATAAACTGTGTGAGAATGGTGGCACAGAAGGAGCCAAATCACTGGCTGCAACAGACAAGAAGTTGATGGTGTGTGTCGTTCACCTGTCGCTTTTTGTGGCTGCAAGACTTACCAGCCAGCAAGCATGATAAGTAACACAGATCACACACACTTTAAATATTGTGTGAACAACAGGTGCATGTTGGGTTTGACTGAATCCTAAAAATGTTCACTGTGGGTGACGTGTGAGGCTTTTCTGCTGTTATGGACAATTTCTGTCACAGTGTTTAGACTCAAAATGTTTAAAGCTTCAAAGATTCAGCGGGATGGAGAAGTGGACTGGTATACTGGGATAAACAATACAGTTTACCTGACCTATTTTTCACTTTTATTTGGGAGTCAACACAAACACTTTTACCTTTACTTTAGTAAATGTAAAGAAACTTTTACCTGAATATATACCTACCGCCCTTTACACTGCTTGTTAATATGTTAGCTCATATTTGCTAACTATATTAAGCAGCATTAGGCTTCAGTATTTTACTGTCTCAGATATTCAGTCCCTAATACAACATGCAGTCATAAATAAACAGCTTTGTAACTGAAAAGACATACTTCACATGTTATCGTTTTGAATATTCTGAAAGTTTGGCTTGCAAATGCGAAGCTAAAATTGACTCCTCAGAGTCGTCTCTGAAAACCACATCCCATAGAGTAACAAGACTGGTTCCTCAAGTATGTGACGTAAGAAACCCTGGCTGTCTTATCAATGATTAGACTGTCATTGGTGCATTGCAGTTTCAAGGTGGAAATGCTCTGCCATTGCGTTGATTGATAAGTTTGTTAATGATACGCCTTGCAGCACATACATTAAGTATCACCATATGGGCTTGTTAACAAGGTGCAAAGCCTGACTTTCATTGGAAGGTTGACTTCAGCAGAAAATTTATCATTTACGATTAAATTGCAGAGGTTTGACAGCAGCCAACTCAGTTAACAAACATTGAAAGGTGTCGGTGAACCATTTGGATCAGTTTTTGACCACTGTGGCTCGCCTGCCTCCCTCTCCCCACTGCTCTATCTACCTGCCTCCCTTGACTGTCTGACAGGCAGATGTTTGGGCTGTGAGGTGAGGAGGTGACTCCACTGGGAGCCCTCTCCCCAGTAATTGGCTGTCACACACAGCTTCCCAAAGTTGGCAAATCGGATTTCTTGGCATCCGTGAACATGGGGGGTAAGGCCAGGGATAATATGGCAAGGTGAAGGCTTTAACCGCAGGTGTAAGTGTGTGTGCTTAACCTCTCACTAGCACTTCTTTCCCTCACTCACTTATCTACCTCTTTACCTGTCTTTCTTTCACTCTATAACCTTCTCTGGGTCTAGAGTGAAAGATCTGGTACTCAGGTTAATGCTCAATCTGTGTTTTTCTTCCAGTGGTAACTTTATACCAGTCTACTAAAAGCTCACACTTTTTTCTCCTTCCCTATTTGTCACATTTTCCTCACACTCTCTTGACAACACATTGTTGATGTCCCAAACAATTGTGTTTTTTATTTGGTTTTTTGTTGTCTGTTTTTGTTTTGCTACTCCCCAAATGAGCAGTGGAGAGCAAGGTGCAGGGAGGGACGGAGATTCTTGAGTGGAAATGATTCAGCTGGGCAGACATACTGACTTATATCAGGAGTGGAAAATCATTATTCAAATCATGATTGAAATATGTATGACAAAATATGTAAACTACATACATTGTACTGTTATACTGTAATGTCAATTCATAAACCCCGGTGAAAGTGGTCTTTCTCTCTAACAGTAAATTTGAACAGCTGCTATAACACAACAGGTAGAGAACTTCTTCATCTTGCTATTTTAGTTGCACAGTAAGCTGTGTAATGAATGGTTGTGGATGTTATTGTTTTATGTAAAATTTTATGACATTTACCTGTGTTAAAAAATATTCAAATGGGGAACCATGAAAAGTCTCTAGTTCCGCTGAAGATCTGTAATGTTAAAACAATGTTTTAACTGTGCTGAAATGTATTAATTCAAAGAAACACACTCAGCCCCCAGAGTACTAAAACTGTACTTGGCTCTGCATATGCTCACCTAAAGTGTGGGCCTGGAGATTTCTGTTGGCAAGTCCACAGAGGGTTTCCTACAGAAAACCCTCACTGGGGCCCCAAAGGGAAAATCTGTTGCAGCCCCTGCATGGGCAAAACTGCTTTGGACCCTGCATGGACAAACCCAAAGGGGGCCCACGTGGGATTAGTGTGGGTTTGCCCCACAGTAAACCTACGCTTTCTCTAAGTGGACCTCCATGGGCATGTTTGCTTGGAAGGAGAAGCAGCAGGTAATGGTGTAACATCTCAATGGACACCTCTGGTAGGATTTACTCAGTCCCTCTTTCACTGCTTGGGAAAGTTGTATCTTAAACAGGAACATTTAAGTTTCTACTGTATCAACCAATAAATAAGAACAAACACGTGGGAAAAAAACAAAAAACAAAAAACAAAAACCAAGCACACAGTTCAAGACAGCTCAACCTGTGTTGCCTCAGCTGGGTATTTAAACCGCATCTGGAGATGCCAATTATGGCACATATCTTCCAGCATGTTGCTGTGGCAGCTTTCTCCTTGGATGGAAAGTGAAAACTTGGAGCAAGTGTCGCCCTGAGGTGGCAGGTAAGTAGGAGAAAGCAATATTAAAGGGGAAAGGTCTGCATAGCCCTGCCATATATACTGTATGTATGATCAGGAAGTCTTGTACAGGAAGACCTGAACATCCAACCCTGCAGATGACCTTACTCTTGCTTAAATAGCCAATGCATAACACTGTGTAAGGCATTAAGTAGCTTAGTTCATAGCTGCCACTTCTTTGTCGAACTTCTTTTAGTCTCCTCTGGAAATGTCCTCTTTTGACCTTCTCACTGAGGGGAAAATACATATAATCCCAAACAAACTGTGCAACACTAATTTGCCACAAGCTCAGCTTTTCTATTACAGTGAGTGGAGAGCTCACAGCTTCTACCTGAAACCTCTTTGTTATATGGACCTGAAAAGATTCAGCTGAGCAGATGACAATAATGCTGTCTCAACAGGCTGATCTCCTATAATTTTGAATAGCATATTCTCTCCTATTATTTTATTTATTCCCTTCAACTGAACAATATTGTGTCAGTGTCTGTTGTTTAGGGTCCTGCAGATAAAGGGAGGTGTTGGTGGGGCTCAGACAGTTCATTAAACGTAGCTCAATAAAGGAGAGAAAGAGAGGAAGGGTACAGCATGAGAATATGGAATGATATTTCATAATAAATAATATGTCAATATTAAATCAATTTGTTTATTTAAATTGAATATCAGGTTGGAAAATACTATGAACCATGCCCACTTTTGTCTTTCTCCCCAAAATATAGAAAATATTGTTGATTGAACAGATTCAAAAACAGATAGTGGCATTTTTATGCACCTTTAAAGAGTTGCATGCTTTTGTTACCTGCATCAATGACCAAAAAATGTAAAAAATGTAGATGAAAACAGGAAAAAGCCTAAACAAAGCCATGATTAAGTCACGAAGACCAGAGACGATCAGTGCTGTTGGCTCACCTTAGTTTGTGCACCATGTTTAGAGTGTTACCGTCTGACAGAAAGCCTTTTACATTTAAAGGAAGTAAAATAACAAAAGCTGCTGATGGCTGAGACGTGACACTGAAAAGAATCAAAAATCAAACTCAAGTTCCCGTCTTGTTTGGTGCTCCCCAGAGACGAAGATTCTTAATAAGTTTATATTGCTTGCCTGAGGCTTAGCACCAACAACAATGAACTGCTTTATAATTATTGAGTTGCAGAAAATTACAGGACGTCCAGTGTTTGATGCCGTTAATTAGATATCAAGCAGGGCTCAGACTACCGGGGGACAAGAATATCTATAGTCAAGTATCATCAACATAATTATGATATTGTGTCAGTGGATTGGCATATCCCCTTTATAACTACCAATTGGAGCACTCTGAGCTAAATGTGTTTGACAGCTTTGCCCCTTCTGTCACAGGAAACAGTCAATGCATGGATTTTTTTAGTCCATATAGGAAAAATGAAAGCACTTTACACTAAAGCTTGGTAAAAACATGTTGTCACAACAAAAATAAAACAATCTTAAAACAACTCAAATATAACATGTCTCTTAATCAAAACTATGAAAACAAAAGATGTTATTTAATGACCTGAAGAAACATGAAATCATGGCATTTTTTATTTGATTTTTAAACAGCCACTGCAGATGAAAATATATTTATTACCAGAATTTAGCAAAAGGAGACAAAAATAAATTTTTATTTGGAAAAAAAGGGGATTTTTCTGATTGTCAATATTGTTTCAAACATTTGGTATAATATAAGAATACAGCTCAATAAAATATAAAAAACATAGAGTCTTTTGGACAGTCAACACACTACAACTGTTGCCTACATGGGAATTTTAACAGGTTTTTTTGAAGTATGAAAAGAGCCTTCGATCTTTCTCATGAGGAAATCAAAAAAATCCATAATTCTTAGATTATATTTGAGTCACATTTTCAAAGCAAACTTTTGTGTTGGTAGTTCACATTCAATGTCAACTTTAAGTCTGTGTCTTATAGATCCCTTGTAGATCAGCAAGAGTTCTGGGAATTTCATAGGCAACAAGAGGCCAGCTGCCGTTGTGATTGGATTTCATGCAGCTCTGCTCATTCTGTTGTGTTGAATTTTCTCAGAAAAGCCCCCCCTCCACTCACCACACAGACATACACACACGCAAACACACACACACACTGTGGTGTCCAGACAGGAAGAGAGCGAAATCTCTTTTAATTTCCACACAGCTCCTGTGTCCAGACTGGCAGACTATCTTCTGCTTCAGGGCAGCAGAAATAACGTTTCATGGATAAATACTAAAGATGATTAAAGGTTGTGTCAATGGGACGGTGTGACAAAAAAATCTGAAATGGTGTGAAATACAGTAAGTCTCAGTAGCTTTCAGAAAACCCTTCATATAACCACCACTTCACAAGGGCAAACACAAAAGGACTTTATCTTATATGTAACCTTTATTTACTTGGCTCTCTAACTCCTCAGCAACACAGAGTATTTGAGACAGACCCAACAGGACATAATAATGAGATCATACACAATAACATGATATATACAATTCAAAGCAACAGGTTAGTACTCGGTAATTATGGCTGCTTTTATCATTCATTTGTTAAGGACAGAACTCCCAGTGTTTGTGAGAATGAAAAACCAAAAACCAGAACAAACAGTAGGCCTTCTTAAATTTTGAGCCAGTAAATAAATCAGGCTGTTCCAAAGAGAATGAACTGGCAGCTTTCCCAATCTACTCTCCGTGGAGAGGCTTCATATTTTACATCTTGATACTGGCTCAGGTATTTTTTTTTTATTATTTTTTTTGGGAAAGGTGACCGTGAAAGCACAGAGAAGGACCACCTGGGGCTATGAGTGTATTTTCTGGTTGATTGTGTGACAGATAGTGTGCTACAGACAAGAATAATTTATTTGCAAGCAAAATGTTTCAATTGAAAAAAAACTAATTTAATTCTTGTCAAATGGATCTTATTATAATATTTTTTCCTCTCGGGACTTTTAAGTGCCGTTTGCACTGGTCATTTTTATGATTATGTAGCCAGTTTTACAAAATGAGGAACTTAAATCTCTGCAGGTTAAATGCTCCTTGATCTGTCGGTAATGCCTCAGGGCTCCAGCAGGGGGAATTGTGCTCCTCTTCTTCATTCAATTCATACAGACGGGCGAAGGCGAGAGCTGCGTCAAGTTTTCTCCAATCTTTCCTTGTTACTTTTTCACCCTGTTTAAGGACACGAGTGCAAGCAGCACTAAACCTCATTTAAGTGGAGAAGTCAACAATTGCCTGCAGAAGCCAAATTTAAGTGGTCAGAGTTAATAGTTTTTTGTTTTGTTGTCTTCAAGATGTTTTTCCAAGACTTATAAGACTAGTTAACTGAAAAGCCCCATAATAAAACCAACTTACTATTTACGTGTCCAATTTAATAGAATCTGACTAAACTAAATACCCTTGGAACTCTAACTACAGTTGTGTCCAGGCTGCTCTGTTTGCTACTTTATTCCCTCTTTCTTTTTTTTGTCTTAATATTTTATGCAACATCCTGCATTTGTATCTGACGTTGAGCTGCATTCTTTTCTGAGCACCGCAGCAAGAAGACATTTATCTCTGTGATCAAGCAAAGACTCTCTTGGCTAGATGAAAGGACAAAATTTGAACTGGTTTGATAACACCAAAGGAGCCATCAGTAGACTGTGTCAGTGTGGGAATCCTTTAGCCCGAGGCTGTTCTGGAAACATGAACGCGTCCAAGTGGTAGCGCAGCGTTCAAGTGTGAGATAACCTGATGCAACTCAGCCCCTCTACGCTCTGCCTCAGGTGCCCACGTCCTTTCACGACCTCAGGTTTTACATTTCCCAGAAATTAGTGAAGTGATTTGTGTTAAGTGAGTGAACAAATCATGTTTACCAGACTCAAGTTAAAGCAATGCTCAGAGGAGGGAGCATCAAGCACAGGTGTGGCTGCAGAGTGAGACACAGAGAGAAAATGAAAGAAAATAAAAGAGAAGAGGGAACAGAGAGAGAAAGAGTAAGAGGGAGAGAGAAAAATAAGTGTATTTATGCTAGGATGCTGTCCTGGTATAGGCTAATTGATGCATATATCCTCAATAATGGTAAAAATTGATTCACATGTAAAAAATATGTGCACACAAAGACACACAAGCACTAAAACATTTATCAGCTGATAAATAAAGGAAATCTACACTATTCCCAACCCACTCTTTTCCCAAGGCTGGGTGTTTACACATTCACGAACATGTAAATTTGTGCACAGTGGAGATTTGACTTTGAATCCCTTTTCGCTAAAACTTTTTGAAACTTTAAAATGCAAAAGGTTTACAGGTTAATAATTAATAAGAGGCATGTGAAAAGGATAGCGCTTGTGGAAAATACTGCAGGTGAGAGTGAGGAGTATGAGGAGACTTCGGCTACATGCAGCTGCTAACGTGAAACTGTCAGCCGACAAGCTCCAAGGAATTGTGCCTCGGCCAGAGCTGGAAACAAACTCTTCTTCCCTCTATCGTCTTTCAGCAAAAGAACACCATCCTCAGCAGTTGTTCTGGGTGTGCATGCAGGGTGCTGGGAGAGCTGATCTCATTCAGCAGCTCACTTTCACTTGCTGCAAATGGAAAACAGAGATAAGATGAGTTAAGCTTCAGTAGTCTCACTATGTTAACAACCTTGATCATCTTCGATTATGATTGTAATTCTTCTCCTTTCTTTTTTTTTTTACATTCCTTCTATGGCACCGAAAAAACCATATGTCTCTCTTTCCTCTTTACCCTTTCTGTGCAACTTTTACACATCCTCTGGTCATTCATTTGCCTCCTCTCAAGTCAAAATGGGTGAAGGAAAGTAGGGGCCTTGTAACTGGAATAAAAGCCAAATCTTGCATCATATTTTAAGGAGGCACAAAGGATAGAAAACAGAAAAAAAGACTGAAAAAATAGTTTTTGAGATTCTATGCAGATCTTTGAGTTGACCGCAGATCAGTTTAGACAAGTATTAGAAATATAAACAGTCAAGAAGTAAATTTCAAGAGTGAAAAAACATCCAGTATGTGTAAGCTACGAACTTTACAAACAGGGAAGAGACTACAGTGGAGAGGACAATATTTCTTAACCAGATTCTGAATATTCATCTCGATTGTACGCAATGATCCCCTGAGCACATGCATGTAGTGTCTAGGTCATAAGCAGCAGGATTGTAGTGAATTGCAAGATATATTTTATGATTTATCTTTAAAGTATAAGCTTCTGTTTTATGGGTGTAATTGTATATGCTTTTTTTCACATTTTATGGTTAATACAGATTGAAGATTTTCACAGCTAAGAGAAAGCTCCAGGACATACAAATCATCTGAACTCAAAACTCTTTTTCCTGAATTTATAGGAACTCCCCACGCTCCGACTTCACCCTGATGTTCTGCTTGGTCAACAAACCAGTCCAATGCATAACACTTGAATAACGTGCATATAATATGTAGTGGCAGTACACAATATGCACAATGATTTT
>JAPZDV010000006.1:11954554-11999028 GCA_029814665.1 Acanthurus lineatus
GAAATATAAACAGTCAAGAAGTAAATTGCAAGAGTGAAAAAACATCCAGTATGTGTAAGCTACAAACTTTACGAACAGGGAAGAAACTACAGTGGAGAAGACAATATTTCTTAACCAGACTCTGAATATTCATCTCTATTGTATGCAATAATCCCCTGAGCACATGCATGTAGTGTCTATAGATCATAAGCAGCAGGATTTTAATGAATTGCAAGATTTATTTTATGATTTATCTTTAAAGCATGAGCTTCTGTTTTATGCGTGTAATTGGATATGCTTTTTTCACATTTTATTTGTGTGGTTAATACAGATTGAAGATTTTTACAGCTAAGAGAAAGTTCCAGGACATACAAATCATCTGAACTCAAAACTCTTTTCCCTGAATTTATAGGAACTCCCCACGCTCCAACTTCACCCTGATCTTCTGCTTGGTCAACTAACCAGTCCACTGTATAACACTTGAATAACATGCATGTAATATGTAGTGGCAGTACACAATATGTACAATGATTTTAGTCCTGTCTATTAAAAAAAGTGCCTGATTCTGACCCCAATCGACCCTCTTTTACATTCATCATCTTGTCGTGTCCTCTTCCTCTGCAGAGGTTTAACAACATCTTAAAGATAAATTAACACAGCTAACAATAACTCTACAAAATTACTCACATACTAAAATAAGTGGATGGAAATGGGCATTTATTCCCAATTTCTTTTGCTGTTTTTTTTTGCAAAATTCAGTTAAACTTTGTGCTACAGTTGGATGGGAACCTGGCCAGTGTATTTGTGCATGCTGTTTTAACAGTGACTCTGCACAGAGTTTTATGCATCCAGCTGCAAAAAGGTATGTTCATCATCTTCATCAGGCTACTCCCACTGGACTTTGAGCATTGCACCAGATGGCAAAATCACCCTGTTGCATCATCTGAAGTATAGCAGCAACAGCTTAATAGCTGCCTGTAGGACAGGTATCGAGCCAGCCTGTGGGAAAGACAGTAAATTATTAAAATGTCTTGTGAAAAACTTTGGAATGGTTTGTTCCAAGCTTTTGTCCATCATTCCTTCTGCTTTTGGCTAACGGTCTTCGATTTTTTTTACGCTGCTGTCAAAAGAAAAAAAGTAAAAAGACGAATGAGGCCCTATTTTTCTGCCAAGCCAGTCTTAATTTGACTACCTTTCTAGATTACATCAGGACTCTCAGAGAGTGAAGCCTGGATCAATATGTGGGACTGTCAGTTTTTAAAACCATAACTGGGTTCTTTCGTCTTCAATAAAGTGTATGAACTGTGATCATTATCATTTAGAAAATAATGAGCCATGCTTTTGGGATGTAAACTGTCTTTTTCAGTCAACTCTCTTTCAGGACGAAGCTCTTCATTGCAAATGTCCTCAAGAGTCCTGATGATGCTTTGAATAAAAAGGTCACTTTTACAGAAAAAGGCTTCGTTGCTTCATTTGATATTGTGTACATTTGTGATATGTGCATGTATTCAGCTTTTGTAAATATCTTTTGAATTTTAAATAAACAGTCTGATGGCCTTTTTACTCTTTGATTCTGTTGATTCTAAATTTCAGTGCAGCCATATTAGCAAAGGTTTCAGTTTTGAAGTTTTGAAATAAAGTAATCGCAGTTTCAGGGTCTCCCTTTGAATAAATAGAACATCTTTCTTGTTGTTGTTGTGTGTGTGTGGTAACAAATTGTATCAACATGTTCCTCTTCACAAAGATATGGCTTTTTTTTCTCCCTGATGGGCCACGTCTCTGATCTTTTTTATCTAAAAGTATACAGCCGTTGACCTTCACTGTACATTACGGTGATGCTATCTGATCTTCACAAGAAAATGTACTCTCGTCCAAAATCATTGTACACTGTTATTATCATAGGTGACATCTTTTTCCCCGTATCTCTAATGTGGGAGAAAATAAATCTCAACACATCTCAACTTGCTGCAATTCTGGACTGACATTTATGTTTGGTGGCCGTTTTTTTTTTCTTTTATTTGTGATCCCTGCAGATCCAAAAACAAGTTAGATGATGTTTTTTTAACTGTGAAGATGTATTGCATATAAAATTCTTAATCTAATATAAAATGTAAGTGATAAACATCAAAGGATTGAGTCATTGGTTAGGAAAATCAGAGTGATATTTGCTGAAACAAGCTGAGCAGGTGAAGCAGACTCGCCTGATGTGCAACAATCACAGAGAGAGATCACACTTTTTAGACCATACTAAATTAATTTTACTGAAAACTAATCTTGAATCAGAGAAGAACTCAGTCTTTGAATTGTTAAGACATCTGCCAGCAATGTTGCTTATTAATGCGGCGCTATTGTTTCCAGGGTTCCAATATTATCACTGCTGTGTGCATGTGGTTTCATTTGTCACATTATTAATGAAAAGTTTAGAGAAATGAGATGGTGGGAACATCGTGCCAGCAGATATTTGCTTTTTTTTTTATCAAAAGATGTGTTATTTGCTGCTTTTTGGGATAAAACAATGGTACCATTTCTGATTTTTTTGTGTTTGCTTGTTATAAGAAGATTGTTCTTACTCATTTCAGTTGTAATCTGTATGATTACAGAAGTAAACGTGTAAACTGCTGTTGGGAGACTGATGGATTGGATGATAGAAGAGGGACACCTGGGCTGATGGGTAGGTGTATAGAGGGGTTGATGGATGAAGTGTTGACCTTTGTGAATGTCAGTAACCATAGGTGTGTAATCCCAGCTCCCTTCTCACCCTTCATTTTGGAGACATTACCATTTCTAAAAATGCCTGCCAAGTGTTTACAAAGATCAAGATAGAGATTGACAGGAGTGATGCTGTTTGTGTTGCAGACATTGTCGTGGTCATGCTAAGTGCACTTCTGAGTTTATTATGCTTGAATTAACATGCTTAGTGCTTTCAATGGGATTTCAAATCACAGGTACTAACTACTGACCTTTATGTAGCCCATTTTCAAAGCCAAAACACTCTCTTTTTTCAATTTAAATGCTCAACACAGGATCCTGGATAATGAAGCATCTTGACATGACTGTGCACTTGTATTTTTTTTAAGGGTTTCTTTTGATAGAAATAGGCATGAAGTCTCAGCATAGTCATTATCAATTATTCATTTGGAACTGTACCTGTATTTCTGATGTATGTTTTCAATATTTTATTGTATATTTAATGTTGTTTACTGTCAACTGAAAGCTTTAAACAGCACACTAAATAAAGAGAATGCTGAATGTGTTTTTTTTCTTTTTTTAATCCTCTGACTAGTAGTCTCTTTAATTTTACTTTGGTGTACACATTTTTATTATATTGCAAAAATTACATTAGCAAGCAGCTGTAGAACTGTGTGATTGCTTATTTTTCCACTAATGCTAATGGCTCTACTGTAACAGCTCTGCAAAGAGAGATGCGGACGCAGAGGCAGAGCAGCTGAAAGAAATCAACTGTTTACAGAGTAAGAGTTTAAATTAGAGTTCGACAGCAGATAATCAGTCAGTGAGGACAAACTAAGCAGACGGGGGCAGGCAGGCAGGTGAAACTGGGGACTACCTGTGGTAAGAAGCAGTCAGGCAAGAAACAGAAAGGCTGGGATACTAAGACTGGGTAGTACACAAGACAAGCCATCAAATGACTAGAGAAAGGGGGCTGGGGCTCTTTTATTTTCTGTTGTTGCCTCCTCCTGTCCTCTCTCCTCCATCCTCCTGCTAGTGACCCAGAAATTAATCTCAATGCACCATCTTGAAGGATGTCTCCATTCCTATGCATCTGGAGGAGATAGGAGCAAGGATGCACAGGTGGATCCCTTGTGGAAGTCTTTTTGGCTCCCATGATGTTTTAATGTGACTTGACACACAGCTGGAATATACAAACCACTGAGAGGGAGAGAAGGGTGGGGGGATTCAAGGAAAGGAATCGAGGATGCAGGATACAAACGGAAAAAAGAGAAGAGGGGCAGGTATATATCCAAAGAGGACATGGGGAAACAGGTGTGGATCAGGTGACAGTAAATGATTAAAAAAAAACAGGACAAAAAAGGAGTGAAAATGTGCAATATGACTAAACAAAAGTAACAATTATGACACCTACAGCACTGGTTTGCATTGGGATTAGAGAGGAGAACAGACAGACATGTGTACAGTCTATTTCCGTGAAAAGAGACAAATGCTTATCTGTTGTGTACAGCTTAACACCTGAAACTCCCTTAGCTATAATAACTGCCAAATTTGGTGAGGGATTTCATGATGCATTGTAAAGCATGCACAAGCCTCTACAATAAGTGTTTTGTAATGGAGTCTTGTCACAACATTTAAGAGTTATGTGGGATAACTGTGAAACAAAGTCAAACATATGTAAAATATTTTTTAAGCCCCAAGTACAGTATTGTTGTGGACTGTTTTAGTGAATTAGCTGCCAATTTGCTCAGTGTCTGGAAAAAAAAAGGTTTCTGGTGTCCCTGTTTCTCACCTGGTGATAAGCCTGTTATCTGTGCCTCCCTGCTCTGCCTCTGGCCCGCTCTCCTCGATACTTTGGCCGGCCAATCTGACAGGCAGCCACCTCAGAGTTAGCCAGAGACTCAGAGAACCATACTGAGGGGACACGGCGACTGTCACCTCAAAGCACGAGGTGAATAGAAAAATGCCATCTCTTTTATACTGAAAAGCCTGAGCTAAGAACTAATGACTCATTCTCATGCTGTTTGCAGAAATTTTTAAGCAATTTTTAACCACTGGCGATTGAACGAGCTCATTTTCAAGGCATCAGACTTGACCACAAACTTTCAGCGCCCACTCAGTGCCTTTTTTAACAGCCAGCATCATTGAAGATGAATGAGTGAAGAAAGTAGATGATAAACCCTCATAAGGTTCAAAGTACATAGAAAAGACAGACTAATGGAGACTAATGGACATAAGTGGCACTTTACAAACCTGATGAATTTCCCCAGCATGATTTATCAAAACTTTTTTCTCAGTGTGGTTGATTACATAAACAGGAAAGCTTCTGTGAATGATTATAAGTGCTTTTTTACTTAAATTCCATGCGACATGGCTCATATTTTTACAGTATAAATCAGAAAATTAGCAAAATTTAGAACTTCTTTACTTTGCATTTATGTTAAGTCTATTTCATTGCTCTGTTTTATAGCATAATCTTGTGTTTTCAGTTGTTGTACATGAGAGACTCTCTGTAATCTCTCTATTTTTTGCTTTGCCTGTTTTGACAGTGGGAATACTCAAAGGGCAAAGTATTTCTCTGACTTGCTGTTCTGATCGTGCAAGTAGATAACAGTGTCAGAGCTGACAAGAGTGAGTGAGTCTGTTTTTCTGTAACGGGTACACAAACAGCAGATTGGAGCTGTGCATGTCTTATAACATAAAAAAAGACACTATTTCCATAATTTAAAAATATTCCTTCTGACTGATTAATGTGATGTTTTGTCTAGGATTTCCAGTAAAACACTGAAATATAGCCTCTCTCTCCATGTTGACCACACAGAGGGCAGAGCTGCTCTGTTTCTCTAACCAAGGCCAAATATGTTAACAAGGCAGTGGATTCCAGGACTCTGGGACCTTCTCCAAAGCACTCTTGGTACCTGTCCAATGTTTGGATCCATATGCACAGTATATGATTGCCTGGGCTTACAGGTGGCAGAGAGGAGACAGACGTTGGACCTTTGTTTTCCACTTAGCAAATTCACCATCAGAGAGCCACTCGCTTTCACACATTTTATTCCTGTCCTTGATTTTCTTTTCTTTTCTTCTCTGCAACTATTTCCTTTTCACAGAGATTCATTTATGAATTTCTCTAGGTGGTGCGTGTGGGCACAGACAGACATGAGTCACCTAATTAGATCAAACGGTGTCTGACAAATTGACAAAACACAATGACACAAACAGCTTTCTTTCTGTGTGTGTTCTTCCTCAAGGAAAATCTAAATTGAACCCAAAATGCAAATCTCACTGGGGCGATGAAGATGCTTATTTTAAAGCAACATTATCCATGTAACTGGTGGAATGAGAATCAACAATCAACTATCTTTTTTCAGAAGTTACATGTGCTTTTAAGCAACATATCTGCAGATATTTTGTATTTATACAGACTGAGTTTATTTTTTATGAAATGATCCCATTGTTTTTGATAACAATGACTGATTTTATTCCCTTTTTGTTTGGTTTGTTTGTTTGTTTGTCAGCAGGATTACAGACGAGTTTTTAGTCCAATTTTAATGAAACTTGATGGAAGGGTGTAGCATGAGCAAGAAGGTATGTCAGGTATTAACAATATTTCATGTTTTAAGGACTCAGTGAACACATAGCTGAAATTATGAGGCTTTAGGTAGAACCATACTTTGTCATTATTCTAATAGTTTTGAAAATAAATAGAGACATATGTAGATCTTTTGTATGCAGTTTTTGCACATTATGGATGAGTAGAGTATAAGCCAATGGCAGAGGTCTGAAGTCTCAGAGTGACCTATTAGTTGCATGATACAAAATGTGGTTTGAGTCCAAACAACCAATATTGCTTTTTGCTACCAATAAGAAGTTTCATCTAGTTCCAAGGAAAAATGTGAGTAAAGCTCATAGTGGCCTCTCATGGCTAAAGGCATACATACGTTAAGTATATCACTCATGCTTTTTACTGTCTCTCCCTCTTACTTTCTCTTGTGTCTCCTGTCTTCATTCTAACCTTAACTTTTTGCCCCTCCGGCTCTGCTTTTCTAATCCTCCAGCAAACCTCCCTCTCTCCCCTGTGCCTAATTTTCTCCACACTCTCGCCTAACTTCACCCCTGCGTTGCATTCTTTTTCCTCCAGCTACATAATATCTTCTTGTCTTGCTGTTTTTTTCTCCAGCCTGGCTGAAGTTACTGTGTGAATGATGTAAGGTTGCTGCAGGTGTGAAACACGTTGTCTTTTTTTGGGGGGGTGGAGATTGGGAAAGACAAACAAACCAAACCAAAGACATTTCTATCTTGTTTTCTAGGGTCTTCTCTGTTTGTATATCCAGGTTGTTCAGCTTAGTAGGCCTGTGATGATTTAGTGAGGCTAACCTTTTCCCATTTTTACCCTCCTCTTCATGTCTGCCTCTCTGCAAACTCTGACTCTTGAGTCCTGAATATTTAATAGCTTGTCCTGATCTCTCCCTGAAGTTTTTTTTTTCTTCCCTTCTCCCCAACTCTAACTTTCTTAAAATCGTGAGCATACTCATCCAAAGCATTTTCTGTCCCTGAAAATCTATGAGGCCCACGTTGCCCTCACATATTTTCCTGCCACTCCTGAGGCAAAGACTGCCACCTACAAGAACTGCACCACCGATGTCTCCCATGCGTTGAGGATGTGGGTGAGCAGTTGTCTGTGCATATATTGAGGGTGAGAGAAGGCAGATTGTTCTCATGGCATCTCTACTTTGCTGAATCTCATTTGTGAGGAGTGACAGAATAGACACAAGCTAGCTGTGCAATAAGGAAGGAGCACCCGGTGTTATATTAGGACACAAGTAAAAGTTTGGGAATGATGGATTTTTTTTTGGGCAGTGACTGGATTGACTGCATGGTCACTGCAGTACCTTTAAGTCAATTTTCTATTGCACAGTCAAAACAATCTTTACTTTGTGTTAGTCATGCTGGTGTCTATATTGCTCTAAATTGTCAATCTGTACCAGAATTATAAAAATGCACAGAAATTCTATGTACTGCAGACAAACATACTGTGACAGTATTTCTTTGTTATTTGTGGTAACATTCAGGGGGAATTGGCAGCAGATCTAATGCTGTGCTTTAATTAATTTTCTTGTAAGCTAAAACAAGTTATAAGTTTTAAAGGCATTGGACAGCAGGTGCTGCGCAAGGACTACTCTGCCCAAAGCTTTGCTCTAGCAGAGGTCTGGTGTTTCCAAATTGAAACCAAGTGATTCATAAAGTTTTGACAGAAGGTAATTTGGATGCATTGTTGTTTTGATTTATTTGTTTCCAGCTCTACATCCTACTAGGGGAAAATGTATTGTTGGCACTCATACTGTGAGAATGGCAGCAATTATTGTCTACAAACTCGGACAAAAGTTGCAACGCAACAATGGTAATTTTACAAAAATGAAAAAGGAAATTTTAGAAAAGTTCAGTGTAGAAAAGTTCCTTGTAAGGGTTATTGTGCTGAAAAAATAACAAGCTTAGAAAGCTTCACTGTTTTTCTCTTAAGTATTAACAGCATAAAAAGGCATAATTTATTATTTAAAAACCATAAATGTGTTTATATACTTCTTCTTTCCAATGTGCTACAGCTATGATGCAGAAAAAGTGAAGATATTCAATATAAAATTCTGCAAGAAAATCAGTGTTTACCTTATTTAAAACAAGATTAATACAATCAAACAGTATTTAATCCACAACTAAAGAGTGGCATCTGTGATGAATAAGGACCACAGTGTCTTACACAAAGACTTGTCTAGACTCCATAAGTGTTGGTATAAAAAATTGACTGTACAGAGAGCCTATCATTATGTATGGCGCAGTGGAACTTAAAGAAGGTAAGTTCTATACGAGAATACAATTTTTGTGAGGGGATATAAAACTGTTTTATAAAAGAATAGTCTCCCATGTGGCATTGTGGGTAATCCAAAGTCAAACTGCCATGCACATTCAGTATTTAGAGTGCATTCCTACGTTCCAAGAGTCCAGTGTTCCCAAGGTCCTGTGCTCCCATCCAACTGCAAATGTGGGCTAAACTGAAGAGTCAATTAAGTTGCTTTTAAGCCTTGTAGGACACAGCTGAAGATGTAGGGCAACAGAATGGCACTGGGACAGAGAGAGAGACTGCTCTGTCCTAAAACCCAGCGTCCATTTTCCTCAAGTTCCCTTTACAAAGACATGAAATTCCCCTCCTAATTTAATGCTCTGTGTCCTGCCGTGCTCTGACCTCTCTTGATACCCTGCAAATTCATGAAGCATCATCTCTCTTTCATGTTTTACTGAATGTGTAAAGTTTATAAGTGCAAGCAGATAGCAGCAGAGGAGGCTACTTGAAAATTCTTGATAGGATACAAGAGCAGCAGAGAGAATTGAGGGAAACCAAGGCAGCCATTAAACACTGCAGCAGAGCTGAGAAGAGACAGAGATTTTAACTAAGAGATGTGTGGACTCCAATCAAATCTCTGATGAGGTTAGCCAGAGGACACAAGTTTTAAAACCTTGCCAGGAGAGACCGGAGAGGAGGAGGGAGGTTACAAAAGTTTGTGGGAGAGTGGGAAAGGGTTGCGGTTGGGAAGTTCTTAGGATGTCATGATCCTTCTCCTCCAACCAGGTGATAAATTACTCTGTGGAACAGAGAAGGAAGTGAAAGTAAAGAGCAGTTTTTCTGAAGGTAGAATCAGAGGACTGAAAATCTGGCTGGTTTTCCTGTGACTGCAAATGTTTATACTGTACAAATTGACTCAATGTAAGGCCGCGTAAGGGGATACTGTGAAGGTAAGGTGATAAGAAAAACATGAACGAGGCTGTAAAATGAAATAGAGAAATTTTATATTCTCAGTGCACTCAGCGTGGGCTCTGTGAGGCTCTAGAGATGGGAAATACAATTATCTGTCCTTGTCTTATTATGTTGCTCCTTCATTAAAACAATAGATTATAGTCTTACTTATGTGCTAATAGCATGTCTTACATCATGCATGAATGCAAGGATGTATCAGTAAACATATGTGCACCTTGTGTGCTCTTATTTTAAAAAAACAGTTACAATATAAAAGGAGACAAAACAATATATCTAATTTAAATAAAAGCAATTTAAGTATTCAGACCTAGCAGCATATAAAAAGAGCATTAATGTGATGCTAGTGATTGTTAATATTACACTTTGCCAAAGATCCCTGAGCAAGTTGCTTTTCAGACTCCGAGTAGCTCAAATGACAGTGGTTTGGTGCACATATGGCACAGATAAAGCAAAAAATCTCGGTAAAGCTGCAATCTATAATGCACAATTCAAAAGCAAAAACACTTAAAAGGGGAGTTCTTATCATTGTAGAGCATTAAAAAATGTTAAACTGGGCTTGCTTTTTGCAGGAAAAGTGGATTATATTGATACATATTGAGTTTTTCCTTTTTGTAGGTGCAGGGGAAATGATAATGGTGATAAATTCCACTTACTATTGCTACATATCTGTGGTAAGAAGGGTGAAAACAATTCAGTGCACAATCTATGCACAAGAAAAAACCCTCATATTCATTTTAATGTTCTTGTTTTATACTGATGTTGTTTTCTGTTTTATATTGGCCCTTTAAGCACTTTAAAACTGTTTTTGCAGAAAGCCATATAAATAAAAACTATTTTAATATTTAATTAATTACTGCAGCTTTCAGTAGTCATTTGAAATACCTGCTCTTACATTAACCAAACATCCGAATTGTAAGACTTTAATTATAAAATCAGCTTGAAATAAGATCATCCAAGAAATAGGAAGGCAGTTGAACATTAGGACTGTGATTATATGGCACATTGGTAGTAAGTCTTTGTAAAGGAGCTGAAAAAAATTAAAACTTAGTCAATTTAATCATAGTGACAAACTATTCAGCATATTCCAGATAGCCTCTTAGAAAATACTGTGGCAGCTGCCATAAAGACCCCTGAAAGTGTTGAAGATATTAAAGTAGACAAGTGCACCAAAGAGAACTGAGGCATGAAATGTTAAAAAAAACAACAGCAAAAATATGATGTAGCTGATGGAGTTACATCACTATGCCAAGGATATTATGTGTTTATGTGTTTGTGTGTATCCTTGGTTAAAGACAAGGTTATGGTGGATATGGTAATTACAGATACAGTGTCCATGCTGAGCATTTTAATCTCAAGCTAAACTAGTGGATTCAGGCTTCAAATGTGGACGCGGCAGTTTCATTTTTTACTGGTGGCACCTTGTTCGTTTTTGGTGCTGTGTTCATTTTTTCTGTGGCTTCTGGCTTAGTACTCCAAAGTATGATGCTAAGAGGTTAACGGACTGTCCTAAGGGGCCGTCTGACAGTATGTGGGGAGTAGAGGGAGTGTGTGTGTGTGTGTGTGTGTGTGTGTGTGCGTGCAGGGGGTTTGGAGTGGGTTGGGGGGGTGGGGGTGGGGGGTGATAGGAGACCAGACTGACACCAGGGGCTGATAGCAGGACTAAAAACCACCGACTCTCTACCTGACATACACACACAAACACACACATATGCACACACAAAGGGTGCTGAAAGGAGGACAAAGCCTGAAGGGCCTCAGTAGGGAATCCATCCTTGGAAAGATGGATTTCAAAGTGGAGGCACCTCACTCTCTCTACCCTTCCCTCCCTTATCGCCTCCTCTTTCTTCACCCCTATCTCAGCACTGCAAGGTGAAAAAAAAAATGACCTGCTGCAATCAGGAAAAAATGACAGCTACGCACACACACACATCCACACACACACACACACACATGCACGTACATGAGCACACATAGGCTCCATGTGGGAAGTGGATACTCAAATGTTCTTTTTTGTCAACCTCTCTATCCAGGGCTCAACAGTATCCAGGAAATGGCTATTATTTGGTATAACTGCTGCCACTTTCAGCAATCACGTCATCCAGGTAAAACACATATGAGGAAAGTGACGAAGTACATTGTATCCTACCAACAAAACATATTTTCATAGGTGTGGGCGTAAGCACCATCGTGCTTGAATGCTGTTTACCTACGTTTCTGTACTGTTGCCATGGCAGAGAAAGACGGTGCAAGTTTAACAAAAAAATAAAAATAAAAAATGAACGACAGAGCCAGTTGGGTAGACAGATGAAACAAAAACAAACAAGGTCATGTAAAAGACTGAAAACTGCCCTTCTATATATGAACATGTCAGGGACTCAGACCTGGCACAAGCACAAACTCTCACATTTATGTGAGAGAATCCTAATTATAGCCTTTAACAATAATGCTGGCAGCTCTCTAATTGCCAATTAACTCAGGGTCACTGCTGTTATCTCTCAGTCGCGCCAGCCTCTCTGCTTTGCCCCCTGCTCCTCCTCCAGGAAAAGAGGAAGCCTTACTCCTTCCCTTGCTCATTCCCCTCTTGTGTGCAGACCCGAACCAAAGCACTGTTTAATTTGTTGTAGTTCTTTTGAAAAAGCTGTGCTATAGCGAGGGACATGACAATAACTAAACGGTTATCGTTTTGTGTCACCACTACAGAATTGTCTGAGCTCCTGCTTGCTCTGGCTGGTCTGCATTCTAGTCGACTGCCACTAAATCACCTTAACCCTCTCCTAAGAACAAACACACACACAAGTGCCCATTAGGAACAAAAACACAAACACACACATCGACTAAGCCACTAAATCACAGAGAGCAAATGTGACAGGATAGCTAATCTAACTGTAAACACATTTGCAGTTAATCCTGAAACATAAAAGGCCCTTAGAAAATACATAATAGTAATGGGAAGAAAAAAAACAAATTCATCTCGGGAGAGACAGAGAGCCTAGGGTGAGAAAATGGGTGTTTACTTTAATTCAAAATAACCCAAACTCACATTTAAACTCATAAATACACACATTCACAAGCAGTCAGAGTTCCATGTTCAGTTTTTCTGCCCCCACATGACCATCCCTGAGCCGATAAAGAGTTGTTAGCAAAAGTGCTCAAATATTACTGTACGGTAGGTGCAAGGATGTTGAAAATCAAAGTCAACTGTTACACGGCAACCCACAGTCCACATTTTTTATTTAACTATTAGCAGGCAACATTTCGATCTGGAATCGATCTTCCTGGGGTGAAAAAAGGGGAAAACACACACTTAAAAAGATCTATTCTGGAGCGAAAGCTTGTAAGATTATGATTAAATACATGTTTCTGGATTAAAAGTGATGCTTAGTGTATGTGTTACTGCAAGTTGTTCCTCATATATTACAATAGGATTAGCAAAATGTTACAGATGTTTCCATGTGTTTCTTTTTTTGTGTGTGTGCATGTGCATGTGAGTGTTTTTTGTTCTCTGCTGTTTGAGAGTACAAGAAGGAAGCCATGACGATTCCTGTCTGAGCCAACATGCAAGAATAGGAAATGTCTTTAGGACTAGGCTTAATAAGGAGCATAATGGTATACGCGTCTATGTATTTCTCTTTAAAGTGGGCTACTTAGTATTTCAGAGGAGTTCTCTAAAGATGTCCCTGAGAAAAGACTGAACAGAGGGCAGGGTGGTGGGAGGGATGGAGAGATGGAAGCAAGTAAACCAGGAGAGATGGGGGATTGGAGCAGACAGGAAAACGGAGCATTTATAGCCTGATATGGCTTACAGGGTCTTACCATAGAGGTGTAATGAGTAAATAGCTCTGTCTAAATGAATTTTTCTCAACCTGTTCATTTTCAAATGCGTAAGCACATGGTCTTTTGCTTTGATCAGTGTCAGTGGAAAAGGTTAAAAGCATCAGTAGTTTTATAGCTAACCTCTCTTTTCCATTACACAGGCTGCATATACCATTATGCTGACCGGACCAATCATAGTGAATATCAAAACGACGATGATGAGGTTCATAGACCCTATATTCACACAGCTTTACAGTAATATCTCTGGATCGCTGAAATGGTCTCACTTTGTCTCTGTGATTAGCCTCCCTGACCTCCAAATCAAGTCTAGAATGAATCAAAACAAAGGTCACATGTTGTGTTTGAGTATTTGTTTAACCACGCACGCAGAAGTAAAACTGTTTCTCCAAAGCAATAAAATGTTCAGTCAATAAATAGCATCCATGTCCTTCGAAACAGCAGAAGACATCTGTACTGTTTTCTCAGTCCTCCAAAGTCACAAAATTTCTCTTTCAGACAGTTAATGTGACTCAGTAAGTGCAGAACACTTTTATGAGTCCAGCTGTCAATATTTCAGATTTTCACTCTTTTTCTTACTTTTTTCAACGCAAAGCAACAATCAAGTAAACTTACCACAAGGATAAAACTTATGCCAGGCTATAATGATAAAATGCAGTTTAATTACAGTGATTCTCCAATGTAATGCAAGCAGACTGCTGTCTTAAAATTACATATTAAATTAACATAATAGTTGCATACACTTTAACATTTTTTCAACAAATGCAGATCAGTATGCTTTAAAGTTTTCTTTTCTTATTTTTTTTTTCAAATTTAAGGCTCTTAATAATCTTAAATAGTCAATAGAACAGTCACCTGCATGCAAGACTGCATTCAGCCAATAGTAATATATAATGTGGTGGCTTGAAGGCCTAAATCTATTATTTAAAGCTGTGGTGAACCTCTAGATTTTTTAAATTCCTTTCTTGCAACAGGGGACCTAATAAAGAGGCCCCTCAGCAAAGTCAATTAGTACTAACTTTTCTTCACAGTTGTTCACATGGAACTAAAGCCTGTCCTACCTCTTCTTCCATTAGTAGGTCCAATATCTGAGACCTAACAGGAGAAAAGTAAATGAATGTAAATAAGAGAGGACTGATGGGGCGATCATATGGTGTCATAGCTTAAAAATCAGTACTAGATAGATAGATAGATAGATAGATAGATAGATAGATAGATAGATAGATAGATAGATAGATAGATAGATAGATAGATAGTCCAGTAAAAATCCAGTAAAAACAGGGAGGATCGGTCAAGTTGGAATGTTTTTTTTTATATTATTGTCAAATTGTTGCACATTATGCCTTTAAGTCACTCTGGCAGAAGTTGATGTAAAAGATCACTTTCAGCAGCAGTAAAGTGATCTTTTTCTTGTCTTCTCTTTTGGAAGACTGCAGATTGAAGCAAGAAAAAGAAGGAAGGAAGAGCAGAAAGAGGAAGTCTGAAGGAACAGAGGGACCCACAAAGACCTCGAGTATCTCTGAGGACCACAGCCTTCAAGCCATCACTGAGGTCTCCTCCGGTGACAAACCTGATGAAAAGAATAGAAAGAGAAAGGCTGCAAGCAGAGAGGAACCCAAGAAGAGGAGAAGAAACATCCAAAGTTCCCCTGAGGACCACAGTCATCAGGCCGACAGTGAGGCCTCCTCCAGTGACAAATCTGGTGAAAAGAGTAAAAAGAGAAACTCTAGAAATGCAGTTGCAGAGTGCACGTTAATGGTAAGTGACTTGTTTTTAACTTTAATGTTAACAAATAATCACTGCATTATGTAAATATTTGAAGTAATATTTTTTGACATTTCTCTTTGAGTACAACAGAAGATGTACACATATTCCTCTTGCATTTATATAATCTAAAATAATACTATCTATTTTGGGGTACATGAATGTTTCAGAATTTGTCCTCGATTTTCCCTTTTTCTGTGTCAATACTGTCATTCCTCTTGAATCACAGTATTTTGATGACAATAATCAAACATGCCAGTACCAGTGCAGTCGTGATCCTGCAAGACTGATATGAATGAAAAGCTAAAACTCATCCTAGACAGACCAGTCCCCATCCTAGCCTATATAAAGTCTAGAAAGTCCAGTTTTTAGGAGCATGAGGCCAACGTTGGCAGCTGATTACCTGTATTTCCATGTTTCTGTTTGTGTGTCCAGCTAAATGATGCCATCTTTCAGATCCACTCCAGATCTGTACACTGCTGCTCTGTGATCAAGGGTAATCAATTTACCTATCAAACTTTGACATTTGGGTTATGGGCAGAATTCTAAGTGTATTAAATATGTAGCGCCTGTACCTGTTAAAATGCCAATACAATTTTCATTATGTTGGGGAAAACAAAACAAGTTAAAAATCAGGATTTAAACACATATATGTTCTATTTCTAATCATGACAATAAATCCACTTTGATCATCACAATTACTTTGTCTTTATAAACAGTAAAGATGCTATGAACAGGTACTAATAGGGAATACAGAGCACTAGTAAAGCGAAGCAAAATAAATCACACATATATAGTTCAAATTAAACATGAATTTGATGGGGAAGTTTATGTGAGTATGGTTAAATTCATGAAGAAAGATATATATCTAATTTTTATTTCTTTTAGGGGACCTTATCATATTTTACCATATGGGCATCCAAGAGGGCATTTTTGGTGCCTTTTTGTTTTTTGTTTTTTTTTTTTGTTTGTTCGCTTTTTTTTTGGCAACCACCCTCCCTGCCAAGACAGACGAGCTCCAAAGAAGGCTGCCTACACAGGGCCCAACTTCCCATCCACAGTGATCCCACACGGGCCCAAAGAGGCCATGTTTGGTCGGAAGATTTCAGTTTATAGATTTGTGCTTGCATGAGTAATAAATACAGATACAATAGCCTTCTCATAGGAAATTAGATCCATAAATTAGTAAAACACTTTCATTCCCGTAATTCAATAATAGCCTTGGCAAGATATATTAAAAAAAGGCCTTCTTTTCTTGTAGGTCAGTAAAGAATAATTTTAGATCATGAAGCTGCATGTATGCATGGAGCTTTTTTCATAAAGGTAACTATTTCAACACCTCTGTGACAGAACAGCACTTCACACTTTTTCTTTGAATAAGTGACATGAAATACACAGACCTGACTGACAGGCTTGACAGTTTGCCCTTTTGTCTTTCTCTCATTTAATTAATTCACTGTGGTGCATGGTGATACATAAGCAGACTGACGATGGTGAATGCTCTGGAGGAAATTCTAACCCACTGTGAAAGAACTTTGCATCTCACATTTAATAAATAATTTACACATTGAACTCGTGGGAGGCAATCTGTATTTCCATCATTAGAAGACTACAACATCACAATCAGGACATTTTTTTTCCAATTTTAAATGTGCAAAGTCAAACTTATTTAGCTGAGAAAAGTCATATCATCACATTTTCTGTAACTTTCGATGACGTCATTGCATGATCTTGATCAGAAAATAGACAGTCAGTATGTCATAAAACAGATGCACAAGTTGTAGTTTTTCTGAGAACTTTAAATAAGATAAGTAAATAAGATTTTAATTTGTTGTTATTACAAAAATATTTTGTAATAGTACACATGATAAAAATAGACATTTGTTATGTGTTTATTTATTTTTTTAGCACTTTTGTCCTCTATTACTTTAAATTGCTGAGGCCCCCTGGTGCACCTCTGATGGTCCCAAATGGGATCCGACCCCCTAGTTTGAAAACCATGGCCCTTGTTCACTTATAACTTGTTCCATTGGCCAGATGGATCTTTGTTAGCACTTGACAGGACTTAAAATGTAACTTGCATTTCTTGGACACTATGAGACTTTAATCAATAGCTGTTGAGAATTGTCCTGTAATGTTTTCATTGTTATTTTTGTTTTTAAGTTTGTATTCCTGCCTTAATCAGAGTGCTCGATTGTTCGGTTCTTCTACCTTTTTATGACTGGTCTGCTTTTGATTATTTCTGTAATGTCTTATATATTGTCTTATATAATGTAATATTTGATATACTAAATAAGCACAGGTTAATAAGCAGCTTCTATAAAAAAAATGCTCCTGACTGAAGAATTTCAAGAAAACACTTCACAGAGAACTCACTTAAAGTTGAAATGTGGAGACTAAGCAAGTTGAATAAGCATCTCATAGTAACGTCATTGTCTATATTTAAACAGCTGAAGGGGTTCATTGTGAGTCATTCCTTCAACTTAAGACATTCCAGTAAATCATCTGTGAACGTGAACAGTTTTTTCACAAAAGCAGAAAGGGAGCCAAAAACAGAAGAGTCTAATCTGTAATGTCATATCAAAGCACAGCCTTGAGCAGCTCCATTGAAAATGAATAAGGCGCTGACTTTGTGGACATGCAATACACTTGCCTGAACTTAAGTCTGCGTCATCCTGTCTGGTTCTTTTGTTGCCTCTGTAGTCATAGTTTTTTTTTTTTCGCATTCCTCTTTTACTTCTCTTAATTATGTCAGTTTCTATTCAATTTACTTTGTGAAAATTGTGAATTAAGAATTAGCCATTATACAAATAAAAAAGGGAATTTATTAAGAAATAAAATGAACCCGTTGCACTCTTTGAACCCTGGTTTTTCATAGCTGTATAAAAATAACTGAGTTCTGGGCTTTTCTCTTTTTCAGTTGCTTTCACTGTGTTATGCCCAGTCCATATGTTTATTAGTGTTGTGCAGTCTCACTCTGGTATCACCCATTATCACCCAAATACTGACATGAATCCACAGTTCATATCATACAGTTAATGTAAATCCCTCTAGAATGTAAATTCCCTACAAAAAGTAATAACATGCATTCATTTCCGAAATTGACAATGTGAGGAGAACTTCACTCATTATATCCCCTTTTAATCCTTTGTCATCCCAAGTTGTTGCACCAAAGTTATAAGCATGTTGTGTTCAAGATTTGCATGTTTTCTCCATGTGTGAGTATAAAAGTTAACATCCAGTTGAAAATTCTGATGCCAAGAATGGCAAAAAGATAAAATACCTTCAAAATTGGATTGCTCTACTGTTACCATTGCCGGTATCCTCAGTTGGCCTCACCTTATTTTACCTTTCTGCTCTTGTCCACTGCATTGATATCCGGTTTGTCCTCCACCATCTACCTGGATCTATGGAAATGCAGCAGAAATCAATTACATGAGCCAGATACACTTAAATCAGACGGGAACAGTGCAGGTTTCATCTCTTCATCTACCGCAGGTAACACACAAATACATGCACAGTGGCACACATTAAAAGCTACAGCATCTAATATGTGTTAAAAACAGATTCAAATCCCATTTTAAGTATTTTGCTTCTTGCAGTTTTTCATTCGGTCACCACCTTCTAGTCTGACATGAAAGCCAAACCGTAGAATTGTTTATCAACCAACTTCTAATGAGCTGCACCCCAGCGAAAGCAAATGAACAGCAAATGCCAAAACCTTACCTGGAACACACGCAGATGTGATGGTCACTCATTTAGATATGCAAATGTTGATGCAAACATGGTCTCCGGAACCGACAGACCACAACAATAAGCCACGAATAATGGAGATGTGTTCAAAGCCCTGTCGATATTTGTTCATAGATTTAATTTGCTATTCCTGTTTTGATTTATTAATTGCTGCATTCGGTGTACGTGGAGGCTTTGTTATTGTTGTTGTCCTTTGGCTGTTTGTCTGGACCAATTATGGTTTGATCCTCCCGGGAGTAGACTGGACTCTTCAGATGTCTGCTCATAATCTATTGATTCCTTTCATCTCTGGTTGTTGTTGCTGGTGCGTGTGTGCGTGTGTGTTTGTGTGTGTGTGTGTGTGTGTGTGTGTGTGTGTGTGTGTGTGTGTCTAGCGGGGAGTGTTTGTCAAAGACAGATGGGGGTGGGTGGTTGTGTTTATGTGTTGGAAATGAGTCGATCTCATTTACAATGGTCTCTTCACCCGACATGGGAGGGAGGGCGCCTCATGTATTTGTTGCCTCGCTGTTTCCTCTCTCTTTCTGTTCCCTCTCTGTTTTCTCGCATATGCTCAAACCATTCTGTTGTTATCCTTCTTTGTCTCATCGGTCTAAAAACTCTCTCCACATCTTACTTTGCCTCATGTCTTAGCATTATAAACCTATATCTGGTCTTCCAGTATTTGGCTGTCTATCTTTTCAACTTCAGTGTCTATCTTTGGCTGTTTTCTACAATTCTGTCCCCTCTGATTTTACTAACAGTCACTCAGAATCTGTTTTAATCTCTTATTCACTCGCTCTGTGTCCATGTGCTTAATCTGAGTTCATCTCTGTCTTTTTACTTGTCTTTCTTGCAGTCTATCAGCTGTTCATTGAAAATCGCTTTTGTTAAAGTAGCAGAATGTAGAAAAAAGGAGGATACTGTCTAAGACTTTGTGCAATGGTGTAGGGTAATTGTTGCATAATAACTTCATATTCAACACAGTTAATTAATTTCTTTGACTATCACGGCCATGTCTAATTGGTAGCTGTTTGAATCTTTCAAACAACAGAGCAGCTCCGGTGAAGATTAATCCACTGAAAATGCAAATTAGCTTCAAAGCTTGTACAACCATCATTGCAACGGCTTTGTGGATTCGTCTCAACGAAGGTCAGCAGCAAAACAAGGTGAACTGATGTTGAGAGAAATACGTGGATTTATCTCAGCTTATGAGAGTTGTATTGAGGAAAGTTTGTATGAATAGAGAATTGAGAGGTGACGTAATCAACAACAAATCAGAAACAGTTTTTGGAGGACACCAAC
This sequence comes from Acanthurus lineatus, assembly GCA_029814665.1. Lineage (NCBI taxonomy): Eukaryota > Metazoa > Chordata > Actinopteri > Acanthuriformes > Acanthuridae > Acanthurus > Acanthurus lineatus. Next base: position 11,974,659 of record JAPZDV010000006.1, read on the forward strand.
TTTCACCTGTAAACTCTGGAAATGTTTGACCAGAGCTGCAGCTTTAACAATTAAAAGTTTTCCTACTTTTGAATACAGTTAAAGCTTAATTTATGTGTTTTGCTTTGCTAAAGTTGTATAAGAGTAGACTAAAACTTCATGAATACTTAACATTTTTTAGCACTGAGCTAGCATAACAGAGATAATGATAAATTCCTTTTTTTAACCTATCCATCCCTTGACTCTGTTGAAAACTTTTCTTTACAGGACTTTGTCCTTAATCAGATGACAGATTACAAATGATTAGTGAAAGTGAAAGATAATGACAGCTAACTTCTACAGCTTTTCACCAAATATGACAGTGACACCCCAGAATGCTCTGCAACTCCAATTTTCTGCTCTTAAAGCCACTGACTCTATATCATACCCAATCATTCTGCCTTAAATTCACAGAAAATTTGAAGATCATAAAGGGACATTGTGCATTACTACGGTACAGCAATGGTTTAACCATTTTTTCCAAGCCTGTGCTCTGTGGTGCATTAAAACTTTAAGTACTGAGTCTTTAAGGTTCAAAATGCACTGTTACAACAAAAGCATTGTCACAGTGTGTCTTGATCATCAGAAAAGAAAGTAACAACCAGTTATTAGCTATTTTATTTATCCACATGCACACACGCATTCAGATTTACAATTTGCCCTGTCTGTCTCTCTCTGTCAGATGTCAGTAGTTGTGACATAAGTGGAGAATTTTGCAGCTGCATTAGATATTTTGAAGTCACAAGCTCCCAGAGTGGAAAATTTTCGTCTCTTTACCATGATCATGATCCCATCACCTCACACATATTATACAATTTAGAGCAGCCATTTCGGTCAATCACCACTTATTGTAGCATCACTGTAGCAACCTTGAGCCTTTCACAGCTTTGGGCTTTCTAAATAACTGCCTCAGAGAGAGTGAAAAGGACCACAATGATTCTATCTGTCAAACATTTTTCTCTGCATTCACATTTTTATGTTTCTCCCTTTTTTTTCATCCTTGGAATAAGCTATGCATGTATCTGTGTATGTACTACACATAGCGCTTGTATATGTGTTTATTTATTTTGAAGTGCATTTTGTATGTGCACATTATACAGGTTATCACACTTTCAACAGTTAGTGGTAATTCATATTTTTATGAGAGCCAGAAAGAAAACTTAATAAAACACAATAATTTATATATTTGCTGTTGCTCTTTCCTGGCCTATTTCCCTTTACTTTAACTTCAACTTTCTAACTTTCTGCTTCTCTTCTGATTTGTCCTTGTTAAAAAGTAAAAAATTGCTGGGAAGCTGCCAACTTAGATTTGGTTGTTAAAGGTTTATGTCTGGATAAAGTGTTGCTGTTGTTGAATACAAAACTGCATTAAAAGTAACTGCATTTTTTTTTTCACAGAGTTTCCTTTAAAACAATAGTTTTGTGCAACTGCTCTGTTTCATTGAGTTTAACAGGACAGCATAAAAAACACCTTGGGGCAGAAGTTGCCTCTCCAGCAATAACAGTAAAGAGGCTTTGTGGTCGAGCAAAGCACCGCTTTTTAAAGAGTGCAATTAGGGAGACTTTAATCAAGTTTGACTTTACACAACACATGCATTTGTGTGCCTGTGTGTGTGTGTGTATGTGTGTGTGTCAGGATAGGTGCTCTTCTATATGTTATAAGAAGAAATTCTCATATGTATTTTATTCTTCCCTTTGCTCCTCTTGCATGTATTTGCATCTACGTACATGGTACCTGCATAGTGTTTGTGTGTTTTCAAATGTCCTTGTACAGTGTTAAGACTACAAACGAATGGCATAATGATGGTAGGATTTCAATTCAAACACTTCACTTGGGTAATTTAACCACAGGATTTAAGAGGAAAGGGAGAGAACCTAAAAAAAAGGAGATGACACCAAACCAAAGAAGACCAAGGCATATAACATAGGGAAAGTAGTGACCTGAATAAATGTGGCTTGGAAAATATTTAAATCAAAACCAAAATTAAATCATATGTGAACAACAATGAGGAAAAAAAGTCTCTATGAATCAGGCAGCACCTAGGCTGAGTTCCTTTTCCCTGGAACTTTACTCAAGCTTCTCTGGTGCTTCCTTTAATGACAGCCAAATCTTTGCCCATGAGGTGTAGGAGGTGAGAGAAAAGCACAAGTGAGCAGTAGAGGACTTAAAAAGAAGGTTTCTCATATAACCAAGTTGTTGCCGACATATCAAGTGATTGTATATTTTGGGGGAAAAATGGAAGTCCCTCGACTGCCCTACTCGAGGTCAGCTTTGCTCCTGATTACATTCTCCACATGCCCTGCTGCTCAGCGGTCTCCCTCCACAGGGGCATGCACAGTGGTGGCACAACACTGGGTAGGGACAAAGTCACTTACTTGGATGAGTCGCTCTCTCCTGAGGGTCTATTTGGGCAGTCACTTGAAGCCACTCCCGCAAAACCTGAGCAGACGAAGGAGCATCAGACCTCACATAGCATCACTCCCAGAAAGGAGTTTAAATCCAAGCAGCCAGCGGGTGTCCAAACACCTGTCACCCCACCGACACCTCCTAAGAGGTTGGCTCCATCTCTGAGTTTTGGCCTCCTGCCTGTTAGCCAGCACCCAGTTGGAGTGAGGAAAAGGGTCCACGCGCCCTCCATCACTGCCCCCACCAACACACCACAAGTTCTCAGATGCTAAGAGCAAAAAAAAAAACTAACTACACTTAAGATCCAGGAGTAAGTGAAGAGGGGTTGTCTGTTGTTGGAAAAGATGTAACCACAGTGTTCAGCTGAGGGGAAGATTTCCATGGGGTGTCTCAACCCTCTATTCACAAATACACTTTTCCTTTCCAGTAGTATCTGCATGCACAATAAAATGGACTACTGGCTCCCAGTTTGAGAGTGTTATATTTTTTTTCAGAAAACCCTTGCAAGTATTCACTCAATTTTCCTTTTCATAGAATGGCCCAGTAAGGTTGCCTCCAGTTTACTTGCTCTAATGTTCTGTCTGGGGTAATGCAGTAACAACATATAGCCTTTGCACACGTGCTAGCTTGACTAAATTTGGTTTGACGCTGCCAGCGTGGCAGAAATTTGCATTTTCATTAAGACAGGGCCACAGCGTTTCTTTTACTGATGATGCACTCGTCTTGAGTCAATAGTTATTTTTGCTGCAAGGATTCTCTCTTTCAAATTGCGCTGCTGTTAAAAGAAGCTGTTTACCTGTTAGAAGTAAGCTGTTTGCAGATGTGCAGTTTGAACCTGTTGTCTGCAGCTCTTCATCAAACATCTCACTGAGGCCTGTATTCTTCCTCCCTGTGGTATTGGTAGATTTGTTTTAAATGAGAAATAGCCTCTAACAAAGTCCAAGGTATGAATTATACCGTGGTTTAACGGTCAGTGGTAGTGATGCATTGCAGTGTGGTCATAATGCCCCTTCTACCATACAGCCAGTTTGGCATCTCCTGTTTTGAAAGTTGAAAGTTGTGTCATATGAGTGTCAAAAACAAGAATTTCTAGACTTTAATCCGTCACTAAATATAACACCAAAACATCACATAAAAATATTCACCTTTAAATCATCAATAAGACAGCATTTTGTGGAAAAGTCAAACATTTAAGTTACAGTAAAAAAAAAAGAATCCTAATGTTTGTCATTAAACTTACTCCAAATAAAGATTTTTCACTTTAAATAGACTTTACAGAAACCCTTTCTCTCTGGTCTGGCAACAAACACTTGTTTGAGGGGGAAAAAAGGGGGCTCCTGATGGGTTGGACACAGTCAGAGAGCTGTCACTGCAACCTGCTGGAGGTGGAACAGGTGCGCTTTGGCTTTTCTCCAAAGATAGTCGTGCTTTTGTTTCCTAATGATGAGATGGTTTGACTCTGCGGAGCCTAAAAGCGCAGGTGGAAAAGCTTCACCAGAAGGACGTGGTGGGGAGGACGCTTATCTTAATCATAATTTCTTAAAAACTGAACAGAGTCTGATGACCTCAAAATGTTTTAGTAGACAAGGGATGTAATTTTCCTACCAGCACTTTGCTGTAGCATTGTATAATATTCAGCTACATCCCTTTAGTGGCCAATAAAATGAGCTTCATGAAGTATAAAGAGTAGCACAAAAGGTGCAATTATGAGTAAAAGTCCTAAAAGGCCCCTATAGTATCTACGAAGTTTTTCCAGATTAGCCTGTTAAATATCACTGAATTCTCTTCTTTTCATAACATTATTCAGAAATGGCACCTTTCACATTTCTGTTCCCAAGTTATAATACAGTATGGAGGGAAATGTCAATGAGTTCTGAGTACCTGTCTTTTGTACTCATGGCAGTTTCTGCTTCTTTTCGTGCCATACTTGCAGATCCGTTTCACAGTGACTGACAGACAGACAGACTGACAGCAGTTTACCTCCATCACTTCCGTCACATCGTGCTCAAACACAGTGTGCCGGTCCCTCATGGTTTTGTGACTGATTTGCTGTTGAGTGCGGAATTAATGACACTCTGCTCGCGTCACATGCCTCATGTGTTATGAGCAGTAACACCATGTGGTAGTTGACGAAGTAAGGGTCCCTCTTTTTCCTTATAAGAGAAGATATTTAATTTTTTTTGCCTTTCTGTGATAGACCACTATAATGGCAAAAATACTCAATACATGGTCTCAGCTGAGCTTTTCATTGCATTCATAATTTTCCTTTTATTGTCTTTTGTGAATGATAAATGTGGAGTCTATCTTTCATTCATTTACTGTACCCGGTTATGATTCCTCCTAAATGTCTGTTGATATGACAATTGGGAGATGGAGAAGAGCAATATACTGGATTTGACATCATATTGGGGTTTCTTCCATCTACACAAATAAATTAAAAGAAAAGTTGAGATAAAGGAGCAGCAGGAAAACTCTGATATAGTCTCAGCAGGTCTTCTGGTCCCAATTAGTGCCCACACGTTCTTACTTGGCACGGCTTTAATCCTAAAATACGTACATTTATGTACAAAATGTCTTGAAAAAGTAAATTTTTGCAATACCAGGTGTGAAAATCTGCAAAATGGAGCACTGCACAGCAACATGCATGTAACAGGTACAAGCTAAAACCGTAAGTTCTTCAAGTAATCAGAAAAGTAAAAAGTAATCAGAAACTGAGATACACTGACACTTTATCCTGTGCTATTTCATGTCTTGAAATACCTTTTTTATTTCCATTATTTAATTAATAGAGTAATTAGATGATGTGCATTAAATTGGAAAGTGCAAGCTCAGAGGGGGTATGTAAATTTCAACATGTAGGTGCTTTAACAAGTTAACAGAATGTTTTCTTTCACCCCACAAAATCATCATATTCTTGTTACATCTATTAGGTTATTTCATCACATTCATCTCCACTTGTTTTACCTCAAACTACATCTGTTTTTAACTGATGCACCAAAGGTATGTAACACTGATATATCCCCTGTAGAGAAAGAAATGTTTCTGGACAGCCTGTTGCATAAATTTCCATATTAATGTAAGAAAAAAATAAAAACATTTGTGTCAATAAATTTGCAAATAAGTATATTTTCCAGCAGATGTATTTGTTATGTAGCACTGATTTACCTCAGTTAATAATAAAAATTGGATTTCTTGAATATGTCAAGGTGATTACACTCAAGCAGCTGGAGTGTTTGTTTTAAGTTCTCGCACATTGTCACATTTCTACTCTCACCACCGCCTCCGTCCTTATTCCCCACACCCTTTACTTCTTACTGCTTTTCTGTTCTTGTTGTTGTCTTTGATAGATATTCCTCTCTGTGATTATGTTGCTCCCTCCATCTCTCCCTTGTCTTAAGACAGCTTGGGCTGAGAGGAACTTTGCTTTGGGATATCTTCATTACAAAACAACCAGGGGAATCAAGGGAGGTTGAAAAGAGAGGAGGGGGGATGATGGGAGAGATAGGGATGTTATAAAGCTGTCTTTAATTTATGCCTTCATCCCGGTTCCCTTCTCTTGTTCTTTGCTAATAAAGAGATAGTCTGACATTAAATGACGAAACACTCCAGCATCTCTAGACACCACATTAACCGATATCTCAGTTTACTGCTTTGTGATTTAAAAAGAAAGTGGAACTATTTTTAATGAATTTATGTTCATTTGGTCTGTTTTTGACAGTGTATCCAGTTAGGAGGGGATGATGATGATTCTGTGGTGGGCAAAAGGGATTTTTATATCCCTATCAATGGGACAGAGTTGATGTCTTTTTTACAGTTAAATACCGCAAGCTATTTTTTCACAGTGCATTATCAAAGTAAGTGTGTATAAAAGAAAAGACAGAGCTGTAAATGTGCTAGTATGCACGCTTGTGTTTGATATTTTACATACTTTTGCAATGATGGCACCTTACTTGCTTCAAGGAAGCTTGAATTGTTTATGATGCAACCAACAATCAAGTGCTTACTTCAAGCATTTTTGTTTATGAGCCAGTTAATTATCTTCTCCAACGTTCATCTTCAGCATGTTTGTCTTTTTACCCTACGCTCTTGTTTCCGTTGTTCCTTTGTGTCACCCCATCCCCCTTCTTAAGGCAAAGTGTTATTACTGTAATGAAATATAATAGGGAAGAAGAAGAGATGTTTAAAGCTCAGCCCATTAGGCTATGAAGCAGTCATCCCAGTATCATTTAAGTTGCTTTAATTGAATCCCAACAGGCAGTAGCAAGTCTATGAAGGCAGCCTTGGGTCCCTCCCCCTCCGTCTTTCTCTCCTTCTGTGTGTGTGTGTGTGTGTGTGTGTGTGTGTGTGTGTGTGTAACCGCATTCATGTGTCTGTGGGCAAACATGTCAGTGTTTTTATCTTGTAGCTACATTGTTATATCCCTCTCTGTTTGAAAGGTATTTCCCTCACAAAAAAAAAAAGATTTAGTAAGCACAAGAACTTTACGACGCTTAACCCAAAGGAAGGAAGGCTGCATCTCACTCACACATGCACTCGTCCTTTGAGGTTCATGGCTTCAGAAATGACTGAGATAGGATGATAGACAGCAGTGTGATCAGCCCTAAATATAGAGAGAGGTTATTTAATTAAAATTAACACTCTTGTTAAATTGCCTTCTCGCTGTGCCATATTAAAAATTATTACTACTGATTTTATCTACATAGAACCAAGTGGTCTAAAACTGTTAATTGTGATTATACCATGCATGAATAAAAAGCCAGATTAGGCAATAAATAGTGCTCCTCAACTCCTAGATTTCTCGAGTTGATTCATATTTAATTAAGAAAATCACTGGAACTGATTTAACATACTTAGAAATAATTTTGACTGGAAAATATATATTAGACTTTATTGTGCAGTGGCAAGTCATGCCCTTCATATACAAGGAAGCTTTAAGTAAGCAAAAGTAATCACGTACTGTTGAATCCAGTGAGAACACATTTTTTTGCAAGTTCACACAGGCTCAGCTTGAGTTCTTTTAGCATTGATGAAAATAAATTAGTTTAGATTCATGGCTCCAAATTTGGATTTTGAACTAGACTGATGGTCCTATAAAATGGACTAAATGATCTTCAGATTTTAAATATTTCTCACCTGCTTGAATGACATTTTTTTGAGCCTTGTGCACCACAAAGTCAAAAAAAGTCTGTTCATTTGGTTCAAACTCTTGGCTTGACCAGTCTCGCTACTTATTATAACCAGTCCACTTATGGTATATTCTCTCTCTTTATATAACAGTTTTCTCCACCTGTCTTTCCAACTGAGTTTCTCAAAGTTTTTTTTAGGCGATTTTAGCTGAAAGAGGCTGAATACCTTCTGGGACATAAATTGTCAGCAAAAAGGACTCCTACACCTTGCTAAAAAAACAAAGTTTATAAGCTATGAAGAAAATCTGCAAAATCACAGGTGATTGATCCACCTTGAGCCTTTTCAGCCTTTAGCAAGAGCAGCTTGTGCCTGTTTATTTATGACATCAAGGGTTTATTTGGTTTGTGCCACTTTGCGTGCGAGCCAGGTGTCGCATATAAGTTCAGTTCTCTGTGTTAGCTCAACACAGTGCTCAAGCATTGACAACTCTCTGACTACAGTTTACAATGTTTATGTTCATTTGTTGCAAACGGATACATTCAGTCCTCCAATTCTGATACACACACATAAAAAAAACACAGTTTGTGTGCTTTTGCACAGCTCTGCTTGTGTTTGTGCAAACATCTCCAAGTTACAATCCTGCTACTACTTAGCTCCATCAAAACAAGTGAATCTGTGTGTTTACTCAATATGTCAGCGTTGTTTTCAGGCACAGAGCTAGTAAGATGGCACAATTCAACCAAAATGCCCCCCCTCCCCTGAGCTAATCATCTCAACTGCATCATCAACTGAATAAAACACTCTGAGCAACATTTAGTCTGAAAGAAAATACATGTGGAAAAAGGCTTTAAAAAGGTTTTGGTTGCTTTTTTACAGTTTTAATGATGGTGTCCATCTTCCCTAACATGGTAACAATCCAACATACAGCTAAGGAAAGCAGACAAGGCAGGAAAGTTAGTAAATGTAGGCAGAATTATTATCTTTACAGTTATAATATTAGTATAATTTATTTTTGATTCATTCTTTCCTTTGCAGGTTGGAAGCTACTGATCCCCTGCAATAAAGCGAGACCTTTGTGGTGGTAACGATCCAGCGTTTAGCTCAAGGACACTTTAGCAGGGTGGATTCTTTCACACTAAGTGTAAAGGTAACGTGTTCCCTTTGTCTTTGCCTTCCTTTTTTTTTCCCACTCAGAGTTGCGCTCCCTCCCGTCAAACCTGCAATGGTATTCGGAAGCACATTGTTATGATGGCTTCAGATTTCAAAAGGGTCACCTCCGTGCTGTATCCCGAATGCATGGGTAGCTGATGAAGGTGCAGGGGGGGAGTATTTCATTGTAATTCTCTGTGGGTGTACGCATACATGTGTGTGCTGCAAAACTGCCAGAAACATAGAGTCAGGGGAATGAAAGCAAACAATGGAGAGAATGGCAGTGCCATTGTGTAAGAGACCTTGAGAGCAGTAATGAAACACAAAATGTAAATTGGGATTTCAAACATTTCATGAAAGCAACTATTCCAGGTTTTTCCATAATGAGTGTAGATGAAAATCAGAATCACATTTTCTGCCTCTCTTCATCTAATCCAAATATTTAGACAAGCAAATAAGTAAAGTCTCAATAAAGTTACTTTACAAGAAATAACAACTGCAGTTTTCACAGCAGAACTACTGCTCATATTTTCACAATTGTACTTTTTTTCTCTGCTTCTTGCCGTCCTTTACTCTAAGCTGAGAAAAGGAGGGAGAAGCGGGATAAGAGAGGTGGTAATTACATGCAGGTTATAATGAATAAATGAGGTCTTGTAGCAGAGGTCTGCAAAGTTCCTCTGCTTTTCTCATTTATCCTTCTAAAGTTCTCACATTCAACCTAACACTCTCACCTCTAAAAGAACGACACCTTTTTTCCTCAACCTTTCAGGAGGAAAAAACCCAATCTCATCCATTACAGCTATTTTTTTTCATCATATGGCAAAGTCCAGCATCATTTCTCTCACTTCTTAACCTCCCACCAACACTTTCAACGATTCATATGTCGCCTCTTTCACCTTCATATCATTTAGAGTTCGCTATGTCCTTGGGAGGAGGAAAAAAACAGAAATATAAACCGATACAAAAATAATCCACTGTTTTTTTTTTCTATGTTTTAGCTTTGATTCACATTTTTTTTTCTCACTCCATTTGTTTTTTGATTGACATGCCAGCACTGTGTAAGCTCATCAGAATTGGGGGAATGGATTTTGACTGCCAATGTGTGTGCGATAGCATGAAAGAAGCAGCAAAATCAGAAGACAACTGCCTGTTTTAGCAAAAACACAGTTGTGATTGCAAACGTTCAAACCATACCTTAAGAAATGCTGGACATAAAATTTACTCCTTTTTTTATTTTCCCCATATAATTCCACCTATTTCCCTTATTTCATTTAATGAACTCTGATTATATTGTTCAGTCAGTTTATGTAGAGGCATCAAGAATCAAGGATCCTTTGTTTTTGTCTTAAAAATCTCTACCCAGAATACCTGTTCAGTTGAAGAGTTTAAGTGCTGTTCTTCTTCTGTGGCCATGTAGAGTCTGTTGAAAGGTGCTGGCACTTGAAAACAGACAGAGCCATTAAGGTGCTTTCATCGTCTCCACAACCACTATTTGCCCGATGCATATTCAACCACAGAATAGCAGAATAGTGATGACTGGGCGAATTCACTTAGGATAATTAAGTGAAGTGGATTTTGTTGTGTCATTTCAGCCATCCTTGTCTTTGCCATCCCACATTTTTCTTTTTCTTTTTTTGGCGTAACCTTCCACGGGAGCAATTAGGTCGGCAATTCTCTGAACATTACAGACAGCATCCTCATCCTCCCCTTCCTGCCTCTTCATTAGGAGAAATGTATGTTTTAGAAGCTTCCTGAATGTCTCAGGAAAACCAATCGGGTTACCATGGAGATAAAAGCTGCATTTATAGCATCCATATGTCCTCAGAACATGGCAGCGTGTTGCAGCATACCGTGTGAAATTACTGCCTTGCTTAAAAACTCATTGTGCATATTTTTTTTCCCCATCCCTCCACTTCTCCGGCCTCATCTCCTTTTTTTTCTGGACTAATTCTGCCCCCTACTGGGTCTAGTTGTTTTCCTTTTATTTTGTTTTTTTATTCAATGTTTTTCTTAATTTTCACTTTACAGCACAATAAGCATCTGTTGAGTGTAGCTTTCAATATGCAACCTTGTCTTTTACAAGATTTCATGTCCTCATATCAGGGAAGCGTAGCTGCACACTGTGCTGCTCACGTTCCTAGTGTCTTTCCAGTGTCATATTCGGTGAGGACGTAGCAGTAGTAGCCATCTGTTGTGACTTCACATGCGATGTGATTTCACAGGCTGTTTTTACTGCCTGAAACTATCCCGGTCTCCTCAGCCTGTCTTTATGAGACACATCAAGGACAACTAGCTAGTAAAGTGTGTTTGTGAATTTGTGTATGCACTTGCATATGTGTGTGTGCGTGTGTGTGTGCGTGTTTGTGAGAGGAGAGACTGCATAAGAGGGGGGAGAAAAGGAGGGAGGAAACCATCTATTGCACCTGTAACAAAGGCTGCTCCAGTGAAATCAGCCGGCTGAATAGGCATAAACACTGAAATGCATCATTTGCAGGGGGAGGCAGAGACATGCCACCATTACTCTGTTCCAGCTACTTGACTAGATTTTTCAAATATTTGTCCTCCAAATATTTTTGCTGGATTATCAGTTGTGCTTGTCCTCATTTATATTTAGAAATAAATTACCTCTAAATGTGTATTCTTTTGCTTTTGTGGCATTGCATTTATTTAAATTTCTAACTAAATACTTTTGCACTTGACAAATTCTTTTAGTGACAGGTGCACAGAACCACAGAAATACAGCACTTTCAGTCTCCTCTACTGGCTTAAACTAAAATAACTATGACATGTTTTGTCAAGAGACTTGCATCGCATAATGTTCTTGTCTAAAGTAAGTTTTTACCTTAACATGACATGCATTCACTGAAACTTAACTGACATAACTTGAAGTAGAAATTGGATAGAAACTCCATCTAAAAATTTCAGAAATTTACTTTGCATATTATGGCGCAAGGGGGAAGTTTTTTTTTTTTTTTCTTTTTTAACCCCAGGGGAAGACTAAAATGGCATCCATAATTGACCGAGGTATGTCAGTGCTCAAGAATTCTGAAGCACATTACAGCCTTAAAAATCCCATTAGAAACTGAATTGAATAGAATTGAAGGGACCTGGCATGAGTGTAGCCTCTCTCCTGACATCTTCACTCTGATGTTCATACCGCGTTCACGTCATATCAAATTTTCCATAAATATGAGCAGTCGACTAGGGGAAAAAAATGGGTCTGTCAGCCTCCTAGTGCTAATTACAAGTAGGATGTGTGGGAATTTTTGTTGGCTTCGATATCTCCCACTTGGCATTACAAATTGCAAAAAAAAGCTCTTCTGCTGGCAAACACAGCAATAAACCCACTGATGTCAGCAGTCCAAGGTAATTCAGATTAAAATGTTCTGTTACAATCACACTAATATAATCAACTTCAAATGTCAGGAATGCAGATTTGTTTGTGTTGGACTTAAATTCAGACACAAACTGTGTTGTATTCCGTCTGTCCGAAGAGGTTCCTCCTATAAGACATTAGCAAACAGAAACACCAAGAAAAAACTAATTGTCTGCTTGAATTAAAGAAACGTGGCAGTTGTGTCTTGGGTGTTAGCTATTGATTTGGGTTGAGTTTACTGCTTGGTAAAATCTGACTCCTTAATTGCTCCTATTACAGAACTGCTCCCCCCTGCTTGCTGTTCATATCAAACTAAGTACAGACTAAAACAAACTTTGCATTCAGACAACTGAAGTGAATGAAAAGTTGTTTTTTTTAACCCAAACACTCTTTACACCTGACACCTGAAACCTCTCAGTCACACACTTACACACACACACACACACTTTCACTGAGATGGCTGCAGATGCTTTTATCTGAGTATTTAAGCTCAAAGAAGACTGCACTCTGTGTTGCTTTCCCCCAGGTGTATGTAAAGGAACACAGCCTAACTTTAACAAAGTCAAACTTACCTGCTCATGCAGTATGGAAGCAAATCAGCTCTGACAAAGCTGCAACGTCAACTTGAATGTAAACCCATCTGTGGCAATATATAATGCTCACACTGACGCAGAACTTTCTCCAGAGACTCTGGACTTCTTTTGTCCAAACTCACATCAAGTGCAATTAAAAGTGAAAGCTAAAGTCAGCAATATTTTTCCTAATATAACCAAACACAGTGGTTTAGTATCCTAAACCTTACTAAGGAGATTTAGCATCCTTAACCTTATCAGGAACTTTTGGTGTCCAAATCTAAATGAACTATGACACAACCATGTTTTTCCGCGTTAAATGCTTAAAACAACAACTGTAAGAGCATTTCAAAAAGTCAGTTTCATGTCAAAACGGAAGAATTGCATGTTCAACTCAGATGGTGAGGGGTCTCCAGCATGTTACTAAGTGATACCAAAGGGTCCTGACCAAAGGTCCCCGTGTGATATGAGAGTTGATGAGAGAATGTGTTGGCTTTTCGGCTGCAAAATGATGTCAGTTTCACATTTAACATGTTGCTTTCTTTACAGTAGCTTGCCTGAGACAGATCCAGAATCAGGCCTCTGGACGATAAGGCAGTCAGTTGTTTTGAAAGTATCATCTTTGAGTTAGTATTTGCATGGAACCAGTTATATGAATCCTCTGCCTCTGTTTGTAACTCATGGAAGCATCCATCTTATAAAATTTACATTTCTTTCAATGTAACACGTTTCCACTCTGTGCTTTGATTCAACACATTATCATGTGTGAGACCTTTCACTCCTCCTTGTGTATTTTAGATTTCTCCTTGTGTGTTTGACTCCTCTTGACTCTGCAGGGAATCAGCTCCACATTTCCGCATCTTTATGAGACTCCAGGGGCGACATACTTCATCACCAGACTGTTTTCATCCCGCATTACGTACATGCTCAACCAGAGAAAGAAGAGCAGACTATGGAAGAAATCTGCAGAAAATAGACCTAAATGAATGGGGAGACATCTCCCCTTCAATTAACTTATATGGTGTTTTAATTTTCCTCTTCATGAAGGGGTGTGTGTTTTTCAGAAGAAATACCAGATGCAGATTTAATATTGCTTACTTTTGCCTGCTCATACGAAATCATTTAAAACTTTGTCTGCTGTTAATTTTTCTAGGGGAAAATAAGGCATTGACTCAGATCCTAATAAAAATAAATTTCCCACTTCTGACAGCCTCCAGCCTGTGCAAACATTGTAAAGGGAAAAGGTACACAGAAAAATAGGATATGCATCTCACTTTGCTCACTAGGAACCAAAGAAGGAACCAGAACCTTGATCAGGTTGGCACCTCCCAGGGTCGTTGAGTACACACACAAAGACCCACACACACTGTTTGCACACAGTGTTCATATCGCTTTACTGATGCTGGGGTTGATATAAAGATGTGACATTATGTCAAAAAGGTGTTTTCAATAAAGCTCCTTTAATGAAGTACACATTTTTGTCAGCAGTTATACGTCCTCAGCTCATAAACAACACATCATTTATTTGTCATGCTTGACTGCTGATAGATGTAATCACCACTGAAGGAAATAATAAGCCTGATAATAAAGTCTCTCATTACATAAACTGGCTGCACTTGTAATGAATTTTGGTGCATTATGGGAAGACTATAAGGATTTTTAGAAGCCCAATTACCATAATTAACTGAGAAATTATCAAATATCATCAAGATAAACATCAGAAATTTTTCACTAAATTAGATGTTAACTTCTAATTAGTTTCATAATTGCCTCATATGAGATCCCCACCTAATTCTTCATGACAGATATATAGAGTAGAGTTGCAATATAAGTCAAAGGACATTTTAGTTATCTCTTTAATTAAGAAGCAGCATCAGTATTTAAATAAAAGAAGTATTTTGAGGTTAACAAATGTTTGCCAACCAAAACTTGGAAGTGGAACCAAATAATGTTCAGGCCCCAGACTTTTTCTGGTGGACAGATGAAGAAATGTACACAAACCTGGGCTGTCTGATCTCACAGCCTCCCGCAATTGACTGCAGCGTTCAGCTTCACAAGATGATTTGACTCATCACACACACTTCAGGGGGGGAGGCTACATCAGCTTCATGGGTGAGTCAGGATTTATGTGTGTGTATGTGTGTGTGTTTGTCTGAGGCCCGGTGGGTAAGTATTTTATTTGTGCTTTTCTTTGTGTGACTGCTTCCACCTTTCATCGCTTACAAAAGCACAGACTTAGTGTGTCTGTTTGGGTGGTTCTGCTTTGTATTTGTGTGTCTGATCTGTCTGGCTCACAGGAGCGAAAAAGGGTTTTTTTGGGGGGAATGTTGTCTCCTTAAACACAATGCCAAAAAAGTCTCTCTTTGGTTCAAGCTCCCTCACTCTCCTTCCTCTCTCTCTCTCACTCTCTCTCTCTCAAACCCCTTTTGCTGGTCTCTGTAAATATCTGTTCAGGCTGACTGTACCTGCCTGACCTTGATGGTGAACTCTTCAGTAATAACTGAGAATTACAGGTGACTGTCGAAAAAGGGGAGACAAAAGGCGGCTGAATACCAGGGCAAATGAAGATTATTTTTTCCCCCAGACTCTGCAATAATCCTGCAAGCATTTAAACACAACAGAACGCACTAATAAAACATATAAAAAGTACCTCCTTGGTGGGAGGAACACACACTTTGAAAGACAGCTGATCCAAACTGAGCGCTGCTCAACATTAGCAGTATTCAGTGTTTATGAAAGATGTTTCCCTGGTGGCAGGAACATGCACAGTGGTTGATTGTCATCCATGTTTCACTTAAACAGCAACACGTCAGCATGAATGTGCCATGGTGTCAGATTGTTAGGATCACTTAACAATGTTCCTACACACGAAGACTGGGTTCACTGTCTTTGCTGGCACAGCAGGTAATAAGATTTTAGCCTGTAAGGGGCTAATCAGAGTGAATGATGAGATGTTGCTATGGATACAGCCATTATAATTTATGATAAAAGCTTTACTCTTGCACAATTTAGCTATTTACAAGCTCCCTTTGGGTCTGGAAGGAGATTTTTTGGAATAAAACCACTCATGTCATTTAAAGCACATGTATTGATTGCAAAGCAAAATGTGTGGCTCTGAGTTTAAAACTGTGCAATTTAACATTTGGCCCAAATAAATGTTGTGTAAGAAAAAAATATAGATTAATATTATGTTCAAAAACATCAAGCTTTATCCTTTTTTTTTAAAAAAAAAATCTTACATCTGAACTGAGATGATAATTTGCAAAAATGTGCACATTCCTATACAACAAAAATTGCTGAATTAATGACTTCGACATCACAATCAGGCCTGCACTTAATTTTTTAAATAACCATCTCAAAACCCCCAGTTAGAAAAACAAAATAAATTTTCAATTAACATTGATGCACCCAGAAGGAAGTTAAATATTTTAGCTACGCTGTCATTTACTGATTGCTGTGGAAATTATGTCTAAATCTGCCTTGTATAACTATTTTGTAATCTATTAAATAACATTTTTAAGGCACGATGACTTATAAAGTAAAGGCTAATTGGGAATATCTCAACCTTTGCAGGAGTCTTTGCAGATCAAAGAGTCTTCTTGCTCCTGTTGAGAGTGCAAATGTGTACACAGATACCATCAGTGTGTGAAATATGTTAACCTTATAGGGCAGCTGGACTGATGAGATTTCAAATATGAAATTTCACAGGGCCATCTTAAAAAACTCCAACCAGATTCATTTGTGTCCGGTCAGAATAT
Source organism: Acanthurus lineatus (assembly GCA_029814665.1). Taxonomy (NCBI): domain Eukaryota; kingdom Metazoa; phylum Chordata; class Actinopteri; order Acanthuriformes; family Acanthuridae; genus Acanthurus; species Acanthurus lineatus. The sequence goes on from JAPZDV010000006.1 coordinate 11,991,066, forward strand.
AACCGGACCAATCGGCATCCTTTATAGTAGTATAGTTTTGATGAATGCCAAAAGCGGTTGCAGTTTTATAAACAATAGCAAAGAGGTTAGCATGGATGCTGCAATAGCGTCAGTTTTATCAGAACTGGACAATAAATCTTCATAAAAAAAAGAGAGCAAAGAATGACACTGAAGGTTTCTTTTGATGGAAAAGATGTTTTAGTTCTTCTCCTGACTGGTTTCGGCAAGAGTAATGTTGGTCAAAGACACAAAAAAATGATGGACAGAGTTGGATTTAGCTTGTTTTAACATAGTAAAGGAGCCTAATTGCATTTTTAAATGTATTTTTATATTAGCTCATATTACTGCATTTAAATCCTTCAAAGTTGAATGGAGTTAAAGAGGGCCTGATTAGCCATCGTTTTAGCTGCACTGCACTGCTGCGGTTGCAAGACTGAAGCCAGCAAACTAATGACCCAGAACATCTAATAGCTATTATGTGTATGCAAAAGATTAGGTACTTTGGTCATTAAAGCAGTGAGGTTACATTTTTCTCCTCTCTAAACTGTTCTTGGTCATGATTCAGAAAGTTTGAAGGTTTCAAAGAGTTTTAAAAGTAAAAAAAAAATCACTTTCTAACGTTTTTACAGAGCCACTAGTTATGAAAAGATTCATGCAGACGGTCAGTGGTCTTTTGCTTTGTCTTTAGCAGGTTAATAAATTTGTTATTTTATGTGACTTCAGTCTTTTGTAGTTACTCCTATACCAATCATTATTTCTCACACTATCACACTCTCTGTGACATACACACACACAGCTGTCTATGATTCCCTAGAGACCAATTTGCTCCTGCAGCTGGCATACTGTAGGTGTTACAGGCCATGGGGCATTTGCCCATTTACCAAAGTAATGAGGCTTACTACTATTCATGGATCTCTTACTCCTCCGCTTTAAAAAGCTGAATGCTCCTCCACTTTTACTCACACACAGTGAGGGATAGTTTACTGTTGACTTTGGCTCAACCTTAGTCGAATGATTCCCTCAAAAAAAAAAAAGGCAACCGGACTAAACTGCAATTTAGCACTCTTTTAAGGCAGAGTTAGCCCAGGAGGAACACACACAGGGGTGATGCAGGGAGAGAGCAAAAGCACAACAGCAGGCTTGAACATCACAGAAGCACAAACAAAACGGCCCCCATTGGAAAGAGGAAGTAAAGCTTTTTTTCTCTCTTTTTTTTGGGAAACTGATGGCACACTGTGTGTGAAAGAGGCGATAAGCTGAGACTTGATGCACTTTTTGCTTAGTGTTTTGCATTATACCCTCTAAAGTGAATCTTTTCTCCTTTAGTTACACAGGCATATTGATAAATCATAGATATTTGTCTTGCAATCTATCAGGTATCATTAAATGGCTGTATTGTGATACAATTATTATCTTAGGCAAAGCATCATGATGGTATTTCAGGTTACTCTATGATTCCCACTCTTAATATAAACAGCATGAAAACATGAATTAGTTAAAGATTATTTCATCTCATCATTTCATCGCATCTCAATTCAATACCATTTGCTTAAACCAACTGGTGCAATGATCAGGCTTTAGATAATAGCTAACAGTGTTTTAGTTCACCTTAGTAGTTAACTGACAGCAGCATGACATTTGTTATGACTCTAATGGAGAACAACCAAATATCTCCTGTTATATTGTCAAAATTATTTAGAAAGACTTTGTGTCACATAACATGGGGTTAAACAACAAGGTGTTCCAAATGGGATTTACATGCTGTGCAGACCTAATAAATTAAGAAGATAAGAACAGAAAGGAAGAAGATTTTTATTACCTGAGAGAATGCAGTAATATTTCATTGTTAAAATCTCACCTGTATCCATTACTTTTCTGACATATCCTGCCAGCACGCACTCTTTCCATGGCATTGAGATGCTGACAGCAAACATTTCTTTTACTGTTGGGACTGATAACAATCAACAACAATTGTTTGCATCTGTTTTGACAAGGCCTCCTCATGCTGAACTATTTATGAGCCCTTGACATAAGTGGAGGAGGCGAGTTGGAGGGTCACTGCACCATATACTGCAGAGACAGCAAAGAGATACTGACATTTATACTCACACAAGAGCTCCTTAGCAAGCTATTAGTTGACAGAAAAGCATGTGGGCATGACCCGTTGACTGGACTGGATCATAATTAAGAGGTAGAGGCTGGGCAAAATAGGGAAATTAGAATGAAATTTGTTTTCCTGTTTGAACCTCAGCTAAAAGCTTTTAAACAAATCTGCCAGTTATTCTAAGTTCAAGTTCATTGATTCCCAAGATGGTGATTTGAATTTAAAGTGCATATAAAAAAGGCAGAATAAAAAGAGCACATGTGGCACATAAAAAACATAATATAAAAACATAATGTGCGTCGGGAATATAGCACTTAAAACACGTCAAGCATGAAGACACACAGACACATAGAAATACATACACAAGGCTCCAATAACAAGTGTGAGCAATGGTGAGAATCACACCCATCACAACCCTCGATCCCATTATGGAAAACACCATCCCACAACCCACTCCCCACGTTCAGAAGGCCAACAGGCATCAGCACAAATGAGTTTCTGTGGCTATTAGTCATAATAGTGGACAGTATATACAGGAACCTCTTGTAGGAGTTGAAACTTGTGCTGAAGTCAGGAAGAATTTATTATTGAGTAGGTGCATGTTAAGACAGCTGAGGGAGAAAAGGGACTGGAAGATTCAAGCAGACAAATGAAAGCAACTTGCAGTCCCACCAGAGATTGTCAGCAGCAGTCTGAGGTCTGAATCTGAATTACAGTCCAACACTCAGCCATCTGTTTACTTGCTGGAGCTCACCCTGGTGCGAGAGGAATGGCAGATGAGGGCAGAGTACCCTTTGTGGATTTGTAAGCCACATGTATATGAGTTTAGGGATTTGTAGAAATGGCCAGAAAGGGCAACCACTGACTCAGACTGAGAAGAAAAAATACAAGTTGGAGTCAAAAGAATGGAAATTATATTCATGACTGGAACATATGGTAAGTTATACTTTAGTGGTGGTCACAAAGTGGCAGGTAAAACACTTATACAATTTCTAACCCAGTTATCCTGCTATCCTGATGTATCTATAAAGGTTTTGAGAGCATTGATCTGCTAAGGTTAGAGAAGTGGGAAATTTTTCTTTTCCTTGCCTGATCCCCCTTTACACATTGGTAATCGTTTTGAATATAGAAGGGCTTCTTCCCATAGTTAATTCCTAATGTTGCACTCTGTAATTTAACAGTCAAAATGGGTAACCTACCCTCTCTGTTCTCCATGCTCTAATTAATGTTACAAAAGTGAAATATGGATTTAAGTATATCAAAAAGTCATGAATTCTTACAAAATGTATCAAGGACTCTGTCTCATGTTTATAGGCCTGAAAAAAAGTTGCATAGTGCACCATTAAGAGATTATATTGAGGTGTCTTCATTGGAACTCCATCATCGTGCTGCAGTTCATGAAAATAGGCCAATGTATTACAGATTATCTGAATTTATATTGAGCAAATGGTTATGCAACTGTGCTGAAATAGCTGATATAACTAAATATTACGTATAATTACATGCAAATGTTCTCCTAACTTTCATCCACTCCCCAGACTCAAACTAAGCCTCGTCTGATCCCCACTACGCGATGCAGCAAAACTCTGTCCCACTGCAATCCCATGTGTCCTGCATGATTCTGATTAATGTTGGCCTCTATTGTAAGTGATTACAAGTGTTATCAGCATTGATGTCGGGAGTGAAGAAGTGGGGCCGTGCTTAACAGAATCTCTTGGAGTTTGTGTGGGCACTGCCTTAAAAAAGAAAAACAAAAACACAAAAGATGAAAGTATCTCAAATGGTAGATGCCCACTCGATAACACCAATGACAACAGAAAGTCCCAGCTCTCATTTAACAACCCCTTATTCCATTCCCAGACATGAAAGAAAAGTTTCCTCTACAGTAACTCATCTTAAAAACCATTAGAGATAGTTTCATCAGATTCATGTGCACTGGCAAGTGATCATCTGTATTCCTCTGCAACCTCTGTGCATGTTGCAAAAATGCCTGGATGTGAAATTTAAGCAGCATAAATGTCTCTCGACAAAGCAAAGTTCAAGTGGGGGCTGTGGGACTCAAAGTTCTTTCTTTTTTTTTTTGGAATTACATTCTAGGGAGTTGTTGGGCGAGAGTTTTTATCTTTTCTTGTAATTCAGTCTTTTATTCAAAGAGGATAATTCCCCTGACAGTCTTTCTTTTCATGGGGGATTCTAAAGTACTAAATTTAAGAAAAGAAGAAAATGTGTTGCAAATGAGTGGCATTAAGAAGCAAGATACCTTGTTTTGGGTTTTTTTTTATTACTTGGCTTTTGCCCTCTCCTTCCTGATGTGTCTTTAGATAAGGAAGCTGAGAATTAAATTATGTGTAGCAACCATGGTACATACATTTGAGATGGAAATACAGATTAATTTGGGGTTCTTTTTCTTTATTAGTCACACATGTCATGTCCAACACATTAATGCATTATCAATTCATTCCCAACTTTGTACCATTGCAGTAAACCAACTGCAACAAAAACAGTCTTTAGACATTAACTTGTCCTAGCATACAATATTTACCTGACAGTAGCATGACATTTGTTATTAGACTTACTTCAGATGCATTTAAAAAGCCATTAGTGGCACATGCATTATATAAATCTCTCTCTCTCTCTCTCTCTCTCTCTCTCTCTCTCTCTTTCTCACAAACTTCGAGAAAAGTTATTCTGTCAGTTTCTTAACTCCACTCCACAAATGGCTCCACAAAAGTGACATGTTTGCCCTGTTGCATATTCCAATGGTTGTCTTTTGTGAAGCAGCTTATTACAATAGCAAACATACACATCCTGATCAGTGAAGCTATTGGTAGGCAGTTGTCAGCACAGCTTCATTGCAACCAACAGCTGCTTTAGCTCTACCTCATGACTGGCTCCAAGCAACTTTCTGAGCTGAACAATTCAAGGATTGGGGAGAGTATTTTTTTTCTTTGGCTCATCTGCCATTGTCACTAAGTCTCGTCTTCTCTCCTCCCTGTTTGACTACTTCATGTTTTTGTTCAAGTCAGATTATCAAAAATACCTTTCAGTTAAATGGTTGTTGATTCTGAAGTGCACTTTTTTTAAGCTTGATTTTGAAGGTAAATTTGTTTTAAGCTATAAATATATTTTTTCTCAATCTTTTTCATCAGCAGGAATTTCTGTTTACTTTAATGAGATGATTATAGATAAACAAAATTTTAATTTATGCTTTGTGTTCCCATTAAGTAACCTGGTTACTCCCTCTGTGCTGTGGTTACAAATGATGTGTATAATAACAGAGAAAGAAGCAATGACAGGATGCGACATAGTGCACAACATTAGCCAAAAATTTCAGTCTTTTTCAAAAGTCACCCCATCTTAAATTGGATGATTTTTTCCCCCCCCATTCCTCACACACCCTTTTTATTTCCTCCTCTCCTCCTCATCCATCTCCTGTCCGGCGCTCACGCTGCTTGTGGCCCAGCAGCAGCAGCGGCAGTTTGTGTTGCCACAAACAGAGAGCAGGCAGGAGAAACCCGCCATGACAGGCTGATAACAATGCTGCAACACCACACTAATTGGCCTGGGGCTTACAGGGAGAGTGTGGTATTCAGCGGCTGGGTATTTTTGGATGTGAGAGCAGGAGGGAGTTAGGTGGGAAAGGGGAAGGGGGGCTGAGGACGGGAGAGGCGGAGGCAAGGAGTGTCAGTTTTGATTATGGATGAGTTGTGAGATAAGTTGAGTTAGGACATGTTTGTGTGAAGTGGAGAGAATCGGGTGTGTGCGATTGTGTGAGAGTGTATATTAATGTTTGTTTGTGAACGTGGGTCGTGGGCGAATACACACAATACACTCAAATCTGCCACACAAAGCTCTAATCAGAGGAGATGGATGATGTTTCAGCACAGTTTTTTTTTTCTCAGGAGCGATCAAAGAGGGTACTCATAAAGCACGCTAACATAATATACCACTGCGAGCATTTTATTTACAGATAATAAACAATTATCTTTGATGCTTTTTCTATAAGCCCTTATGTTAAAACCAGGCTAGGGAGTATCATTAGGATTTTCAACAAATGCTTTATTGATTTTTGCTTTGACACACACACACAAAAAAAGCGCCACTACTCTCCCACTCTCAGCATCGGTGAAAAGTACATTAGGCTCTCAAAAGTACTGTATATTATATGACTTCAAACTATAGGTTTATACCCACTTCACATAATTTCACTCAATACTTTCCAACTTGTTGGTCCTGTTAGCCGTTAAGACAACAGATTGCACCATTAATCACCAGCTAAAGGGAAGGCTGACCTTTTTGACTTAAAACTGTGCACTCGGCAGCTCAAAAAAATCGAGCTGTGTCAGAAATTGTACGTCTAATTATATACTGCGGTGTGGCACAATAATAAACAAGTGCCAGGAGTTGTGTCTGAGGTCTCAAGAATGAAAGTACCTCAGTGGCCTGGGACTTGGGCCAATAGACTGCTCAGTCTCAAAAAGAAGCTGCTGGTCTACACATTTCTCATTCAGTGATAAGCCTTTTATGTATTACTCTGTACTCAAGCCTCCTCTGTTGTGTGTGTGTTTTTTTTCTTTTCCCCCTCACCAGTCCTACTGGGACTCTACATTTGAGTTTGTCAGCGATCAGGTTGTATGAGGACATGACAGAAGGGACTTAAAGTTCTGAGAAAAGAGACATAAGTACAGAACTTGCACACAAGTCTTTCTGGATATGATGTAACAACGACATCACTTCCTAATTCTCCTAATACACTTACTAGAAAACCTCTTGATGCTTTCTGAGGAAGAGCGCTGAGATTAAGCCATCTGTTTATAGTGAGCAAAGAGTTCTTTAATTACAAGAAATTGCTTCCTGTCTTCCGGTCATGTTGACCAACTTCTCCACTTTCTCATTTTCACATTATAAACTTTTATGTATTATAGAGAAGTAAACACAACTGAACTTAAACTTAAATATAATAAATATCAATACTTTCATTTTTCTTGCTATCTGCAAGTTAAAGTCGAACTTTGAAAACAAAATAATGCAAAATTTTTACATAGAGGTTTACATAGAGGGGAAATGAGGAAAAAACATCCATTAATGTCACACTTGGTTAATAATTATGTCGATTTCTTACAGGCTTTTCACATTTTATTTGATAATCCCACTTTCAGAAACAAGAAACTTCATTTCATGCTGTCGCTAATTTCAAAACACACATAAAATAAATATTGCACGCTCAGACAAAAACATTCAAAACCATACTGTGGGCAGATTAACTGAAAAATGTCATGAGCTAAATGGATTTGGGAAAACTGCACGGGAACTGGAGGAAAGGTAGTAATAGAATTTTAATGGACTCTGCAGCATGTACAGTGTGTGTGTGTGTTTGTCTATTTGAATGCATGTATCAGGACATTTTATAAGGGAATGACTACATAAGGCATCTATGTTTTGCAAATTCCTCTCAATCCAAACCTCTATAGAGGAGGTCGCTGAGGTGATAATGAGTTATTGCAGGATTATCTAAAAAAAACATGTTACCACTTTACATATTAAGAGAAGAAAGACCCTGCTGTTATTAGGCTTTAGTACAGTACAGTACTTTAGTACAGTTGAGATTTAATATTCTCAACTGAACAGTATGTTGTTGGTTCAGTGTATGACCTAATGCAGGTTATCAGCTTTCATGTGGCTTTTTTTTTCTACAAATGGCATAAAATATATAAAGTCATCTGTACCAAGACAAATCTCAGCTTGTGACATTCTATTCTTCTTTGGAAATAAAGTTTCATGACTCTGTCAAATCCTAAAGGTCATCAATGATCATTCTCATTAGTCTTGTCAAAAGACACATGCAGCAGCCTCCTGATG
>JAPZDV010000006.1:12000125-12029805 GCA_029814665.1 Acanthurus lineatus
AACTTAAACGCAGCTGAAAAAGTGCGAGAGAGGAAAAAGAATCATTAATGATCATTTTTGTTTACTCTCAGTGAAATAAAAGTAAAATTTATCATAAAGGGGAAATGAGAAATTAAATTTTACATGTATTTTTTAAATTTTGGCTGAAGGTAGGTTGGATCTGACTTTTTTTTGGGGAGGGGGTTATTTTTCTTTAATTAAATTTTATCACAGCCTTGCTTTTCAACATACTTTTTCCTTGCATAAAGGTTAACAAGGCACTTTTAACTGGCACTGTGGTTAATAAAGGTGCACTTTGCTCTGTGTAGAGCAAAACTCTGTCTCTGTATCAGGGTTTCATTAATGCATGCACAATTATAATTTGGTCAAAAGATGAAGGTTTAAATTTAGGCACACTATTACACAAGCTGCATCAAGCTGTATTCCTAAATTGTCTTAACATGTTGCCAGGTTATTTTTTTCAAAGGGAAAATATCTTATCTTTGGAGGGCCTTGCTTTTTCACAGAGTGAAGCATGAGGGTCAGACACCCTCACTTCACTTCACTCGTAAGTTCTATACTGTCTCTTACTGGTCAGAATTAAACTGTGTCAACATCTATTTGTACCTGGGTATCTCATTGATACTGTTGGATAAAAGTGTCCTTGTGGAAACTGTGTTGTCTTACAGTCGTGGTTCTTCACAGATCTACACTTAAGTATCTAAAAAAGCCATCAAGATCTCAAATAATGTCAAGTGTTAAGAGGAAAGAAGGAGGAGGCTCAAGTGGAGGAAGAGGTTGCTTGAGCGTTAGCATCTATTTCTCACTTTAAAAATCTTCCAGGATCCTTTTGGGAAGTTTGAGCCGATCAATAACCTGTCAGATAGAAACCTCTTAACACTTTCTCGGCCTGTCCACCCGCTGCTGCTCAACTCGACTCAATCCAGCTCTCTCCTTGTTTCCTACCTTTCTCTCAAACTCGTTTTATTACCTTGACTCTATTGAGTGGGTCTGTCGGCTCAAAGAAACATTGTCCTCTCTTACACTGCTCAGCCTCTTAATAAAAGAAGGGTCACGGTGTCAGAGATGCTCAGCAAATTGGGTGGTGGAAAAAACCTCACATTACAGAGTATGAAGTTCGTCCTGTAAAACCAAACTTCTACTCTGCCTCGCTCAGGTGTGCCGCTTCCTGCCAACGTTTGCTGCACTGCTGGCTTTTGATTGTGTAAAAAGGAAGAGATTTTGTCACTTAAGAATTGATTGTCTGAGCTCTAAACAGGCTTAGAGTGTTTACAGTAAATCAAAGCTGCAGTGATTTTTCTCCCTTATGATTAAATGGATGTATTTAATAGATATTTCAATCTTAAAAATCTCAGTTACTTTTAAAGACTTTAAAATCCTAACAGTTTTTAGTTTTGGGATTTTTTTCGAATGTAAAAAAAATCCACATTGAATATGAAATTTAAACAGGAAAAAAAACAAAGTTTGGTTTACTAGTATTCCACAAATACAGAATAAATAAATAAATAAATAATAGAAATTCACCATTTCCATTTGTTTTTCCACTCTTGTACAAACATTGTGCAATATTAATGTTGACCTATTCATGCATGCACAAAACTCAAGGTGTAAATGATACGTAACACCTCATCCACTGCCATTCATCCATTTCACAGGATCCTTGCTCATTTCCCATGAAGATGGATTATTTTTTTTCAGAATGAGAAACTTTCCAGAACAGATCCAAAGAAAAAAAGGACAAACATTGTGTTTGTAAATCTCCATATTTTTACAATCTGGGATCCTTGAAGGCAAATGTTTTGCTATTTAGGAGTTGATTATCAGAGTTGATCATTTTTTATATCCTTTTTTTATTGTTGTTATTACTTTCTTTTTGGCTTTTTTGGCTTTCAGTCCATCTCAAGTTATCTTACAATCTGAACCAAAAAGATGAAAGCCCCAGAGAGGTTCACCCTCAGGACCAGTAAACACCCCTCATCTCAGGTAATTATCAGCTGTCAATCATCCATCACTCAGAGCCTGTCAGCACACGCTCATGGCATCACATCATTTAGATGATTGATGACCAGTTAGGTTAAAAAAATATCAGTCTCACAATCTACCAACAAATACGGTAAATTTCAATATGTGCATTCATGCGCAAACGAAAACAAGGGGCTTCACACATATTGTTATTACACACCACTGTGACATTTAGCAGTTCATTGAACCTGTTTATCCACAGTCTTATCATTATCATAAGAAGAAGTACAAGTACAGTGTTCTGGGAAGAATAGGGTTTGAGGAAAAGGGTTTTTTTTGTTTGTTTTGTTTTCAACAAATGAGAAAATGTTCTTCTAGGTGGTCAACAAAGACGAGGGCAGTATCCAACTTAGAAATGTGTTTGTCTAATTGGACTTGTTTGAATCTTTTTTTGACAGGTATATTGAGCTATTCTTTGCTTTGTCTTTTCATACGTACTTATCTGCTTAACCTTAACCATAACTCAGCCAGACTGTTTTGTCAAAGCCTGACCTGGTAATACTTCTCTCTTTCAGGCAGCTACTTCTGGGGACCAGGATATCCCCAGAGGTACGATGCAGGCTGATTAACAAAAAAAAATACTGTTCGGAGTCCCAGTCAGCTGAAAAGTCTCCAACTTGTGATTTGAATCTTTAACTTTCTGTCCAAACAAAGTTTCTCTCTTTGAGTATCAACCTGTCCTCATTTCATTACAACTCTTCCTTGATTCATAATACTCTACCTAAGCTTCTCTGTGGGTTTTCATTAAAGTTTCTCTTCATTTCTGTTGGTAAGTTTATAATAACCCTTTATGACCTTTCTGCACAATTTTCTGCTTAAATTGCTGTCAGTCTGAGCATCTGATGGAAAAACATAGCTTTTTAAAGTCAGTAACTGACACATTACACAGCATGTTAGATCACTCAAAGCATGCATCAAAGTATAATGCCAGTGACTGTCTGATGACTGTGCACAGAAGAGACAGCAAATGTAGTCCTTAAGTTTCATAAACACCTTTTCCTGAAATCAAACTGACAAGTAAAGTAGTTGTTTTACAGCTCTACTGACTTCAATCCAGTTAAAATGCTTTTAAAAGATCAGTCACTGAGAGTTATGCTGACTAATAGTGACATCTGTAATTTGTGTTTCCTGGAAAAAGCTTGGTAATTATTGGGCACGCAGACAATAGTGATGTCACAAACTCAGCAGGATGTAAAATTTGATCAGTTAGAGCCAAATGACGTTAAATGAAAATTTAATTCGGTCCAAATTCAATATTTCTGTTGAGTCAGATGAGCTACAGCATACGTTGAAATTCTAATTACAGAATTTGTGCTGTCAGAAAGGATGCATTGCTGAAGAAGGAGAGGGTACATTACAGAGCCAAGCCTGCGTAACAGTTACATAAAATGTTTTAAAAAAAACTGTTTAAGACATTTTTGCTATGAACTGCAAATTCTCACTCTTTCTAGACAGACAAGTACAAAGTACGATCTTTAACCTGGATGACCTTTAAATTTAAAGACTTATTTTAAATTCTCGCACTACTTTATATCCATTCTGTAATGTTAAAAAAAGGTACATTGACAAGTAAATAAAGTTAAAGTTGATAAATAATTGGCTAAACAGAAAAAGAGAAATACATTTGTTGCATGCATATTTGTGTTGCTTAATATTGCTTATGTAATACATTGGATTACCCAAAAACAAACATTGCATTCAGTAATTTTATGTACAAATGGTGTTTACTTTCCATTTTCTTGAAATTTACTGTAAGCCAGTATCCATTAATATCAATCTAATTATAGTTTCTTAAGTACAATCATACTGGCACTGTCAAAGATGAACAGTGTAGATCAAAAGAGTCTAATGGGTTACACAAATATTTGTACCATGTGGTGTAGAGAGATTTTCATCAACCATTTATATGACAGAAAGAATGCCAAACAGGGTCGATGGGCCAAAGCCAACCTTGATGCTGTTGGTTTTTGGGAGGCTGCCACTGGGCACAATACAGCTCAGTAACAAGGTCAACTCATTTTAAAAGAGCTCAGTCTTCAGCACATGGTGAAGTCTGTTGCCCAGCGGCTTCACTCTGCCATAGTCAGGATGATGTTTTAGATTTTGTGTTCTTATTTTTAAAAAGCATGTATTGACTTATAGGACATTATTAAGGATGAAATTTTAAATCTGATTAAATATGGTTTAATTTGTATTATTTTTTCATTCAACTTTAGAAGTAAACTAAACCACAGTTTATTTTTTTTTATTCAAATTTAAAATGTGATCCAGTATTAATAGGAAACTTGTCTCTGTATTGATTGGCCATATTGCTCCATTACTTAAGCCAACCAGTGTTTTTCAAAGTAGGATAAATAAGAGTTTTTCAACACTTAATAAAGGTATTATCAGATTAACAAACAATGTAATGTTTTGTAAAGAGTTCTCTCCCCTCTATTATACTTATGAAGTCTGAAAAACATGCACAATCATAATTATTTATTATTATAATTATATTATTTATTTTAGATTGGGTAAACAAGTATCCTTGTATTGGTTTAACTCTATTAAATCTTGGTTAACTTCGATAAACTTGTTTTGTAAACAGATTAGTTTTTATTGTACACCGGCGTTCTGCGTAATTTTAAATTTGGATTTATTCATTTCAAACCTAATTTTGTTAATTCTGATCAGAACTAATCTTGGACTTATTAAATCTTGGTTGATGCAACCCATTGGCCTAACCTTCAGCACGCATTCATGAAAACTTGTCAATAACTCCGAATGAAAGTATCTAATATATTATATAAACACACACACACGTATCCCTATAAAAAGTGAGTGTTAAGCCAGGCACGCTCCTCCATCGACCCTCGCAAAATGCCTGAAAGCACATTGACCGTGGTTGCCCAGTGGGACTGCAGAGTCAATATAAACCAACAGGAGCGATGATTGATTGATCCCCTGCTACCCTACTCTCCGTCTCTCCTCCGCCTCATCATGCCCTGTTTCCATGCCCCACCTTCCCTCTCCCCGCTGCCTCTGTGGGCTTGTTCAGACCTCGCAACTTTACTGCAAATGTATCCAAATTGGATTAAGATCAAGGAGAGTGGAGTATAGATTGTAACTCACACCTGGCATTAGTATGCATCTCGGACCAGGTCCACATTAAGCACGTTCAATCTGAAAACACATCTTTTTTCACTTGGTTCTGGCCTTCTCATGCCGTTAAGCCACGCCCAAAAAAAGAGAGCTTTTCAAAAATGTTCTGCAAGCTGGATGAACACAGGCTCACACTTTGAAATGGAAATTATATAAGACTGTGATATTTCACTTATTTCAGCATTGCTGATTTCGCAGTGCAGGTTTTTTTTTCTGACTTTATAATAATAAATCTGTGATCTGACTGTTTTTTAGTGCAACAGAAAAGTTCAACAAGTAAAATAACAATAAACATACATGGAAGGAACTAAATTGATTGTTTATCTACATTTAAACATGTGTTATTCATGGATTGACAGAGCAGCATTAGTCCAATTCTTCACCGGTAAAGCACAATGTACAATTTACAAGAGGAGATGTAGCTTCTATTTTCTTCTTGGTGTTTTATTGAGGATAAAGATCATTGCAAAAAAAAGAAAAGAAAAAGAGAAAATATGCCCTAGACACATTTTTACAAATAAAACTGATTTAGCCAACTTCAAGAAGATATAATCCATCCTTTGATACTACTTTTAGATTTTATTTTCTTGTTTGAATTTATTCAACTGCACATTTATTTTTAGGTTTAAAAATAACCTACACACAGTTTTGTCTGGTCATACTATTATAGAAATAATGGCAGAGGTTCCCTGGTATATTTCCTCTGATACCAACTTCAGAAATGTATCACACTTTTGGTAGATTTGGCATATTTTAGCTGGATAATGCAAAGTATTTTCAACATGGTTAATGTTGATTTGATAGTTCAAGTCCAGTGCGTGCAAAGGGATGCCACTTAAGATGACATCATCCAAGATGTTTTTTTTTAATTTCATGCAGGGCATATTTCAAATCCTTGGTGTCATAGCTAAGTCACTAAACCTTCATGCATTATCCTCTGGCATTAAGTTCATCACTTCTACATCAATGTCACTTGTATTTATAGACGCAGTGCTGCCGGAGTGCGTCAGAACCTCAGTCACTTTTTTTTGCTAAGTGAGGAAAATAGTCATAAATAACTGCAGTTTGCACAATCTGGTTGCTTCACAACTCAGTCATTACTGAGGCATATGTCATGTTGGTGAGCTAATACAACAAAATTAAATAATCCAAGTTGTCATATTGACCATGAGTCGTGCTGAATGATTCAAAAAATTAACTCATACATTGTGTAACACACTGCCATTCCTCCGCTCAGTGAATTAAATTAATTTTTCTCCGGTACAAAGCTAGCTAATGTTGACTAGTAAAGAGGCAAAAAAAACATAATTTTATCTTCCCATGGTTTCTTTATTTGTGATGCATTTGCAGAGAAATATTTCAAAGCCAGCCTGTTAAACTTGGCCGGCTTGTACTGCATCCACAATGCCTGCAGGAAATGAAAGCTTACTTAGCCATGTTTTCATAGCCCAGCCTGTGAGATGAGCTTGATCTCTGCCTGCACTGCAACTTTCCTCCAGAATGGATGTTACATAATCTTCAAAAAGAGTCACCATTCACTATGAGTGTGCACGCCTTTGCCTGCCTCATTGCTGCACGAAAATAGCTGGCACGTAAACAAATAGCTCTAAATTTCTGTTTATAAAGTAATGATGAATTAGCTGTTGAGAGTAGGTGTTGATTATTAAAGCCATTAAGGCACCATCTAACTTCGTTATTATTTATCCTTGGGGGGAAAAAATTAGGTGAACATGTTTGACAGAAACTCTGGTGGAAAACGTAGTTCGTGGTGATAACCTAGCTTCACCCTTTTTCAGGGTATACATATTTTAATGAGCTAAACATAGAAAGAGAAACAGGAAGCGAGGTCAGCTTTAAACACAGTGATTAGCAGTTCAAAGGGAACAACCAGGGTTTCATCTGCCTCTCCTACTTCTGGTCCTCCCTCCTCTCACACCCGGCTCCTCTCATCTTCAAACGACCCGGGTGGAGGTTGAGGGATGGCCTCTCCTGGGTCAACCTACAGGGAGCATTGATGGCAGGGGGATGGAAGGCTGGAGGACAGCTTTGTTGCCTGCTTGGCCTCTCCCCTTGCTGGGCTGTGATTAAATCAAGGCCCTGGTGTGAGGCCTTCTGCTGGGGCAGCAGTGGGCTTCTATCCCTGGTGGGTTTGGAAGTATCCCTTTAAAGAGATGTCACAAAGTGCCTGTTACTTGTTTTCTAAATTTGTTGTCACTATACTTTATCTTCTAGTTTCCTTGCAATGGGCGAAATAAAACACTCTTGGGTGTCCAGTTGCTATCCAGCAATCTCAAGACAGTGATATATATGCGCTGGACATCAAATATATGATCAGCTGGATTTTGATGCTCATCACTTTTGTCAACACATAGCAACTGAGCGAGGAAAAAAAATTAAAATTCTCTAATAATCACAAGAACCACAAAAAGGTCAGTTAAAGTCAGAGGGCTGGTTTGAAGGCTCATTGAATAATATTCTTTGCCTGTAAATACAAACATACACCAAATTTGCTGAAGAAATTCTGAGTTTTTACCTCATTTTATGAAGAACCCATAGGGCTTTGGGAATGATTTAAACTGTCCTAAGGCTTAGACAAGATTCCTTTTAGTACAAGACTCTAGGATTGAAACTTAGAAGCAGGTGAGAAAATCTGGGTCAGGTGTAAATGAGCTGTCCCTTAGCTATTATTGAAGTACCTATGAGCAATCCCCAGTTGTTCTACTCGAGCTGTTCAGTGGGAAAAAAAAGCAGAACGTGGTTGCCCATGGCAACTCCCTGGTGGGAATCTATATAACTGTGTGAATATGACATAGTATGGTGCTGAAAAATAGCATGTATGATCGGTTAAAGCCCCTGCATAAAAATAATAATGAAAAAGTTGAATACTTAGGGAAAAGAACTAATTTAACATGTAAACATTTTAAAGACTTTGAGTCCCTCCTGCAGAGCACCAGCAAGTGATTGTTGTGCCCAAGGTCCTGTTTCTGTCAGCCTGACAGGAAGCAGGAATTTATTCAAGGAGAGTTTTTCCAGAACATTTTCATTCCTAGTTTTTTTTTCCTAATACAGTTCCCTCAGCATCTTAGAGGAAAGGCACAAGGTACACTCTACCTTCTAGATGAAAAGCACAGGACTTTAAAATAACTCCAATGCAAATACATTTGCAATAATTGACACCCAAAGCAAATTGAAGTCTGTGTAATAAATAGGTCAAACACAGGACTTTTATCCAGGAGACTCTTTCATGTCCTATTCATGTCCTATTTAAAACAGATAGTTAGTTTTAACTTATTTTAACATATGTGTGTGATAACAGCAAAAATAAGCATAAAGTGACTCACTTAGCTATTGTTTCAGGACCATGGACAGCGCCGATGTTGTATCTGGGGATTTTTCAAAAAGTTGCCTCATCTTGATGTTTTTATAACCTTTCTGAGGATATTACATCCATTATTTTGTATTTTATGAAAAACTGTTGCAATGGCCCCCTACTTAATCCTGTGGCTGGGCCTAGTTAAACTTGGGAGTTATTTATTTTAACACAAACCATGATTGTTTTCTAAGCATTAACATAGTAGTTTTAGTGTCTAAACCTAATCAAATCTGGAACATTTTACAGCTTTAACCATATTTTAGGAAGGTTTTGTGTGTCTGTGTGTCTATATGGAACAACGAGAAGTGTTACAAAAAAACATCAGTATTTGACAAAGATGGAATGAGAACAGATTGGTTATTCTGAGGTAATAATGCTGAAATCAAGAGAAAAGTCTCTTTGTTTCCACCTGTAAACTTCTGGAGATTCTAAGTCCCTCCTGCGGAGTAGTAACGAGTGATTGCTGTGCCCCAGGTCCTGTTCCTGATGGGATGACAGAAAGAGTGGAGAAATCCATTCAGGGAGAGTCATCATTTATCCCTTTGTAATTACTCTGAAATCAAGGTGCTGAAATATCGGTACTCAGGCTGACGGAAGAGAAAAGCCCCTAAAGGACTGTCTGAAACATACGCTGCCTGGGAAATGAAGAGATGGAGAAGAGAGGCAAATCGGAGAGGGAAAAGTAAAATGAAGAGATGAGAGAGGGATAAAAGTCGATACAAGGTCAAGCAGTTTTAAAAGAGATGGTCTAATGAGCAGTCAGATACAATGATTAATCAGCAGACGGTGATGAAGAGTGGAGTAGAGAAGTGTACTCGCGTACGCCGTGTGAGCTATTATGGTCAAATAGTTATTTTAAACTGCATGGAAATGAGTCAGATCTTCTGCCTCAGGAAAATTTGTCTTATTTCAGGTATCCTGGACTGTCAATCACAGAACACTGAGCTGAACTGGGTATAAATGCATCGTCTGTAATGATCAAAATGTATTTATTGCATTTATTGAATGCTCTGTTTGGCCGACGTCGAGCCAAGAACATCTGCTGCTCAAAGTGTGTACATATCTGAATGTGTGCAATTGGGCACAATGATGTCCTTATTACATTAGTTTATACTAAAATGTTGTTGAAATTCCTCTCTGAATTAGCTCCCCTTTCATCTTCTAAACATCCGCATTGAAAATTCTCTCTTTTCATTTTTTCCCCCAGTAATTCTCTCAAACAGGAGTCTTCTCAACACACACACACACGCACACTTTCGTCCAAATGAGAAGTTTAGTTAACACATCCAGCTCTAATCTCAGGACCATTATGAGCATTGCAGGGATGAAAGAATGGTAAGGGAGCGAATGAAAAGCAGGGAGGGCTTTTGCTTTTCCTCCGCTGTGCTGTCCGCTGATGATGGGGGGGTTTTGAGGATGTTTGAGCAGATCATTAAGAAGAAAAAAAAAAGTCCCTAATTCTCTCTCTTCTCCTTCCTTCTCAAAGACAGCAGTTTGTGAGAAACATCTCTAATTCAACATGCATCTTTAACGCTCTCACACACACTCTCTCTTATGAGCTATACATGCACTCAAGTGTGCGTGACTATGACAGGAAATGAATATTTAAGCATTGAGCCGCAGGTGTAGGAGATGCAGCCCATTTCTTGAGTCTTCTTGAGTACATCATTTATTTACCAGTTTCAGGCTTCAAAGTGGGTTTAAATATCATAATTTTATCTCTGTGTTCTCTTTAATCAGGCACATCATCTTCTCTGCTCCCCATCCTTTAGCCATCTGCTTTGCTCTCAGGTTCCCATGGGGGAGGTTCTCAATGCCGTTTCTGAAAGCATGTTTCTTCTTCTCCCTTGTCTTGGGTCACAGATCAGAGCGTGCTAGCTCTCCTAAGTCATCAACACAAGTCCGACGCCTACTCCTCAACACACCCATGAGGGGAGAAGTTGTCAGAAGAGGGACAGGCTTTAAAATACATGTATTCAAAAAAAAGGGAGGAGATGTTTGTGCTTGTGTCTGAGAGAAAGAGAGAGAGAGAGAGAGAGAGAGAGAGAGAGCATGGAAGCCCCGATAACATCTCCTTGCCTGGACAGGATGTGTAAGTATGTCTCCCAGTGATTAGGCTTTGATGTTACCTTGAGTGATAGATGAGAGGAGGAGGGGGAGGAGGAGGAGGGTTGGAGGAGAGGACAGGTGATGTTGCTGACACAGTAGTTTTGAGTCAACTTTCTTCTCCATACTTTGCCACCTTTTTTTTAAGCTGCACTCCTAAAACTTGACAAAAAAAAAAGAGAAAAGAAAAAAACAACCATCTCACTTTAAAAGATGGGAAGAGTATGAACTGGAAATTGGAGTGGCGGGGTGATAGCCGCAAGGTAAAAAGGGGATTTGAAAAGGAGCGTGAAACAGGTTGTGTCAATTTTTATTCTAATGCATGAAGGAGGCAGTTGGAGGTCATTGCAGTATGCACAAGTGCAGATTAACACCTGAGACAAACGCAGCCTTGCACTATAACCAGCTCCGATCGTCGCCACATGCTGTAAACTCTGCTATGTGACAGGAGCAGCCAGAGAAAGCAGGGGGGAGGGGGAAATGAAAAGATACTCACACTGACGCACACACACACTCAAAACAAATTAAAAAGCAAACGAGAACGGATGGTATCATTTTCCTTTCTATATCTAAATAATGAGAGTCAGTGACTCTACATATGTGGACTGTATGCTGTTAGTCAGAGCTTTTGGGTCCATTTGTGTTTAAATAGCTTGTGTCCCTGGTAACAGAGGCAGCTAGTTACTTGATTTCATCTTCTCCAGTGATTGATTGTAGGAACGGTACACGCACTTGTTATTCCTCCTCTGCTGCAGGAGGAATAATGTACTCTGCTAGCACAAAGTATACAGAGAGTCTAAACAGAAATTACCTTGGTGAATCCTGATCCCCTGTTAGAGATAAGTACATAATTAGTCATCCGCAGCAGTCATTTCTTTACAGCCTTCTACATGTGTGCTTGTGTCACAGCATTAATCTTGTGTCTTCAAAGGATGCTATTACCTGAGAGCACTGGGACAGATGAAGAGCTAAACCCAAAATTAGATTTCTGTCTTTAGAGAAAATAGACTCCCTCTATTATAAAAAAAAAAAAAAACATGAAAGCAGTTTCATACACAGACGTACTGTAACAGATGAAATGTTTGTTTTTTAAAAAACTGATACATTTTAGGTCTTAATTTTGACTAAACTAACACACAAAGCCTTGCATCAATGAAAGTCAACAGTAAGAGGGGAGATAGCTGAGGATCCTCTTGTCCTTCCATTACAGCCCCCCTCCCCACATCCCTCTTTTTTTATTCTCATTCCATCTTCATTACCTCTTGACACGCACACTGTGTATTTAATAAGCCGGGTTATTCAACCCTGATGTTTGTTCCATCAGTGCAAATGAAACCTTGGCTTCTAAAACTTTGCCTTTACTGTTACTGTATCCTGCGGGGGCAATTTAAAGTGGCCTCACACCTGCTGCAACACTTAAAGGGGAAAGATATACTCCCTTTTACCATGGTACTCTGCACACACACACACACAAACACACACAAACACACACTCTAACACACAGACCAAATAATGACATACGTCTCATACAAATTAAATTGCTTTTCTTATACAAATAATCACCTGGAATGGTCACATACCAACAGCTCCCTCTTAGCGATGAGAGAAGTGATTTGATGAACCTTTGAGTAGCAGTATTGATGTCATCTATATTCATGCTGGCTTATTTCAGATACATTCACTGGATCAGGAAATGTCATTGTATTTCATTAGCATTTATACACGAGTGAACTATGAGCGTTCGTTGGCCACAAATAAGGCACAGCTTTTCTCTTACAAGAGGCTACAGTGCCCCCAAGTGGTGTTTTGGATGAAATTCATGCTCCTGAGGAAGACCAGGACACGACAGATTGTCAGAGTTAGGAAAAGACGACCACCAAATTTAACCAAAACGCTGTTGCCTTTTTGAAGTTGTTAAAAGTAAAGTTGTTGCACTGTACCGGAGAGGAGCTCTGTGAAGCTTGTAATTTACTTGAACATTTTCATTTTAGGTTTCTTTGTACCTCTACTCAACTACATTTTAAAGTGAAATAATTTCTTTTTAACTCTACAAAATTTAGATAACTTACACTGATATAGACTATGCTCAATAAATTATTGTAGATTAAACTACTGCATATTTTATAATTAGATATTTAAAAGTGTGATTAATTTCAGCTACAACAGCAGCAACCATAAAGTGATTTGTAAGCAATTATATCAGTTATTTTATTTTTATAATGTAAAATATATTGTTCTGATTTGGCCACTCTGCAAGATGAGTACTTTTACTCTCAGTATCATAATTAAATTTTGAAGCTAATACTTTTGTACTTTTACTCAGGTAAAATTTTTGATAAGTGACCTTTACTTCTACACTGTGATATTGCTACCTGTACTTAAGTAAATGATTTAAACACTTCCCCCCCCTTTTTTAAAAGATGTGTGACTAAATTAAACCTTAAATTTCAGATTGAGGAAGCTCCTGGTTATAATGCTTCACTGACAACCATGAACATGGCATTACATTGCAGAAGCCCTTTATCAAAGTGTAACTTTGCAAGTATGAATTGTGTTTTACCTTAGTGCTCCAAAAAATAGGCCTTCTAGAAATTCAGAGGAGTTTTTAAAATTACAAGGGTGTGTGGCTTTGTAGTTTTGTTGTACGTTAATGAGCACATGCAGTATATTTCTTGAATTTTTGTTGTTTCTATTTGTCTGTGTCAGCCCCGATCACTGCAACATTTAAAAATAGGATTCTGAAGCAAAATCAAGAAAATGTTTACCACCATGGCTTTGTCGGTAGCAGTCGTTTGGATCCAAGATACTTGCACTTCTTGCTGCCTCGGGATAAGATTTCTGCTCTAATGACAAAAGTGTAATGGAGAGAAAAGGCTCTGGCACTGAAATGCTACCATTAATAGGAGGATATTTATCTCCAATTATCATTTTAATGGCAAAGGGTCATCTTGATGTTAATTAATCACAACATATCACTCCAGCTTCATCTGCGGTGACACTTTAATTTCAGCAGTTATTATCACTACCACAGCGTACATACGCTGTGTCAAGTAATGGCTCTGTAATGACCCTCGCTAACTGCAGCTTACATGTCTGGCATTTATTAAAGGAACTGAACAGTGTCGAAGTCCAGAATGCATATTATCTCATCCTGTCGGGAGAGACATATGCTCCTCTCAAGTCTTACATCGCCCATAACGTGTTTAACATGCCACTGTACATGTTATAGCAATCAGGTGCAATTTTAGAGGTATGCATTTGGATCTTTCATCTTTTCAAGGCAATTTTTCAAAAAGCTGTTGTCAGATAAGTAGGTAAGTGAAAGAAATAGCCCAGAAATAATGAGGGGTGAATGAAAGTGAGATAAATGAAAGGAGAATGTTTTTGAGGAAGGGGAATTTTTATGAGAAAAAGAGATGTGGGAAGGTCATATGGATCAAAGTCTTTCAGCAGCTTTAACAGGTATTATATGATCTGTGAATAAATACTGAACATTCAAACTCACTGGATGACAAACCACTAATACCATACATCTGTCAGCCAGCAGACATTTTGATTTTAAAACACGGGTATTACTGATGACTCTGTTCCCCTCATGTGTCTGACAGTGGGATTTCTCTCAGGGCTAATTTATTTTATTTTTTCTTCACAGTTTTATCGGCTGTCAAGAATTAAACAGCTTTGATTCTGTTTAGCCCAAAATTCAGCTTCAGAACATTTATAATTAAGTGATTTTTTCTAATGTTAAGTGCACTAATGTCAACTTAATAAGTTCCCATAGTAATTGTAATTGTTTGGAGCATATCATATTACACAGCTTATCTTATGGCCTAACAAGCAGGGGAGCCCTTAACATTTGACTACTATTATTTAGAGATCAAAGATAGAGAAGTTAATTGCACAGGTCAAATGCCCTTTTTAGCCACACAAATAGTTTCTCTGCCCTGAGTCATTAGGTAGGCTGTCACTTAAAGGTAACATATGTGAGGTTTGGTCACTTGTAGACTGCATACTTCACAACAAACAGGATTTTACTAGAGTAACTTCTAACTACTAGTAATTGTGGCTGGAAAGCTGGAAAGGTCAGTTAGCAGTGCAGCTAGCTGTCTTATTAGCCTAGCTGATTCTGACTGGTCTTAGAGCTATGAGATCAGAGAAGAAAATTGGTATTATTTCTGTTTGCAAAGGACCTTTAGACCACATGGGAACCAGAATCAAAGCTGAGGGACTGTGTAACAGATATAGACCAATGATCTCCCAGTTAGAGCAACTAGACCGAGACCAAACACAGCCTCCAAAAGCAACAAGGCTACAAAGAATACAGTACCTTGCTGATGTTGATAAACCAGTCCAACCAGGACTCTGACTCCAGGCTGGCAAAGACATGGTGAATGTAGGCTGGAAAAAGAGAGGTGTGAAGCAGAGGAGCCTGAATTACACTTTTACATGATCACTTCCATGCATGCCAAGTTCTTTTAATATGTCTACAAAATTATAGGCTATGTGTGCGACATAACAAAACATCAAAACTTATTTCTTTACATTTTATTAAAATTTTCAATGACTTTTTAAACCTAAATTCCTATGTAATGCACATGAGATGTCTTAATAAAACAATAAACAATAAAATAACCGAGAAGACTTCACTGTTTTATATGTCCTAGGCCTTGGAAAAATCCAATAAAAAATAACAGTGAATGACAAACCATCAGATTTTTCTAATACCTTCCTACTTGATATACAGTTTCAGAAAGAAAGCGATGTCACACGTCAGACAGATATTTAATACCATTTTGCTTTACTTTCTGTTTGTGCTCTGTGTTTTTTGTTTTGTTTTGTTTTTTGTTGTTTTTTGTTAACTTGCTGGATGCAGGCTAATTTCTGCTTACACGACCGATGCGCGTCTGTACTAGCTTTGGCCATTTGGGGGCAGTAATACGCCTTTCACGCACATACACAGTTTCAAAAGTTAACACAAAGAAGACCCGCACAACCTGACAGAAAATGGCCGTCTAAAAGTGTGAGGATGATTTCCTTCGGCTCCAAGTCCGGTTTTAAGTTGGTGCACGGTTAGGCATGCACTATTGCACTTAGCAGAGAAGCATAATGTTTAAAAAGGCTAAACGAGCAAACTTCCGTCGGAGGAATGAATCCGACGAGGACGAACAGGAGGAGAGTCGGCAGCCGCCGCTTGCGCCGACATCGGCTGGGCCTGTCGTGGAGGAAATCCCGTTTATGGAGACCTCCAATAACACCGTTACCGGAGCACCCAGCAGCACGGAAAGCTGTCACAGCAATGGCTTTCAGGCTAATGTAAACACCATGAAGGTTGTAAAGAGAGAAAAGAAAGGCAAAGATACAGTTGCGGTACACGGACCCACGAAGGCCAGTTTGCTGAGTTTCGACGATGAAGAAGGTAACTCCTCGGTACACCAATGCTAAGTAAGGGTTAGCTAGCCGGTGAAATCAGCTAGAGAAACATGTTGTCCTGCCAACATCTCTGTTTCAGCTCATGATGCCGAGATCACATCTGTCACTGCTCAAACCTTTATTATCAAGATTGTAACGTTATTTATTTTTCACTCGGAATCATTCTCATGGCCATCAGCTTAGCTCGGTCGATGTGTTAAAGTAACTTGACCCAACTCTCATTTTCCCATGTGATCTGTTTGTAAACAGAAGGATCCGAGGTGTTCAGAGTGAAGAAATCCAATCACAGCAAGAAAATAGTCAGACAACTGAAGAAAGAATACAAGGAAGATTTGGAGAAGTCTGGACATGTCAAACAAGAAGTCAAAACAGGTGGGCTAGCCTGCATTTACTGCGTGATTTATCTGCCACTGTCCTCTGTGCTGTCACATAAGCAGTTCAAGACTATCTTAACTGCCTCAGCTGACTCTGCAGCTGCAGTATTTTTTTCATTAATATGATGCAGCGTAAAGCTGAAATGTACCTTTTTATTTTAGTTATGTTAAATTGCAATTACACTGCGGGAAGAACCCATGACTACTTCAGTTATTAGCAAAATACACTCAACCTCAAGGAGAAAATACATTTGTAAGCCACAAGATGGGAGTAGATCTCTAAGGAAAGGGGATTGACTCTGTAAATTGGCAATTGAATCAGTTTCACTTGTCAAAAGATTATGAGTTGTACTTGTGTTTACATTATGCAAAACCAAGAATCATGTTCTATTCCCCATTTTTTTTGGACTGATGGTATGTCAGAAATATGGGCTAGAGTTAGTGTGTATTTTTGTCCAAGAGTTTCATCCAATGTACATTCAGTGTTCTTTTCTGAGGTAGAGGACATATTTAAATAATTTGCTGTCATCTTGGCTCTTTTTTTTCTGCATCCCAAATTTCCAGATGCTCCACCTCTTGCAGTTGCCATCAAAGAGGAAGCTACTAGTGGAGCAGGTAGTGAACAGGGGGAGGAAGAAATGGAGGTGGACAGTGCTGATGACCAGGAGGAAGACGTGAGGAGCCAAGGTGGCCATGTAGATAGTCAAGTCTCCAAGAGCAACAACACTGGAGCGTCATTCAACACACTTTCCTCCCTTGGAAATCTAAGACCAGGTATCATTAAAACACATTTACATTTAAATGCATGTGTAATTATTGAACTGTCATTACTATAACAACCAGTCTAGTACGCATTGGCACTGTTGAAAGTTTAATCAATCACTAGATCTTGTTTATAGTGTGATAGTGTTTTAGAGCAGGAAATATAATTGAGTTTGGTTTTCTTAACATTTTGTAGAACTGAATTCTGAAATTTCTAAATTCTAAATGATTGCTTTTCTGATAAATTATTGAATCCTCCTAGATAGTGCTTTCATCGCATTGAGTACATAATTTTACCTCCTCCAAACCTGAAAGACTTCTTGATATTCATCAACACAATTGTTCAAATACTTCAATCAAGACCCGTTTCTCTCTTACTCCAGGGGAGATCCCTGATGCAGCATTCATCCATGCTGCCAGAAAACGCCGGCAACTGGCAAGAGAACTGGGAGGTGATGCCCCTCTAGTAGAGACAGAGGTTCCCAAGAAACGACTGGTTGGAGAAGACCAAGATGCCAGCGATGATGAAGATGAGGAAGAGAAGAGAATCCGCTTCAGCGGCGTCAAGAACAAAAGCCAGAGACAAAAGATAGCTGAGGAAATAGGTACTGTTATGAAATGATGCGTGGGAAGATACTGTCAGGCTGTTTTCAGTCAGTCATCTTTAAGACAGGAATGTCTTCTTCACATGCACAGGTATCGAGGGAAGTGATGACGAGGCACTGGATACTGGTCAGGATGAGGAGGTGAGCCGTTGGGAGCAGGAGCAGATAAGGAAAGGGATCAGCATACCCCAGGTAAGTTGCATTTAAACCCTTACTAGCCAAAAAATATGTTGGCTTTCTTTTGGTGTCTGATAATAGAAGATAAATTTCTTTCTTCAATTTTCAAACTGTGGTGCTTAACTGTTATTTGGTAAGAAGGTGGAATTTAATTTGTAATTAAAATTATTGTAATTGTGAGATGTGGTTTTCAAAATCGATCAGTCAAGTAAACAATTATTCAATTGAAAGAAGATCAACATGTTTGATTGTTGATAATTAATGCAAATAAATAAGCCAAACCTGTGCTTGTTGCAGATGTTTTTATGTTATCTATATCTTGCTCAGGAAAGTTGTTGTGAAAAGTTTGTTTTCTCATTTTCTAAATGAATTACAGCCTTAAATAAGTGGTAGTAGATAACAGCAGCTTCCTTACTCATAATAGTAAAAGCATTATATGATTTCTTTTTTTCCAATGATTAGGTCCAGAGCAACCAGCCAGAGGACAACACAGTCTACTACCAGAACAGCTACGAGACCCAGCCCTATGGCTCTTCCTACAGCATGCCATTCACTTACAGCACGGTGACCCCACAGGCAGGAAAGCCAACTGGCCGAGCAGATAACGGTTCTGTTCACTACGGGGCTCCTATTAGTGATCTAGCCCCAGTATCCATTGAACTGGTAAAGAAACGCCTTCAGGATAGGTAGGTTCAGTGAAGACTGCATCAAAGTCTAATATCAAGTCAGCTGCTGCCATTTCTGTGTGCTGTGGTCCTGAAGTCCCAGCAAAGCTGCCACTGATCTAAAGGCCAGAGAGAAACTGTGGTTGTTTGAAGGGGATGTTGCATTCATTCCCCTTATAACTACCACTGGTTTAACCAGGATCGTATTGTTTTATCTTAATTTTTTCCATTAGTCTTTTTTCATGATGTCCCTTGTTTTTATTTGATGGCTGCACTCCAAAGCAATTTCTGCTCGATGTATGTCAGTAATTATGATTAGACCAGCTCTATTTGTCCTCAGCCCCATCTAAGTCGCTCTTACTGTCTTTCCTTGTATGTCATGTGTCTGTAGACTCAGCCAAATGCATGCAGGACACAAGGCAAACGTCAAGCGCTACAAACAGATTGAAGAAGACCTAGCTGCCTCTGAGAGCACCATACAGCAGCTGGAGGGCTCGTCCAATGACAATGCAGATCAATATAAATTCTTGCAAGAGATGCGAGGGTATGTTGGAGACTTGCTTGAGTGTTTCAGTGAAAAGGTAAGGGAGAATTTATGTGCTGTCTGATTAGCTGTTTTCTGTCATGTGTCTGTGTGATCTCTGACCACTTTAAGTGGAATTTAAATGGATTTAGTGGAATAAAAAATTTTCACACTGTAAAATATTAGTTGAGTCATAAAAAACAATTTCTATTGTTTTGATTTTTTTATGATGTCACGAATGCTAACTAACAAAGATGATAAACCACTGTGGCTGCAAGTAGTCACTTGTAACACCATGAATTTTCCTGTTCCTCATGACCAAACACGTTTATCATCTCATATTCTCGAAAATTGGTCTTATATAGACGTAAAATGCTCTGATTTTGTGATGAACCATTTTATATTATTTAGCTTCTTAAGTACAATTCATTTATACCAGTCATCACTAATACAACAAGAAAAAAAAATCTGGTAAGATAAGTTGGAGCTGTAAGAGAACCCAACTTGGTGCTGTTCTCAAGTGAAAAAACAGGTCCAGTCAAAAAGAAGGAGGAGTCTGCTTTGCTAATGCTAATGAGATGATGTCCAGAGCACGAACTATATTTTTAAAGATACTTACTAAATGCATGTCTAAGCAGAATAACTTAGTCTTAATCCTGCAGCAGCCAACAGCAACTACATGGAACACAAAGAGGCGGCCTCCCTGCTTCCAACGTTTCCTCACTAATGTCTGTTTTCACCCTGTTAGGCAACTCTCAGAACATTGAGATGGAAACAGGACGCTAATTATTAACAGTTGACTTAGTATGGAGTGAAAAAATATGGCAAAACATCAAGACTGGAACTGACTAATGTCAATGTCGGGTAAAAACTTTCAACTCTTACAACTGTGAATTCAATGCTTTAACATTATAAAGCATTCAACTTTTACTCAAGTCGTTGACATTTTCTTCTTAAACCATTTCTTGAAAATGAGATCATAGTGTTCAAGCTTTCCTTCATGAAAATATTGCATTTTTGGAGACACCAAGTTTTCGCCCGACAGTAGTGATGTTTTGGTTCCAGAGCTGTGTTGTCCGTCATGCTCCTCTTGTCCCCCTCAGCAAGACATCCCCGTGACTCGGAGCCCAGCTTTGTTTTGGGTCAGAGGTCACAGAAGGCATCATATCTTTCAGGTGCCTGCTGTCCTGGAGCTGGAAGCTGCCATGCACCAGTTACTAAGGCAACGGGCCTCGCGACTTGTCCAGAGAAGACAGGATGATATTAAAGATGAATCGGCGGAGTTTGCAAGCCTTTCAAGTCAGTCCATCTTGAAGGTTTTTATGATTTATTTGAACAGACCTCGTTAGTTCTCTGTATGTGAGTGAGTGTGCGTGCGCGTGCTGTTCACATTCCTGTCACCCACTTCCCCTATAATGTTACCCTCATGAGTGTAACTGAGGTTATTTGAAGTGTGGCTGTGATTGAGCATGTACGTATGTGGGAAATGTTTATTGGACGAGCTCTTTCAGCTACTCTTTAATGGCCGAGTCTCTCAGTCAGCTGGGTGGTTGTAACTCAGCTCAAGCAATGAGTCACTAAGTAAAGATAAAATCTGTTAGTGACTTATCACCTGTCACTTTAAGTGTGACATGTAGGAAGTTGCAGCCAGGTAAGTGGCTAGAAAATTAATGATACCATATATTTGTTAAAACAAGATGTGTTGTTGCTGGTTTATAGAATAGGAGGTTAACTTAATATTTTAACTTGTTTTATATACATTTAAATCAATCTTTATGTATATCACTTGCCTATTCCAACTTAAATTATTTAAAAACATTTTGATATATTCTAAATGTGAGTACTCTGCATGTTTGAGTGCCCAGAATAAGAAAGAGGTTGTGGGTTATCTCAGCTCTTCATCACTGGTTCTTACATGGCTCCTGTCTCTTGCAGATAAAGCTGTCATGGCTCCTAATCTAGACTCATTTGGTCGAGATCGCGCAGCATACCAAGAGCACAGTCGTCAGAGGAGGATAGCAGAAAGAGAAGCACGACGGTATGAAGCTCACACGTTAAAAAAAAAGACATGCTGCCACGATTTGTAGGCTTCTTTTTTCTTTGACAGGTTTTTAGGCTAAAGGCACAGGCTCCTCTGTCCCCTCAGGCTGTGCTGAACAGACCATGAAATACTCAAAACTAGCTTTCTGCACTGATATTACCCCAAAAAAGTTTGCCATTCAAGAGATTCAAAGTTGTTTTATTACCAAAATGGTGGGAGTTTAGCACAAATTCTGTTCTTGCTTTTAATTTTCTGCTTCTTTGTTCTTGTGTGTCTGTGCAGAACTCGGCGGCGACAAGCTAGAGAGCAGAACGGAAAGAGGGCTGAACATAAAGAAGGTTTGTCATCCGATGACGAGGAAACCTCCACTGACATTACCAGCTTCAACATGGAGAGAGGTACATGATTAAATTCCTTAAAAAAATCACAGTACAGACCATAATAAGGAGAATCTGGAAATTTGTTGGTTAGATGTGATGTAATACAGAAGTGACTCATATGAAACATTGTGAAGCTTTTGCCTGACTAAAGCCTTTCGTCTGACCCAGATCGTATCATCAAGGAGAGTAAGAAAGTATTTGAGGATGTGGTGGAGGACTTTCATTCTCTTGACTGCATCAAATCCCATTTTGAAGTGTGGAGGAGAGACTACGCCGACTGCTACAGAGAAGCTTACATAGGCCTCTGTCTGCCCAAACTGTTTGACCCATTAGTCCGCCTGCAGATCATAACATGGAACCCTCTCGAGGTCAGAAGTGTGACTGTTTTTTGGTGTTTTTATTGTAACAGTTTTGAAATTGGAAGGCTGACTTCTGAAATTCATTTTTCTTTTTATTCCTTGTCCAGGGGCAGTGTGCAAATTTTGAGTACATGCTCTGGTTTGAGTCGCTGTTGTTTTACGGCTTCGAGGAGCACAGCATTTTGCAGAGAGGAGATGGAGATATCAGCTTGTTGCCTGCTATTGTGGAGAAGGTCATCCTCTCCAAACTGACAGGTAAAGAGCCACATACAGGCTGGGCCCAGCACTCTGCATTCTTCTAGCATAACAATGCAGGCCAGTGCAAAACATGCATTTGTACTTATATCTTTATGTGTTTGTGTGTGAACCAGTGTTAGCAGAGCAAGTGTGGGATCCGCTGTCAAGCAGTCAGACAACCAATTTGGTGGGCTTCATTCGAAGACTAATGAAAGGCTACCCCACTGTGCTGCATGGGGATAACCGATACACACAGGTATGAACATGATGTCCTTTATCTTGAGAGTAAGAGATTACTTTTGCTCTTGTGGTAGAATCATTGTCATCTTAAATCTCCTTTTTTTATCTTTTATCAGGAGCTTTTGAAAACTGTTGTGTTGAGAACCAGGAGAACACTAGATGAAGATGTCTTTCTTCCACTTTATCCCAAAAAGTATGCCACACAATAACATTGGAGCTTCTGTAGGTATTTATTTAATCTGTATGATAGAACTTGGTGACTGATTCAAATTTTCTTTTTAAAATTGCATTTCTTCAGTGTGTTGGAGAACAAGAATAGCAGTCCCTACTTATTCTACCAAAGGCAGTTCTGGTCCTGTGTGAAGGTATGTGCAAAAGTGGAGTAAAGGATGCCTTGTTTTTATATAAGTTAATTCATTCATACATATATATTAGTAAAAGGTTATCTGGAAGGTCCAGAAATCTTTCTGTGTGCCAAACCCCTTACAGAGAGAATGGATCTGTATATTTTCAAAAATTTTCTTCACAACATTATACATACAACCAAGCATTGATGTTAGATAGTAGAACTACTTTGATATTGATGTTGTAAAGCTGATGTGTTTCTCTGCTGGTTTACATGAGGACAGTCTAATTGTGATGTTCCCTCTGCATAGCTGCTGAGCAACATTCTGCAGTGGGAAGGTATCTTATCCAATTCCTGTCTGAGGGATCTGGCTTTGGACAGCACTGTGAATAGATACATCCTCTCTGCACTGCAGACCACAGACGCTGGGGAAGACAATGTTCCTAAGTGCCAGAAGGTAAGAGTCACTCACACTTATTGTTTTGTAGTTTCATGCATGTCAGACACAGCAGAGCTCACACAGTCAGAATGAATGTTCAGACACTCGATCAGTAATATTCTCTCCTATTATGTTTTATTGAGGGTGAGAGGAGCTGGGGAACTTCACAGAAAGCAGAGAAGACCAAACAAACACTGATCTCTTTTCAAATATTCTCTGATGTAGCCCAGCTGAAAACCTAATCATGTCTCTCCTCTGCACCGCTGATGCACTCATAATGAAGAGAAAACAGCGAAAGAAAGTAATCTTTGTTGGTACCATTGGTGAACAACATGTTGACGTGGCAGTCTGGTGCTGTGTTTTCAGTCGAGCTAGACCAAAAATATTCAGTCAAACCAGCAGTGATGCTGTTTGCTCCTTTCTGTTTTAAGTGTAAGTTTGTTTGATGTAGTGTAGCGACATTACTTTTTATTTAGAGTGAGCACTGCATCAGATGTTGCAAAAAAATAAAAAATAAAAAAACAACAACAATAACAAAATGTTAAATACAAAATTCTTTGTTAGCATCTGACTATAAGGTAACATCTCTGCTCAAATGTGGTGCACAGGTAACACAACAGTCATATTTTGTTTAAATAAAAACTCAATTCTGTTGTAGATATTCCTGTTCTATGGCATGTTAGAAGGAAATAGTGGGGGCAACATGCACAACAGTGTTTGATTTGTCTTTCAAATCAGTGCTGCCTGAATTAAATTTATGCCAATGATGAGGATGGTTTATTTGGATTCAGAAAAGCTACTTAATATTCCTCAGAATTTGAAAAGTATGAGGTCAATATTGGGACCAGAGAAAATAATGATTTGTCACAAAACTTCAGAGGCCAGGGGTGCTTCTAGAGACTCAATTTTAAGTTTCAAAACTAGTCTTAAACATCTTACTGTATTTTACAGTACAGGATGTGCCTACCATGTCTAAAAATAAGGACGATTTTTTTAGCTAGCTGAGCAGTGCAAACTGGCTCCACTTTAACAGGCTGTGGTACTTTGAGGAGAAGTGTTTATATTCCATCGTACAAAACTCTGAGGCCACATCAAAGTGTTTTTGAAGACATCCACTCCCCAGTGCCTTTTTTCCACAGCTAGGACACCTTAATTTGACAAACACATTTCCTGAGTTGATCATCTCATTTGTAACTCACCAAACAGTGCGACATCACCTTGTGTTTAACTCCTTGTCGTTTCTTGTTCCTTTTTCCAGGTGGTGGAGTGTTTACCAGCGCACTGGTTCTCTGGGTTGAAGGGGCAACAGACGCTGCCGCAGTTGGAGCCATTCTGTCGCTACCTCGCCCACCTGGCCAGCTCATTGCATCGCAGCAGTTTGGGTGCTTCTGATATGGAACGGCGCACTTCCAAGTAAGAGGCTTTACAAGGTTCTGCACATACGGCTGCATATATATAGTTTATTTTTTCTTAATTGGGGAACCTGTGTGCAGGGTCATAGTGCCATCTGCTGGATTAGTATGTAGAGTCCTTCAAGAATTATGAATTGTTATGCAGCTTTTTCAATTGAATAGCAGTATTACAAGCAAGTGTTCTTAGATGAATCCCTTGATCATTAATGTTATAGTTTCTTGTGATGCCATGGGTTTTTGTCCATACTGTTTCTTATATAATCCATATCTGCCAACAGGGACCAAATTAAAGAGGTTGTAAAGATGCTGGGCCATGTGAATGCCTTGGACCACATCGTCAACATTGCGGCAGAGCTCGGCATCAAAGACATCAAGTCACTTTTGGAAGCCAAGACATAGGAGAGGACATGGCAACAGCAACTTCTTGTTCACCTTTGTTGTATTCTGCACGTTTGATTCAGTAGGGATCACTCAGTTGGATTCCTGGAAAAGATGTGCACAAATAAAACTCATCAGTTGTCACCTTTGGCTGAAAAGAGAAGTCAAAAAACATGTAAATATTGTGAATAATGTAAAGAGAGGTGTGCTGATACACCAGCATCACAGGACTTCTGCTGGAATGAGGCCTTGTATTGTCAGCTCAAAACAAACCGACAGTCATACAACATGCTGGCAATATTTTGAATGCATAATTTATTAAGAGTAAACAGTTGTTGACACGGATTACTGGCATCTGTTTATAAAAGACAAGATCTCAAAACTGACACTCTTTTCACCTGGGATATCTGTAAAAACTGCTTCAGCGCCTTCGTTTCCCCTCACATCTCTTTTCTGTCTGTGCCAAAAGAACTTTTAAAACTGCACACTGGAAAGACTGACAAGCAACATGTCCGCCACTCATCTGTAGGACAGTCGATGTGGCTGTTCTCTGATCCACACTTCATCCTCACAGTACTCCTTTGTCACTTACGGACCCCACCAGAGCTGAGAGCTTTGTATTCACATTTGTAAACTTTTCTGTTTTAGTATTTTATTTGCCTGAAAATAAAAATGTCAATTTGAACAGTTGTCGTCTTGTTTTAGGTGAATACTGGATCATGAGCTGGATTTTCTTAGATTTTTTGAACAAATAATATTTTTTCTGAAAGTCTTGATTCATAATTTTTTCCGAAGTTTTTCTATTTAATGGACTATAGGACAGTCCCAATCATTGATAGAGAAGTTTCTCTAAATGATCAGTTTGTTAATGCCTTTCAAAGCAGCTTCAGTGGAGCTGCTAATTCTCCCAAACTGCTGGTGGTCTGTCTTATTATCAATAGTCTTGACAAAGCTGTGAATGTAAAATACTCAAGAGCTGTTGATTTCAGCCAGTTGCCTCTTGTGGCAATTCACTACTGCCTATAACACAAGTATGAGTGGGCGGGGCTGAATGCCTCCGTATCCCCTCCTCCATCAAAACGCGCTAAAAAGCAACTCAAAACTCCAATTCCTACTTAGGACCTGGCAAGGGAGACCGTTTGGTCCGAAGACCGCAGTGTATCGACGCAGTCTTGGATTACAACTTATATTTTTTTTAGACCACTAGGGAAAATTTTCATATATCTTGGATCACTTCTTCATGCGCTCCCGCAAGGTATTCAAGGTAAAAACTCCTCATGCAACGTTGCATTGTTGCCATGTGCATGCAAACAGTTATTCAGTGTGTAATGTATAGCTTTCCAGTGAACACACCAGCTGGAGCGCCATGTCCGTGCGTAAAGTTGAACGGGTGCGCGAATACGTGTAACTAAAAGCCCCCCACACCGTCAAACACACGCTTGTGTCGCTCACACCCCATTTTAAACTGCTTAAACTGTATGTGTTGTTCTCTTCCTGTAGCACGAGTGTGGAAGAAATACCACAGGTGAATTTCCTTTTAATGCATCTCGTACCTCAGCACTCAGCAGTTCAATTTGCTTCCACATTTAGTGGCCACACCGTTTGTGGCCATGACCTGTGTGAAAGGGGCGAATACCCGGAGTGTGTCAGAGCTTTGCAGCAGTGAGTAGCCTGTACAAAGGGATGAGGACCATGAAGAAAGGAAGGTTCAGTTGGCTGGACTGGAGTGAAAGCAACAAGTGTTCACACAGCTGGAACATGCAGACAAAGCAGCAAATCAAAAGTGCTAGAAAGTGAAAAAACTCCCCTACAGAGTTAAATTACTGATGTACTATCTTAACAATAAAGAAACTAGGCTGAAACTGGATTAACCTCTGTGAAATTTAATACAGAACAATTCAAAATTTTAATATCCAACAATTTGCATGTTAAATCCTCATGTATAGCATGAACTCCAGCTATTAGATGGAGTTTATTTTTTAACATACAGTACGTAGTTTTCCTGTAAAGCCTGTAGAGATGTTCGGTTTGACAGAAGTTTGACTCAGTCCATCTGACCAAAGTTTGGCATTAACAACAAAGCAGGTTGAAATAAGAAAGATTTGTAAGTAAATACATGAAATATAAATATAACCATGTATGAAGTATGGCTAAGTAAGAAGAGTTGACCTTTTAGATCCTGATGGAAAAAGTTCAGACCAGACCAGTCTCAGTCAGTCTAACTTTAGCCTGCTCAATGTGGGTCACTCATGGCAAGCCATGAACTGCAGGGCTGTATATAGTCTACATAATGCACTGAAGGTGTGTGTGTGTGTGTGTGTGTGTGTGTGGTTTGTGTGTGTAAGGAAGCTTTCTAGGTTCACTGAGGTTTTGGTGAAGACATCAACATGCTTGGGCTTCATGTTTCCTCTGTACTGCACATTCAGTCTGACTGTTTGTTTGCCTGTACGCCTGGTAATAACAGCATAACCTTGCACTGTCTCTGAACAGCGTGTACACTTTGTTTACACCCACAGCTGAGATAAAACAAGTTCCTGCTGGTGGTTTTTGACTTTGACTTGTCAAACCAGTGTGCAAAATGTAAAAAGACTGTAGGTGCAATAAAAAAAAAAGATTTCAGTGTGTACAAAACATGGATCAGGGGCTTATTGTGCTGTTTGGCGGTAGTAATACACACACACACACACAGCGTGTATTCATGCTCACAGAAGTGATTAGTTGCTGCAGTGGAAACGGACTGAGATTGTACCAAACAGTGATGCCCCAGACCAGCTTTAAAGTTAAAAACATAGGACTGACTTGTGCTCTTGTGAGCTATCACAACAAAATCTACACAAAACCATGTGTTAATGTGTTTAAACCCATATTAACAATGTTAACAAGGGGTTAGAAAGGGAAGAAAATTGAATAACCAAAATCTTCTGATGGGCACATTTTCTTTACAATTTGCATTTTGTGAATGTCTAAGATCTTTTTTGTGGTTTTCTGTGATATTATTCAAATATTATGGAATAACATAACCAAAATATTCCTGGATTTAGAAATGTAGATTGTTTGATTAAAAGCAAAGATCCTGTAGTGTTTTATCATTATTGGTTTCTCTTTATCTAAGATTGGTCCTTAACTGTTCCTTTATTGGAAATGAAGACCAATAAAGGGTCAGTGTTTTGTCTCCAAAAGTATTAGATCATTTCTCTGGTCTGCGTCAGGGAACAGAATGAGAGTAGCTTTGTTGATTCATCTCTGTTATCCTGTTTCCCTTGCTGTCTTGAACTTGATTTACTTAAGGCAAGACATGTTTAAATATGAGTGTATACACTTAAAAATGCTCGAATATGATTTGGAATAAAGCCCTCTTTGTTTAATGTTGCTCCCTATTTAGGAAACATAACGATCTGCCTTGTTTGTTGAGCGTCACTGCCACTGCAGTGCCTACATTTTTTGCTCTTTTTTGTCCATGGACGGTGGACAGCCACAGCACTGATTTGCAACAGACTGACTGTCAGACAGTATTGACTTCCCCATTCATGTCAAGTTCAAGGTGATCTAGTTGGCAAACTTAAAACTGCCACTGTCATGGTCAGCCAAACACTTTGTTTACATGCACAGACCAAAACATAAGCTTGTAAAACTTAGCTGGGTAATTACGGCTCCACGAGGACATTATCAGAAACTTCACAAGTAATCAGATAT
This sequence comes from Acanthurus lineatus, assembly GCA_029814665.1. NCBI lineage: Eukaryota > Metazoa > Chordata > Actinopteri > Acanthuriformes > Acanthuridae > Acanthurus > Acanthurus lineatus. The sequence goes on from JAPZDV010000006.1 coordinate 12,028,829, forward strand.
CAGTGATGGTGATGGGTGGTTCATTGGGGGAATATGTTTTTGATACAGTGGCGTCTCCTCACAGTTTCAGGTGGCATCATGTGGTATACACAGTGACGTATGGAAACAGATGAGAATAGTCCACAACAAGCCGTCAACACTCCACTGTTGCATGCTGTTCTTAATCCAAAGTGACCCACCTGCAGGAGCATTCCCATTCAGTTAGCTGGACGCCCACAAGCACATGCTTATGAGCAGATGCTTAAAGCTGACACACATGAACATTTATGGTTAAGTTGTGGCTTGTTTTGAAGACTATACAACATCTACTCTTAGGGAAAGTTGCAGTTCATGAAAAGGTCAGGCTCATCTAATAGGCTATGCTATTAGATGCTATGCTATGCTGATAGGCTATACAGCACAAGGTTGTTTAACAGCCTGGCTTTGTAATTTTTCCTTTGCATATATTAATATAAAGAAACAAAGGGGCCTGTGTGCATCCTGAAGTATGAGCATTTGCATTTTATTACCTGAACAGTGGAAACTTGAGTGAGTATTTAAGTTCCCATATGTTTCAGAATGTACAGAAGAACTATGTCAAATCAGATCTCTAATGACCTCCCCAAAAAAAGTATTCCATATGCTATTTATTCTGTTTGGTAAACATGCACATAATCAAATTATTACCATACAAATTCAGTTCATTTGTAATGGTACTGAAAAGGACTTCCAGCCTTCCTAAATGTCAAGCAGTGATGCATTTACGGTCTCCTTTCATTGGTTCTGAAGGATCACACCCCCTTTCCTGTCCTTTCACTCCCTCTTACAAACTGGCTGTGCCTTTGCGTTCTTCACATCTCATCTTCTAAATCATTTCTCAACTGTACATGTCTGTGTTTGTGTACGCTGAGATTAGAGGGTACAAAGCGCTCTAAAGTCTGAGTTTTGCAAGGTTTTTGTAACTATTATACCTAAACTTTGGAACCCTTGGTATTTAT
>JAPZDV010000006.1:12055546-12110149 GCA_029814665.1 Acanthurus lineatus
GTATGTGTGGTCTTAGAGCAGCATATGTATGATACTGGCTGTCTAATAGTCTCTCAGATTTATTACATGATGCCTGGTTCAGTGTGTTGGGGTGTTTTTTCAAGGCAACTGTTTCAAAAAGCACATTTTAAATATCAAAAACCATCTTTCAGGTGTGTTTTTTTTACATAAATGAAGAGAAAAAGAAACTGATCTCCTTTAAAACTCAGAGCACTTTAGGAAAATTGAAATTAAATCCCTTTCTCTGACCCCTCTCTTTTGTACACGCCTTAAGAAGGAGAAACCAGCAGAGGACAAAGCACCTACACCCTTTATGATTGTGAGCGAGTTACTACCTGCAGAACAGATATTTGTAAAATGGAAATGCATGTCACCAGTTTCATCAATAGGAGCAATTTAGCATTCATTAGCATTACATATGGTGAAGGATTTTCAATAATTACTTCTCTTTGCTCCCTTGGGCACAGCAGTACGTCACATCAAAAAAGGAGCTGTATAGCTCATACTATAGAGGTTCAGATGATGTATTCCCATCCATCAGCCTATAGAAAACTGAAGCTCTCCTGTGACAACCCTCCTCCTTTCTGCATGTCTCATCTCTCCCACCTCATGTCTGTGTCTCATTCTTTCATCCACACAGACCTGCTCGGAGCAAAAATGAGGAGGTGGGCCTTTCTCTTCTCCAATTCTACCCCACTCGAGATTTTATTTTTCACTCCATTTCCAGTGAGTCATGTTCTCAGCTCATCGTTTCTCACCTCCCAAGAAGAGCCACTTGATAGATTAGGAACTTGCAAAAAACCACATTCCAGTCCTTCGCTGAGTTTGATCAGTGCTCAGATATCATCTTATCCATGCTTTCATCATTTCAGCAATACATCTATCAGCCCACTTGCAGGGATGTGATTGCTCCTAGATGACTAGTCTGTACCTGGTGAGAAAAAAATGGCTCTCACTGAGCTGTTCTCGTAGTGTATGTATTTTGTCTGCCCTATCTGTTCATATGGCTGCGTATATCTTTGTCCACCCATGGGTGTGAGTTCACATGTGAAAGCGTTAGAACAGAAGAATATATGCATGAGCTGTGAGTGTAAAAAAAAATACAGCTAACCTTCAGAAGAAGGCGTATCTTTCTAACGCTGACCTTTTTTTCCCTGATGGAAGACGCAGGGGTCAGGACGCATATCCTCCTATTCCCAGGGATATGGCATTGCCATGACAACAGAGGCAGGACAGTACTTTTTTTTTCTTTTTTGCCTCCTGCTGTTTTCCCATAGGAGCTCATAGTGGGTACTTACCTCAACAAGGTGAAACAAAGCCTGCTTTCATTATATATCCCAGCCCAGATCAGTTTAAAATGCATTTATGCAGGAATAACATTAGTCTTGTCCTCTCTGGTCATGTCCGAATTAAATTAGAAGTCCAAATAAGTGGCACTTTTAAGAAGTTTGAGTCTGGAGGAAAATTACCATTTCATTATCCTAGATACTCAGTTTGAGTGGCTGGTAGAAATACTGTAAATGAACTACTGTACACCAGTGGCTACAGTGCAACTCATAAAGCCAAAAACAGGCGACTGTGTACTCACTGTCTTATTTATGACGTTTCCTCTGCTCAGAGAAAAGCAGCTTGATGATCAAAGATGTGTATCCACATTTGTTACACTTGTAATTGCATAATTCATATTCTCGTTGACGGAAACATCAAATCAGCTCCTCATCAAAATGGGCCGGCCTCATCAAATAACTCCCACACTATCCTCTTTACTTTTAGCATTTTATGCCACCAATAACAGACAGCCAGACAGAAGGGAGAACCTGTCAGGGTTTCCTCAAGCATATTGAGGCACATCTAATTTTTTCTGCTTTTTATCATCATAACAGGTTGTTTTATTCACGCAGTCGGACAGCTTCTTTTGTTCACTGTCGTCTTGTGTTGAGGGTTTTTGCTGGATTGGTTTTTGTTTGCCTCGCTGTGAGCTGATGTGCAGCATACTCCGGTTCAGCCACTGTGACCAAGCTTATAATGCTCAGTCTCCCAAGACTGCTGTCATCAGCACAACCTCCAGTGCTACATCTGCGCCATAATCAATGTGCCACCCACTCTCTAATATAACTCTGTCTCTTTCTCTCCCTCCTATCCCTCTCTTTCTCCACCTCTTTGAATTTTGTCTGTGTGTGTTGTATAATTAGCTAGTTATATGCTTGTGTGCACCAATTAGAGGGCAGTGTGTGAATTGTCCCACTTGTTTGTCTATTTGTCTGCCACTTTGAATTTTCCCTCTCTCTCAGAGCATTTTAATAAATATTATCAGCAAAGAAAAGCTTATCTTGACCTATGTCTTCCATCAAACATTTAATAGTTTCATAGTAATTTATCGCTACAAGGCTTTAGAATTGCAAGCCTTCAGTAAGCCTTCAGTAAATCTATCTTTTTCCATATTATTCAGCTTGAAAAGTTTCAAAAATTTCTGTAAAATGTTCTTTTAACAGACACCTTGACAAAATATCTCTGAATTACTTTGAAGACGACCTTCAGGAATATAAATAATGTCCTTGAACATTTCATCTCCCTGTGCATTTGGACAGAATGTAGCTCTACACCCTAGTGGAGTAGCATGAGATGTGCCAAAGGCAGTGAGAGCTGCTGCTTAGCAGTTCACTCTGTTAACTGATATGACTGCCACTTTACACACGGAGAAGACACCTGCTAATGAGAAAAGACTCCCCAGCTGCACATACAATTAGAGGGTGGAAGTTTTATTTGAACTTTGGAACCTACTCAAATGTTCAGTGAGATGATATGAAGACATAAATTTGACAACACAAAACTGGTCTAAGTATACAATTTTTTACTGCCTACACCAACATATGATTGGATACAAGGTTTACCTAATAGTATATAACTGGGATACAACTTTTGTCTATATGTATAGGTCCTGTTTGTGCTGTAGGACATTAGCTCCGTCTGACAGACGTATACACAGACGGTCCTCAATAAAACTGAGTCCATTTATATTCTGTGGTTTTAATGCCTCTGGTTCAATGCAGATGGAGAATTCTTGACAGAGTTCTTGCATAATTATGGAGCGACTAAAATGTAAAGTGACACTCTGACAAATTTCCTGCGAGAGCCAAAAACACAACAGTCATTTCACATTGTCGGAATCTCAAGGTTTTTTGGACATATCGATGTGAGGTACTTTATTGGTTTGTGCTTTTTCTCTTTTATATACTGCTTTAATTAAACCCTCCTGCACTGAAACAGTGTGACAAAGGCTCTCAGACATTTGCCCTCCCTGCCATCTGCTCATTTACTGACTTTCCATGTATTAGTGACACGACACACAGTTTGTTACTTTGAAAGAGTGTCTACCCAAAACGACACAAAAATTTGAACCCGAGGTTTATATGTTGAGCACAGTGTTGCTTTAAAGGGAAGTGGGATGTGCTGTTGTTGTGTGCGATCGAAATGTGGCATTGGCTTAATCAGCCAGATGGCATGTTAGAGAAGGCATGTTGAGAGGAGAGTGTTAACCCTCCTGTAGAGATCAGACCTAAAGTATGGATTTATCCTCACTAAGCTGGTGTTTTTACTCCTCGCCTACGATGACACCCACTCATACCTTATTTTCATGTTTTTCATGATAGGTACATGCATGCACTTGAGCATATTAAACACTGTTTTAACTTGCACTGTTTATTCAATGACACCAAAATGGAAAAATACTTTTATTGCAGCGGTTTTGCCCTTATCCTCATTATGCCTTCTATTTTTCAATGTCTCCTGAGGAAAAAAGCTCATTAGAAAACATTCACACCCATCCTTCTTTTCCTCCTTCCTGTCTTCATCAGACATCCTCAGGGCTTTTCCTCCACTTCCATACAAACAGTCTGTAGCCTCAGTTTTCCCCCACTTCTTTCTTCACATCTCTTTTTTTATCTGCCTTGGATATCTATCAGAATTTGATAATTGCATTTATAATTTCAAAGCTATACTTGTCTTGCTGGTTATTATTATTATTAGCATCATTACTGCATGGATTAGTGTATTAAGCCACAAATCACACTACATTTTTTTAACTTATAATACATGTAAAATGTTTTGAATCAGCAGATGCTTGTAAAAGATGCAGAAAACCTTTAAAACTGAAACAAGATGATTCCAAGATAGTCAGTTTCTGCTATGTCACCAGTGTCATTTTGTCCCACATGCAGCTCTGTTTTATTTAAAACGGCCATTCGTGATATAAGTCACACAGGAGCAGAAGCCTTTGTGCTAAGCACAGCTGATCTGGGAAATTGCTGCTCCCCTGACCAAACTAAATATAGATCACCTTAAGTGGCTCTGTGGGAGAACTACAGAGTGAGTTCTCTGAACGTGTCTGTATTTCATGCTACTTGTTGCTCTTTCTAAGAGTTTCCTGTGCTGTCTTTTATTTCAGACTAAACAGAAGCTCCATCTCTCTGAAGAGCCATCAAAGACAACTTCGTTAACTCAGAGTAAATGCAAGATAAGTGGCAAGTTGAAAAGAAAAAGATTTAATGAGATGACATTTCATCCTTGGAATACTCAACTAAAAAGCCATCATCTCACAGAATCTGAAGAGGAGAGACAGGGAGGGAGGAAACACTTGTGAGTTCATAGATGGCATCAGCAACCTGCAAGTGTCTTTGAACGCGCCAACAAAATCAGTCCAAAATGAGCATCCCAACTGGTTACCAGGGACTGAGGGTCAGTGTTGACAGAGGAGAAAATCTTGGAAGTAAAACCCAGGTCCAGTTCCCCCAATCTGGGGATGATAATGCCAATCAATTATCTTCAATTGGCAATCAAGAAGGCAGAGTCCTGATAGAGGATGCAGGGTTCAGCACAAGCTCCATTCCTCCTTTGGTCTGTCAGAGTGAATCTCCGGACAAATTAGTGATCTGGGACTCTGAGCAGCAATGCATGGAGCCCGAGCTCAGAGAGTTTGAGCTTTTGGATTGCCAGGAAATGCATAAATTCTTGGGAAACAGGGATCAGGAAGAGGACAATGAAGAGGAAGATGATGGAGGAAGTATGAGGGATGGAAAAGATGAGGGTCCCATGTCCATTTCCTCAAGCTCAACTGCCAGCTCTGCATCGATCGGAGTGAGGAGAAATGACAATGACAGCAACAAAGTGGAGGGCAGAACACAGAGGGGCAGAGAGGTGCAGAAAAGGATTGCTTGTCGTAGCACAGAAGAGCTAGACACGTGTGTGACAGGCTCAATAGAGAAAAGGGGCACCAGGTCAGGCAGAGCAGGAGACAGGGAGAGACGGAAGGGAGGCCTGAAGGAGTCCAAGTCAGAGACAAATGTCTTCGTCTCCAGTCTGTCAGCGGTTTCCCTCAGTGGGAGCCTATCATGTGCTCTGGATATCAGTGGAGAAGCGCAGTCTCTACTCTGTCTGTCTAATTCCAATACCAACCCCTTTCCCGATACAAACAACACTACCTCAGCCCAGACCAGAAGAAGGGCAGCCCCTGTAGATGCCAACCAGAACTCCCCACCATCGCATCCTCAGGAGAGACTCGGCCATCCTCAATTGTACAGCCAGGATCAGAGACAGGAGGGGGGTGGTCATCAGAGAAATGGACTGTCCTCTGACGGGGTTCTGGGCCAAAGACGTAAGGCTGGATTTGAGGAGAGGGTGATGCCACCACGAAGGCAACAGCTCGTCAGACCCCTCTGTCAGACAGAGATGGTAAGAGCAAGGAGCTTAGCAGAGCCCACTGCTCATCAAGCTGAGACAGGGCAACCTTCTTCCATCAACCGCTCTCCAGATTCACACGCTAATGGGTCGACCAGAAAGTTTACGAAATCGTCTCTACGTGAGCCATCAGATTTCTCCTCCCTTTACAACTCACCTGGAGTCTTACAGGCCAGGCAACCCAACCAGGCAGCCCCGGCTCCACCTTTGGAAAAACCACCAGCCACACCTGCATGGCGTAATTCAAGTCCTTCCAATCCTTCTACTTTGGAGAAGAGACCCCAGACTCAGCTCACATACAGACGGAATTGTTCAAGTCCCAACAGGACAGGGGTTGACTCCAGGTCATCTACCCCTCCCCAGTCGCCTCTCAGGACACCCCAGGGTTCTCCACGCAGGCAACCCTCCATGTACCTCGTTTCCAGGAATGTCTCTGGAGTGGTTAGACACATCCCGTCAGGATGCAACCCTGCTGTAACAACATCAGCTCAGGGCTATGGCAACAGCTGCATCAGAGCACCAGTCAAAACCAATATAAGCACAAGTGGAGTCCCCAAAGCGCCTCTTAGCAACCAGCAGAGCTCTAACCACAACTCCAGCCCCAAAGAGAACTCCCCATCCCCTAAACTTAAACCTAAAGGAGTTCGGCCCAAAATCATTACCTATGTCCGCAAGAATCCTCAATTTAAGCCCCAGGCTTCTGATGGACCTTATCAGGTATCCTCTCTACCATCCCGACTCTCAACATACACACACGGCCAAACACCCTCTTCCTTCAAAGACGCACCTAAAGACCCCTCCAAGCCTGATACAGACACCAGAGGAGCACCAGTGCTCAGTGCCTCCAACCTGCTTTATGACAAGTACCGCCAAGAGATGCAGGCAAACATCTTCCCATCTGGGATGCTGAACAGAAGTATCAGGCCCCCTGGACACACACACACTGTCCCTCCTTCACACACACACAGCCACACAGCACCCCCAAAACTGGGCAGCAAAGCAGACAACTTTTATGGGACACAATCAGAGGTGAGTATGAGGTACAGTCTGAACTGTAAGTAGCTGATTTTAAGGTTGTTGTGATGAATATATTTTCCTCGAATTAAAACAGCTAAACAAATACAAGGATTCAGCTTAGCCCACTACCACAGCATATGCACAGAAAATAGTAAAGGATAAAAATAGGATCTAATTATGATGATTCCCATATCAATTAGCATAGATAACTACGTTAGGATGTATAGTATGCTATATATGTACATTAGGTACAAAGAAGAACATCTTCTGTAAAATTAGTTGACTCTGCATATCAGTCTTATGAGGTGCTGTCCTTAATTTCTATTCTGCAGTAAACCATGTATAATTGATCACAGCTCCTCTGTATTTTATTCCCTCTCTCACAGGAGCTGCTCATTATCGCTTTAAAATCATTCCTTATTGATTCTGATTAAATAGCTTCATTTGGCATTCATATTCATCCAACGTCAAACACCAGCATGTGGAAATAAATAGTTAATGCATTTTGAAGTACAAAAGTCCACAGGGACATGATGGTTCCCAATGATGATGGGTTTTCAATGCTTCATATGTCATGTATGTTAGCATTTTGTCCAACACATGTGGTAATACTATTGAGGGACAGCATAATTCATGAATCATGAATTATGCCGATGGTGATGTTAAACAGGTCAAATATCTGGATATTTCATGCAGAACTTTGTTACATGTTCTTTAAGAGAATATATTTTTTCCGATTTGCAATCTGAATTCCATTCAAATTTGTGAGAAACTTTTTATAACAAATAAAAAATTGTAACAATTTGAGCAACATTTATTTAAATTAACTTTGACCTTTCACCTACAATACATCAGTTTCTTGTCAGTTTTCAGGCAGTGTTTCAGGATATGTTATAGGAGGATGAAAGGACAGACTCATTGGGTTTTCTGTAGAAGTAAACCATGAAGGCCCCCCAGTACTACCTACTACTACTACAAAAAAAAGTTATGTGTTAATCTGTTCTCTCAGTTTAGCAATCTGCGCACACAGTTTATCCATCCGTGCACACAGTTTAGCAGTTTGCATTGTGAATTCACAGGCACAGATTGGTAAACCATAGGTAGGGATTTACATGGTTTTTGCTTATTTTTTTTCTCTAGCAACATCAGCGGGGGATCAGTGAGAAACTAATCCTTGCTGTAATGAACACTGTAGCAACGTATATGTAATTTTTGTTTTGAAACACTGAAAATAATTATGACTTGCCTCTTAAGGAACATTACCATGGTCACATGGATCAAATAGCTCCTGTATGGTTTAAGAATACTTCACAACACCAGAAATGTTATAAAACCATTACAAATTTCTATTTTTAAAAAATTAATTTCATTATTTTGAACTCTAGGTTGGAAGATCTGGTAATTTTAAAGGAAGTGCTGCTGAGGAAGCGCTGCAGGCTCGGACAGCAGCTCAGTCCGGAGGGAGTGGCAGTCTCCTGCGCTCTGGTAGAGGACTGCGTCTGGGCCTGGGAGCTGTCACAAGGACGACAACAGGATCAGCCAAGGGCAGAGGGCCTGGTCAAGGTCAGAGGTCAACACTGGTCTTCAGCCAGCCGGTCCAGCCTGTCACTCCAGCAACCAGTCAGAAAAGCCAAGATAACACAGGTAGGCTGAATAAAACATCTCCTTACATTATGTTTTTGGTCAGGTTTACATTTTCGTCACAACTAGACTAACAAATGAAGATTGCCTCTTTAGAGCTGCTGAATTTTATTTCAGCGACCCAAAATTTTGACACAACAGAGATCTACCTTATCCCTCTCCTCCCTTGCAGCAACGAGCTGCAGTGGGACTTTTCCTTCCTAAAATTGGCGTGAGATGAAGGCAGCTCATTAAAATGCGTTCTCTGAGATTAATTTTGGCTGATTTGATTGGAGGGCTTTAAGGAATACTCGAAGGGAACTTCTTCTGCTCCAGAAGGCTGCCATCTACAAAACAAAATAAATAAATAAAAAGTATGCTCACTTTTTCTCTCCACACACACACACAAACACACACACAGAGTGAATTTCTGATTCAGATGATTCAGATACCAGCTCTGACTGCTGAAGTCAGATTTACTTTACAGCTCGACTGTCGCTGGAATATTGAAGTATGAAATTCGCTCATCACCCTGCACACTGCTGGAAGGCTGTGCCATTTATCACTTCCATGCATATTTGATCTGGTCTCTCCCTGTGTGTGATAACCCAGACCCACGGTATAAAAAAAATATTCAGACACTTACATGTGCATGTGTACACTCAGAGGTGCACTTATAGCCCAAAATTTCACATGCAGAACCGATCAGCATTGAGTTATGATGTGCCAGGCTTCCCTATCATAATCCCTATTAATACATATGTATGGTGTCTCAGTGTTGCTTGGCCCTCTGGGAAATAGAGGCTTTGAAGTGCAAAGCAATTAACTCTTAAGTAATGTCAGTATCTTGATGCTAGAATTATCTCTCATCCATGCCGTCCTACACACACTGCATGGACAAAGACCAGCTCATATAAATGCTGTGTATGTGAGTTGGTCAGCACCTCGTGAGGCCATGTGTTCATTCTTGTATATATAAACTGAGCAATGAAGGGATTTCAGTTGTTTTTATTGTTGTTGATTTTTCATTCATTCAGTCCTGAAGAAATCGGAGCCATAACACTTAAAAATGTGCCACTTCAATTTTCCTTTTATCTTCATTGCTGTGAATCACAGCTTGTCGGCCTTTTGTGAAAGAAAATCTTTCCATCATGCATGCATGTATTATAATAATTATACTGCAAAGCAATTGTGTAACAGTCAAAGTACTCTGACTACTCACATAATTACTGTGCAGGGTTTAAACTTTGTATTATTATTATAATGAGGATCATCCACTTACAGGACAGGATGTCTGTGTTGAAGCTGGCATAACTTCTGCATATTGAGGCGATCACCCTCACTCCCCTACAGCAGTGAAGCTTTGCTCGAGTACCTCAGCAGAGATTGCAGTTTGCTCAAGTATCGCATTTAATAACATGCAATTTAACGCTTTATGGAGGAAATCCATGCAGGTTTTTTTCAGCTCACCTTGGGCTGTAATTAAAATCAGTTGGTCATTATAGTGCTCATCGTCGCTGCCTGTCCCATTGACTTTTCTGAGCCCACTTCATGTAATTCATCCAAGATAGGATGCTCTCTCTTTCAGTACAGGTCAATAGATGCCTTGAAGATGTATTCATTTCGAGGGGTTGTTGAGAAACTGAAAGGTGGTGGTCCAGACCCACAGGCAATGTAAAGTGGTTTTACTGAAATCTTTAAAATGGCTTGAGGGAGAAAACTGCAACCCCAGGAAAACAGACTGTTTTTTTTATAATTTATGATGTGTATTCAAATTCATACTTTCATGAATTGTGCTTGTATTTTGGTTCTTCATCAGGTTAAGTGTATTTTGAAGGTGTGATATGTGAAAGAAGAAAGTAACAGATGCAAGAGATGCTGAAGTAGAAGTTCAAAAAATGTTATTATGGAACTAAAGGAAACACAAAAAGAGAGAAGGGCAGTCAAAGTCATATTAATACATTTATTTCCCTCTGAATCCTTTTTATATTCTTATAAATAATGTGTCTTTTCATTTAGAAGGAGCATTGGTCCGTGATATCTAGGCAAAAGTGGTTGTTTGTGAGGCTCATCTCGCTCTCAGAGGTGATGAATTAAGGGAGGGAGGGGTTGCAGGAGGGAAATGAGGACATTCATCTTTAATGATCCTGACCTTTTCACTCAAGAGGAGCGAGCTCTGATCTAATAAACAGTCCACATGGCGCACAGGAAGATATTGAGGAAGGAGGATATAAAGTGATAAGTGTGAACAGCAGCACTGATGATGCTGGAGGGGGAGTTACACCGGAGACTTTTTCTCCCTCTGTCCCACTTTGTTTCTCTCCACTAGCAGAGCTTGTGTCCTCCCAGTTGGAGTTTTGTCTTGTATTGATGAGGTTGTTGCCCTGTAGCATGCACGGGAGAACACAGCTGTGCCAAATAGAGAGGAAAGAAGGGCTGCCCACCTTATCTCCGCAGCCAGCAGGGGATAATGCTCCTCTTCTGCACAGGATCTAAACCTTGTGCTGCAGGCTGGGCCAGCCAAGATGGGTCTTCTCTCTGAGGCCTGAGGATTTGCCCACTGCCCACTGTGTGCATGTGTGTGTGTGTGTGTGCAGCATGGTTGTTCATGCCTGCACATTTGATGTGCTTTACCATTGGAAACCATAAGATTACCGAGAGAGAGGATTTCTCCCCATTGCTTACTGACAATAGCTGCCAATATGGTGCTCTGATTACTTTTATATCCTTCCTTTCGCTCTTTGATTTCCTGTAGTTTCTTTACCTCCCTCTGTAAAGACATTTTCTCTCCTATTTATTTTCTTCTCTCTCTTAATCCACTTTTCCAGAATGGTCAAGCCACAGCTTTTGTACAGTGGTGGGTCACTGCAGCTAAAATCACTGTAACACTAACAATAACAAGGAATTACCAATCATGTAATGAACTATAAACACAAGCTAAACACAATGCATGCGTTGAAAAGATATATCATCTATGTACTAAATTGTAGATGTCATATTAAAAGTCATAACAGGGCAGGCATTAGAGAAATTGCTGGCCGTCAGCCCAGTCTGCAAGCACAGCCAGAGCCAAAGGCAGCTGTTAGCAGGTTGTTGTGTTTATGGTTATTATATTTGCTTGCTGCAGCAGTCGCAGTTATAACACAGGAAACTTCCACTGAGAGCTTAGTCAACACAGGTTGATGAATGATTCACAGGGGAAATAAACATCATGGCTATGTTGAATCCTCAGTATTTTGTTCGTAGGGGAGTGCTGGTTAATGAGTATGCAGCATTCCCTCAAACTCACACACACAGATACACTCAATGTTATTTCCTTTTCTTGCTCTGCTTTCCCTGTAGCACCATATGCTGCAGCATAAGTTGAAATGCATGCAAAGATGATGAGTGTTTACCTTTCTCTGTGTAGTGTCTGGCTGCGGCCTATATTCTCTGCCTGTATAATATCAGTTCAGCCAAGGACACTCCATGGTGGACCTCTTGAAAGGCCTTTTGTTTTCAAAGTATTGGCTAATGATGCTTTAAAAAATTGTTTAAATAATTTTTCGTTTGTTCTTTTCTAACAGACGACCAGGTCTTCACCCATCATGCTGCTCCTCCTCCTGCTCCAGCCACAGCCCAGCCACAGACCGCCACCTCCAGGTCTCTGCTTCCCAAAGCAAGCCAGTCAGGCCTGCGACCTCCGGGCTTCAGCTCCAGCCGTCTCCCTGCAGGTCGCCTGGCAGCCTTTGGCTTCGTCAGGAGCTCCAGTGTGTCCTCCGTCTCTTCGGCTCACTCAGCCGACAGCACACAGAGTGACCCCTGCAGGACCGCCCACCGTGAGTCCACTCAACACAAATCTGGTGCCACCATTTGTGAGATTCCTGATGGTGCTTCCGCAAACACCTAGTTTATAAGTACACTTTTACCGGCATACTGTCTTTGCTGCCTTATTCCCCTTATGAATATACTTTGCATAAACAGCCCCCTCCTACATTCATTATGTTACATTTTGCTTTCTCTTCCTGATCTCCACCCTGCATGCAATTTATTCTTCACTCTATTTTCATAAACAAGCTCCAGGTTAATAACAACTGAGGAGCTGCAGTTTTCAAAAAATGTTTTTCTATAACACACGATGACACAGTTTGAGGGATGTTTCTGGCAACAGACATAGCCGGTTTTCTTTTTGTTTATTATGATGCAGTAAAGTTTCAGTGTCATTGAACCAAAAAGGGGCACTAATAATAGTACATTCAAATCATTATTATAAATACTTGAGGTCATAACATTGTGACATTCATTTCCTCCAGGACGATTCTGACGATTCATGAGTTAAGTGGGACGACACAGTGCACAGCTGGTGTAATATTAAACACAAAAAGCTGAATGACTGTTAGTTGGGACCTTAGAAATACAATATGAATTTTCTCAGTTTGCTGCACCGCTGAAAATTCATTGATTTATATTCTGAACAAGGCGTGAAAAGTGTTCTCAGCTTGTTTTGTCTTGAATGTGTGTAAAAATAACAGAGAGCATGATGTCATTCCCCAGATTCATCAGTAATTTAACAGGCTCTTAACTAGGTCTCTGCTGCAGATTCAGTCAGCATTAGCAGAGATAACAGTTTAGAGTGGATACATTTAATTTTTTTCACAGTCATAGAGAACCGGAGGTGCACTTACAGTTGTGATTTTCAGAGCTGCTTGGCAGGCTGGTCGGTTAGTTGGCTGAAATTTGAGGGAGCTTGCATGTGTTTTTAATGTGACCTACATAGGCAATGCTTGTTCTTCCTCTCCCAGTTACAGTTGACGTAAGCACCTCCACTCTCACGCACGTCAGGCCCCCTGTTATGTCATCACCCCCCCACCACCCCCCCACCACCACCACCACCACCCCCCCACACATACACACCAAACACGCACACACATATACTCACATGCACTTTTGTATTTGTACTTTTTCATCCTTTCTATTTCCCATTGGTTGAAAATGAACACAAACTGTGCTTTAATGTGGGTTTTTTTTTTATCTGTGGAAAAGGGGGAAAGAAGACTCCTTTGGGTCTTAAGATCAGAAATAAATGCCTTTTTAATTTATGAAGGGAGTCTTATTTGTTTTATACAGACCAAGATATTGATTTAATGATTGCTTTTATCTATGATGTCTTCATATTTGAGTAAAACATTATGTATAAAGGCCTTAGTATTAGTAGTGCTCTAACTAAATTGTCAGCATTTACTGATTTATTGTTAGATTACTGGTTAGCAAAATACCGTAAGCAGCTGTTTTGATTATAAGTTAATTATGGGTTTTGTGCACGCATATTTTTTTTCAGTCCCTGTCTGAATTTTAAACTCTTACTAAAACTAAAACTTAGTTTCATCTTAAATGTTGTGGCACATGCAAACAATAGTTTAACATGATACTTTCCTACAGCATCTGAGTAAATCTGTGAAGTGAATATGTGAAAAGACCAGTGTAAAACAGAAGAGTAACAAGCTGAAAACACGTTCTCCATCGTGTGTCAGTGCTTGCATGCAACCAGCTGCCGCCTGCAGCTGTACATTTTGATTTTTCTATTTCTGCTTCAGTTAATGTCGGAGACAAATGCAACATAATCAACAGTATTGAATTTTTACCCCTCCCTTGCCACGGGACGATAGCTTCATTTATATTACTATATTACAAATAAATTACCCTGCTAATATCAATATCACAAATCAATGAAATGAGATTCAAGCAAGAGAACAGCTGTAAAAAAAAGATCACAAGTTCATTCTCAACACTGTGCATCTGATTTAATATGACTGTTTATGTGACTGTAACAAGTGCATACACTAAAACAAAAATACACAATATAACAGTGACAGCTTTTTTTATATAAGCAGCTGCGGATAGAAATGTGCACATTTACTCCAGTAATCTATGATCTGTGGTTCAAATCTCTATAAGCATTTCAACTACTTTATATCACGCCTGTAAACACACACACAGACACACTCACAGAGTGCAGGAACACCTGCCAGCATGGCGCAGCAGACTAGAAGTTTTAAAAGTGATGCCTGCAGCAGAATGTTCGTGTTCGTGCTGCTGCTCAGAGCTCAGTGAGACCAAAATGGAATCAAGGATGATAGACATGAGAGGCAAAAGATTAAGGGCCTTTGATGTTCATTTCTGGGTGTGTGTGTGTGTGAGGTGTGTGTGTGTGTATGACAGTGAAAGAAGCAAGAAGAGGGAGCAGAAAAATTCACTTCCACTTTTGAAACTGTGTGGTGCTCGTGACCTTTTTGTGGCATTTGAACTCTCCCATCTATTTGAACCTTCAGGTCTAAAGTGGGCTTGATTGTAGACAGAGCTGTCTCCCTCGCTCCCAGTGTGTGAGCACTTGTTGAGCTTTAACCTGAGGCTCGTCTAACATCTTTTTCTCTGACCTTTCTTTAGAAAAATAGGGGACACTTTGGATGTTTGTTTGAATAAGGCAGAATATGAAATGTTGGGGTGTGATTCTGTTCCACCGTACAAACCATTTGTAGATGATAGCGTAATGATTTAAAGCAGGATGATGAAATATTGATAAGGGCAGAAAAGTGATGAAGTATTTTTTAAAGTGATCTTTTTCTAATTACCAAAGGCCCTTTCAGATATTTTTGTACACAGCTATCTTTTATTTCTGGTTAAGTAACATTAGCTAGATTAAATAGCTAGATAACATCAGCTAAACTAATGCAGCCAATGTGATTTACTAGGTTAATTAGTTTATTATTTTACAACACAGGGTTTATGATAATTGCAGTTTTGTTTTGTAGTGCTGGTGACTTGTACTTGTTATGAAAGTGTGGCCAGATAAGTGAGAGACAGGTGATACTGTTTGAACCGCTGAGAAACTCACCTGCAATATCCTTATTTCCATAAGTGCCACAAAAAGTCAATCAGATGTAAAACTTGGAGATGGTCACAATTATTTGTACATGCCTGTGCACAAGTGAGTGTGTGTCAATATGGGAAGCAAGAATGTGTTGAATGCTTTAGATACCTGGTGTTCCTCTACCCCCTCCCCTGGATCTTTGCCCCCTCTCGCACTGCTCCTACTGAGATCAAAGAGCAGACAGATTGACAGGTGAGTTCTCACAGATCCTTCTGTCAAGGATGTTGAGGGAGCTGCGGCAACCCAGTACCTCCTTCTGTAACAGAGAGAAGAAAGGGCGAGGCTCAGTTGCTTGTTTTCCCCATTGATTAGCAGGCAAAGAGGACTCCATTAGGGCTCTGGTTGATACAGATAGGAGAAATCGTTAAGGAACAGAGCAATAGGGAAGAAACGATTGGCGAACTCCAGCAAAGTGGGTTAGAGGCAACATCCCTGAAGTTTAAACTACCCGCCATCATAGCAGGTCAACACGCTCTGATCAGTGCTCAGATGTGTGCATGTGTGTTTCAGTCTAATTGTGTATCTGTGGAGAACAGAGCGGAGAGGTAGAGACATATGGATATATAGCCTGGGAGAATAGGTTTAAATTTACACAAGCATCAGTTTTAAGTACATTATTGAATGGTCGAGTCATTGAATTACACAAACAACACACATCACCATTCTTTTAAGCCATGCATATAACTATGGTTTTATTTTTTTCAGTTTTTGAGAAATCAATCTCTGAGATTTCTGCCTGCAACCTGATAGCATGGTGTTAAATGAAATTTTGTTTGTGGTGTTCACAGCACTAACAAATGATATTTAAAAAAAAATCAGCAGGTCAGTCTCCCCTAGAAACAGTGTCCTAGTTACTCAAAATAATTATAATAACAATTGCCTTAAAGGTACTAACTCCTCAATAAAAAATAATTATAATATGAACTGTATACACAATCGGATTTCCATTAAACTGCACTGTCTTGGACGATGAAAGAAATTACTATCTATGTGGCTAGATACCACTGAAGGGAAGCATCGATATACTTTGTTGAATTTTCAGCTTAGCAACCCTTTAATATTGTTAGAGTATCTTATTATCATGTAAAAACTAGCCTTTCAGATAACCGCAAAGCTTTTGGAGTGAAATAAATCACAGTTACAGGAGACCTGAGACACACAATTACTCACACATCCTCACACTGCGGTAAGCAATGTGGCACTGAGCTAAACTGGTAGAGCCTTGATTGATTTTTATTGGCTGTTTGCATATACAGTATTTGTGTGTTTGTCTAGCATCTGGGGGTTATAGGTTACTCCATATGACATTGATTGGCCATTAACCCAATCCTCCCTTCAGCCTAGTCGCTGACATTCCCCAAGGTGTTTCAAGGATGTGTGTGAGTGTGCATGTGCCTGAGAGAGCGAGCATCTGTGCATGTGAGAAACCGAGAGGATCCGTCGTTAATTCCGCTGTGACTGACAGACTCCATTACATAGCAGATAGGAGGAACCAGCAGAAGGAGACTGATGAAGCCTGCGCCTTTGAGCCACACCGACTCCACACTGGAAACTCAATCACCAAAACAAACACCGTGTTATTAGAGAGCTATCACCTCTATCCGTCTTTTTCTTCAGGTGATAATAAAGTAAAAGCAAGTCAAATGAGCAGAGGGAAAAAACTGAGCAAATAGCGGATCACGGGAAACGAGGAGCTGAAGGGAGACGCAGTCATAAAATCAAAATTCATTGAGTTAAAATGAGCAGAGGAGCGAGAGAGGAAGGGAGAAGTGAAAGGGAAAGAGGAGCGGAAGGAAGGAAGGAAGGAGAGGAGCATGGAGGGATTGGCGCAGGGAGGAGAGTGGATGGCATACCCCAGATGCCATGGCTCAGATCTGGTCTGTGACTCATGCTAGCTCACTGTGAACAGATGGTTTCTATGGTGCATGTGCACACACAGATATTCACAAACACACACTAGTAGAGCAGCAAATTAGATGGGCCAATTAGATATGGCTGCCATTCTGCGGCTGAAGAGAGAAAAACTAACATGGCAGAGGCTTTACCGAAGCAGCAGCGGGAGGATGGGCTCAATGGGTCTGTTCATTAACTGATAAACTCCCAGCGTATTTTATCCAGATGCATGTTAATCACTGTTTATGAGCTTAACTGATGGTCCAGACTGACAAAAACATTGAGGATGTAAAAAAAAGGAGGCATTATTGTCAGATATAGTTTTAAACCTGAGCTTTAACTCACTCACAGCGATAAGATACTCATCAAATGTATTGGTATGTGTTGGGTTTGTGTTAGCAAAGGCTTAAAGGGTTAAAGGGTAAATAAAAGAATCTTAATGTGTAATTCTAGATTATTCTGAGAAGAGAGTCTCAGTCATTGACAGCACAACAGCATCCCTGTCGCTCATCCTTTCTCCTACTGAGCACCCCCCATTTCTGTCTGCAATGCCAATAAATTGCTTTTGGTTCCACAGCATGTATAGGCTTTTAACCCGAGCTGGTGTTTTCACAAGTAAAATTGCTGAAAAATTGTATTTTTCCTGTTGATGTTTAGCTTTTGTACTTCTATATCTCTTTTCATTCATGCTTCATTTTGATTTGGTGTAATGCTTGGTCTCCATCAAATCAGCCAATAACCTCTGTAAAGACTCTTTTAATGATAAAAGTGAGAGATCTAATCAAAATGACTGTGAGCAGAATTTTTGAGTAGATGCAAGATGAGGACTTAAGTGAACCTTTGTGTAAAACACATGCCACTGTTTGCAAGAATATATTTGGCTACTTATTTTGCTGTGTAATTTTTCTACCTGCTTAAAAAGAGGCTTCAGTAGTTAAACAGATGTTTATATAGTCATGAAACATTTTTGTTTTTCTTCAATCTTTTTCTTTCCATAAGAAAAGCTATGTCTTAAGTCCATGTGGATGGACTGAACCTTTAATCTCCTGACATCTCGGTCCTGACAGAGGACAGAAGGCCTGTGGATGCTGCTGTCAGCCAGTGTTATCATCTAATCTATCTCTCAGTCTGCAGCTAAAGTCTAGTCTCCGCAGGGCCGTTACTTTATGCTTCATATATGCAGCTTTAACCTTGACTTTCATCCACTTCGCAGCAGATGCACAGTTGTGTACATACTTTGTGTTTACAGACACTTTTGTTGCCAGGAGGAAATTATTGTTTGAAACACACAGTGCAAAGTTGTCACATACATCCTGTTATCCTCACAAACACTGACACTGATTTGCATCTAATTAAAATTAAACATTTCTCAGAGATACAGCTTGACAAATGTTTAGCAAAATGTTGCCGGAGGGTTTTTTGAGGGATTTCCAAGTTTCTCTTGGGACATGAAACATAATGCAGACAATATGTTATATATGTGCATATACTGGTGGGGAATAAAATACTCTGTACTTTTTTACTGTTGAATGAAGAGTGCCAGTCATTTTCAAAAAAAAATGACAAGAAGCAATGATTAATTAGCAAGACCAATCATTAAATCTGATGAATATAAGCCTCAAGCTTAATTACACTCAGTGTCTTCTGTGTTGGACTGAATGAGGCTGACATCTGTCAAGTTTAATCAAACAGACTCAATTCAGGTTAGACTTAAAATTACAAATTCAGTTTCTAATCTTTCTTTAAAGAACTGAAAGCATCCCTCTGTGGAATTTTTATTTTCATATCAGTTGTTTACAGTTTGTGTAATTCTTGTACAATATTTACGTTGAAAAAAATTGATTTGATTTAAGAAATGTCTGATAATACACAACATCATAATGCAAGCAAAAGTTTGATCTTCCTAATGTCAAGTTAATCGCAGTTTAGGTTGATTCTTTTGCAGTAAATTTTTTATGATAGCTTTACGCTTACTTTGATTAAGTTTTTTGAACTGGTTTCTGTGTGCCTTGGCACATACTCATACTTTGCGTTGTTATTTAGGTGCAATTTTGAAAGAACATCATGTAATGGAATAAATTTGCAATGTAGAATCCATACTTTTTACTTAATTACTTGGAAAATATTAGCAAATTACATAAATTGGGTTCTACATTAATTCCCTTCTCTCTAGCCCACCAAAGCCCACCAATCTGTCCCCTAAACACCACAAAAGAGTCCATTCATACCATACCACTGCGGTATTTTTGTAGGCATTCAGTACTTTTTGAATCATTTGTTAATTTTCAAGGAGCTGTGTGGTTTTTTTGAAGAGTAAGAGCTTTTCTTTGGCATGTCAGCACTGCAAGCTGTGCACCTGGGTGTGTGCTGTAATCAACCTGGACAGACTACACCACGATCAAATCCTTCAGGACCGCAGAAGGGGTTTCTCTTGCAGAATGTAAATGTGCTGATTTAGCTGACAGGCACAGAAGGAGTATACGCTCCAGTGAAATGAAACACCTCCAAGGTGGAATTTTAACAATCAAATTAAAACTGTTACTTGTGGAAGTGACATGCGGCTATACTTTGACTTTCCATTTATAGAGGGAAAACAGAGAAAAGGCTGAGAATGCACAGAGTACGCTCCAGTATCTATTTCCTCTTCAGCCAGTACCGAGTACAATATAATATAAGATTCAGCATTATTCCACTGGCATTAGTTTTGCTATGATGTGCAAGTTGCTCCAATAAAATGGCCTCCCACTGAGCTGGAAGAACCTGCTGTCTTTTGTTCTCAGCTGCTCTACTTGCTCATGGTCCCTTTTTAATATCTTTGGTATTTTTCATCCATCTTCATAATACACTAAGCTTGCCACAGGCTCCTTCCCAGCACCATCCTTTTATTCCTCTTTTGTTTGTCTCATCTTGATCCCATACCAGCCAGCCTCTTCCTGCTTTCTTCTTGCTATCATCCTGATGCTCAGTTATCCATTATCGCCTGGCACTTTGCCAATCAGTGATGCATATCAGCCTGCTTTTACTGCGAATGAAATCCATCTCTTTTCCTCTCTTCTTCTAAGCCCCCTTTTTTATCACTTCAAGCATTTCTAGCATCATCATTTACGCTTACTGTCCTTATCTTTAATATCTAACCTGTGCGAGTCCTCACTCAGATGACGGTGACAGGAGTAATTGCAGAGCAGAGAGTCAAAGATCATATCTGACCTGGATGAACAATCTATGTCCTTGACTGGTTAATGAGGAGGAAATACTGTCAACAGCCTCGCCAGTCAGCTCCTCAAAGAGCACGGAGATGACAGTTCTGGGATTGTATCATACATCACTTGAATAGTGGGATGTAACATTTCCATGTATTTTTTCATTTTTATCAATCAAATGTGAGCAAATTTAATCTTTAATCAATTCATATTTAGATTGAGGAATATGAGAAAATACTGCTTGTGTGTCCCTTTAACTCATGGATGTTTTTACAAGCTTTACTTTTCTTCAGAGTCTTCAGAGACATACATATTATTCAACACAGGTTACTTTACAAATGAAAACAACACTGTGTGACAAAACATACAGTAACTAGTTGACACCAAAATACAGCCCAAAACACATTTTTTGGCATTTATTTGTTATTGGTTTCATCAACAAGGGCCAAAGCTTTAATTTCATAACTTGTCTTTTAATGTATCCTGATTTGTTTGGCTAATATGCTGCATGCATGCAGTATTGCAGTGTGTTTTACATAGACTACTGTCACTGCCCAGAAACTAGCACTGACTCAATACATTTGTCAAAATATAGTCATAATCTATTTCTTGTTTGTACATTCAAACAGTAATCCCTTGTTTTGGATCAGACTTATGAGCCAGCATTGTTTGTACTCTTATACCAAATCTTTCACTGAAATAACTGGTTAATCGCTTACAAACATATAATTCTCATCAGCTCCTGCTGCCACATTGTCTTTTTCATCAAAACCTTCCAACGGCTCAGGAGGTAGAGCAGATTGTCTTCTGATTATAGGATTGTAGATTCGATATCTGTCTCCCCTCCTGTCACCATGCTGTTCTTAAGTTTCCTCAAAACTTGGAAACCTGAATTTGGATGTGTATATAAAAATGAAAATCTCCCACATACTTCAGGCCTCCAAAATCTTATGAATGTTTCACAAAAGTTTTCAACAAATGTGACTCTTTAGATGCCGAAAAAGCTCAAATGAGAAAAGAAATACAAGGAACTTAAGGGCTTTACTGAACAAAAATTGATGAACAAAATGATGTACAAGCCTAACATGTAGACCCATAGTATGGGTTTTATGCATACATATACTTATGTGTTGCACTGAGAGATAGATACTGTGCTTAATAAGTAAGTTTATAAGTAGTTCAAATTGTTTGTTTGTGTTTTGCACTTGTTTGTATGTGCACAGGGACACAGTGGGGAGGAATACTTTGGTCACATAAACAATCTACTGCAGACTCTCTGCAGTGAACTATTCAAATCCTGAGTGCCTGAGGGACTTGGCTGTATCATAAGACAATACAGACTAAAATAAACTCTTTATATCGGTATTTTCTCATCAGCTGTTTTTTGTTTGTTTGTTTGCTTTGTTTGTTTGTTTTTTATGCCGTCCCATTTTTTTCCAAAATGCATTGATCTCTGAGGATGCGGAGAGATGAAAGTCACGCTTTATGGCTTAATCACCATCTCATGGCTCCTTACAG
Source organism: Acanthurus lineatus (assembly GCA_029814665.1). Taxonomy (NCBI): domain Eukaryota; kingdom Metazoa; phylum Chordata; class Actinopteri; order Acanthuriformes; family Acanthuridae; genus Acanthurus; species Acanthurus lineatus. Next base: position 12,077,435 of record JAPZDV010000006.1, read on the forward strand.
GCAGCTCCGCATTAGATTGTTTATCCCCGCTTGTCACATGAAGAAGGTGCAGAAGTGCAGGCAATCAGTTGTGTCATCATTGATCGGGGATGAGGAGATGAGCAGGATATACGCAGTGTGTGAGAGTGTGTGTTTGCAAGCGTGTAAACTATCCACTAGTCGTTTGATGGATTATAGTGGGATACCACAGCAGGATGAGCAATGATCAGTGCGTTACTGTATGACTAGCATTGTATTTTTCTGTGTAGGAATGTGCTCATTTGGAAGCACTGAAGTGTCCCTGTGTATACAAGTGTGTCAGACTGTGTGTGTGTGTGTCTGTGTGTATAGGATGAGTGTCCAGGTTAATAAAAGGGTGATTGAGAGCAGCAGCAGCAGAGAGACCCAGGGGCAAAGAACCATTTCTCAGTCCAGTGAACCTAAATTTAGACACAACACAGTCCTGTAAGATTGTAAAAAGAATGTGTTGAGAAAAAGGAGGAAGGGAAGGTGAATGTGATACAACCAATCAGACAGGGAACCCTGGAGATTTATTTTTAGATAAAATTAAAAAATCTGAGATGCAAACAAAAGCTATTTCTGTTTATTCAAGGTCTGAGTGTGAGCGAGGAGCCTCCACCTCACAGAGTGACCACTGGCCCTTCGACAACAGATCATCAGAGGGGGGCGCCTTGTCGCAGCAACAGCCTCCAGCCGCCCTCCACTCCAGCCCTGCCCCGCCGCTTCCTGCCTACCCAGCCAAGAAGCTCCCCTGGAGGTCAGTCAAAGTTTTTGAAAGAAGCAAAGCAAGATTCTTGAGAATATTTTATGTTTGGTTCAGATATGGACTGAAAACAGGCAGCAAACCCACCCATATATGCAAATACAGTCTGTGATTTATGTATTTGAAAAGAGAGAGAGAGAGAGAGAGAGAGAGAGAGAGAGAGAGAGAGAGAGAGAGAGATATGCTATTTTCCATCAGCAACAGATTGTGTCTTCTTCTCACATGCTGTTGTCACATACAGTATGTGGTGAACAATTTAGTGTCCGGCAAACCACACATGCTCTACAGTATCATGTATGTACTAGTGTTCAGAAGCTCAGGAATACTTATCTTTCTAACATGTTAGTAATAAAAGCAAATTGTATGAGTACATCAGTATTTATATATCAGATATTCTCTGCCCTGTTAAATATTTATACGGTGAAAAATTCATGGTAAGACAGAAATTTTATTTTTCAGCTTTTCTCTGCCCTCATATACAGTGCAGTGTAGCATCTAACTATACATAAGCCCCTGCTCTCAGGTGTGATTGAAAAACATTTCTGTGAATGCTGGAAGCTACTATTTTAACACTCCAACACTTCACTTCACTTACAAAATCACTCACAAAGTGAACTGAGCTTTGTTACACATATTCAGGGTTGCACTACCTTTAAAGTGTTCATTTCAGCAATTTATTCCAGTTATTTCTCTCCACAATAACAGTATTTTCTCTTGTCCTAGAAAACACCACAAGAGGCTTTTAGCTTTTAAAGCTATGGTGAAGCATCGTAAGACATTTTTAGCATCTTCTCCGTACTCTACTACTAGTGCATGTTTATGACCTTGCTGGGTCTCAACACGTACACCGGCAGTGATGCTTTTCGCACTCAGTTGTATTTTTCACACATGGATATTAACAGCAGAGGCCTCGTAGTATCACACTTTGCTCACTCACACTTCATGTGTGTCTTTTAAGTTTTACAGTGGCTGATTGAATAAAAGACATCTTTGTAGTGTTAACTGAGCACCACAAAAACAAGCACTTCTTTTCTGACAAAATGCACCTTTGACAGCTTAAGCTTAACAATGCAGACATCGATGTCTTTTTGTTTCCCATAGTCCCCCCCCCCCAGCCAGGTCTATGTATGCAGACAGTGTAGTGAGTGTCTTTTCACTGTCTTTCTGTAGCCCTGAGCTGATTTTAAATGTGCTGTAAATTATTGATGAAGAAGTACCTGAGGAGTCCCTGTCAACCTGCAAGACATGCACAGACACTATACGTTTTATCTGTGCCATAAATTTAATTTTTGTCTGCCTGTCTCAATACAGCACTCATACATTTTGTCACAAGCACACATATCTTATCAGTAGACAGACACCTCTGTCCTGCCACGGCCCTGAAAGCTTCAGACAAAAACCTTTGCTTCAGAGAGCCCACATCAGGCTCCCATGCACATTTGGATATAATAGGAAAGCTCAGTTACAATGTAAACATACACTGTAAATACACATTCATGCTAGTCACACAATCACATAATTGCATAAGTATTATAATTATGTAATTGCTGAAGAAGGGGGGAATCTGTGATTGTGTAATGCCTGCTCAAATAAAATTAACCGAACAATCCATGATTCAAAAATGAACACACCATTATCTGCTATTAAAAATCAAGTCTTACATGAAAACATTATTTTCTTTCAAAGCCAGGACACTTTTGTAATTCGTGATAATATGCCTGGATCCCTTGAATCTCTATAAGTTCATAGTTTATCTACTGCAAGTTCATTTTTGACCCCAAATATAGTAGCCTCTAGAAACTGTTTAATGATGTTCTAGCAGACAAAAGGTAAAATTTGATCAAACCCCCGCTTTGGTTCAAACTGATATATTTCAGTAAAAATTGGTTGACTTTGATTCAAGGTCAAGTGATCTCCTGATGTTATGTCTGGAGCCATAAGGTTGACATTCACTTTTTTTGTTTGTTTGTTTGTTTTTTTGATGAAATGCTCCTACATCTGGATGAATCACAACCAAATTTTCACACTTTCCTCAGCCACAGCTTTGTTTTAAATGGCCTAAACTACGATGATGAACATTTTAAACTATTATGCTTGTGTCTGCTTAACATTACCATGTTAGTATTGTAATTATTGTGTCTAAGCATTTAGATAAAAGCACTGCTGAAACTGTAGTGTACAGTCTCACAGAGCTGCTAGCATAAGGTGACTGTTAGCCTCATTAGCTTATATTTTCAAGCACATAACCAACAATCTGTTTCACTGTTTACATCAGTATGTTTAATTGTGTTACTCGGTCAGTAGCCTGTGAACAAGATAGTTTGAGGGATGCTCGCATTTTTTGTTATTATTTTTTTACTCCTGGTAATATGTATTTTTCCTTTCTTTAAGTACTTGTGTTTAGCTAGGCTACACACCTCAAAGCTAGTGGTGTATTAAGCTCAGAGGAAATCCATGTTCTCACCTAACTACAAGGGAGAGTATTTGGGAAAATGTTTGTTCACAACGCACTGTAAACACAAATTTCAACTGCAAATTCAGGACAGTTTTACTAAGTTTAAATTACGGTATTAAAGTGTGGCAGTGTGTGTGTATGTGTGTGTGAGGCAGGGGTTCACTTGACAGTAATGAGTCACTCTGAGAGCCACATTTGCATGGACACACCAACACATGCACAGCGAACACACACACACACACACAAACACACACTCACACACAGAGTCTCTACAGGCCTGAAGTATCTCTCTAGGGTTATTTTGGGGATTTGTTCAGGATCAGAGGCTTCTCTCCCATTACAGGTCTAATTAGTTTCTTTTCAAGGCCTCTCCTTCTCTTCTCTCTGCTTCACAACAAATTCCCTGCTAACCTCCTGAAACCTACTTCCTCATTCACTATCATCACCACTCTGAGCTCCATGGGTTATGCATTTCACATTTATTGTTTTAAATCCAGCTACTGTTTTTTCTCCCGCACAACTCACCAACTTTGTGACAAGAGTTCCAGATTGTTGTCTGCCTTACTTGCTCGCAAAGTGTGTAGTGTCGCAGAGAGCAGGGAGGTGATGGGCATATCTCCTCCCAGTGTGCTCAGCTTCTCTTTGACCCAGAGTCCCGGGGGACATAGTTAGACTACGCAGCAGGGAGGGAGATAGTTGGAGATGAAAGCAGGAGCGTAACAGAAAGGGTGAAAAAAGTTAGAAGAGGAGAAAAATCAGCAAAGACATGAAAGGGTGGATAAGGAAGAGGAGAGTGAAGAGTCGATAGGGAAGGATGGTTTGATGGCTGTGTGTGTATGTATAAGGAAGTCTGATTGACATAGAGTTGTGTAATTATAAATGTCTTTCTCTGCTTTTTGTGATTTAAGCAAATAACACCCACTGATTGGTTGTATCCTTGCTAATTGACAGTTGGCAGGAAGGAGTTTCAGCGGAGTTCAGAGACAGCACGTTCGCTCCCGTCTTCCCCGAAGAGGCTGGCGGTGGTTCCTCCCAAACCTCAATCCCCAGGTGAGATTTTTCGCTCTTCATCAAATCATCTCATTCAAAATGCACATACATAAAGTTAGTAACAGCTGTCCTCATTTACCTACTGACAGTGAAAGTTCAACAAAAGGGCAACACAACCACAAGAAAAGTCTTTAACTGCAGACATTTTGTTTTTCAAACTTTCAAAAGCACATTATTCATGCTATTAATAACATTAATGCTGGCTCCTATACATAAAGTGGTTCTGAGTGTGGAGTGAACTGTATTGCACAATACCAGATGTCTCATATAAAAGAAGCAATTTTAGTTTTCACAGCAGCCAGTTTGACTCATTCAAGACAGAAAAGCATGCACAATAAGTCTTTTTTCAGCAGATATTTTAATTTGTCATAACAAAAAAATCATAGTTTTATTAAACTACATATATTACGGCTACATTAAGCATCAGCATCTAGCTTAATGAACTTCTCCCCGAAAATAACCTTTATAATTTTGTTCTTTTCTCACTCCACTCACACTGAGAAGCAGCAAACTCCAATGGAGACATCCGTTTCAAATATCTGGTGCTGGCCGTATACAGACTCTGGGAGAGATCTTTATGTTCTTATTTATCCATGCAGTCTGGACATTTCTTCCTTTTGGCTCTGCAGTGGTAAAATAATTTTCTGACAGTATTGCAAATGGCCTCCCCATCTTTCCTTGCAGAGTTGACACACATTTCCTCAGGCTACACCTCTCTCTTTGCTCACTTCACTAGTTTTCACTAAAGTGCTGCTGTTACTCTTCACCCTTCTCTTGTCTCCTCCCACACAGTCGCTAAATAAGAACATTTTTTTTCCTCTCTCTGATATTCAGCACTGTAGCTTTGCTGCTGTTTACAGATATCGTCAGTTTGTTGCTCCTACTTGAAGCTGTTCAGGACGGCGTGCCAGAAAAATGTCAGCAGGCTGAAATGGAAATGAAATTTAACTCATAAGCAACCAGGCCTCAACACCTTTAGCTAGAGCCCAGAAGAAACACACACACACACACATTAGTGTCTGCACCCCACAAAGTCTGACAATGCCATTTCTTATTGTTTCTCGCATTATTATTCCTCCTGCACCAACCCCTCCGCCATCATCTGCATGCTGCCTTCACACTCAGCCACATAAACTAATTTGGTATTCACTCAACTCTCTCTAACCTCTCAGGTAGAACCTACAGAAGTGTGTGTGTCTTTGTATGCACGTATGCGTGCGTGTGTGCGTGTGTGTGTGTGTGTGTGTGTGTGTGTGCATCTGTGTGAAAGAGGAAGACATCATTTACATAAGACTTCTAGTCATTTTCAAAGACTGGGGATCCTAATGTGCCTTCAAGGCAAAGACACTGATGAAGATGTAGTGTTGAAACATTTGCTGATATTTGCAATTTTGCACATTTTTACAAGCAAAGCTAAGATAATTAGATACCATGATTACACAGCTCCCTCTTTTTTGTACCTTTTCATATTAAGTTTTTACACAGAAATACCTCCCATTTAAGGTTTTATTCACACACCAACACTTGCTTGTATATGTATATCATTTCTATATATTGGCCTTAAACATTTTTAGCTAGGTATTATCATCATTCAGCGCCTTCAGGTACCTTCCCCCTCCTCTTAGTGCAATCATTGTCCGCTCTCTCTTCTCTCATTCACTCATGGCCCACAGCTCTCCCCTTATTTTATCCCCCCTCCTCCCTCTAACCGACTCATTACCTGGGACCCTGCACCCCAAGTCTAGCCTACGTTGTCATGGAGACCACCCCTCATGAGTCAATTGGCTTGAATGATACGGCTGAAGCAGGTGATGTGGAGAAATTGTATATTCTCTATGTGCATACATCCAGTTTGAGTGCACATTAGGAGGGTACGTTTTAAAAGAATTCTGGGTAATGCCGTGTTATGATGCTGTAAATCTCCACAGGGTATCGTGTGTTCACTCTGCAAGACAAGGTGACTCACACAGAGGTTAAATAGAGATCCTGTACATTAACTGCAGCTTAATGGTTGTGTCCTCCCCCAGGAAAAATGGCGGTCATGTGTTTGTCTGGCCTTTAAATCACTTTCTATATTAAAAGTGCCTTTACTCAAAACACAATGTAAATAATACACCAATACAAGTGTATTGCAATGCTATATTAGTTCATGCTTCAGCTCAATCATTTCTTAATACTGATCACATTCATTATGCGACAAGATGGTCCATCATGAGGAACACCAGCCTGGGAATTACCCCAAGGCTTCCTCTGTAGAAAAGATTCAATTACCTTACTATCATTTATCATGTGAACACAGTCATTAGCAATAGGTCAGGTCAAATCTCCTCTGATTTAATGCTCATCAATTTCATTATTATAGATAGATGTGTCCTGGTCAAATTTGAGGATTAGTAAATGACTAATTAATGACATATGGGAGATATCATATTGTGTATTTATCATTTGAATTTTTTGAACATTTTACAGTGTTTTTCATCTAAAAACAAATCCATGCTCATGCAGACTCATTTCTCACTGAATTCAATTTTCATTAGATATATTTGTTTTTTCTTTCCCTACAGTCCAGTCCGGGCAGCGGCCTGCAGCAGCAGTGCGAGGGTCAGCTCCCCCGGGGTCCCCTCGCCGCGTACCCCCTCTTAGACTGCAGCAGGAACAGCAAGAGAGTCTGCAAAGAGAGAAAGAAGAGGCTCAACAGAAAGAGAAAGAAAGGCAAGCAGTGGAGAGAGAGAAAGAGGAGCAGAGGGAGGAGGTGAGATTTTGGAGGAATCAGCAGCACCACTTGGAGTTTGCACTTTTGCCTTCTACTTTTTTTATATATTTAATTCTATTTCATTCTTTGTCACTTAGGTTCAGAGGCTGCAGGGACGCTGTGAACAGCAGGAGAGGCAGCTGAGAGCACTAAAAGAAGAGCTGAGGAAGACTTCCTTGGGTCTGGAAGCCTTCATTATCACCACTCAGCATTACTGCCTCAAGGTAGCCAGCTTGAATAATACAATACATATGCTCAATAAAATTCATATTGTTTTTACACCATGATAATGACATCCTGCACTATTGCACATACACATAAAGAGTTCTTGCGCAGCCGTAATTATCAGGTTTATTTCACCCACTATCTCACCTCGGGTAAACAGATCATGGTCTAAAGGTTCATCTATGATACTATAACACTTGTAACTACTGACATAGTTAAAACCTAGATTGTAGAAAAGACATGCTCACACACAGGTGACCCAAAGAACACATACAGTATTTAACACCATGAGGTGCACAGCATGGTCTGTGAGCAACATGATGAGCAGGAGTGACTGTAGGAGGGGTCCTTCAGAGTTCAGTGTGCCACTAAGCTGGATTCATCCAGCTGTCTGTGTCTGATGGAATCATTTAGCTTCTGAGGTGCTATCGCTGTAATACTGCTGTCGGGGGACTGTCTGACTTCTTTATGGTCACTGTCTGAGTGCTGCACCCGCTGGTCGACAGTATTAATATGGAAGACATGAGCAGTTCTACTGAGCTTATTGAGAATGTATGAGCTCCCTCTGCTGGCATCAGTCAGACAGAACAACTACATGTCATGGTTAATGATATGTGTGCTTTAAGTTGTTGTTGTATGTTCATATAAACATTTGACATCTAAGGTAGTGGGATCCCTGAGCAGCTCATATGGGGTGAAAACAGTTCATCCTGCATGTTTGTACCTTGACTCTACAGTTTATCTGCAGATTTCACAATACCTTTGGGTTCTTATCTTTTTATAGCCTTTGTGGAAATGTCAGCCAGAGATAAACATTAAACTGGGGTTAAGTGTTAGTTCAAGAAACTATAGAGCATGATCAGCAAATGTTAGCTTGCAAGCATTCTTACATTAAAAATAAAAACATAAAACATTATCTACTAGACATCAACACTTTTGCATGTTGACGTGAGGTCTAGCACCACTGTGCTATAACCCTCATTGAGTCATGGCCATGGTTTCACATTTAAGCCTAGTTAGGCTACATTATCTAGCAATTAACTAGTTTTAACAAGTTTTACTTTATAGTTTACATCCATACAACATGAGGAATTGTTTAAATGGTACTTGAATGCAAATGTTGTTTTTTGTCACTTTACAGAACAAAACTACAGAAGAAAATCAAAGGAAACTGTCCTTGGAAATGCAGAAGATTAGAGAGGAAATGGGTGAGAACCAACATTTGAACAGATAAATTAAAAAACTAATCAGCGAAAAAAGGTGACAGAGAGGCTTTTCTCACAGCAGACATTTTCCTAATATGACATTCAGTCATAACCAGCATGACCAATAACTGCAGCTGAAGCAGATAAATGCAATTAATCAATAATTTGGGATACTTTATGAATTCTCAGCATTTATTATTTATTTTGTTTTTAATTTGCTTTATTTTAAGTATATGGAATTTACTCTGAATAAAAACATTCAATGAGTTCCATATAATAGACTCCCACATGGAGCCTTATTTTACAATTCAGTCTAGCTAAATAGAAGTGAGTCAACACTGACACATTTTGCATCATCATAAATGTGCAGCAAAACTTTGAATATTCTACACTATCTAAGATAACATGCACCCTCCTCATTGCACAGCATCCAACTCAATGCGCTGGGAGAGACTCCATCGGGAGAAGACGGCGCTGGAGGCAGCGTTTGAACGAGAGCTGCAGGAGCTGCAGCTGCAGCAGGAGGCTGAGCTGGCTGCAGTGGAGGAGGGGCTGAGGAAGTGTCACTCAGCTGAGGCTGAACACCTGAAGGCGGAGCATCGTTCAGAAATGGAGGAGCTGAGGACTCAGCAACAGGAACAGGTGAGAGAGGAATCACAGAAAATGTGTGTGTTTCATATGAGCTTTGATGGAATCTGATCTTTCATATAAAATCTAGTCAATCTTGAAAGTACATGGCTGTGTGTATGGGTGTGTTAGGTGGAGGAGATGACAGTTAACCACCAGGCAGCCATTCAGGAGCTCAGAGACATGCATAACATCACCATGGCAACACTGCATGAGGAGCATGCCCGTACCATGAGAGGTATGATTTCTGATCTCATTTTAAAAACACAAATAACACCAGCACTGCTTGAAATAACATCTGCCTCTTGACATTTTCTGTGCTTCTGTGTGTTTGTGAAGACTTAAGGAAAGCTCATGAGCAACAGAAGATGCTTCTGGAGGAGGATTTTGAAAAAATCAGACTTTCTCTGCAGGTGTGATCCCATTAAATAGATGTTATTGTGTTTTATTTTTATCTTTATTTTAGTGCACAGCAGTATGTACTGATGTAATGTATGTTATTATACCTTTGTGGATGCTTGTGCAGGATCAAGTGGATACTCTCACATTTCAAAACCAGAGTTTGAGGGACAAAGCCAAACGCTTTGAGGAGGCTCTGAGGAGGAGTACAGATGAACAGATAGTTGTGAGTTTTTCCAAAATTACATCAATCAATCAAATAACACCTCAGTCGCTGGAAATACTGTATATTTCTGCATATATTCAAAATAACATGTGAGATCTTTTCCAAACACCATGATCATCACTCTCTGTCTTTCTTTCCTCTTGCTCTTGTCTTTATTGTGATTGTTCACGTGTCTATTAAAGGATGCTCTGGCTCCGTACCAGCACATTGAGCAAGATCTGAAGAGCCTGAAGGAGGTTGTGGAAATGAAGAACCAACAGATACACCAGCAAGAGAAGAAGATCTCTGATCTGGAGAAAGTGGTAGGCTCAAATAAGCTATCTCAATCACCCATCTTTTCATCAGCTGCTACTGCTGCTACATGCACACTGGTCTGGGTGCACATGATGGTCATCATGTCTGGTGAATGAAACATTGCGCTGTGTTTGTATTTTACTTTTGAGCAGGCCCAAAAGAATGTGTTCCTTGAGGAGAGGGTCCAGGTTCTGCAGCAGCAGAATGAAGATTTGATGGCTCGCATCCAAATGAACTTAGCCCTTTCCAGGTAAAACACAGTCAGTCATCATCCCCATCATCCCTGTGGACTTTTTGAGCAATAGAATGCTTAATATTCTAACTTAATATTAAGGTTAGCCTTTGCTGTATTTTCTGTAGACAACTGTCAGAGGAGAACGCCAACCTCCAGGAGTCTGTTGAGAAGGAGACCACAGAGAAAAAGCGGCTGAGTCGCAACAATGAGGAGCTTCTGTGGCGTCTCCAGACCAGCCCCCTCATGTCCCCTGCCTCCTCCCCGCTGCATCGCTCCTTCTCCACCTCCCCCGTACCCTCATCCCCATTCTTCTCCTCCTCACCTGGAGCAGGCTGCTGCGACTCCCCAACTCACTGTCATGGCTGCCCACAGCAGGCTCAATACTGCTCCCCCTCCCACAGAGCCACCACCAATCAGAATTTCTCTCCGGGCCCGGCCACGCCCACTCACAGAGCAGCAAGCAACCAGAATTACTCCCCTGGTCCAACAACACCCACACATAGAGCAGCAAGCAACCAGAATTACTCCCCTGGCCCGGCCACGCCCACACACAGAGTGTCAGCCAATCGCTGTAACTCTGCCACTTGTCTCAGCTCTTTGCAGAGATAAACTCACCTCTCTCTCTTCTTCTTGTTCTTAACCTTTTCCTTCATTTCCTTAAGACTCCTCTCTTTTCTGTCCTTGTCCTTTTTCGAATGTGAATGACATTGAAGTACATGATGAATTAAATGAAAAAAAGGGCTGTAATCCCCAGTCATTACGGTAAAAAGTGCAGTCAGTGTCAAAGTCAGTGTCCATCATATTAGACACAACACAGCTACAATAAGAGATAACAAGTGTAGTGGATAAATGTGACTGCAGCTCAGTTTTAAGTCTCCAATCCTAATTCGTATGTAGACTTGAAATGTAGACTGTATATACTGTATGATAGTGGCACAGATAGTGTCAACATGTAGTGAAACCTCCCTGCATGGGTAGTCATGAGCCCCGCATAGATGGAAACAGTACAGATGGAAAGTAGCACACTCCTGTCACCATAACACAATACTCTGGTGTGTTAAAAAACCCGGTCATGTCCTTGATAAAATAAGATATATCCTCTCCCGTTGGGATTAGTTTTTCTTCTTCGGTTCTGTTTTAAGAGATGAGTTGTAATTCTGAGTCATGAACTGAATCAGCTCTCAACAAAAATTTGTTGTTTTTTTGTTCTCTCTTTTTTTTATCTGGAAATCTCCCTTACAAAGCGCCTTATACTCCGTCCTGCCATTTCACCAGCAGAGAATAAGCAACGTTTTATTCCATAAAGGACTTGGGATAAAGAATTGATTTGTAAAATTAAAGCAAATCATGTTTTTCAGCCTCCTCGAGGTATGTCAACATTTTGTAATTAGTTCAAGGCTGATAGTTTTACTTGTGTGGGACAACCCTTCTGGGAACCCCAGCCATTTTACCTGCAAAATACAGAGGACTTACATGTTCAAACCTTTGCCAGGTCTTCCTACAGCGTCTCGCCACATGAGCTACTCTTCACTCTCGGGATCCCTCAGGTCAACTTGCAAAAACTACGTCTGCCATTTTGTATTTACCTCAGCAGGAATGTGCAGTCTGTTGTGTTTGTAGCTCAACAGCAGCAGCAACAAAAACAACAACAACAACAACTACAAAGACACAAACAGCTACCAGGGAGCTCAAAGCTAAGGGGTGGGGGGGACCCAACACAGGAATCTCTGTTTTAAATGTTGTGGATTTTTTTAAAAAATGTGATTGTTCATATCTAATTTATTTGTTACATGTGTTTTGCTACTTCAGCAAGCATGTACTGTGAAAGTCTTCCAGTCTTAATGTGAAACTTATTATTGCTGTGATTTTATCTATTTATTAAGGTAGGGGTGAGAGGGAAATAAATGGTGTTTGTAATTTTTGAAAATAACACCTATGGGACATAAGTGGAATATGTGATGTACCCCAAGAGGAAGGAGGTATAATGTAGGTTTTTTTTTTTCCTGTCACCACAGAGACATACAGTAGGTGGTGTTCAGGTGACAAACTTATGATAAAATATGATATGACATGAGTTGATAAGCTATTTAGGTTTAAAATATACAGGTTAATCCTCTGTTTACCTCTTTAGCGTGACCCTGTCTGAACCTGTGTTAACCTCTTCTTCACCTCTTCTGATGCTTCTGGTTTGTTTACCTGAATGAAACTTTTTATCCTTCAAGTATTACGTTCAGACTTTTGCAAGCTGAGCTCTCAGTGCGCAAGAATATATTGTTCAGGGAATTATTTTCTAAATTTAGATTAGAAATACTGTCGATTTTTATTTTGTATTGCATCTCTACAGAATATGACTCACTGTCAAGGTGTTTCCAGAGATAATTTTCCTCTTATATAAAAATACAGCAGAGAAAACCAACCTTTGGTATATAAAAATGAGAAATATTTTATAGCATACAGTATGTCATAGCTGCCTCCTAACGTTCTCTACTGACTCACTTACCCTCAGGGCCCTAATCCTTCACCTGGCTTTGAATTAGTCAACATACAAAACAACAGTATTATACAGTAAAAACCTTAGTGATTTATTTGCATGTTAGCAAACAAAGCTAAAGCTGCTGCTCAAACTACACTAGAAAATGAGCTGCTGTAAATAAACAAAGGTTAGCAAGAAGGGACGAAGGTAAGTGTCTGTTAGCAGTTATTGCAACATTACTAATGGGAATAGGGGTCAAGGTTAGTGACTAATGTAATATTGTTAAAAATAAGTAGATGCATGGTGGGGAGTTTTGAGGCTTTGAAATACCTTGCAGAGTCCTCAACCACTTCTGTTAAATTACAGGTTGGGTAAATGTAAATTTTTACCAGCATGTAAATGAAGACATTTCTGGTTTGCCAGTTTTTCAGTAAAAACACTTATAAGTGGATCCTTAATAGCAATGCCAGCACTTTTAATAGCCGCGAAAAAAAATGAAAAAATGATTCTTTCATGGATCTTCAAGATTTTTTTGTATAGTAAATACACAGGGTTAAATGCTCTTAAACAAAAGAATGTCAAGTATAGGCAGCGCAGGATTTGAGAAATGTGTCTCAATTCTCACTTATTTTGTACCTACACTGATGATTTTGAGAATGTCTTTGCATAACGATCAATTGTAAGAATTTGACAGTCAGAAGGTCACTGTGTTTTTTCAAAATTTTTAGGATTACAGTTCACTTAAGTCATTGAATGAGTCTTCAGGTTCCTCCTAAAGGTCACTTCAGGTGCAAAAAAATACAGTCTACAAGGATGCAACAAGGACTATTGTTTACAAATGACAGTTTAAAGTTACCAATCTTACCTAAAATCAATATTTCGCCTTTGAGTGGACTATGATTTCTAAACAGTGGACTATTGTAATGACATTCCAATGTGTCCTGTGGACATTTGTGTCTCACTATGCGCTGAATGTCAAAAAATGTAATGACTGCATTTTATACATGTCATTCATGTGATTTTCTTTTTTAAATCTAGAAGGATCTCCTGTCTGACCATAATGTAGCAGCTTTTTAATATGTAGCACTTGGTTGGGCCTCCTTACAACAAACATGGGTAATTTATCTAATTCATTAGGGATTGAAACATCCATGTCGGTTTTTTAAATGCTGCTGTAGCAAATGTTTCCATGGCTTTTCAATAATGAGCACTAGAATATGAATTTGTAGGTGTAAGCTAGACAATTACCCCTCGTGGATTCGGTCCAGAGACAAAGTTTACTAAATTTGTTCGGTCTGGCACTGATTGTATGTTTGAATGTAAATACATTTACAACATGAGTTGTGTCTTAGTGCACCAACAGAGTAATAGAAGCATGTTTTCTCTGTCTTTGCTGTTTCTCGCTCTCCCTTTCTCTTCTTTTACCTCTCTGCATCTGTGATGGTTGAAACGTAACTGTAGCGTAGGAGGCCTAGAGGATGAGGAATGAGATAGTTCAACATGTAATGTATACACAGTATGTTGATGCTTTAATTTGTACTTTTTGGGGGAGAACACTATTAAAAAAGATAACTGAGAAAATGTTGTGTTATGTCCATGCTTTATTTCAGGGAATGTCCTGCTTTGTGTTTTGTTGTTCTGAACTTGCGTTCTGGTTAGTTTTTTTAAGTTTTTTAAGTAAAAGTCTGATCATGAGCATATTATAAGCATACACTGTGATACAAAAGCCAGATTAAGAGTTTGCTTATACTGGCAGTCTGACATTAGATAACCCCTTTTAAACCTGTCGTATTTTTTTCTTTCCGTATCCAACAACAACATTGTGCAGCCTGGTTACCACAGAAAAAATATTTATCTTGAAAGTCATGATTATGTAAGCTGTCAAGCCTGAGACAAGGGTTCAAGATCACATCATGATGGACAGTTTTAACAGATTAATTTGAGCAGCCATCAAGACATTTTACAATTGTTTTTATTAACAAAGAAATTTCAGGACATTTCTCAATAAACACAGGTTTGTTAAGAAAAATCGTGATCCATGGGTTTTAGTAAGCTAACAATGCCAACATTAATTCTTGGGTTGCACTTTGAGGTTCAAGGTTCAACAAAAAAGGAAGACCAGACACATAAAAACACTGTAAAACTCGCAACTTTTAAAACAGTTTTCGTATTTATTTATTATTTGTACAAATTCTCTGTATGTTTCAAAACTTTAATAAATTTAAGTAGACTTAAAATGCTTTAAATTGGTTTTTTTTAATATGAGGTAAAGCCCAGAGGATTTGGGGGAAATTGTTCACATCACAGTTGTTTAAAATCACAGGTATCATATTAGGGGTTCAAGGTTCGAAAGAAGCGACAGAAGCTTAAATTTCATGTATTTTAGGTGTTTAAGTGAATAAATGATCAATATAGTATATCATTAATATGTCACTCATATACTCTCAATGGCATATAATCTCACTTAAAGAATACACTTTGTCAAAGACATGTAAACGATGTGGACCACTGTGAATTGAAACCAAATCACATTGGTTAGCAGGCCTGGCTTGATCAGAGCTTGACTTTATAAACCATCAAGATGTTGATTAAACAGTAAAACCATTATCTGGCATCCCAGAAGTATTTTATAAGTAGCTGCAGAATTGTACCTTCCTCCCACCTAACTCATGTTTGATTTAATGGTGACTTAAGAGGATGAGCAAACAAGGGTGTCACTAAGGCTTCATTTTCGCATGAAGTGAGAGAGGACATCCATGGGCAAGGGGAAGATGATGGTGGAGTTCTTCTCTGCTGCGATGGTGTTTAGAGTCTGCAGGTAGCGAAGCTGCAGGGCTGATGGGGACTCTGCGATCACAAGGGACGCCTCCTTCAGGGCACGAGATGCATTCATCTCACCCTCTGCTGCAATCACCTGTATGTAGATCACAAACAACAGATAAGAACAGGACACTGTAACAGCCTTAAAAGTAAACACCTGGACTTAGGGCACTTTTTTCATTTGCAATAGCTGCTCTTGTGTGTACACGTTATACTCTGTAGTGAATTATCATTAGTGAACTCTCCAAGCATGCTACATGTCCTGACCTTGGCTCTGGCCTCTCGTGCAGCCTCTGCTTCAGCAGCCATGGCTCTCTGCAGCTGATGTGGCAGTTTAACATCTTTGATCTCCACACGCTCCACCTTGATTCCCCAGTTGTCTGTGGCTTCATCCAGGTTTGACTAGAAAAGTCAGGAAGAGGAACAATTTAAACCTTTTACTTACACTGATCATACCACACCCCCCCACACACACACACCAGGGGTGAAATTCACGACACAGGGTTGCCCAACAAAATGACAGTTTGTGGTATTAGGAGGCCACTAGGTGGGAATTCATACATGTAAAGTCTAAACAGAAAATGAATAGTGACTTTTCAGCCATAGAAATTCTCTTAAAGGAAATATTAGCCTCCTAAAGATCAAACCCTCTTTACCACATCACAAAATCATAACAGACATCACTGTATACATTTTACGACAGTGTAAAATATACAGTATTGTTTTTAATTTTCTGTTGTTCTTGGCTTGTGCATTGAACTTTGAAATTTTTGGCTTTGGAGTCTGTACCTGCATGCTGTGAGCGATACCCTCACGGTCAGACAAGAGCTCAGCCAGGTTCTTAGTCCCCAGGACATTTCTGAGGGTGGTTTGAGCCAGCAGACGGGTGGAGAAGTCAGCATTGCTCACATTGGCCACAGAGGCAATGGGGTCACTAACCCTGAAATACACCACTCCATCTACAGAAACTGTAACCGAGTCCTTGGTCAAGATCTACGTTAGAAGTACATGACAATTTATGAGTGAACATCCACAGATTTGAACTGATAACACAACAGTTTTTGACTGTTATATTGTCCTACCTCTTGTGGTGGAATGTCAAATGAAACTGTTCGCAGATCAACTTTCACAAAGGAATCAGTGCACGGCAAAATAAAGAAAATTCCTGTGGAAAAACAGGAAAGAAAAATCTTATTTTACCCTGTTTGTAACCACAAATGATCATCCCAGAGCATGAATCGATTTAATGATCAGTAAAAACAAAAATAAAAATAAAAAAATAAAAACTTAAAGAAATGAATTGTAAGTATATTTACCTGGTCCTTTAGCCTTCCTGTCTGTAATGCGACCCAGTCTGAAGATGACTGCACGCTCATACTCTTGAACAATCTGCAACACCAGCAGGAAAACAATACAAGCTCAAATCACATGCAACTGTGCAACACAGGAAATGAAAGTTTCTGCTTTTTAACCGACTGTACTGATTTACAAGTTTACGGGTTTTCTCACCTTCAGACAAAACCAGATGGTGAGGGGAAAGAGGAGAACTGTGAAGATGCCAGAGAGTATAACTATGAACCAACCAGCGCATCCCAAAGACCCTGTGCGATCAGCTAAAGAGAGGAAAAACAAGAGTGTGTTTAAGTGTCTCTGATGTACTGTGCAACTGGTAAAGCAAACTTGAGGAAGAGAAAAGAGTCTCCTTTTTATTAACAATGTTGGAGGTATATGAACAGGTTTTTATGAGGAAGAAATAATATCATAACCAATGGGACATAGAGAGAAGAATCTGTCATGAAAGAAATGAAATGACTTTGGATTTCTTTAGAAGTGGAGGTGATGCCTTTTGCTTGTGTGTGAGACAGGAGACCTCACAGAAAGCCCTCAACCATCAGTCACCCAACCCATGTTCATTTTAATTATTTTGAATAAATAAAAGCTTTGTATTAACAATAGTAATTAGTAGTGTACTGTGAATCACAATAGAGCATGCTTTTAGTGGACTGTATTTCCATTTTTCCAGCTGAGAGCTAACAAAGAAACCCACAGTGTAAACAGTAAAATATTGACTGGTGCAACATGATCTGAAGAGTACCACTAACAATAAAAGGAAATCATTAAAAGAGGGGTGTGTCTGGGTTTTATACCATGTCATATTTTCCATCTTTTAAGGCTGTTTGTCTGCCTTGATCTTTTGCATTAAAGCAAATCAAATTTATCAGTGTGAAAAGTCTTTCCTCTGACCTGCTTTGGTCACAACTTCCTCTGTCATAGCATCAAAATACAAACCCATAATAATGCTTCTAGGTCAAACCACAGAAGCAGAAAAATATGGTTTCCTGTTGTTGAACTAATAGATATTTTACTGACGCACAAAACTGTAGAGCTGCTGAGGTGTGACAGGTGTTACATATTCAGCTCTGTTGTAATTTGGGATTAATTGTGATTGCAGAAAAAGGTCATGTTAAGAGTTTGTAAGGACTGAAATGATGTAATCATAGTTTTCCCTCTGTCACTCTTCTTTATTTCTATATAATTTTAAAAGAGGTTTCAAAAAATAGCATCAACTGTTTGTTTGAATGAAAGAATTTAAGATATTTGAAGAAACTGGAAGCAGAATTGTATTTTTTTGTAATTATGGCGCATAACTCATGCTCTATGAATTTGTTTTGTTTAGCCAGCATATATTTGTTAGAAATTGTGGTCTATGTAACATGAACCTGTCCAACAGGTTGGCCTGGACAAAGACCAGAAGAATGATTATGCTGTAAAACCTTATCAGTGTCCAAATTAAGGACCATTTACGCTGAGGTCAAACACACTATGTGAAAAAGCAGCTCCTTCATCAAAGAGGACAAATAGAGACACAAACACTAATGCCTACAGTCACCTGCTTTTGAGACTCCTTATCTCAGTGACATGTGATTTCTGTCACCATGGAGTTCTACTTTGCCCCGCTGTGGCTGCTTTCTACCTGCGCAGGTGAGCTACTAGTAAGTGTGTGGAATATGTAAAGCACTACACTCAAACTGCTTACAGTAAAATGATCATGCACATATAACACAGAGCTCATGGTTCAGAAAAGTAAACAGCATTGTTAATCTAAGTTTAAACAAAGTCCAGTGTTTGTAATGTTTAACTTTTTCTTAATACAGTTAGTTAACTTTAAAGCTCAGTATTTGAGACAGTAAAAAGAAAATAAAGGGTTTATCTTACATATTAGTTCGTCTCTGCCGGCTCCTCTTCTCTTGTGGCTTTCCATTTGGCTCTCCATTTCCATATGTTGGTTTCAACTGAGAGGGGAAATGTCCTGAGAGAGTTTGTTGAAGTGAATCTAATGAGGGGGCGGTGACTCAGCCTTTTAAAGCTACAAGGCTGAGAGAAAAAAGGTGTGGCTCTTAACTCTTGGTCGATCACTGATCATTAACAAAGCAGTTATCTTGACCCTGACCTGAACATGTGACTGGAAAATATTATCATGATGCATACATTAGGAGATTTGCATAGTGAATCTTACCAATCAGAAAATTAATCATTGATGGTATTTCTCAGAGGAAGAAATGCAGAATGTTTTGCTATCTCATTTTCACTTCCTTTTAGGATGAGGATCTATTCACAAGACTGGCATTTGTGGTTATCTTAAAATGAACTCATTTGACAGGATTTAGTTTTTTTTTGTTGTTGACAAGCATCAGAATCATCACTGATAACCATAAATATTAAGGCATTTTTATTGCCATCATCATTGCCAAAAGTAGTCAAATTAAAATATTTTAAAGTATCTATTCAAAACCGTAGAAGGAACAAAAGCAAAGGAAGAATCTAAAAGGGAAATTCAGCTCTTCTCTTTCTCCACCTGTTCCATGTAGCAAATGAAACATGATTGTTACACTGATGATGCTAGTTTCCTCTTCAATAAATAGCAGGGTGAAGGTTTCAATAGTGAAATGATTTCTCACATTACTGACTGAAATTCTAAAAAAATAAATAACATGAATACTTGGTTGATTTTGAGGTAGAAAATGTCCAGTTCTGCTGCCGCTGTTGTTATTGACAAATTATTTAAAAAAAGCAAAACATTTTAGACTCAGAGTGAAAATATCTTGAAATGAAATGTATCACCTTTTAAGTGTTAACTGTTAAGAAACTGCACTTTTTTAAAAATGTATGTGCTTGAATAATATGTTCAGCATAGTTACCACAGATGCTAATTTCAGGTACGTATATGCAGAAAACATTTGGCTGGACAAAGTGCAACTAAAATGGAAAAAATATTTTAAAAAATTGAATTGTTCCAGTGATGTTCCATGACTGGGTCTTGTGACTATTTGACGCATGACTGATAGCAGTACCTCTCTGTTGCACAATATGACAGGAACTTAAGATAGGCTCGGCATGGTCCGTAAATGGGATAAAACAAAAGAAAATTGATTATAAAACAATAATCCATATCAGTTAGGGGACATGAGGACCACAGCCCTCAGCACAGACTAAGTTATATTGTAACTTTTGAGGCTGTAATCTGAAATACTTAACAACTTTTCCTCTGACAGTGAAGATTTACTTAAACTTTTACCACACTATTAAGCAGTTTGTCTAAAACATTTGCCATTAAACAGACTGTTCAGCCTTTTATGTTGATTTTGGCTTACTTAATTTTTTTTTTTTTTAACCATGCTATGTTTTACACCTCTTTTAAAGCTTCTGGCAGCTATCCTTCAAATATATGATTTAGTTGTCTTTGTAATTCTAAGTTTCATTGAAGTTCTTTTCCATATTCCTTTTATTGTCCACCTCTAGTGATACTTGATTTTAGGGCATTTTCTGATTGCAAGAATACATAATATCATACATTAAGAGTTATAGCAACAAGGATTTTACTGACAAATTAAAAAAAAACAGGGGCAAATACAACATAAAGACAAAAAAGAAAAACAACACAATGTTACAAAAAACGTTATCTATTTCTCTCAAACAATAAAATAACTGTCTCTGAGTGTAATGAGGTGTACAGTAAATTAAGTAAAACTGCAATTTTCCACTATGTTAAACACTGCTGAGGAACCTGGGCTTAAAAATTACTTGAAAAATTTTTGAAATGACAATATTCCAATTGTGGCCGCTTAATTTTTTTGATTCACAACATACAGACAGAAGGGACAATGCTTGCTTGGTATGTATAGATGCCAGCAAAAATCACATCATAATCAGTTCTGTTCATCAGTTCTTCTTCCCTTTTGGAGGAAATGGAACGCATAAATTAATGATCCAATTGAAATTAATTCATTTTACAACCCAATATTCTAATATTACATTTGAAAAAACATTTTCTTTTTTGCACACGGTTCAGCTTTTTAAAAAAATGAAAAATGTGTATTACATCTTAAGTCCAGATATCAATCAGCAGATGCTTCAGGTTGTTTTTAGCAACATCTGGATACAGTATTTGGTCAGATACTGTAACAGCTGTACTAGCATCGTCACATACGTCAACACAAAATTTTTAGGCATACAAATGTAAACTGCTGACAGTCTCAAGTGTGTGTTCACTGGCACAGATATGAGTGGAGCTGCCATATGCATGTTTTTGTGTACAATATTCTCACTGTTGACACAGCACAAGCAATAAAAATATTTATGGTGTGCCTGCTTTAAAATATGACCACACTTTACAAACCAATATACCATAAGTCACCTTAAAATTTCATAAAATGTCATAATGCAAAACTCAACTAAGGACAATCAATCAGTATCATAAGCATATCCTTTCCACTGACTCTGGACTACATGAGGATGCTATCAAGTCATTACATGACATCATGTACATTTTTAAAATTTTTCTATAATTCATTATTCACTAATAAATGTTGATAAACTTCCTTAGAAACAGTCATGATTACACAGCTAACATTAAAAAGAGTCACAGTCTACGTTTAAAACCTAACCACTGATATTTACAACTGTTCATGGTGAATAATATAAGACATTTGCCATCTCACCCACACACGTTTCCAAATTTATTTATCATAATGTATCTTAGGGTTAATCATTTGGGCTGTAACATACACATGACTTAAACTCTCCAGTCTGCCTTGTGCTCCTCAGGGTTCAAGGCCAAAAAAATAAAAATGTCAGCAGCTGGAGGGTAGGGCAGGGTGACTGACAGAGGTCTGTTCTCTGTGTTTTTCAGAGTTTATTGTGGGTTTCACTGCCAACCCAATGAGGGGTGCAGGCCTGGTTGGAGCGGGAAGGGGTTTCCTGGGCCTGGAGGGTAGTTGGTGAAGCTGTTTGGTTGAGGAGGAAAGCTCTCCAGAGCAGATGTGGGATGCGCCTGAAACAAAAGAATATAAATGGTTTGTTACCATGAGGCTTTATCTAACTGACATTCAAATACTTTTCTTCCATGTGTGTATGTGTGTGTGTGAGTATGAGTGTACCTGAAGCAGGGCAGACTGCATTGTTGGGTTGTGGAGGCCACCAAGAGCAGCAGGTGAGGCAGAGGGAGAGAAGCCTGGTACACCAGGGAAAGAGAGCAAGCTGGGGAACCCACTGCTCCCTGGAGGCTGAAGCCCACCGCTCAACCTGTAATAAACAGTTAATTGTTTTATTATTACAAAGTGTTAATTTAGTGATTAAAATTAGCTTAGCTAACCAAAAAACAAAAAACAAATAAAATCAGCTAGCACGGCAACAACATCACCCCTCTAGCATCTTTAAAGGTTACATGGTAGCATCCTATATCTTGGCTGTATCCAAATATTAGTACAAAGGTACGTATGAGTAAATATGTCATTTTATCTGATCTGTACATCTCGATATAGGGTTCTGACACATTCCCATGGTCAAACGTAAGCACTTTTCATGCATTTTCAGGTTGTGTTTTCAAGCTTTTCCATGCAAGCAACAAGCAACAACATCTCCTTTCCTAACATCATTTTACAGTGGTGTGAGAAAGGTAAACACAGAAGTGTTACATGTTTCAAAATGTGCCACCTGTCTGTAAGTGCCCTAAATGACCTGGCTAAGTCAATTCAGGACTACTTATTACATAAGTAATGCAGTTAAAAGTTTAAGCAGTTTATCAAGAAAAAAAACCTTTAAACACTTGGTCCAAAATCCAAAAACTTTTCAAAACCTTGAAAAGATTTCCAGCACCTGTACAAACCCTGTCGATACTATGTATACTCAGCAAAAGTATAGGTTTCTTGCTTATTTAATAGCTCTTGTGAGGAGGAGACAGCTTGAGTCCAGAGTATGAAATGTTGATTAAGATGAGGCTTGTGCTTGCAACACTTGCTCATTGACAAGATAACATGATAAATATATGGCTGTCTAAGACAAGAGCAGATGTACAGGTGAACTTTTCACTTCAGTGCACTTAAGAGTTTCCACTTCCCACATGAAAGCCAAGGTGGATGTTTTGTAATGCTACTGAACATGAAAACTGTGAATCAGTGTCATGTGATCTTATTACTAAACTAGTACGTATGGAATTTAATCAAGGATATTCAACTTCAGTTGCTATGGCCTTTTCATAGGGACTCTGTTACATTTCTTAGGAGATCAATGTAAATTTATGAATTGCATTAGTTAATGATTACTATTGGCTTACTATTACTATTATTAATCAAATATAATATTAGATTATTCATGGCTTCAGTAAACTAGGCAATAAAACTGGTCAAAGTCCACATACCCTGGCTGGAAGTTGGAGCTGAAAGCAGACGCAAAGCCCGGTAAAACTGGAGATGAGGATGGAACTCCAGCCACGGCAGCTGCTGCTGCGGCTACTGCTTGCAGTGGAGCCACTGGTGCTACTGAAGATGGAGTGGTCCCTGGCAGTCCTATGAAAGAAGACAACACAGGGCTGCCAGCACTGTGCCCTCCCGAAACCCCCAGTCCTGGGAAAGCAGCGGGACTAGGACCAGGTGGAAGGCCTGGGAATATTGAGGGGGCAGAGGTGAGCCCCAGACCAAAAGGGGAGGCTGCACTGGGGTTGGCGTTAGGAGCCAGGCCTTGGTAGATTGAGGTTGGTGGATGGTTAGAAATATTGCTGGTGGGAGGCACTGCGGGCATGGATGCAGAGATGGTAGAAGGAGGGAGAGAGGAAGACAGGGAGGAAAAAGGGGATAGGCCAGGATAATGAGAGGGTGCTGGGCTGGAGGACATAGCTTGAAGACCAGGGATAGCAACAGGACTTGAGAGAGAGACTTGAGGAGAACCTGAGGGGTGTGACAGACCAAATGAACGTGCGAGGGCAGCTTGCGCAGAACCTGAAACCACCAGAGAGCTAACAGATGGCGTGCCAGACCGAGAAGCACCCTTGAAAGCAGAGGGCACGGGGCTGTTACTACCACTGTTACCACCCCCCGTATGTCTGTTTAAGACCCCAGCTGTGACCATGGCAGCCTGAACCTGTGCAGAATGAACTGGGGAGGGTTTGGGGCTAAGACCTGGGGTGGAACAGCTTGGAATAACTGGAGTTGATGATCCAGGAGTGAGAGATGGTGGTAGAGAGGGGGTGTAACTTCGGATGACTGAGCCCGAGGGGTTACCTGCTTGTGGGTGTATGCCAGAGAGACTTGGTCCTGACTGGTGGTCTGTGGAAAAAACCTTCTGCTGAGTTGAGCCCATGGAGTTTGCCTGAGACAAGTGGTCTGGCCCGCTACGGGAGGTAGCAGGAGTGCCTGGTCTGGACACGGCATGGAAGGGGGAAGAGGAGAAGCTACCTGGGATGGGAGTTCCACAAGGGGTGCCTGAAGGGGTGTGGGCTTTAATGACAGATGAGGGTGTAGGTGTAGCATGGCCACTGGGGGTTTGTGGTCCTGCTTTGATCACAGATGGGGATGGAGCGGGGGAAGGAGAAGGCCCATTAGGATTGTGAGAGGGCACCATGCCGGGGAAAACTGGCGTGATAGGGGTTGTGGGAGGTGGCTGAGCGGGAGATGCCTGGGGTTGGACAGGAGTAGAAGGTGTGGACCCATGAGGAATGAAGAGGGGCCCGCTGTGGACTCCAGGTGTGGTGTTCTGAGGATTGCCTGGTTTGGCATAACCTAGAGGCAGGAAAAGATCAAAATTGGTGAAAAAGGTAACAATAACTTATGACGACTAATAGCTTACATGGCTTTAAATTAAATAGCAACACATATTAACATATATTATTTTTTTGTTTTGTATTGTTTTTGTGGGTTCTTTTGTTTTTTTCCTGATTAGTAGTGTTATTATTCAAAGCAAATTTCATTCTAAGACAGACACAACAGGTTAAAACCCAACAAAGTATTATAGAGCAAGCCGTTCACTCGCATCAAAAAAAAAGAGAGACAAAGCAAGGAGCAATAGCAAAAGGGCATCCCTACATGCAAAACATTTTATATGAAAGTCCTGAAAATCCCGAGAATGGATTTTTTTTTTTTCAAGGGCTGGGCCATATAGACTAAAAAGTCCCACATTGGTATTTTCAAACTGAATGGAGATACACTATATACTGTATATCTCTGTTTTCTGGATAAAGTGCATTTATTGTTCACTTGTGGGTCTCTTCCACATTTCAGGTGTCATCAGCTTTTTTTTACTGAAATAGAATGTGTCAAAATAAAATGCAAAGACATGGTTTCCTTTCTTGTTTGATAATTAATAGTTGCCAAACATATAAATGAAAAATTATATGCAATGCATGTGAATAGCAGGGCTGTATTTTTCTTACCTTGGAGGAGCAATTTTGTATGTTATCTGACTAGGTAACTCTGCTTAAGACCATTTAGTGAAACCTGACAAATCCTTATGCCTATGACTACGCATATCTCTCCAAAGGCCCTTTAGGATGTATTTTAATTGAGAAAAGAGGTGACAGAGTGTGTTAAAAAAAAACAAAAAAAACAAAGGTTAAAAAAAAAGTTATCCCAAGCGATGCAAGTTAAATGCCAGCACACAGCATGATTCCAGAAAGAGAAGATTAATGACATTAGTTTACAACTATTTCCAGTCCAGACGACCAAAGACCCATCTCCACACTCCCTACAATGACTGACCAGAAAATAAAAGTACCAGCACATTGTACTTATATACAATGCAACAGTACTGCAAAATATAAGTTACTGACTGTGGATTGTTGTTAAATCTAACTTTTGATTTGTCTACTTCATCTGCTTACCTGAAGAGAAGAAAAAAGTAGAAATACTGTATTTATCAGTCATACCTGAAATTTGGTTGCATTGGATAAAATTCCATGTATAACTCAACATAACACAGCAACTGTCGAAGTTGAAGGAAATCTTATACACATCTGTTGTATTGGGAGGGGGGTATTTTTCTGGTCACTCAGTGTACTCTAACATAACTAAGAAGCACATATTTCACCTGATAAAGGCTCTAAGCTTGAGAAGCGCAAGTAAGCAGCATGCCAGGTAGTTAGGCAGCAAGCTTCAAGGAGGGTCTATATGCTTGCTCACACACACGCGCGCACACACACACACACACGCAAGCAGACACACACAGGTGCACACACTCGAATCATACCTGCTACTTTGTGGGTGGAGTTGTAGGGGGGAGGGGGCACGTTGGCTGTTATAACCCCTCCCATAGAAACAAGGCCTGCATTGTTGTATGCACCTGAGTAGCAGTTTCAAATATTAATAGCGTCCACCACTCATTCATACATACACAAAAACGTAAGAATACCCCAACCACAAATGACACCTCAACCAAACCTAGATGGCAGTAAAAAAATTTAAAAAAATCTAACTGAACCTAAAACCACTCAAACCAGATTCTCTTTTACTCAAGTTCCTTCTTTATATAGTTGTTTACAGTGTTTAAATCCTCTACAGGGAAGCACAAGATGCTGTAAGGATGGATGTGTGTGAGTGGGTTGTTTCTTACTTGGTGCAATGGTAGCATGGGGCCGGCATGGTGGTATAGGATAGGGCACAGGCCGATGCGGGTTGTAGGTTGAGGGAAACTTGAAAAAAAAGAAAAACATATATAAAAATATTTTGAAAGATGAATGGGTGTCATTTGGTAGCGACACTGAATAGAGTGCTGGCTTTGCCATGACTATATGGTAAGGTAACTAAATATCAGCTGACACCAACCAAAGCAAAACACCATGTTACTTATTACTGGGGCTACAGGTAGCTTACATACTTATTGTGTTGACCATGTAACAGGCTTATTAAATTACCATTGCACTCTGTTTCAGACCCTCAGTGTTCATGTACGGCAAATAATAACATGAATTAATTGGTTTACACAGCAACTTTATAATCATATTACGTGGGAAAACTCGGTTATTAACTTTCCAGAAGCTTAGATTATGAGTTGTTTTTTGTTTTTTTTTAATGGCATTGTAATAGTTTGCTTAAACTGATTATATATCAAACAATAACCAATGCTGCTGATAACATATGCTTATGGACAAAAGAATGATTATAATACTAATAATGATAACAATAACACATGCCCTAAATTCCTCAGATATGGCTACACAATTGTACAAGCAGACTGAATGGAATGCCACAGAAGACAGAAGGTCCATTACCAACATGACAGAGACTTGATTAAGAATTGGACCAGACTTGACTTTGACATGCAAAATGTAAGCTTTCATCACAGTACGATATGCAATTTCTGTGGTTCACATTTAAATGACCAGGGTGAAGTCAGTGTGTTCTTACTCATAGCCATCTGTTTTTCCATTATTCTGTTTACACCCTTTATTGTAGAGTCATTAGTGCAATCCATTTCCCAATCTCCCTCTGAGTTATCATTAGTTTGCATATGACTAACTTGATGTGTAAGTTGAAGTTTTTACCATGTAAGCATAATGTAATCAGTCATAGAGGTCTTGTCACTCAGTTATAAGTTTTTTTTCTGGCATTACATCATCTTAGCAGTGTTTTCCACACTAGTGCTTACAGGTTTGAAAGGTCCCGTGATCCGAGAAGCTATGCCCTTCCCTTCCATATTGTTAGATGAGTCCTCTTTCTTTTCGCCTTCTTTTTTTACTGGAGGGATTCCCTGTAATTGTTAACAAAATAAAATGCATCCGTGGTTAGGTTTAAATTAAGCAAGCAAAAAAGAAATCAAAAAAACAACAAAACAAATCTAGGGAATGAAACATGCAACTTTTTGTGTTGTCCTTTTCAACAAGAATGTGAAGACAAAGTTATAAATTTAGTGTTATCTAGTTCAGCCCAAGTGAATTTATTTAAGCAGTGAAAACTCACCTTTAATCCACAATAATCTTTAATTGTATTAAGCTTTAATGTTTAGAATTTCCAAAATGTTGTTTATATTAATTTTTTGTACAAAAATTAGAATGCCATATACATAAAAAACCTTGCGTTTACAGTACTCAAAGAGAAGTATCTCTGAACTATGTTCTTCAAACTAATATCCTTATACATTGAGATGGAACAAACCAAACTATGGAGCCATAAATACCAAAGACAGAGAGACCTACAAATACTTACAGGGAATGTACCGCTGACCAGGCTAGGTCTGCCTTTAGGGTATGGATTACCTGGTATTATACCACAGGAGGAAATCATGGCCACAGGAGCCTTGCAGCCAACCTTACATACCTGGTAAAACATTAGTAAAATTAGAATTGTAAGGGATATCAAAGACGATGACGTAACACAAGCAGACCACTATTCTATAAGATCAATTTTTCTATCTTTTAATTGCATCAATTACTTTTCCCCTGCACATCTCACAAGGCAGCAGTTGCTTCCTGGGATGTCATCGCTATCAAAGGTAATCCACAAGTTCTTCTGATACCAAGACATATACATATGGCTAGCAAATAGGCTTTCTATGCCAACCTATCTATACCACAACAACAACATGAATTTGTAATGGTGAACTTACTTGCTCCAGTATCCTGCGAGCCCGTTTTTTCTCAGATAAGTGTATGCGGAATAGATCCTCAACTGGACGATAGTTTTGAGCATCTGAAATGTTCCTGTATGGGAACAGAAATCCGATACATAACAAGTAACTAATTAGTTTAACAAGTTCAGCGATGACTGAACCCAACAGGCTGCTACTACTATATAAAATTTGACTAGAATTTTTAAAGCTTCAGCTTGTTCATGGTGCTTCAGTGAATTTTCAGAAATTACTTACAAAGCTATAAGTTCCAGGACTATCAGCCTGTCTTTTGAGAAGGTGAAGCAATTCAGGATATTTGCAACTTTAGTTGTAGGGATTGCAACCATTTTCTGTGGGCAAAGAAAGGGTAAACCTGTTCAATTAATACAAAGAAACATACAAATGAAAGACAATCCAGCACAAATTTTTACCTTTTTAGTTTCACAACTACTGGTCTTGTAGGTTCTTTTAAACACTGCTTTCATATATATTTTATCAATATATATAGATAAACATATTTACACCATCACACACTCCAATCCACACTCACATGCTGCAAAGCTTTTACTGCTTTGATCTGTGGTTCTGCCCATGAGAAGTACTTCAGTATTTCCATCACCTGCAGATGTTAAAGACAGTATTACAACCTATGATAACACTGGAGCTGTAATGCTCTTGTACAGAAATAGCATAATAGACCATGACTGGAATACCATCTTTACTGATTAAAGAAAAGGGAAAAAGTTTAAGAGTGTAGAAATAACAACTGCAAGGTATAAGAATTGCAAATCAATATTTATCCTCAGTATGCATTAGGTGTAATAAAGTTTTCGTGATGTACAAATTCCTTTTGCTAAAGAATATAATTCTTTTATTGATTCATATGAAAAAATTGGTGCCAGATTTTTTAAGAACTAAAAGTATAATGAGGTTTTCAAATTAATTATTAATTGTTGTAAATATATGAGAAGAATTTAAGGACTATATTCCTAAATCATGTCTATTTAAGAGATTTATGAAAAGCACGAACTGCAAAAGGATTTAAAAACTAGTTGGAATCGTGTCTTGTTGGTGTGGTGAGATACAGTACGTGATGAGTTTGAGGTTCTGCAGAGATTCTCACGGTGGACAAAGCGAGAGTTAAACATTACATGAAAGTGCTAATGTTTGGATAATTACCTGCTCACTGGAGAAATATCCATGCACCTGCTCTATGGCTTTAATCCGCTGATCGGTCAGGACGCACTAATACACAATAAAATTTTACAAAATCTTTTAGTTGAGAACATTTTCAAATCTTAAATCTGACAATTTCGGATTAGAAAAATCCTTACCTTTCTTATCTCATCCAAGACAATATCAAATGATTTCTTGTCCATTTTTGCAGATTAAAATAACTGTTTGCCTCTTTGTCAGTAAACACAATTCTTTACAATACGCAACTGGTAATTATACCTTCTTTACATTAAAATAGATAAGGTCATTTTAGATAAAATGCATTAAGTCTGCATTAGGTCACAATAAGTTAAAGTTGGATTTTAATTCATAATCCTGCTCAAGCATATTTTACATAGATGATATTTGCAATAAAATGTTAGCTCCGTAATGAAGCTGCATGGTATTTCTAGTCCTTTCTTTTAACGATACAACTTTCCGTCAGTGAACAATGACTTCAAAACAAGAGAAGCTGTATCTGCAGTGCAAAACCTGTCTGCACCAGATTTGTCCGCAGCTAACAACAAGCTAGCCAGCTACGGCTATCTTAATTCTGAACATAGCTCAATGAAAAGACACAGGGAAATGCAAAAAAGATATTTGTGCATCTTTTCATTCAAGATTAGTTTAAATCCAATGCCAACGATGACTACAACATAGACTAGAAACTTTAAAATTTAAAAAAAAAATCTCAAAATGACGCGCTTGGAAAGGTACCAATTTTGCTAGCTTCCTCTGACAGCTTGCGCTAGTAACGTCAACACTGGAAAGGACCTGTCTGAGGCTGCCTGCCAGAAAAGACAACGGGCAGCAAATTATATAAAAAATAGCTAACTTAAAGTTGGATTGAATGATGTCATCATTACAAAGAGTTTATTTGAGTCGATGTATGGTCCACTTTTGTTTAACATATTATTTTATGTTCTATTAGTGTTTCTCTGCAGGCACTGTCAAGACAGATTTTGAAAGAGAACAGGAAGTAAACATCTCGGCAGCCTAGTGAAGTCAGAATTTGCCAATAATATTTCAGTAAAGGTGAAAATGGACCGCTTTTCGTGGTCAAATGGGCTCTTGGAAATTAACGAAACATTAGTTATTCAGCAACGCGGTGTCAGGCTGTATGACGGGGACGATAAGGTAAAGTTTTGTTTTGCTTGAAACAGAGCCTTTAAAACGTATAGAATGCTACATTAATATCATACTTGAAAAACGTAGCAATGCTGGTGGTAAAATAGAGTTGGTGATGAAGTTCAGATGGATCATTATGTTGGGAGGAGGGTATTTTGTATTGTAAGGTCACTATAACACGAAAAGAAAGACAGGAAGTTATTATAGGCACATAACATCATGTCCTTTTCTGTCATTGTACAAGGCAAAGCTGGATATTGGAGTTGCCTTGTTGAGCACGCATCGGTTGATCTGGAGGGACGTAAAAAATCATGTAAGAGAGCAGAAAGCACCACATGGTGTCTGCACAAACTGTGAGAATTGCTCGTAGAATTGTTCTTTACCATTTTGTATGCTGACTTTAATGATGACTTCTGTATTTGCTATCTGTAGGAATGCTGTATAGCCATGCCCCTGTCACAGATCATCTTCTTTGAGGAGCAGGCTGCAGGAATAGGAAAGAGGTAAGAGTCAGTAAATAAATCTAACAAACTGACAACTGAGATGAGAACTAAGACAGTTGTTGAGTGTTTATATGTAAATGTGCAACTCAGCCAAAGAGTCCTAAGTCAAGGTCCTACTAGCTTTTTCTTGAGCTTTTTCTTAGACTTAAAACTGCATTTCTTTGACTTTTCATTGGTGAATGACTAATTGAGTATTTTTAGTTGCTGTGGAGATGGCTCAACTGTCATCAGTTGCATTTATTAAGGATGTTTGGCCATGTAATAAGTGGTGGTTGTATTTTGGGAGAGGGTCATAGTCCCCTAACGTTAACCTGAGGTTGTAAAAACACTTTGTTAATGGTCATGGATAAACTTTCATTGTTGAAGAAAATGGTAAATTAACTATTGGCATCTTTATCCTACAGTGCAAAAATAGTTATCCATCTGCACCCAGCACCTGACAACAAGGAGCCAGGTCCCTACCAACACAGCAAATACTCCTTCATCAAGCTGTCCTTCAAAGAACATGGGCAAATTGAGGTAGTCCCACTTATACAAATAGCCAACATAGCTTTTTATTTAATTTTTTGTACTTACTGTGTAATTTACTTATTGATCCCATAATGAGCTGCCTTAAGAGGGACTCTGCATCTGATTCTTTATCATTTGGAACTAACATAATGTCACTTGCAGTTTTATAGGAGGCTGACAGAGGAAATGACTCAGAAGAGATGGGAGAATACACCAGTATCGCAACCCATCCCAGCAGGAAACGGCTCTAAGGTCATAGAATGGACTTATGTTCCTTCTCACCCAACTCAAAGCTCTTTCTTTCCACTGTCTTATATTTCTGGAAAATGTTTGATTGAGATGCCAGAAGGCTTTTCAATAACCACAGGGAATGTAATTGTATCAGCAAAACAGTCATTCAATAGGTGATGTACACAGGAATGAGACTTGAATTCAATTTTTGTTCCACAGGGTGGCGATATTGTATCAATATTCTACAGTTTTACAGTTGTAAGAGAATGTCACTAATTATTTTCAGGGTGTTTCAAAAATAAGTATCAGAATGCATGTTGTTGCTTTTCTGCTTTCCCCTCCATTTAATGATATGTGAAATGAAGATTAGTAACCTGCAGCAGTACTTGTACCAAAGTAAAAATAAGCTTTTGTGTAGGCTGGTACATGCTGTCTTTTCTCTTGAATTGGTGTCATATGTCTCCAAATGAGATTAAATGAAGCTTTTTGATCACCATTATAAAATATTAGTCTCTACAATTCATTTACTTCAGGTTACAGCAGTTGAATGTAATTTTTTCTCTCCTCACAATATTTCGTACCTTGTCCTTTGCAGCTTGTCACTAACTCTTTTGTGTTTCACTTTGTGTTTTTCTTTCCTTCGTGGTCATGCAGGCAGGAAGAACGCGGGCAGTGGGGATTGTCGGCATTGAGAGGAAGATAGAAGAGAGGAGGAAAGAGACAGACAAAAA
>JAPZDV010000006.1:12110249-12163748 GCA_029814665.1 Acanthurus lineatus
TATGTCTGCTTTATAGACAATCCGGTTTAAATCCTACCTATTGAGCATGGGTATTGCCAACCCTGTTACCAGGGAAACACATGGATCTGGTACGCATTACCATATGCAGCTGGCTAAGCAGCTAGGAGACATGCTACAGGCCCCTCTAGAGGTAGGTGTGAATTTCCCTGTCATGTGTTTTGTATGAACACAGGCTGACATCATTAACTCATTTCCAGCTTACTTTCTTCTTTAGTTTTAATCTCTGCTAACTCTATATCCCTTACCACTCCCTGCTCTCTCAGGAGCGTGGGGGCATGATGGCTCTCACTGAGGTGTACTGTCTCGTCAACCGTGCTAGAGGGATGGAGGTGATGCTCACACTAGTGCACACATTCATACTTCACTTAATGTCTTTAGTGGCCTATAAGATACTGATACTCCTTTTCTTTAACCCTTTTTACAC
This sequence comes from Acanthurus lineatus, assembly GCA_029814665.1. Taxonomy (NCBI): domain Eukaryota; kingdom Metazoa; phylum Chordata; class Actinopteri; order Acanthuriformes; family Acanthuridae; genus Acanthurus; species Acanthurus lineatus. The sequence goes on from JAPZDV010000006.1 coordinate 12,110,695, forward strand.
AGCTTTTGTCTCCAGAAGATTTGGTGAATGCATGCAAGATGTTTGAGTCATTGAAGCTCCCACTGAGGTAAGTTTGAGATTTGTTTTTTATCTTTTTGTATCTGTGCACTTCAGGACACTCATTTAGGTATATAGAGCAGGCAGTGTAGTTATTAAAGGAATATGTAGGGCAGACGTCTACTTCACAGAGGCTAGGCTTTTCCTGCCTGGCTTCCTGTTGTTGGAAGTGGTGTCCAGCCCTGTGTGAGTGTCATTTCCTGTCACTTCCTGGGATTTAAAAAAAAACACTAACCTGTTTCCTTACCAGGATGGTCATAGTGGCCTCAAACATTTGCTGATATCAGTTTCCTATTTTGCATAATAAAAGATATCTGTAGCGTAAATTTTTTGACAGGATCTCATTTTTTTTCTCTCTCTCACATACTCTTTTTTCCTACATCCATCTTATCTTCTTTGCAGGCTGCGTGTGTTTGACAGTGGTGTTATGGTGGTCCAGCTGCAGTCTCACAGTGAAGAGGAAATGATAGCCTCGGCACTGGACAATGTAAGCTCCACCATTACAAACATCAAGTCTACACTGACATGGCTGAGACTTATCAAACAGTATGCACTCTAAGTTTCAATCTTACACCCTTCTCATCTCTGTGTCTCTTCATCTTTCTCTTCTACAGGTGTCGGACAAAGGTTCTTTAACAGCAGAGGAGTTTGCCAAGCTCCTCGGACTCTCTGTTCTTCTTTCTAAAGAACGGTTAGTTTACTCCTAGACATAGATGAAAATTGTATAACAATTTACCAAAACTCATTGTGTCAGTCTTTTTGTTTTACAGCACAACACTGAGATAATATGTGAACGATGTCTCATTCTCATCTTCAGGTTGTTGCTGGCTGAGAAGATGGGCCACCTGTGTAGAGATGACTCTGTTGAGGGCTTGAGATTCTACCCAAACCTCTTTTGACCTATTAACAGTCATTATTGTTGAGATAATAACATAAACTGTAACTCAGCTGCACTGTCACTGCTAATAGACTGGATGCATTAAAAAACAATCTCCGTACTGTTAAATGTACTTGGTGATGTACAACAGCAGAGCACCTGCTGCACTTTGAATGCAGTGATGTACCAATCCCGTCTGAGTTTGATTATGATTATTGCATGAGTGGAGTCATGTTTGTGATGGATATCTACATTTACACTGTAGATATTACCAGCTTTTTTCTCTGTAGTTTTAAGAGAGGAAAATGTTTATTAAGAAGATGTTTTTTTCAGAAAATGTTCAGAAACTGTAAATGCAGTTTGTGCAGCAAAGTTTTCCAAGGTTTGTTCTTTTTGGTGGATTGATTATTACATGTTTAGTAATAAATGGGTTTGGGGAAAACTGACTCAATGGGATACACTGTATTTTTTTGCTCTCTGGTTTTAAACTTAATTGATGACAAATTATTGTTTTATCTAATTTCAAGTTCCCTGTACTTTTCTGAAAAGCTCATGGCTGGAGTTCACATGTTTCTCTAAGTAGAAAATACATCTATGTAATGAATGATTAAGGAAAGTTATTATGCCATCTTGTTCCTGAGGAGTGAGAGAACACACCCAGATCTGAACATCCAACTTCACCTTCCATATTGTTTTTGTTTCTGTCTATCAAAAGTACGTCTTGTCCCTTCTCTAGTCAAAATGTCTTCAAGTGTCTTTGTCTAGTTTCCACTCAAGAAAATTCAGAGATAAAGATAAGATAAGATCTGCTGTCAGTTTGGTTCACAGCATTTGAATAAAGGATACACTGCCAAATGTCATTAATCACTTCACTGCAGGAACTGTTTTATAAAAAGTCCAATTATGGCTGTGTTGAAGCCAAACTGAAAAGTGAGTACTCTAATAAGTGGCACACTGAAGTGCTTAAAAATTCCATAACAAAACCACATCTACTCCCAGTACATCATATAAAGTATAACTGCAGAAACAATAATGAATGTGTCAAATATGTGCTAGTAGCTACATGTTTAAATGTTATACTTGCTGCTGGGAGTGTTGTCAATATACTGTTATTTTTAATCTCATGTGAGTTCCTTTAGGGCAGAAAAGGCATACAGATTAGAAAACTTCTTTGTTTCCATTGTGAACTAAGCTGAGCTGTACGGGGTTTCATCTTTAGAGAAGCTTCCTGTTTTCTGCAGGCTCTCTCTCTCTGGAGGAAAAATAAAGGTCTGCAGTGCTCCACAGCTGATTAGATTAACCTACCATGTGGTTCACTTATTGATAGTAAATGAACTTAATTGCTTCATAAAGTCTTGAGAGCTGAACTAAGGCAGGTTTGATCATAATATTTAGAAATTCATGCGTGACATTGAACTTTTGGCGAATGATTTTCTGTAGAAAATCTACCCTGTACTTGCACACTGAGATAGACTGATTTACTAGATAGTTCATTTTAAATAAATCCATATCCTGATTAGCCATTTGTCATCTGTTCAAATGTCAGTATAATTAGATAAGATATGTATCAGTCATCTTATGTGGGGAAAAAGGAAATGTGATTGTGTGAGATGAATAGTTCTCCTGTGTTTTAGGATGTTTAAAAACTCTTCCTCTTGAGTTTCTTGCTAATTAATTTTACTAGTATCTGAAGGAATGGATCATTTTGTTGCATATTTCACCATTTTCCAATGCAGTCACTTCTCTCCTTCATCTGTGCTAAAATCATTGGATGTTTCACTTTATACTATATTGAATTGTGTTTTCTATAATGCTTTACTTGTTAGCCTGTTAACTTTTTAAATCTTGCACAAATTGTGTAAATTAATCAAGACAGAAATGAAAAAGTGGTTGTGAAAGGAGGCAAGGGTGCATTAATTTGAGCCTACACAACTTTATGGTTGCATTTATTTATGTGGAGGTGATTTAATACATTACATTAGCTGATTATTTTTTATTGAAGAATAACTTTGCAAAGTAACACAAAACAGCAACCGTCCAATTAATGTACAGGTGTAAAAATAGCTATAATAATTGCCTCTGACATGTTGTGAGAAAGGCTAAAATTAGAGAGAATCTTAAAATAGATGTAGGCCTACTAAACTTTGTAATTAATGTTTTATCAGTTATAACTGATTTTTTTCTTAAAAAGAGCTTATTGGTTTGTTTATCACAACGTCACAGTGGGCTCCGTTGCCTTTACTGTGCCTTTTACATTTGGGAGGAACAAACATGGTGAGTTGCACATTACCGCCATTCAATACGCCCTGCTGCTGACCGTGAAGTGACTGTTCGATCTCTTCCACGCGCTCTTTCACGCGCTCTGAACACCGGCGCGCGCCCTCGGAGAACTCCGTCGGATTCTGTACCAGCTGTCCCGCTGCCTTTTCTCTTAAAATTATTAGCAGTTTATAAGTCAGAGGAAATGTGTTACCAGCAAATGGAGGAGCTGTTATTGCGGTTACTGTGTTGGAATTTTGGAGGGGAATAATGTTGCACCGAGACAATAAGAAATGTGAGTATAACAGCTTTATTTTTTAAACTATACTTTGCAACGCAGTTTATGGTTATAAGGCTATTGCCCAAAGGCATGTTTAACTTTCATGTATTTTTTAAGCTATGCTAATTGTGAGCATGGGATTAGATTATATTTTTAATTTCACATTTGCACACAATTATAAGTTGTACTTTGTAATGGTATAACAAAATTTAAAAAGAGACTCACGTCAAAATAGATTAGCCTTCCACTTTGACTCAATGATGGCTTAGCTCCTACTGTCTATGTTTAGCACAGATACATTTGAATTGAGGACAACGGAGAGAATTACTATTGTTATGCTAACTATTTGGTTGGGTGTTGACTCTGTACCAATCTCGGAAATTGTCACCTAAGAAAAAATATCAAGCCAACTGGTTCCAGCTACACAATTGTACAGTATGGATTGAATTTATTGGCCTTAATTGCAGCCTTGCTGCAACACACACAAAACACACACAAAACAAATAACTGTCTCAGCAGTCTGGTGCTCACAATCCTACATTCAGGAATTAGTGTCTGAGAGAGTCAGAGGTCTGTTTTGTTCTTGAGGAAAAGAATCAGTGAAAAACTTTGCAAGCAACAAAGCAACAAGGATTTGGTTTTGCGTCACAAATATTTGTTATTCCTCTGTACCCATTGTGAAGATGGAAGGAAGAGGAAGACGCCACTATAAGTCCAGAAAAATCATGGTCACAGCTTCATGCTCTAGCCTTCCTGTTTTTCATACTTCAGATCAGTGCACCACTTCCTCTCTGTCTTCTCCTTTTGATGACACCTCAACTGGTCCTTCTTGTAGAATATTTTTGTATTTTGTGTTTTTGTCCTTTTTTGTTTCTTTGTTTGTTTTTTGTCTTATTTTGTGGTTTGCCTGTGATTTGTAGAGGTCAGGGGTGGCTGAAGAGGATGGTCATGTGGTGTAGGAGAAAACAGAGGCACACACATCGGAATGCCACAGGCTGTCTCACTGCTGCCTTTTCTCCTGGCGCTCATGGGATGCGGTGAGTGTCATCAAACCTTTTTATTAACATAATTCTATGTATGAAGTGGCTAGCAGGATCATTTATTTTAAATTCACCCCATCAAGCAAATACTTTAAAGGACTGCACCACCCTGTATTTATGTTTTGTGCCCTCATTCAAATGGGAGAGGAGTGTTAAGCTGAAGAAACAGTCAGAGGAGTGAAGTGGGTAAATGAGGGTCAGCCTCTTCCTCTTCCCACAGCCTCTTTGCTTTGTCAGGATGTGAGGTTTGCACAACAGGATTTACACACTATAAAGCACAAAAGCCCCTGTAATAATATGCATATGCTCATGTTTTGTGGCACATTTGCTTTTTCCCCAGGTAGTGATATAGTTGTACTATTTATTATGTGTTTGAATATGTAGCATACCAGAATTGATGCCCATGAATTAGTTATGTGCATCTATTGTGTCTGTGTTTAAATGTGAACTTATTATTTTTGTTATATTGAGGAAATTTCATTATCTCTTTCTGTGTTGTTATTAAATTGACCTTGTTGTCACATAGACATCGGAAATATATCATTACACACATAAATAATTGTTTTTAAATAACTGTTGTTGTTTGTTTTAAATTAAGAACCATGATGAAAAACTGTTTGCACAAAAATGACTCCACAGAACAATGAATTCTCATTTCTCCTACATTAATTTCGAAAATTTATGAGTGTCTGAGAAATGAAATTAAATAGTGCAGATAAACAAAAAAAGATATACAAAATACACTAAGAAACAACCACAAAATCTGTAACCCCACATTTTGCCAATAGTTAAAATTATATGTTTGTTTTGTGGATAACTAATAGGCAAAATGTCCTTTGTCTTTGTCCTAACTCATTGTTGTCCATCATTTCCTGTAGCTCTTGCAGGGCTCAATATCTGGCCCTCCTTCCACATTGCCCTTAGCAACGCCAGTGTGTTTGTGGACTTCAACACAAAATCCAACGGCAGCACCATCCGCAGTTTGAGCCTCTCTCTGGTCAACACAGAGACCAACACCACCCTTCTGACCAGGACTCTCCCCAACAATCAATTGGTCGGTAGGGTGGAGTTCAACTGCTCTTGCTTCCTGTATGCGGGAACTTTCCGGTTCCTGCTGAAGCAGACCAGCATCTCTGCTGTTTCTCATGCTAACAGCACAGGTGACAGCAGCAAGGAGAGCACGACCTGGTGGTGGAGTTCGGAACTGCAGGTGCAGTGGCCCACCTTTCACATCGCTGTGGAGAGGTCTGGCAACGACTCAGGATCTTTTCAGGCAAGAAGAACAAGCTCTCATACATAACATGTTATGTTGATTCACCACCTTGCAGAATGTCCACCAGAGTGATTAACAAGTGTCTCCACTTCTCTCTCCAGGTTGGGATATCCACGAATGAGCACTTTCAGGCCTGTTCCAGTTGGATTGACTCAGCTCTCTTTCTGGAAGTCAGCTACATGGAGTATAACCAGATAGGGCGAAACAGCATCGACAAGGTCCGGGCCCGCACACGACACCCAATCAAACCCCTCCGATCTCAGAGCATTGAGCTGACCTGCGCCTTCCCCTTCACAGACAAAGACTTCATTCGGGTGGCTCTGCGGTCTCCTCATTCAACTCAGGATGTGAAGAGCTCTGGAGCTCTATACCTGTCCCGTATTTTCTCCTATAAGCTGTTGGTGGAAAACAGCAATGTTTATAGAAGTGGTTGTGAGGGGACCATGACTGTTAAACTGATAACCCCACCTTGTGCTCACATCAATGGGAAAGTGTTACTGTATAAGGATGCAGGTGCTGGAAGAGGGGTTGCTGTTTCCTCTGGGATGGGAGCAGGTGGAACAGCACTGCTTGGGTTTGGACAAGAGGAGCCTACCTCTCCTCCATTGGCCTTTAACTGGCTGACTCAGGGAGAGAATGAGACTGAATTCAACTGCTCTGTGTTTTACCCAGGAAGGAATAAGTACTGCTTTCGCTTTGTTTTCAACTTTAGTCGCTCGCCTAGTCCTGCACAGACCTGTTTGGTGGTTCACAAGAGTGCAGGTGAGATTTAATAGATCAACCATTCACATTTTGCAGCTGTCAAAAAATCATTTACAGTCTACTTCTGGTTTATTTATCAGTGTCAGTGGAGCAGGTCTGCAGTGATTTGCTCAATAAGACCACCTGCATTTTGCTTTAGTCATCCAGATTTTCCCAGATAAAATCATCTGATGGATAAAGCGTGTTTAATAATTGAGGAATTGGCTCAATAGAGGCCTTTGTCACAGGAGATATTTGACTTGTTGGTAGGAAAAACACATGATAAATTTTACATAGCTCTTTTGTTTTCAGGATCCTGCTGGCTCACAATCACACGTGCTTTTCCTACAGATGTCCCCTGTAAAAAGATCAATATCTTTGTTTTTACTTTTTCTGACAAATGTATGCTAAAATTATCTACTAATCAGGAGTCAACTAAACTAAATCACATTTTAGTTATAGTAAACCCATTTAACACCTTATTCTAGTATGATACTTAGTCTTGTCTGTTTCATCAGTCCACATTTTTAAATAGAAACATCCTGTTGAGAGTGATAATTATGAATATCAGCCGGCTCAATGCATTATTTCACATTTGAATCAATCTCTATTTTAAGGCATGCAAAACTGTAATAGTCAACCATTCTTTTTTATAGTAAGATGAAAAATGACCCTAGTATTTTTCAAATGCATGAAAAGATCACACTATTCCCATAATAAGATTTATGGCTACCATACTGAATTTTTATACTATGTTGTTATAATGCAATGCGCTACTAAGAAACATCAAATAAAGGTAAGAAATCACTGCCATTACAGAACATACACAGCACAATACAGAGAGTAGACATTATAACCTGCGGCTAACAGGCCCTGCTATGATATTGACCCTCCTACATTTCCTTCAGCTCTTAAAGTCACATCAAAGTCTGCAAATAGACTATTAATTTGTTTGTGTACAGATGCACAGTTGAGTCATTCATACGAAAAATTATAATGTTCAATGTCATTAGAAATGTTTATGTATGCTACACTATATTAAGGCCACTCACCAAACAAAGTGAAGTAAGTAAATCAGCCATAACTTAAACATTCTAATTATAGAATGTGTCATGCAGCTGTGTCCTTGTTTTGCCTATTTTGGGAATAGAGCATTAACTGTTTGATGTGTCACGTGATATGATGGTTGAGCCTTTATCTGCTCCATGTGTTAAGGTCAGATTTGTTATACTACTACCAAGAATTCCTCTGCAGTTTAACATTTTTGTCTGTTTATTTTCTTTTCTTTTTTTTTTTTTTGCAGAGTCATGGGGTCCATGGCAGCCATGGAGCATGTGCAGTGTGAGCTGTGGGGAGGGAGTGAGGGAACGAGTGCGTGAGTGTTTGCTGCCCTCAAGTGTAGGAGGAATGCGGTGCACTGGCATGGTGAAGGAGCAATCCATCTGCTCACTGGAGGACTGTGTCGGTCAGTCTCTTCAACCTCATCTCCTTTTTATTCTCTCCTCTGTCTTGATTTTTTTGCAGAATCCACTTTAAAAGATAACTTTCTTGCTTTCTCTCCCAGTATTGCCTGCACCTTCTCCATCCCTCCCCCCTGTGCCTGTTGGAGTTGCACCCCTAGGTGGTAATGTGGTTGTGGTGGCTGGTATCTCTCTTTGCCTGGCTGTGATTCTGGCTACTGTGGTGGTGACTGTGTGGAGAAAGCTTTGCCAAACCCCTCAGTGCAGCTCTGTCCGCAGAGGGTCCATGCATTCCCCTGGAGGACGCAAGCTCTCTGATGAGGCCTCTATTTGTGGCCACAGCCTCCAAAGACCCAGCCTGTCTGATGGCCATGGCCCTCTTGGAGGCATGGGTGTGGGTGCAGCCCAGAAAGACACTCCTGTCCTGGGCAGTCAGCCTCTCTCACAGTCCCTGGTGATTCCTGTTCCTCAGGACCCACAAAGACTGTCTCCTACAGGTCAAAAGATGCTGCCAACAATATTTGGGTATGTTTCAGCATACACAAAGTATTTCTGCCTAATTTATCCTGCCATCCTCCACTTTTGGATATTTAAATAAAAGTGTTTCCTTAGGTACCGACTGGCTCAGCAGCAATTGAAAGAAATGAAAAAGAAAGGGTTAAAAGAGGCCACACAGCTGTACCACGTCTCTTCAAGCCCAGTTCATGACACCTTGTTAGAAATATCTGCTTCACCCACCACCTCGCCCATCCCTACACCAATTGGATTCAATCATCCCACACTCCCTTTGGGCCTCCAGGATGACACCAGCCAGAACCTTATTCGCACTGCTGCTTCCTTCTCTGAGCCGCCAGTACAGACATCCAGGGCAACACCGGACAGACAGAGTCCCAGAGTGGAGCTGGTTTTAGGTCCTAACCTCTCTGCTCATGCCAGTGGGGGCAGCTCAAAGTGGCGGGACCGTACTGCAGACTGGGTGGAGATGGTGGAGAGGAGTGGGTTAGCAGGTCTGAGAGGAGGGGGAGGAGATAGAGGAACAGGAAACTCCTATCCCAAGAATCCAAATTTCCGCCGTACCTCGAGTTTTAATGACACCAAACCCCAGCTTCCTCCCTCTGCACACTCCAAACAGTTCAGAGAGAGGAGCATGACCCAGGTCAGCTATCCAGCTTTATTTATGTGTTTATGTGTATATTATATTTCACATTTTTTTATGTCTATTTAAAATTTTAAATTAAAAATGATTATATGTAATAATTTTCAGGTGGGATCTCGGACCCTTCCTGAAGGAAGTTCTTGGACCAAAGGAAGATGGGAGAGACAGCCATACTGCTCTTACCCCATTCCAGAGCATGTGGCCACAGGGTTGACTGAATCCAGACCTCAGAGAAATGACCAAAGGAAGCCTTGGGTAGAAACAGCTGTTCCTTCTCACAAAACTGAAATTAAGCACACAGGAACCAACACAAACAGCATTTCATCACATGCGAATAATTCTAAAGCAGATCTTAGTGATGCTGAAAGGCAAAGAAGCAGTGAGATGAGAGGTGGAGGGGGAATCTCAGGGATTGGGGGTCCATTTGCAGGGACGGCCAGCCTGAGTGTGGATCGCGCAGAAAGGGCTGAACAGAACTGGAACCGTCGTGGCCCATCACCTATCCAGAGGAACATGCTGGCCCGTAAATTAAAGGAGGCTCAGTCCTCTGGGATCAAGGGGCGGCAGCGCAGCTCCACCTTTAGCGTATCGTCCTCAGAGCAAAGAAAAGATCGCTGCCACTCTTTACCAATGTCTGGGGACCATGGCAGCGGTGGTGCCTCACCTTACAGGCTGAGTGAGGCGGAGCAGAGGATGTTGGACCTAGATCTATCTTCATCTTAAGTAGGGGAGGAGTAGATAACACAGAATTGCAGTACTACATCATAGAGTAACTGATATCTAAATATACAATGTTATCTTAACACAGACAAAATATCAGTGAAGACTGCATTATATGTAAGAGTTTTAGGTAATTTGGGAGAGGAGAAAGTTTATTTTTTCTTAAAAGTTATTTTAAAAGAGTCTGTGCTTTGTTTTTTAAATAGTTTTTTATTGCATTTTTTAATTGTAATTGTTAATATTTTAAATTTTAATTGGCATTATAACTGAATATTTTTTTCCTTCTTGTTCAGAGTATGACTGTTTATATTGTATCTTTTTGTTAGCAACTGGTACAGTATTTACCATAGTCATATTCAACATAGCCATGTACCCGTCTGTTTGCACTGTTAAATACAAGGCCTATCAATGCCAGTTTTTAAAACACTTCAGAGTACAGTTTAGTTTTATTGTTCTGCACTGCTGAACACACTTGTTTTTGTTATGCTGTGAAGATCCCCTGTACAACACTGTACTGAAGGGAGAACCGCTCCTACTCTGATGTCGTTTACCTTTTAAGGGATATTTTTTTATATATTTTCTGTAATATGGACAAGCTAGAGCAGAAGTATGCAGCTGTGACTATTGTTGAAGAAAGTCAAACTAGAAATGTCAGTGACGCATTGTGTCTGAGATGCTGTTCGTTTTTATTGTTGGAGTAATATCATAACATTTTATAGAAAGTCATGCTAACTGAAAAACAAAGAAGACTGTACTATTTCAATTTGATAATAGTTTCAAATAATGAAGCAAAGGGAGAAATTATAAAGAGTGTAAACATATATGTGTCTTTTCTCATCATTCACAAAGGACTTTGAAGCTTGGCGTTCTTAAACTTCTCCTGCTCCACTCCCCATGGCATCCAAGAAAACCAGCGGCCGCACCTTCATAGTGGTGTGTCTAAGGGAGTACCAAAGGCCTTTCCAGGTCCCCCAAACCACACCATTGTCATACGGGGACTTGTAAGTCCCTGTGCGATAGTACTTCCCATTTAGGTTCGCTGCATGACACCTGTAGATAGAAGGATAATACACAATGTCAAAAGTGTTTTCTGAAAGACAAACTGAAGCGATAAAAACTTTATTTTGTAAAGTTTTTGCAATTTCTCTGCCTGGTGCGCGTGAAGAGGAGTATTTTTAAACAAAAGCATTTTTTATATTGGGAAGAACCACATTCTGGCTCAACATGTAAGGTAGTAATAAACCATAAGAAAGGTAATAAACACTTGGCTTTGTTTGATAAGTCTGACCTGTTGAACCACCATCCTGCCTGGTTCTCCTGAGCACAGCTGCCTTGAAGGTAGCGGTCATTGTCCTGTCAATCACAAATCAACATTATCAGTGTCATCACAGTTGTCATCTGTGCATTATCAATAATTTTACAGTTATAAGAACTATTAAAATGTAAAAAGGAATATATTATTTACCTGGTCTCTGGTGCTGAACTGCATGCCGCTGAGACAGGCTGACCAGCGCTCCACCATTCCTCTACCACCAGTCAGAGCATCCCCGGCTCGCCCACTATACACCTCATACTGGAGACGGTACTTGTCCTGAAAAAGGTTTTGAAGTAAATTATGTTTCCTAGAAACTGCAGGTACTTTTGAGACATTAATACAGAACCGAACACTGAAATGATTTATCTTACGGCTTCATCAGTGATCCTGAAGTTTTCATAAAATGCGTGTGTCCTTTGTCCATCCCAGTCCATTAGATCGATCTTCACAAGGTTGTTACCTTTAAGGCAAAGAAATGTTGACAAAACATGAAAAGGAAGTAGTGAAGGAGAGAACTGAAAATGCTTGAAGAAAATACTTTTTAAAAAAGAAATAACACCATTAATAAAAGGATTTATCAAACAGGAGATTCTTGGATATAAATGATTTCTGACCTTCCAAGAGTAGAGAATAAATGTGCTCATTTCCCAACCAAAACTCATCATTCCAAAGTTTGAAGTCACCAAAGCCGTCTCTGTAATCCACCCAGTCTCTGAAATGAGATTTAGAAAGAAGTTTGACTCAATGCGAAACTGTTGTGCAACCTGTATTAACACCTACATAACAATCTGATGCTGAACTTGCTGCACATCTACTTTACATGGACTCATCTCTCCTGCTAAATACCTGTCGAAGTCAACTTTTCCATTCCGACGTTTCTGAAACACTGTCCATCCTCCCCCATCATCCATGTCACAGTAGACCAAAAATGGCTCCTGGTGTGCTTTGGGTCTGATGCGGTAGAAACCGCTTGATGGCCTGAGTCTGTCAAACAGCTCAGAACAGTCTAGACAGATGTAATTAAAATGCCTTAAACACTGCTGATTATCATTCTCAGCACTGTAACTTCTATTATTTTGACTTTCTTATGCATGTTGTGGACCTATAAACTACAAAAATTATGTGCATATTTTAACTTTAGCCTCAAACTAAACTCATCCTTAACAAAAACACTTAAAAACTTTTATAATTTGATGTAAGCTAGTCCTACCTTTGTCGTGGACAATTAAACTGCCTGCTGGTGGAAGTGGTTTCATCTGTGTCACATCAGAGCTGTCTGACATCCCACTGCTGTTGTGGTTTTTAGGGGCTGTGTCGCCCGCAGGTTCAGTATTAGACACAGCAGGTTGCTTGAAGTATTTATGCATCTGCAAGTGCTCAATCTGCCATTTCCCAATCAAGAGTTTATTCTCCAGTCTCCTTATGCTGTGTTTGAGAGCTGCAGCCTCTGGTCCACAGGGGTCCATTCTCTTAAATGAAGACAACCAGTTTCAGGTTATACATGTCATTCCTACTTTAATATCACACTGGTAAAATACTAGAGAGGGGCCAGTAAGAGAACAGGGCTGCATCTTCAGGAATCTATTAAAAAGGGGTTATCAAAGTGGACCCTCTGGACTTTCTAGTAATGAAAATTCATAAACAACTCTGCATGCACTCTTTGCTTTTACAACACTTTTAAACTTTCAATTTCACTACAAAAAGGAGAAAAATTCTGGATTTCTTAAAGAGTAACATAAGTTACATACTGACAAGTGTGTGTACAAGGTCATGGCTGGACACACCAAAGCCAACAACAACAACACTGGCATGTTTTTTAGGAAGAGGTCTCTTGCTGCAATACCAGTCTGAAATCACAAATACAACATATATGTATATTAAAGATTGAAAACAAACAGGTACTGATCGAGAAACTGCGATTACTCAAGCTTCAAAAATCTCAGCACAGCGAGCCTACCTTCATATCAGGACGCCTCCCTTCACTTTGCTCAGGTTCAGTGTTCTTTTCCTCTAAACATTTGTCAGTATTATTTATAGGCAGGGCTGGTTCTGCATGGTACACATTACAGGATCCACACTTGACCAATGTTGCTAAACACTGAACTCGAGCCAGTTGTCCTTTTTCTTCTCTATCAAGTAATCTTATTTTTGGAATGAGTAGCTGATCCCAGACCTGCAAATGGCCTTGTGGACAAACAGTGTTAAGAGGATTCCATTCCTTTCATACCAGTACTTTTCTTATTTTAAAAAAACCATTCAGGAAATGTGTATACTCTCTTGCTTTAAATACTGATTTATGTTTCAGTGTGCTCTCAAAAGACATAATGTCTACATTTAAAGTAAATTAATTTGATCCCTATGCAAAAGGTTTAGTTGAACATTTCACTGAACCACCCTAAATGTAGCCAGATAAACTCTGAGAAAAAAAGAATGACTAAAAGTAAAGCAGAAGATAAAATGAGGAATATAATATATGACAGAAGGTGTATGAATGTGTAGCTAACACCATGAAAAATCTCATGTAAACTTCACATTTGCAAATACGGAGGTGTAGATCTTATCATAGTCAAGAAACTGCAAATACAAAACAACCAATGGTTTGCCTTTTGAACATCTAACAGCTACAAATATTTATGATTATGAAGAAAAAAGATAAGAACAGCTATAGTTGATCATTTAATCCATCCAATAGTCAAAAAACGTAAAAAAAATGTTAATAAACAAAGCAGCAAATCATCAAATCGATAAAAAAAAGAATACGTGTGATGTATGGCTCCCCCCTGTGTTCGTTTGGGTTAGTGGTAAAAACAGGTAGGTAGTTTATAATTTTATTGACTCATTTAGAAGGAATTTATTGTGTGTGATCTACATTTCTTACTTTGTCTGCGTCATTTTTCTTTAGCATTCTTGGCTGTTGTACCAATGTCAATATATTTTACTAACATCTTTTAAAAGGACTCTGAAAAGAGCATTTTTTTTTTTTTTAAGAAAGTGCACAAACTAGTGTTGCAGCCTTTGCTTCTACTCGCACTATATTTTACCTCTAACTTTAGTGTCACCTTTCACCAGATAAAAAAACAATTAAAAAACATTTTTTTGTCATGACAAAGCTATCATATACTTGTAGCTATAATGCTTATAATAATGTTAAACAAACTTTAACTTGGATGTCGTTTGGGAATTCACGTTCAATTAAAACCAGATGTTAGCCACATAGAGAGGAGGGGGGGCTGTGAGAGCTTCTGCAGACTGCTGCTTTGCTTTTTGTTCTCACATTAATTGTTACCTCAATAAGGTTTTAACCGGAAAAAAAGTTTTAGTCATTGTCAGTCTTTAGTCAGTGTCAGTCGTCTGTGGTGTGAAAGAGCGCGAGCGGGCTGAAGAGGACTGACGGGTAACGAGAGGAAAATAAAAAAAGAGCGAGGTTTTTTTTTTTTCTTCTCGCGCAGAGCTCCAGGAAGTCCGAAACCGCTACGTTTGCACAAAACGCTGAGGAATAGTTGATGGACAGAAGAAGAAGAAAAAAAACTCTACCCGGTTAACCTTTGAACCATCTTCCTTTGTCTTCACAAGAAGAGTCACAAGACAAACTCCTGTAAAAACTTCACGAATGACAGTCCAAACGGTGAGCAGGAGCTGAGAGTTAAGCTAGTTTTTTTGGGGGGGCTAATTTAAAGTCAGCTGGTAAACAGACAGCCAGAGGAGCAGAAAGGACTGTGTGCAGGGAAGCGGTTGGTTTTCTGTTGTGTAATGTTTTTTTCTAGATGCTTTAATTTCTCTTTACTTATAATAATCACCTGGATATTTAACTGCTTTAAACTCTTTGTTCATTTCTTGCTTGCAGGTTTTGTAAAAAATGGCTAATCAGAGCACTGGTTGTTGTGTGATTTATTGTAGGGAGCAGCAGTTAACTCCTGGATGCTTATTATTGATTTAATGATTAAAATGTTTCTGTCAATCAGTAGATTTGTGAGTGAAACTGACATGATGATTCAGTATTTTAGGGCAGGACAGCTTGTCTATTTTTTTTTTTCCCTGGAGCAACATGCTGAAAACGGGAGTTTTAATTGTTTTACACTTGAAATACAGAAACTTCAAGTTCAGAGCAAAACGAGGAGGAAGACTCAGACATCATGTCCTCTGTCTATTTCAGTCCAGGGTCGGATTCAGGTGTAAATGGGTGAGGAAGATAAAATGACTAACACAGGAAGTTGAAACTATATTTGCCCTCTTGCTGTTGCTTTAAATGTGGTTGTGGGATTGTGTCCTTTTGTTGTTCTTTTTGCTAAGTTTTTATCTTTATGTATTCTGTTTTTCTATCTATTAGAAGCGTTGCAAAAATGGACGATGCTAAAGTGGAGATTGATGATGGAAAGGATGAGAATGTGGTACCAGACACAATGTATCAGTAAGTTTATGCAGCTTTGGAAGTACAGGGATATGCATGCAACAGTTTATTCAGAAGCACATTTACTCGACTCTTTATTCCTTTGCAGCAACATCCGGAAGAGGATAACACCTTTTGTTATGTCCTTTGGATTTCGGTGAGTGTGTTTTGGCAGCTGATTATGGGTCATTTAGAGTAGTGATTGCCAGTTATGTTTTTTTCATTTCATTTGTTTGTTGATGCTGTCTGTCTTTTTCCTCAAGTATATTTGGAGTTATCCTGATCCTGTTGGATTTTGTGCTGGTGATTGTGGACCTCTCCCTGCCAGCCAAGAGCAGAGGGGTCGGAAATGCCTTAGAGGCCGTGTCCCTCACCATCTCCTTCTTTTTTCTCCTTGATGTCCTCCTGAGGGTTTATGTGGAGGGGTGAGTGAGGAAGGAACGCCTGGCTTGTCATGTAGACCTGTTTTTTTGTGATCTCAGTATCTCCCTCTTTTTCTTTTTGTATGTAAACTTTGTTTCTTATGCAATCAAATATATAAACATATTTATCTTCTACAGTCTTTCAATTAATCTTATCTCTGTGGAGCTTGTAATGTTAATTTGTCTGCACACACTGTCTGTTTGTCACCACCACTCAAGTGCTCGATGTGATTTTGAGAACAAAAATGTTTAAAAGAAAGTGATGCAAACATTCTCAGAGTCCTGTGTCAGCAGAAATCAAGTGTGATTAGCTGTTAAACAGGATGTTATGAAGAGGAAGCTGGACAGGAAATGTTTGCCATGTATTGGGTCAGTCCTCGGGAAATATAATGATTCAGGGTTGTTTGACAGGCACACGCTGTTAGTTTTATGATCTAGTTTTCTCAGCAGCATTCTAATCACCTCATATTGTGTTTTAACCACCCATCAGGTTCAAAGTTTACTTCAGCTCCAAGCTGAACATCGTAGATGCCTGTGTTGTAGTAATCACCCTGGTGGTCACCATGATTTACACCTTCACTGACCTGTCGGGAGCCAGTCTCATCCCCAGGTACCGGCTTTCCCCTGCATTCTGAGATTAATTAAATTTTTGTAAGAAATGTGGTTTTCATGCAGTGAATAATTGATACTATAAGTACATGGGATCACTGTGGGATCTGAAGGAAGATTTGAATTTTAGAATGATATTTTTTTTTTAGCTCTGAGTACCTGTAGAGTCATTTATGATGATCTTCAAACTAATCTCCAATTCTCCATCCACGCATGTGTTTTCACTTATGCTGTCTGATTAAACCTGTTCTCGGGTCTGCGTGCAACCTGTGGATGTCTGCACTGTTAGTTGTAATTAATTGAGAACACCTGTGTTGGTGTGCAGGGCTTTTAAGACTATTATTTAATGTAAATGACATTGTGTTGCTCAGCATAAATGGAAAATCAAAAAGTATTTTCCTTTGCATGCTGTGTTTACTGTTAATGTATTTCAAGGGTTGAGGCAACAATAATTCTTTTGTGGTACACAGTACTATCTGAACTCTTCATGTAAAACAGAAGTAGTAATGATTGACATTTTCTGGCCTCAGACTACAGTCAACAATTAGTGCCATGGACATAAAAAGTGTTGAACATTTTGCGTTCATTGGCCATATTGAGAGTAAACTGATATCGTAAAATACTGATCAGTAATGTAATATTAATTTTTAACATGCCATCGTCCTAATGTCACCCTACAGTCAATAGAGTGCCATAGACCCTATTATTGTTTTTGTTTTTTTTTTAAACTACCTTATGATAATGTTGAGTAAATTATATCTCATGAATACAATATAAGGATGTTTTTGTTGATTCATACATTTTTTTTCTCATTAATTTGTCAACAGGGTGGTGTCGTTTCTTCGTTTCCTGAGAATAATAATCTTGGTGAGGGTTTTCAGACTTGCAGCTCAGAAGAAAGAGCTGGAGAAGGTCACCAGGAGGATGGTAAGGTCTTCACCCAATGTAGTAAAGTTAACTGGCAGATTGCAGCTGTGTAGATGAGAGTTGGCATCTAGAGAGAAGATGTCTGCTACCTCCTGCTAACTGATTTGTCATTTCTCTCAGGTTTCTGAGAACAAGCGGCGTTATCAGAAGGATGGATTTGACCTTGACCTTACTTATGTCACAGGTAGTTTTTACACGCTTCAAAATTAAAACAAAACTTAATAAATACATGTCAGAAAATGCATCTTCAGGAGATAGCTTAAAGTGAGATTGTTAAAGAAGTGAAGCATATTTTTTGCATCCTTACTCGCTTCTCTAGACCGTGTCATTGCCATGTCTTTCCCCTCATCTGGAAAGCAGTCATTCTACAGGAACCCAATCAGAGTAAGTCTGACCACAGGTTGGTCACATGAACCCACCTTCATCACTCACTTGCCTCCGATCTAATTACACTCACCGATTTCAAACTCAGTCCATTTATAGGCAGAGTTGTTAAAAGGAATTTTTAACATAAAATGGACCCACAAGCCTCTAAGTATACACACCTCCTCTTTCTGTTCAGGAAGTGGCAAGGTTCCTGGACACCAAACATGAAGGCCACTATAAAGTTTACAACCTGTGCAGTAAGTTGGCATCATCTCTTGGCATGTACTGTATTTCCTTCTTTGCAGAAGTACATAAACAAGGTCTATATTTTTTTTTGTTTCAGGTGAGAAAGGCTATGACCCCCAGTTCTTCCACTACAAGGTTGAACGGGTGTTCATTGATGACCACAATGTCCCCTCCTTGGAGTGAGTAACACTTTCATTTCTCCTTTTCATTTTCCTGTTAACTACACTGAAGAACTTAAGATTACAGCTGCACAAGAGGGCCTCCCATCCCATCTCTTTATTATTGTGTATTGTGCTCTGTTTCTCAGGGACATGTTGAAATACACAGTAAATGTGAGGGAGTGGATGTCTGCTGATCCCAAAAACATCATTGCTATTCACTGTAAAGGAGGGAAAGGTGAAGCCCAAGATCACAGCCTGTTTCATTATGAATTTTTTAAACTAATTAGGTTTGACAATGACATAAATTTGATGTACAGCTGTTGAAAAACTGCAGCTTTCACTCTTTGTGTACTCTTTATTGACAATTATGCTTCTGCTCCCCCTCAAAGGACGCACAGGTACTATGGTGTGCACCTGGCTTGTTGACAGTGACCAGTTTGAGAGTGCACAGGTATGTCTCTTTAATTTTCAGTTTTGTTCAAGCAAAGGTTAATGTATTGATGAAACATTCCTGACATTGCGTTCTGTTTGTCCACCAGGACAGTCTGGATTATTTTGGTGAGAGGAGAACAGACAAAAGTCGCAGCTCCAAGTTCCAGGGAGTGGAGACTCCTTCTCAGGTGAGAGCAAGTCAGTAAGGGGTAAAACTTACAAGGATTATTTTTAAAAGAGGCTTTTTTATTTTGAAATGTTGCTGCATAAGGTTTACACTTAAGTCACTTTGTGTAAATTTGAAAACATTGAGACTGGCGCCTCTTAGTGGTCAAAAACCAAACTGTGACAGTGGAGTATGTCACATTATTATTGGCTGTGTCAGTGGACAGCTGTGGCTGGAGGCATTCTGTTATCTGAAGGAACAGACATGGAGACTTCTCTTGAAGTCAGTATCTCAAGAAATATCTTGAGGGAATTTCTTCAAAGTTGGCACAAGTTTTCAGACCAAATGTTAAACTCAAGGATAAAATGTCTAGAATTTGGTGGTCAAAGGTGACATCATGAAACACATTTTTGGTCATTTCTCATTCCTCATAATTCAACACTAAAACACAGGAGCAGAAGGGGAAATTATGACCATATTTCATGTTTGGTCTGATACTGAATTTATGACACTAATCCCGGGTGCCTCACCTGAAAATGTGCTGACTTTTTCCTGCTGGATTTAAGATTTTTAGAATTAGTGGCTTTTTGGAATCTATATCTGAAGTATTGTCCAAAACAAGGAGATGGGTTTTGCTCATATTGAGCTTCAGTTTATTGTTAGTGCATCTCAGTCCTCTGTACTCCTGTAAAAATAATCTCTTAGTGGAGACAGCTTGTTTATCACTGGAAATTATTCACTGGATTCATATAAATTTAGTGATAACTTCCTTTTTGGCAAAAAAAACTCTTAATGACCGTTATTGAATTACTTCAGAGTCGTTACAACATGTACATGTCTGGACAGACATGGATGTCAACTGCAACGTGACTGGTTGGCAGAGGCTTACAAATGTGAGGCAGTAATGCTGGATTAATATTGTTGCAATTCTCTTTACTTTCATTGGGCAGAACAATTTTTGGCAAATCTGTTGTTTCACTTACTTCTGTTGTGTCTGTGTGAACCACAGAGCCGGTACGTAGGGTACTACGAGATCATGAAGAACAAGTTCAACAGACAGCTGCCTCCACCTAAAAGCCTCAGGATCAAGAGCATCCGCATCCACTCCATAGCAGGTAAAGCCCAGAAATCCAGCAGGACACTCCAATATGGAACTTTTATCCCGTACATATCACTTGGTTCCAGTGTAAGGTAATACTCTCTGTTTTTTGTTTGTGACCCAGGTGTGGGTAAAGGCGATGGCAGCGATCTCAAAATGAAGATAATTGTGAGGAAAGAGCTGGTATTTCAGTGTGTGTGTGCCAAACAGGAGAACTGCACAGTGAGTCTCACACCAGGCACATGTTCCCATCAACTAACACTGATTCACTTGTTGACTCATTTCTGGTGGTTTTAGGTTTTTCCTGATGTGGGCAACAACGCAGCAGTCATCAGCCTGCAGGAGGGGCCTGTGGTTGAGGGGGATGTGAAGGTCATGTTTGAGTCAAGTGCTGTGAGTCCCTGCATTTACACCTTCTAAACTACACATCTGAGGAAAGGTGGTGCTCAGCCTGATTGCCTTATGATTCACTTCATCTTTAGCTTTCATTTTTTTCCTTTTAGGGTCTGCCAAAAGGATACGAAGATGTTCCGTTCTACTTCTGGTTCAATACCTCCTTCATAGAGGATAACAAGTATGATTTTGTTGCTTAAATTGAGTTTTTACTGTAGATCTTGTTTTAAAAGGTGTCATGTTCTGCTTTGACATTAGTGCTGACCTCCAAACTCTCCACAGGCTGTTTTTACCCAGAGAGGAGCTGGACAACCCACACAAACAGAAGACCTGGGACCTTTACAAGGAGGACTTTGGTGTCACTATGTTCTTCTCAGATCCATAAGAAAGGCCCTTTAGAAAGATGGATACAATAGCTTGTCACAGTTGTACTTTTAATGATGGCGAGGCAAGCAGAAATATATTTTTAATATTGAACACTAAAAATGATAAGTGAGAGGCAATAAATTACTTGTGTTCAAATGTTGTCGTATGCAGTGGGCTCCACCACTTCAAAACGTGTAGACTGCAGTGTTGCTCTGATGAGTCATGGCACTTAAAATGAAACTTATAATGAGTGATATGTGAAGTACTACAATTATGTAAGTGGTCATGTCTTCCAGTGAATCAGTTTATATCTGTTTGAGTGCTGGCTCTTTTGAGTATCCTAAAATAAAATGTAAAAATCAGAAAAAGAGTCAGAAAAACATTTGCACCTGATTTATTTTTCAAAAAGCTATTTGTCTTCAAAAGCCAGGTGCCTGAGTCTTGAACTTCTTTCCAGTGCTGTTGTTAATTCATTCCTTTAAAGTATTTAGTCCATTTTTAACTAGTTTTTCTTCTTATGCACCAAGAGGCTTATCAGTAAAAGGAATGGGGTATGATTGGATTCAGTGAAATGTGATCATAGATTAGCTTTTGCACAGCTCCGCTCTGAGGCAAAGTTTGAGTCTTGGAGGCTGTAGGTTGCATTTACTGCCTCAGTTGATAAAAGAATAGTTGCTTTCATAAGTTAAAGGTCCATTGTGTAAGATTCAGAGTCATCTGTTGCACCACATGATGCAGGTTCTACAGCAACCCTAAATGGACAAACCGAATACTTACTTTCAGGAGCACCTTCCAATTTTTTTGTGAGTTTCAAAGCATCTGTACTCTCTCCTCTGAGCTTGGAAATTAGGTGAGTTGAAGGATGTCCGGTTAATTGGTTTCTGCAATTTTGCCACTAGATGTCACTAAATCCCATACACTGGACCTTTCACTTCCATAAGTCTATGAAGTATGCGTTTTGCTGAGTTGTATACATCTGAAAATATGCTACATCTTTCTCAGGTTTATTCAGGTTTCTGTGAATAGAGGATCAATGGCAAATAAATATTGATACTTGATACAAAGAACTTCAAGGTAATCTACTCTGTTCTTATATACAGGTGAAAACAGAGCCAGTAAAAAAGATTTTATCAAAAAAACAATAAGCTGATTTTTCCTTATTTGTTTCTAAGGACTTCCATTGAAGCAGTTAAAAGTACACGTTAACTTCTGTGTGATGACATTTCACCCATGTATTGTCAAAAAGTAAATGTACTTTTTAATTTTGCATTCAACATTTTCCCTCCTTCAATAAATACCCAGCAAGTTGACACAAGTATCAGATTTAATCTTTTATTCACATTTATACAATCTTCCTTATATTATTGCTCATTTTACAAGTTGCATTACTTGTTATGCCTATGTTACAATCAGGTCACATAGATCAAGATCTGAGATCCTTCCAATGATAGTTGCACTTTAGGTCAATGAAAAAATTTCCTCTAAAAACCTTTATCATCATCAGCCAGCAAAGAATTAAAGTGCAGACATACGTAAACCTCTGTGGAAAATACTGTTAGTTTTTCAGCTCTGAAGACCTCTTTGCTGAGACAGATGGTGTTTTGCACTAAGGTAGATGCTTTAACTGACCTAAATCCCTGCAATGGAGTAAACCAAGACCGCTGTCAGATTATACAGAAATATTTAGTTATGCCAGTGTGTTTGATTTGGCAACTTAATTGAGCTCAAACCTGAGAAGAGATGGCTGAGGGCTGTTTCTTTTCCAGATTAAATAGGGTCAGTGGCCTTTTGAATCATACTACTTTCAAATCCCATAAAAAACTGTGTTCACATTGTTTTGTGGAACAGGTCGAAGGGACAACATATATATAAAAATCTAATACAAACTTTCTGCCATGTGCCATAATACTAACAAGAAAGGACTTGAAATCAATATCCTGCAAATAAAAATGTCCTGAAATTTTTCAGATTTGAAAGTCTATTCTGATATTGCTCAGGGACATTAATATTAAATGTAATAATGGGTGCAAGCTATTCTGTTACAGAGCAGCATTTAAAGTGGAAACGTTGTAAAGACAGATACATTTTATGTTTCACATGATCATATTCTCCCTGATACAAGGCACCCAGTACAGCAGAAGAGCCACAACATCTTTCAGGACAATTACACAACTGCCATTGTAAAACAGCAGCTGACACACCAGAGGCATGTTGCAAATTATGCTCCAGTGTCTTTGTAAAACTTTACAACAGAAGGCATTACTGAGAACTTGAAACTCTGTCAGATATACAAAATCCACATAAAACTGTCAGAGTTAAGGAGTAGTTTCTCCAGTGACTTTATGTTGACAAATCAATACAACAATCCTTGTTGATTAACCAGCGACAGGAAAGCTAAACTTTTTTGGCTCATTTTTACGTTTGGTCATATTGATTTTCCCCAGCGCGACATTTTCAGTTCATGTTTCAGGTCAACAAAGGGTTTTTCTGGCGGCTCTGGCCATGTTTCCTCCAAAACCATTGACAAGGTCACACTTTTCCAGCTCATCGTACCGCCCGCTTTGCAGAAAGCAGAGCATTGTAGTTTTGCAGGACTCCTTGCAGGGCTCTGACACATGTCCTTTATGTCTGAAGTACCAGAACTTTTGGAAGACCTTGTCATCATTGACAAAAGTGTGCATCAGCCCGTTGTAGTCAGACGGGAACAGACTGGTCAGACCATAGGCCTCGGTGGCACGGTATAACAGTGTCCATTTTGGGTTCTTTTGTGGGCCGCTTAGTGCTGGACTGTGGTTTGCCTCCGTGAGGTTCAGGATGAATGTTTCGTGATCGAGCACCAGCCGTGAGCTGCCCTGGTAATTCCCATCCACATAGTAGACACGATATCCTGAAAAGAGAGAAATTCTAATTTTTAGAAAACTGTGTGTTTTGCTTCTGACATGGTGGGAGAACTAGTTCATAAACTCACCTGGGTTAAGATTGATAAAAGTAGTGACACTAGGAGCAATGAAAGCTACTCCCAATGGACGGGTCATGGTCGCCTCGTCGTAAAACATTTGGAACTCATCCAGATGTGTGTGGCCAAAAAACTGCCCAGTAACTGTACTTTCATATCTGAAACAAAATAGGTAGGTTGATCAGTCAGGTCTTCTCATGCAGAATCTTTGACTATAGGAGGTTATTGAACTTTGGGGGAAAAAAAACAGTTACAACAGCAAAAAATCTTGCTTATTAATTGACAACAGCAGACACACAAAACCGCAAGTGACTTCTGATCCGGTCAGGCCAACAAAAGAGGAAGAGAAACAAGTGTAAAAGTATTTAGAGAACCACGTGTTTTACTGACAAACATTATCTTTACATCAAACCTTCATTACGTCACATTGAGTGTCCCAGACTACTTATGATCTGTCTTGAAAACCATGTATTGATGTTATACTACAATTTACATGTAACATTAAATAACTGAAAATGTATGGTGCACATTAAATTTAATGGTTAAAATCTGTCACTTCATTTATTCAGAAGAAAGCACTTTATTTCCGTCCCCTGTGACAACAGCAAACACAACACAATGATGCAACACTCTATCATTTGTCTTTACCACACTACAACTTACATTTCTTACAATTCTCAGAGCTTATACTTTCAGATTTAAATGATCAGTGTTGCTACCTGTTTACAATGTGGTAGTAGTTCCAACTCCAGCTACCAAGACACAGGCCAGGCGGGATGTGGCCGATGATATGCACCTAAGTATGAGGAAATGACACAACATAGAGGAAGATTATTGCACTGATTGTGCATATTATTATTGCAAACGCATTCTCAAAACCAGTTGCTTTAGGGTAATACATGGGAAAAACCTCAGAGACATAATTCACATTTATAATGAAGCGTGTGGATAAGGAGGAAATGAACCTCACTAAAACCACATTGAGCATATTTTCAGCTTTACAGTTCTAAGTAACAGGAAAATCTTCTGTCAGTTTTTTGCTGTTAAACTCACCTTCTCTCCCTTGTCCTCACTGGTCTGGAGAACATGCACCAGCCACTGCAGCTGGTTGGCAGGATCAGTCGAGTTCACCATCAGCCAAAAGTTCTCTCGAGCACAGAAGTTCATGTTGAGAGAGACCACCCTCAGACCAGGCTGAATCTCCAAAGAGTAGAATCCTCCATATCTGAAATTACACCCAAAAAGATGCAGCTGAAGGACCCAAAGTATAACTCATTTTAGGGGGCAACCACAAAAGTCCAAACCTGCTATATAAGGACAGTATTCTGAGAAATGTGACCACCAGTATTCATAATCAGTGGGGTGTAAAACCACAGACTGAAACTACAGGAACAAACATTACACAAAGAGTTCCTCCTTTAAGCTTTAAACCAAAGCTTTTGCCTGATGTTACCTCTTACAAAACAATGCATTTATCTCTTATCTATAGGGTGCCCTGACCTCCATGATGCAAAACACAAATCACATTTAGATATTAAAAAAAATAAAAAATAAAAAATAAAGGACCTCAAAGTCTTCAAAGCCTCTTCAGGTAGCCATTGTGCCCATTCCTTTGCCATTGTATCATAGAGCCACGAGCTGGATCTGTTGCCATGAACAAAGGGCGGGGGGAAGCTGTTCACAGGTGTGCTCTCATGGTTTCCCACAGCAGGGTAAACGGTCACATTAGGTCCCAGGTGTCTGGAGAGGGAAAGAGATGAGTTATTAGCTGTTTGGATCAAATAATTTAGAAAATGACACATGACAAACATCTGACTAAAGCAGCAGCAAAAAAAACAAAAAACAAAAAACATCCTAAATGTTATAAACATGATTTGAGTCAGGGTTACAGTTAGTAAGTACACAAATTTAATTAGCGTAACTGCACTCTGACAAGCAGCACAGAAGTACCCACTGCTTTTACAGACTACAGAGCAGCTTCTTTGCTCAAGCTTGTTTTCATTTTTTAAAACTTATAATTCAATAAAGTATTTATCTATTTTTTGAGTAGCACAGGGGAGCTCAACTTGCATTTTATTTTATAATACTGTGCTGTACAACTTCAACATGTTTTGTTAGTTATTATATTACAAACTCTGCTGTGGTTACTGGTAGATACCTGCTTAAACATCTACGCTACATATCCTCTGCACTGCAGGTGAAATAAGAAATTATGTTAAAAAACTCCTACACAGAAGAGGAAAATTTACTTGTGGATGAGCCTGGAGATGACTGTAAGCTCTGACAGCTGCTGCTTTCTGGTCTGAGACCAAACATTGTGCGCTGGTATGTCTCCAGTCCAGTAGACCCAGTCCCAGGGTCCAGCTTTCGCAACGTTTTCCAGGAGGTTTTCCACTGTCCGCAGAGGCAGGTCACACTTGCTGTAGGTCCCCCAATACCCAGCCTCCCTCCGTCTCCAGCTGGGAGTGCCAGAGTCTTTTCGGCAACACAGAGGATGCTTACAGTCGGGGCTGCTGCCGGGTTCATACTCCTGTTGGAGGAGGTAATAGTTTTTAAAAGCAGTCGCCTGACAAAATCAAGTCTTCTACTAGACAGTCATTCCAACTTTCACAGTAAAATGGCATCATTCTCCTCTAGCAAATGGCCTAAATTAAAGTGACCTGAGCACAGAATTTCTACTGTCCTCTATCAATATGAAACTGCATTTGATGCCCACACTTTCTGATAGACATGTCAAGTCACTACAAAAACTCACAAGGGCAGGAGAATTGGGGGGATTTTATGTTTTCAGATCTAAACGGATCTCTTCCACTTACCTGGTCCCAGTGGATGTCAGTTAGAAACAGCACCCTGCTCTGTGGGGAACCAGGTTGGGGAGGAGATGGTGGTTTAACAGGGGGCTTAGGGACATTTGGCAAGGTGATGTTCCAGGGTGCATAAATGTCAAATTTGCCGCAGGTGGGGCCCACCAGGAGGGCGCATGCTTCAGTGGGCCACAGAAAGGACTCCTGCAGAGCCCGGATAACGTCATCCCTGAACAGCTCTGTAATATTTCGACACACTTGCTCATCAGCAAGGTGGAGGCGGACACACGCCTCACCGACTGCGTATGCCACTCGCTCTTCATTTGCATTGCTCTGAAAGAGGTCACAAAACGCAGAATAGGATTAGAGAAGCAGCGTAAAAATACATTTAAATATATCAGGGTTAACTTGAAAGGGCTGAAGATATGAAGCTTACTGACTGATGACAAAACCTCAAACTTTCTAAACAAATGAGGCAAGCTGAAATCTATTTTATTCATCTAAAGATCCAACTTATTCAGCCACAAAATAAAGTCTACCATTGTGAACACTTTTATGGAGACAGTCTGAAATATTTAGTCTTTTCATTTGAACCATAAAAATACATTTGAATTCATGTTTTTTAGGTAAACAGCTGTGGCTATCTGAGGACAAGAGTACTTGAGGTCAACAAACCATATGATCAAGATGTCTCAAGCATATTTTTGTGCTAAATCAGCTATAGTGGTGAACAGGAGCTTCTCTACATGGGGACCTTAGCGTCACATGCCGCATATATTTGCAAACTCTGCAAACATAATTACTTTCTGAGGTAAAAAAGTGTTTGTTTGCATTAAGCGAAAAGATAGGAATCACTGATTATTGTCTTAATCTGACTGTACTGAGCTTGCAATTAATTATGCTGACCTAATTATTTTTCAAAATAAAAAAAACAATCAGAGACATCTAGAGATCTAACCAGATGTTCAAGCAACCATTTAGTCCAAAGTTTAGTCAGGAAACAAGAAAGGAACAACTCAATGACACAGGGAGAACTAAAGAAGTTGCCCTTCACCATCTGGGTTATATTGACAACATGCCTTGATCTCTACCTCATCCTTCATGAAAGTCAAAATGTACAGTTTTTGTTGAAACAGTTTAGAAGGAGCATGTTGACTTTGCTTTCTATAGTGTTTGTGCTGTGACCATAGTTTGTGAAGAGCTATAAACAACCATCAATAGGTTGGACAAGATGTTAAATACTATCTATTGAAAATCTTACTAATAAACTGTAACACACTCTAATGCAAAAATACATCTTCTAAAGTAAGCATTAGGTGGATCAGACACCCTAACTAAACAGATGCACAAACTGAGCAATATACCTTTTACATAAGTATAATAATTTATTTGGCTGCTATATTGAACTGCATTAGTTTGAGCCAAGAACAGTTATTAAACCAGCTAATAATCCCAAACTAGACATGCTGTTATACTGATCTTGACGATAAATGCGTAATGACTTATTAAAAAACATTATTGCACATTTCCTTTAGTTGGCTTCTCACTTCTTGTATTTTTTTTCCAGCTTATGAAGAGTTATACATCCTTGACTACCTGGACTGAACAGTTATATAATCAATTGATTAGTTAAACAATTATATCTTACTACATGTTACTGGTTGTGTAACTTATTTGTCTAGAACTTAACATAATTTCTTAAGTAGGTGTTTAAATGATGTACATTTTGTGTGACAACATTTAACAGTCTCTGTAGTTTTAAGAAACATGTTCATTACCAAAAGGGCGATATCAAGGATGGTGAAGACAGCTTTGCACAAGGGACAAGTGACATTTTTCCAGTCAAACCTGACCCCCAGCCGGTTAACCCGCTCCATGAACACCAGCCTGGGCTCCTCTTTGGCCGAAGCTGGATGACAGGACCCCAACAGCGGCAACATCAGAGCTACGGTGCAGGTTAGCAGCCCAAAGGGGGTCAACAGGGTGGGAACCCTCATTGTTCAAACAGCAAGTGTCCTCCGATGACTGTTTACTGGCAGCCTCTGTGGGGGGAAATGAAGTAACAGTCACAAATAAGACACTCAGCGGTATAATTTAACACCTAAACTTGAAAAAAGCGATTCACTCACACCCACAAACACATTTGAAAGAGAAACAGACATCAACACAGCGCCCGGCAACGGTCGGCTACCAAAGTAGTTAGCTAACTACTGTTTTGCCACTTCACCTCCAAAAAACAGGGTCGTCGTCGTCGTCTTCCCCGGGTTTGTTTAACAATTGCAGGTCGGGAGGTTCAAAATGGTTCCGCTTTAACTTCCACAAAGTGTACTGAAACAAGGTCGACGGCAGCCTCCTCTCCTGTGTGCTCATCGGTCGGCAGGACGCTGTTTGATATGGAGAGCGTCTCACTTCTCGGTCTCGTGAAAGGTACAGAGAGTCAGCTGACATATCACGTGTCAATGTTTTTTACTCCTCCTTTTTTTTTTTTTTTTAATCAGAACACAATGTAACAAAACAGAAAGAATCGCAGCTTATTTATCACCTAGTCCTGCAGTCATAAGCACAAGTTTTTTGAGAGGAGAAAATTGATACTGCAGCTGTTTAGCGCACTTCCTGCCTTAAAGAGACCACACCAGGAACTAATGCTGCATATTATTTTATCAAACTTTAAATTACCATTTTAATCCCAGGCTATGCCCTCTCTGATAAACACCCAAATTAACCGAAGATATTAAAACCCAGTTATGTGCATCTGAATCATTTGCTGTTTGACATAGATGACTCTTACCCTGCATTGGGAAAAACCCATGAGTCCTTTAAGTTACACAGGAAAGAATCTTTGCACTCACTGTGCAAAGCTTTCAGCCCCCCAAAAACTGGAAAATTAAATTTTAGTTGCTGAGGAGGGTCAAAGCATGTAGTTGAAAATTCTCCAGCACTTTCTATAACCTTCTGCTAAAAATGTTTCAGAAAACCAATGTGAGCATTAAGTGTTAAAACAGATAATTTCTCAAAATAAAAGAATAACTATTAGTCATAAATATAAAACATTTATTGCATTGTTATTTGCTCATGTGTTTAAAAGCATTATTTCCATACACATTTCTTTGGATCGGCTTCTGTTTTACTCATAATCTCTGAAAATAATCCACACTGGATTGCAAATATTTCAGTCAACATATTTCCACTATAATAAAAGAGCAACATCATGAGGCTGAAGAACATTTATAACCCACATTTAAATTATACAAGACAAGCAATATAATACTCGTTGTTTTAACTGTGTAGCTGAAGTGGTCTCTGACATTATTTACAGTGGTTTAGCAGATACATAATTGAAGTGAAGATATCAAGTGGTTTGATGATAAAAAAACAACAACAACTAATTGACAGGAGTGTACAAATTGCTGCGGAAGCATTCACTTGTCTTGCATCTTCTCCAGGATGGGGACAATCATGTCAAACTTGGGTCTCTTTGCTGGGTCTTCGTTCATGCAGAGCCTCATCAGCTTACAGATATGAGGTGAAATCCCTGGTGGAATTGTTGGCCGAAGACCCTCAAGAGCCACCTGAGTAACAGAGGGGGGATACAAAGTTGTTAACATCCTAGACACACAAACCTTTGAAAGCTTTGGGATGTTTTGGAGGCACTGTTTTTCAAAAGATAAACAGATGTGGATGAGAACATACAGTGTCAGCCGTAAGGATGATAAATACTTGCCTTCATGCCTATCTCCATGTGTGAGAGGTCAGCAAAGGGGACTTCCCTGGTAACCAGCTCCCACAATAACACAGAAAAGCTCCACATGTCGGCAGATCTTCTGTTAATGTCTTCAGGCCTCTTCTGCAGAGCTGAAAACAAATAAAGGACAATGAAAAGACATAAACAAAACCAGATTACTCATGGACTTTGTTTGTATTCTGTAACATGGGCAACACACCAGATGAAGAGTACAACTTCCACTGAACTGGGATTAAATTATATGGTGCAGAATGTTCTTTTCTGAATGACTCATAAAGTCTAAGTAGGCATTACAAAGGAGGAAGTAGGTGGAATTGAAAACAAAGAATGATAAAAAGGAATAAATACCTTCAGGGGCCATCCATGCTGGAGAGTACATACGACCAGGACACTGGAAGGAGAACTTGGCATCTGCCATGCTTATTCTGGCCGTCATGTCCTCATCAATCTGCAAATTAATCACATCATCAAACATGTGGTGAGTCAGTGAGTCACTGCATCACCTCAGTTAAGCAGTTTTAAACTTTTACGATTACTACGAACGATTATAAGATGGATCTAATATTAGTACTTTTTTATATTGTCAGAGACAGTAGAACAGTGTCGTACCATGACATGCTTACTGTTGAGGTAAAGCCGGGAAACCATTGGTTCTAAGGTGTGGAGGAAAGCC
This sequence comes from Acanthurus lineatus, assembly GCA_029814665.1. NCBI lineage: Eukaryota > Metazoa > Chordata > Actinopteri > Acanthuriformes > Acanthuridae > Acanthurus > Acanthurus lineatus. The sequence goes on from JAPZDV010000006.1 coordinate 12,141,622, forward strand.
ATGCCACTGGCAATGTCCAGTGCAAACTTCACCGCTTGGCTTTGGTCGACCACCAGAGCTGGAGAGGAGGCAGGAAAGAAGGGTACATGTGAGATGTGTGTGAGATAGGGTTGTGAACCCAACTCTGAATTTTCAAGGGAACCAGTTGAATTATACTGGCACTATAAAGAACCCCTTTACATTAAATCAATCAGTGTCAAACTACATTTGCTGCAATATTATTCGTGCAAAATGCGAGGCTGGTCAGGGAAACACATTTAATGCAAGCAAACGCCCGGTCAAACACAAAATATATATCTAAAAGCTAAAAAGGTGCAACGTGTTTGATAGTGCCCTGCAGCAGCCACAGCTAACACTGGCATGCCTGCAGCCAGTGCTGCAGGAAATGAGCCCTTCATGGATGATGGAACTTTAATTTCATAAGGATTTTTACAAGCATTAGTCAACACTTTGGGTGTGTTTGGAATGTCTTACCAATATGCTATTTAGTACACTACAAACAGTATGTGAAAAATGTCAGTATATCTGAAACCTCAGTATGAAGTTGATAGTATATCAACTGTAAATTATTACAAGGTAAAAAAAGTATGCAAGCAATGCATACTATGCATACTATGCATTACAGAAAGTTAGAGTTAGTTTCAGCAAGAGCAAAGTACCAAAAAGAGTTATTGTTGGCTGGTGATGTCAAATTATATATACTGGTACCCAACTCTAGTGTACAATATCCTGCATCTATGGGTACAATAGTAGTCCTAAACCATAGCGTTCTGGGCCTTTATTTTTCTACATGTACATAAATGCAAACTACTTACTAGTGCCCTGGTGGAGTATGTTGAAGAGGGATCCGTATGGCATGTAGTGAGTAATGATGATGGGGTGAGGGGATGGAGGTGCCTGGCAGGCCCCAAGAACAGGCAGAATGTTTGGATGAGAAAAGATTCTATGGAGAATTGACAAAAAAAAGAAAAAAATGAGTGTAAATGTCATTGAAGAAAAAAGATGGGGAAACAGGGAGGTATTTCTTAGATTATAGAAAATAAGGACATTCACGGTTGATAGGAAACCCATTAAAAAATACATAAAATGTCCTAAAAGCTTGTTCTGCATGAAGAAATCTCCTCACAAATCCACATTATTATATATCTGATGCAGATGCAGCATTACCCTGTCATTAAGCTATTTCCATCTTGCAATACATGTTAGAATATATGCTGCCTCTAGTATTCTCTTTCCAGTCCTTTTATGTGTGCTTTAAATCATGAAGGAGAGCAAGAACTAAAGCCAACATGAAAGCACACTGCCAAGTTCTTCCAATATCACACTCATATTCTTTAAATTAAGTTGCTCAAAGGTTTTTTTTACTTTTTGATCTATTGAGGTTTGCTTGTGAGCATTTCGCACTCAGTGAATGTCTGAAGTCAGTGGGAATAACAAACTTTGAGTAAAATGCTAATATTCTCTTTCTGATGTTTAGAATTGCTCATTGGATTTACACATTGCATTTCATGATTTACTTTAATTAAAAGCATATTATGTAACATTATTGCTTTAAAATGACTAAACCTATGTTATATATTTTGCCTTGTTGTATAGAGCATCCCACTATTTCACAGAAAACAGTCATTTTTTATCAAAGCTTCATTTCACATTGTTTAGTCACCTGTCAATGGCATCATATTCAACTGCCGTATCATATCTAGCTTCTTTAATTTCCAGAGAATTACAGGAAACTCCACATCCACACAAATTCTTCTTAATTTAAGGTCTTTGTGATTTTTCCTCATGTTGGGAGTGTTGCTCTCTATCTATCAGCCTCCAGTGGTGAGAACACTGATGTGTGAGTTACCTGAGTTTGGGATGCTCCTCGTTGAAGTCTCTGCTCTTCCTGGTGGTCCAGTCTCTCACCTGCAGCACCTTCACTATAATCTCATCCCCTTGCCACCGACCCTGCCATAACTGCAGGCAGAGCACATGGTCTATTAAACAACTGTGAAGCTGAAAAGTAATGAAAAAGGCTGACAGAGCAATAAAGTGGAACTGACCTCTCCGGACTGGTTCTCATTGACCTTTGCCAGGAGCGAAAGCTGCTTATAGTCAATGCCAGCCTGCTTGTTCAGGGTACCATTACCTGAAAGAGCCAAATTGTGAATAATCAAACAATCAAGGTACTTGGCTAATATGATGATTTTTATTTTTTATACAAATGAATAATACTTACGAGGTCGTGTTCGCATGGTGCCCTTCCAGAAAGTTTCCTTATAGGGGACTTTGGTCATACTCTGGCCCATTTTCTCTGCCTTTTCTAGAGACATTAGTAACAATGCAAAAATAAGTTTGAAAAAGTTTCTGTTTTTAAAGGAAATAACTTGATGGGGTGTTAAAATGCCAGCAAATGACCTCTAACCTTGAAGCAGCTGTCTTAGGTGGGGTTTGGCCTTGTCCAGAGGTGTCTGTCCATACCTGTTACATATACACACCTGGGCACCACTGGCCACCAAGTCCTATAAAAAAGGAGGGTTTAACCATGTTATGCACAGATTAGAGTTCAACGACGTGTTTATAAGAAAAGACACTCAGAGCAACTGAAGCTCAGCTGCTTTACTAAAAAGCACTGCAGTGACTGTTTCTCCCCAGCAGAGGGCCTTTTCAGACTACTCATTGTGTCAGATCAAATGGAGTGTCAAAGGGTGTGCAGAACTGTACCTCCGCCACTTCGTCTTGACCCCAAAAGCAGGCGTAGTGGAGCGGTGTGTTTCCATGCTCGTTGACTGTATTGGGGTCAGCCTTGCACTGAATCAGCTGGCATTTGAAGGTTGTAAAGTAAGACAATTGTACAAAAAAGTTAGTATTCAGTGTTCACAATGCGTGCATCAAGCCCAGTTTTAACTATGATATGTCTGAGAGTATGTGTACCTTAGCCACAATGTCTCTATGTCCATGGCTGGAAGCGAGATGTAATGGGGTATCATCTCCACGGTTCATCACATTAATACGAGCCCCTCTCATGATGAGCATGTCAACAACGCCGCTCCTCCCTTCCCTGCATGCCCAGTGGAGGGGGCTGAAGCCATGGTCATCACTGAAACAACAATCACACTTTAAGCTGGAATACTTTTGCTCTGTAACACTTAAAAGTCTAATTACAATACTTTTACTGCTGCTGCTGTTGAAGACATATTTGTTTCTCAGAAGCTTGTGTAAGAAGTTGCCGATGTTGCTCTCTTAACAACTTTGAACATGGCCACAGCTGACAAAACACTATCTGTGTGGTTTTTACTTTGAAACACAGCCACACAGGTTCTCATACCCGCAACTAACCAGTCTTTATTTAGACTTCAGCACATGCTTCCTCGCGCTGCAGAAGACCTATAAACCCATCTGACGGCTGGCCTAGTGATAAATATGTCCTATGCAAGCTGGAATGCCTGCTAACATTTACAAAGAAACAAACACACAAACTGTGTGCACAGAACTGCAACAGCCTACAAGGAGCCAAACTGTCACCTATATGTGATTGGCCCCTTCACCCAAGTGACTCCCTTTGCATTAGCTGACCCCAAGGCAGCTGTCAGAGCTTCTAGCAACTCCATGCAAAGCCACAAACCCTGCTCTCTATTTAATAATAAAACCTCAGGAGGGCTTGTATAACCTGTAGGAAATAGCTGCACTACTAGCTCACACTGAGGTGAAACAGCAGTTAATCACATTCTCTGTCAATTCTGATCCAGCACTGTGGACAGACTGATCATAGTCTGACCAACTCTGTGTGCTATTAAAAGTAACAGGGGGGGAAAAAACTCAGGAATGAGAGGGCGGAAAATACACACTGGAATCCTCAGCTACACATTCTCTTCAAGTCCCCCTCTCTCTCTCTTTTTCCCTCTGTCTTCCTGTGTCACTCAAGCAAATATACAGAAGCCCCAGGGGAAATCTGGTCTCAGTAGACTCCCTCTCTAGTTCTTAACTTTATGCAACAAAAACAGAGGTTCCCAGCATATTTTATAAACAACCAGTTTTCCCACCACCATATGACAATTATCACACGTTGGAAATAAACGGCCAGCTCACACAGTCTAGCAGCTTCAGACGTAACAGCCAGAGAAAAAGCCCCCAGCATAATGTCTGGTCTCTCAGATGTTTATGTGGAGACGCAGCGAGCTGCCTGAGGAGCTCTGTCAGCGAGGGCCTGGCCCTGTATGGAATTGAACAGAGGAAATGGCCTTGGCTGTTGCGTGGTTGGCCAGAAGCTCTGCAGCCCTCACAGTCAACGTCAACAAACTGCACATATATGGCCTGGCCCAAGAATGAGATAACTGAGGTCTTTAGCAGTGAGGTCTTTGAGCTTCTTACTAGCCAGGAAATTATGTAAACAGACAGGAGTGCTCTGTGTGTCACAAACAATTTTTTAAAAAAACTAACTTGGTTGCAAATCAACACAATTTTAAACACATTTACAGCTTATTTTTTCAGATTAATTCAGATACATATCACAAATCGCTCCCAGAGAACATGATGACTACTTCAACATATTTTCTTTTGTCCAGAAAACATTTAAAAAACCAGAACATGTCCCTTTCTTTTAATTCATTTTCCATCAGTCAACTAAATAATCTCAGCACTATAATCTTAAGTCAGTCTTGGCTTTTCAGTCTAATGTAGGGATGAATTTTAGACTATTTCTGTTGCATGAGTCATTCATGTCACCGTGCAACCTCCCAAAATCACCCACTGCTATTGCAAACACATGGAGCTTTTTGGTATGACATCATAGTTAAAGAAATCTTAGAAGAAAATGGAAAAAAAAGAAGCACAAACTGGACTGCAATTAAAGCTGAGTGATGCTCAGAAGCATTTGGAGCTGCAGAGAGAGAGAGAGAGAGAGAGAGAGAGAGAGAGCACAGCACGGAAACTATTTGACCAACTCGCATGTGCACACACTCACACATACACACCAGCACAAGTTCACCTCACCCACCCACCATACCAAATGTGGTACGTTTGCTATAAAGTCACGAAAACCATTGCGAGTCGCTACGGCCTGACTCTGACACTGAGAAGAAGAAGAAAAAAAAAAGGAGTCTCACTGCAGCCTACTTCAAAGCTTCATGCATGTGAGTGAAGTGTATGCAGATGTGTCTGCTCACCCCAAGTTGAGGTCATTCTCTGTGTTGTCCAACCACAGGCGAACGGCCACAGAGTTTCCTTCCCGACACTGTGTGAAGATGTCATCCATGGTTATGCTGTAGGCTGCGTCTCTTGACTGTGTGATCTTTCAATAATCTTTGAGATCAGGGACATGTAGCCTATAAAGAAAAAAAAGGTGTTAAACACAATTTCCTTATTATGAAGAAAAGTTTTTCCCCCCTCTGGTAGAGTCATTACATAATAGATTTACATACATCCTTTTCAATACACTGCACATCTTCCAGGAGAAACCATATAAACAGTCATCGCTCACTGTCTTCTGAGCTCACACAGGGCTGACTTGGATTAATGTCCATGGAGGGAATTCAACACTAACCCTTCAGGTGAAGCCTGGCTGTACTTTGTGTTTTGTCTTTGATGGAATAAGCGTATTCCCAAACATTCATTTAAAAAGTAGATCACCCTTTAAGTCGTTAGTTTTATACTGCCTGTTAGATGCAACATTTACACAAAGAAAGAAGAAGAAAGAGCTCTGAAAGAAGATAAAGGCAACCACAGTCCAGCGAAATGAAAGTAAGTATATTAATAAGAAAGCTGTGCGTTTCCATATTTCCCCTTGACTTATCTTCCTCCGTGGACTCGGATAGGCTGGCCTGTCGGATAACTTTAAAATCCATTGTTAAAAAGTCAAAGTGGAGTTGCACATCCACAACAAAAACTCCCAAAACACACTGAAACAACAAAGTTAAACATCCGGAAAAGTTCTTAAACTCTTACCAGCTGCTAATCGATAAGTTTCTTTTTAGTTTCTTTTTTTTCCCGAAAGTCCGCCGTCTCCTCAAATTTGGGAGCACAGAAAAGTCTTGCTGAGTCCACGCCCCGCGTCTCCGAGCTGATGTGGGCTACTGCGGGAGAGGAGCTCTGCTACTGGCAGCGCCGTCCCTGGACACGTACACAACAGCGACCCCTGTTGGTGGCAATGCGATCATGCAACATCCTGTGGCCGAAAATTACGAGGTCAGGAGAGGTGGCCCCCTTTGAAGGTATGTGAGCAGTTTTGTAATTTAAAATATATTTATTTACTTGGGACACACATCTCAAACGCAATACTACAAACTAAAATAATTGACTTCATTTGTCTGAAAGCTTTAGTTACTTCTTACTTTCACGCCCTACAATTTGCACACCGTTTTTGTCCAGTAGCCTAAAAAAAAACAACTTCTCTAAATTTAGTGAGTTTGAATTCGCTTTTTCTAATATATTGAAGGACTAGCCCATAATCACTGCTAACAGAAACCATTTTCTGCAGTGTCATTAGTTAAACTTTTGATACTTTAAGTCATTTTTGCATGATAAAACTTAGGTACTTCTAACTTTTCACTTACTTTCTAAGTTCATTTTTGAATGCAGGAGTAAGTATAGGATCTAAACAGATCTCCTACCACTGTTAAGAACAATTACTTTTGTAATTTGTTTAAATTAAGGAAGCATTATGGGTATAAAAGCTGCATGACATATTTATTCTTAATAACTTATTGTACGGCCTTTGTGTTTTAATGGTGAGGACCCCTAACTTTAAAGAAATAAGACTAAGATATGATGCCCTTTGTTGGCTTTTATTTGGTATCTTCCACAATGTATGCTAACTAAAAGAGACTTTTTTTTTCTTGCAACTAGTGGTTGTCCTTGTTGGGCACACTTAAGATCGTATACTTACCTTATAAAGCACCACACACCACTAGACTGTTTATTGATTCAAAAACAGACAAAGCAAAAAATGTTTTTTTTAAGATTTTACTTATTCAGTGTTCCTTTAATCACCAAATTTCTTCTTCTACTTTCTGACAGCAACAATTTCATTGGCTCAAGCTTCAAGCACATGCATCAGCTAGGCCGAAGAGTGTCACAAACTTAGTGGGTGAGGTGTAAAGCCACCAGGAATGCTGTTTTAAGATCACTTATCACGGCTTTGCTGCCAGATTACATTTTTAAAGAGCACACGGCGTGTCCTGCACTCACAGGAAATTATTGTAGGAGAGAGGTGATGATATGTCAGGAACTGGATTCACACCCACAGACCATGAGGCACACGTCCCCACCCACTGCTGCATTAGGACATCCAGCTGCAGGAGGGTCTTTAATATTTTCAAACTACAACCACCAGAGAATGTCAATGGAATATTTAAATAGAGAAAACATAAAAAAAGTAATGATACTAATTTTTATTACTGAAAGTCCTCCAATATTACTACCATTGCTAAAATGTTTTTTCACTGCCCATCATGAATTTATAGAACTCTCTCTTGTTTTTTTCTTCTAATCTCAAAACATAACATTTGCGTCAATTTTAAGTTGTATATATTTGTTTTGTTATCAACACTTATGATATCATGGGGAGTCACAGGACACTTAAGCTGCAGTTAAATTAAATTATTTTATAATTCTCCAGTCAAGACGCCAAAATGTCCTTGGGCAAGACACTGAGCCCAAATTGCTCCTGATGGCTCTTCAATCTGTGTGTGTGAGTGTGTGTGTTCGTCTCTCTCTGATGAGCAGGTTGGCACTTCATATCCACGCCAAAGCCATTAGAGTATGAATGTGTGTTGGTGTGTGTCCATGGGTGAATATTTGAGTAGTCAATAGCCTGGAGAAACACTAGATAAACACAGTCCATTCACAATTAACTTTCGATTAAGTCACAATTCTTTTTTAAAAATAATGACAATGTCATCACAAGAGAAAAGAGTCTCATGTGAGGTCTTCAAATTGCTAGTTCTGTAAAATAAAAGTGGAAAAACCCCCAACATTAACATATGAAAACAGAAAAAATAAGAAAAATAGCAAATGCTCACATTTGAAAGACTGTAGACAGCAAAGTTCATATGACATAATGATACCGAACTATCATATTTAATTTTTGTTAAAGGTAATATGTTTTATAAATTACATCATCTTTTAATCATCATATCTTTCTCACATTAAGGTCTGTCTGGGATGAGCAACCAAACAGATGTTGGTAATTTATGGTGGGAGTCAGGGTCACATCAGTTACAGTCTGACCACTGAAACAGACCCAGACTGGACATCATTACCGGTTTGACATTGGAGGAAGCTCTGGGGCGCTCTCTTTTGACTGCGACACTGTAGGTGCAGGTACTGCTGACACGGGCACATCTGCAGATATGGACGTTGGGTTGGATGGCGTAAACATGGTCCCTGAGCTCTGCGACTCAATCTGGGCACCAGCTATTGGAGGCTGAGGAAGGCTGGCTGCAAAAGACGGTCCACTGCCAGCATCATTAAGCACCGATGGAATTACTGCCTCAGCTGCAGGTGTAAGTGCTGTGGCGGCTGATAAATTGATTTCATTTGATATTGCAGATTTGGAGACAGGAGAATCAAGCTCAACTGGAATGTCTAACCCTGCTGGTTTTAAGAGAGAGCCATCAGCCTGCAGTCCGACATCAGTCACTGATGGAGTTAACAGTGGGGGTACTTGTGGGGGTAGAGAGGAGGTGATGGGGCTTTGAGATGCTGGTAAGGCCTCTGTAGCAGGAGGTCCTGCATGTGCAGAAGCAGCTGCCTCTGCTGCCTTGGCATTTTCTGCGGCCTTGCTTTCCATCTCCTCCATCCTGCGCTGCACCATCCGAGGCATCAGCTGCACATAAGTGCCCATTAGGCGGTGGTTGGAGCGAATTAGCTTCCCTGCACAATTGTCCACACAGCGCTCCTAGAAAGACAACAACAATCAGAGTGAGTGAGCCCCCATAGTGTGTGTCAAAATAAAGCATACAATGATGTTCTACGCAATTAAGTTGAGATACTCAACACACGCATACAGTAAATAGATATAGATTTTTTGGTTGTGTCTGCGTACATGTCTGCCATATTTTGAGACTTTTTATTCACAATTCACAACGAAAAAAAATCCCATTTAGAGCTGCAACTGTATGCAATTGTGTCACCACCTATAAATGCATGTGGCGCCACATATAAACACTTGTGTCACAGAGTTTTTATGTTTTTCAGGATGCTTACCTCGTCCATCGTGAGGTTTCTGTAGTTGAAGTTGCTTGTGCATCGCTGGAAGCAGATTTCAGTCATGCGGTTGTAAACCAGAAGGAAATCCCTGAGCTGTAAGAGACACAGACAGTCAAAGATACATCAAAATATACGAAATAAACCCAACAAATCCTCCCATGGATATGATTGGGACTTACGTTTCTCAGTTGTTGGTCAGGATCCATCGTGACTGTGTGGTTCAATAGCGTTCGTGGTTGGCTAAAATGCTTCCTCCAGGAGCCGGTAAGCTAACTAACTTAGAGTTTTCCCGATCTTTAGCTTTCTTGAGTGAATAAAAGTAAAAACGCACACTCGTACATGCCGGCACTTACGTGTCACTAATCGCATCCAACATGAACATGGACTAATTTGGATCGCACATTAACATGGCATGACATTCACATGCGCGCAGCCATGTTTGTAACGAAGATCGTCTCCTTGCAGGAAGACGTTTCACTCGGTAGTATAAAAACGCAATTTCCGGTTCACGTTGTTTGCAGGTGCATCGGGCAGATTTTCATGTATCAGAGTCATTCACAAATAAAATGTTATATTATTTTTATATATTATCAACATATACGCTTTATATACATATATAATTGTCATAAATGTTTACTTTTTTGTTTTGTTATTGTTAAACCTCTGAACAACCTCACTTTATTTCCTAAAACTATTTCTCAAGTTCAGACTCGAGCAGCCAACTGTGCATAAAACGCCTCATAATAGTAATTCAAAATTAATAACAAATTACACTAAGTACTTAAGGCCACTAAGGGGACTATAGGCCAAAGAATAATTATGAGCTTAGCGCAGCCTTGTTGAATTACAAATTTAAAAAGATCAGTATACACAGTTCTTTTACAGAGATTATTAGAATATTATCATCAAAACTGGAGCTGAAAATACTCCTGTGTCATGATTTTTTTCAATATAGCTTTAGCATCTGAAAATAGGTAGCAAAAGTACATATAACGGGGCTATCATTAATTAATATAAACTTACCCAGCAATTACAAATTTTTTTCTTGTCATTGACAAGTTTCAGTGAGTAAACCAAGAGTTTTATGGAATTATTTTAATTAACTAAACTCTGGTTTTATTTCAAAGTATATCAATGTTTGTATTAAAAAACTTTCCAAATGTCAATGAAGAAATGAAGAAACTGAAAATTTTGTTCAAGTTTACAACTTTTTTTTTTAAGAAAAAGACCAAAGTTGACCATCTATACTGTCAAGGGTGACCGCATTTCGTTACAAGTAAATACATTTAAGACCCCAGCCCTGCCAGTGATTTGAGACCTGAAATATCCACTCCAATAGTCAAAACGATGTACTTAGACATTTTCCTTAATATATAAATTAATGCATGTATTAGATTTGTTTAAATGAGGCACTTTACCTTGTCCACATTAAATATGCACAATTTTATTACATTTATTAGTATGCAAAGTGGCCACGCCCATTGCATGCAACCACTCCCCTCCACTGTTCTCTTGCCTTAGACTCACAGCATCAGCTCACTAGCTATGAAACATTAACAATGGCAGCATTTTTGAACCAGACCCAGCCTCTGCAGGAAAAAAAAGGACCACCTTGAGCATGGTCTCTTGTTGTTATGATGCAACTGTAAAAGATATCTTGACCCTTTGGCCTGACAATGTTAGCTGTAAGCTTGTAATGGCATTTGATATGGCAACCCAGCTTTTAGCTTTAGCTCCATTCTTATGGTTCTGACCGACTGAACGCAGTTATAAAAAACACCAAACAGACATGTGGAGCTGGTTAAAATTTGATCATCTTTCATATGAACTAATTGGTCTTATTTTTTCTTCTTAAGTTACATAAGAGTTTGAGGATTATAGCCACAAAGCAAACTGAATAACATAATGAACTGAATCCATTTGAATCAGAATCTTATTGTGTTGAAACTGATATGATGCTGTCAGCTTGTATGATACTTTTGGAAAATGCAGATACTTCCCTATTTCCAAAAGCTGTAAAACCACATTCATTTTTAATAAAGTTCATCTGAACCAAAATCAAGTAATATTTTGGCAGGCAGCAATTATGATCATATCTAATATTATTACAGTTAACACTCTGCCTGATTGAAAGTTACCAAAAAAGAGAAGAAGGAATAGTAGTTAAAATTTATGATTTTAATTTCGGTTAAGTGCAAAACAGCCATGTAAGATTTGGGACATCATTACCTTTTTGCAGATCACACAACTTGTTTTAGTACATAATGTAAATGTAGCTATGCAGTGCGCCACATTAAAGTGCACCAATGGAAATATCCAAATTGAGACTCATTGAAGGTTTTTCATTGTAATATTCATTTCTTCTCTTCTTACTGGACATAATGAGATTCCTTTTTAATGTACTTTTGGTGTAAGTGATCAGGGACAATCTCAGTTTCTTTATTGTACAATTATCCCTCCACTGCGTCTCAGCTAGAAAACATAAAAACAAAGACAAAGCTGAACTTATAGGATTCTTTTTTCCCCATCTCCTCCGCTGAGAACTCATGAAAAGGTGATCTTTTTATGGCCAGTGTAAACAAGGAAAATAAAACCAGAAAAATATGTTTTCAATATGCATCTTGACACCTAACTGTTGTTTTAAGACAAAACTGATAAACTGTAAAACCTACTCTTTACATTTAAGGATGACACTTTAGTATCATTTCTAAGAAACTCTCCCTGTTACGTGGCATAAGCAGTTGTTTTTGTAAAGAAGGGAAAAACATTGAAAGGATTTTTCATTTTGACTTTATCATTACACCATCTGTCATCTCAGGGAAACCTGTGAAACTTTCACTTTGTTTGAGCCAGATGAAAAAAGGTATCCCTTTTATTATGTCATCCAAAGCAACAAAGGCAACATCCTGTGCATTGCAGCTAATTTAAATACAGTGAACAATGAATTAAGCAAACGATGCAATGTGTAAGCATTCTTGGCAATGATGTGCATATATATTAAAAACTAGCTGATATTAATTTACTTATGAAAAAAAGTAATAAATAACTGTGGTGTAACAAGGTTAAGCTCTTATATGGAAGCACTCTATATTCTGAAAAACATATATTTCCTTCACACCAAGATTTGACTGTTTCTGTTATGGTGCCCTGTTATCAGTGTGTGTGTGTGTGTGTCCCTTTATGTTGCTTCCCTGCACTGTATGCTGCAACAATTCCAGATCCGAAATGCCTGAAGCCAAAAATTAATCCATAGAGGGGAAGTAGGCCACGGTCAGCTATTGAAAAAACTGTCAACAAAGTGTTCGTGGGCTGCAGGCCTCTGACTGCTGCCTGCAGAGCTCAGTCCCCTCAGCAGAAAGACGGGCAGTAAATTATCCTCCCTGAGTGGGGATTACAGTGAAGGAAATAATCATTTAAGCATATGGTGCGTTAGCTCATAAGTGCTGTAGATTATAAACGTAATGACCACTATCATAACTTTGATGTGGAAAATCCTCTGTGGGTGACATTTACATAACAATATGGCCAAAGGGGCAAAATGCATTACTTATATTTCCCCCTTTTTGCTTTCTTAGCCTTAATTTCGTATTTATGGTAATTTTATCTCCGCTCAACACTGACTGACTGAAAGCAGATTCATGTGTGCTTAGGCAAGTACATTTATTCAAGAATGTGTCAGCTCTCGAGGCTTGGCCATCGCCTACAGGATGGAACGCAAATGAAAAGATTTTTTTTTTCCTTCACACCTTTCAACCAGATATCTGTTGATGTCTGACTGTGAGACACTGAAGCAGTGAAAGTTATTCCATGTCCTGTGATGATTTGTTCTTTTCCCCGTCTTTTGCTGCAACTTAAAAAATTTCCACATGGCCCTTGACCTCTAAATGTCACACACAGAGTTTCCTTTCCTCTATATATCCTCTACGTTTATAACGTCTTCTGCGCAGAAAGGTACACCCTTTGTTCCTCTGTTGCTCAATGTGGAGGGTTCAAGAGATCGTTTGTGTGCATCAGAGAGGAAATTGCTCAATTGCATAAGGCTTTTATACTACTGAAGATGACAGAGTTTCCATTATTGCAGCACAATAATGGACTTCTATTGTTGTGTTTTTTTTTTTCAGGTGGTCTACTTAGTTCTTAGCAGTTTGACATTAGAAAACAGTCTTGATATGATGTTTGCTTAATCTTGTTGTGCACCATTATGGCTAAAGCTGCTGCTGAAATGATCTGTGCCACTCTCAATAGCCTCTACTTCAGACAGCTGTGTGCATACACTCCCATTGCTACAATTCTGTCTCTCTTTTCTTTCCCCTTTCTCTTGCTCTTCTTTCCATTTTCTGCTTCCACCATCCTCCCGCCTTCTTCTCCCTTCTCGGCCCACGTTCTCCCTCTCCATGTTAATTCCTCTCTCTATTTCCTCTGCCTCCTGGGCTATCTGTTGACTGTTCAGGTAGATGCTACCATGTGAAACCATGGTGCTTGTGTCTCTGGAAGGAAGGTGAGCATCCATGTCAGCATCCACCGCTAGGAATGCATTTACAGAGGGTGTGAGGTGGACTGGCAGCTGATCTTTATTTCGTCCCTTAGTGTGGCCTTGCTGGTGGCGTTGGTTTTTCTTGTATTTTGCCATCTTCAGATCCAGTGATGCATAGTTCAGGTCAGGCTCTGTAGACTGGTTTCAGACAGTGGAGACAAAATGGGTTTGTAGAATGCTGTTTTAAGTTGTAAAACAAAAGTGCTGAAACATTGCAAAACAGTTATTATCTATCTATTTATCTGTCTGTCTGTCTGTCTGTCTGTCTGTCTATTAGTTTGTCCATCCACCTACCAAACCCTTTGTGTGTGTGTGTGTGTATATATATTGTCGTATCCTGTGGCTTCATGCTCTCATGTATTTCTGTAAGGCTACTTTATTTTTAGAACATCTTTTTGGTGGCGTTCGCAGTTTATTTGACCACAGTGTCTCTGTTGTCGGCCACCTTCCGTATTGAAAGCAACATTGATTCTAGCTGCATGAGTATTTTTTGCAAAATGCACACCATCAAATATTTTATTTCGGTGTGAACAGAAGAAATGTGCAGCGTTAACAAAATGAATTCAAGCAAATCAGAATATGACTCTTCTTTTTAAGTAACTCCTGAATATAAATTTCTTCATCCTGGCATGCATTCATGCAAAGACATAGGTGCAAGTCAGGTGGAATTAGAAAAATAACAAAATAACATCTACAAGTGAAAAATTAAGCTTTTACCAAAGTGTGGAGTAGCATATTAAAGTTTTTTCTTGTTCCATTCTTCCTAAATTCAGCTCTCAGAGTTCAGCTCTCAATTTTAAAACAACACACTTTACATTTGTTACAAAATTATATATATAAGAATAAAAAATGAAATCTGCAAAAACTCTGTTCCTCCAGAAAGACATTATTGCTGAATACGCGACAACAGCACTTACCGTCACATGATCTCTTGTGCGTTGCATGGTCATCCTCTCATAGAAAACCTCTACAGAACCTGATCAAACAAAAAACAGGATTCAGGATTTGTTTTATACTCTGCAAACTACAGTAGGCACATCTACAACACGTTGATGAACAAAAATTTTTCTTTCATGTCAGTCTATAAAACACACTACAGTCATCCTCTGTTGTCTTTATGAATTTATTTAATCAATGCTGCCACGAGCAGCAAATTCTGCAAAACAGCGGCTGTAACGATTTTACTTCCCAAATTTTCCTTCCCATAGTCTAGTTAAAGCCAAAAAAACAAGATCACAAAGAATGGCTGAGTAGCTGTTATGAGGCTTCGTCTTTAACACCAAAATCAGACGCAGAACAAGTTAGATAACGTGCACCTTGAGAAACTAAAACAGGGAGAAGATTAGAAAAGAGAAGAAAATAGCTTTTAAAGGCTCATTGAAGAGCAAAATAGCTAAATATTGGACTTAAAATTTGAATTTAAAAGTTAAATTTAGAATAATTCTAAAAAAGGTTATCATAATGTGTTTATCTCAAGTTTAACCTGAATGAATTTATATAAAGTTTCAGTGCGAACTTCATTTAATTTGCCTGAATTGAATTTCAAAATATTTCAAATATTATGGATACTGAAAAGGGAGACATTTAATAATAATATAAAAAATATATGTTGCTCATGCTAAGATAATTTTATGGCAAACTATGTAACATAGTGGCTTTCCCAAAAAAAAAAAAAAATAGAATAATTATCCGTTACTTCTTTTAGCGTGAGACAGAATGCAAGCCTGCGCTCACCTCTTCGGTCTGTGCTAATGTTGCCATAGATTGGATTATCCAGTTGTTCATGGTGATCATGGGACTCTTCTTGCTGTTCATGGTGATTGTGGTTATGAAAATAATGCCCTTCATTTTGTGATTGGCTTTAATAAAACACAGAGAAACCGTTTCATAGTTAAATTTCTATATGTCGTGTATGATGTAATTTAAAGATAGTGGTAAATAGAAGAAATATTAGAATATTTATTATTTCTGATGTGATTAAAAAAATTAAAAGTATACCTTTCTTCCTCATACATGCGTAGGCTGACACTCTCATCTGTGTCTGCATGAATAAAATATTTATCAGTGAATAGAAAACCCTGCTGTAAAAGCTGACAGAAGGTTGAATCAACAGTGGCTACCTTTCAAAAACTGAAACAATATGACAAAGTAATTGATTTTACATATACCTCTGCACAAAAAGGCTCTTCGTCTGATGCAAAAGATGACATTGAGACAGAAAGAGATCAACAAGGCCAGAGATAACAGCACCAGACCTGCTAATTCAATGTGACAATCTAAAAGACAAAGCACAAATTGACAATTAACATGTCAAACCTTCAAAATTATCTGCATTGGCTTCAAACGGGGATAACTTTTTAAAAACAGTGTGTAGAATTTCAGAGAATTTTTCAACTGTTACTCATGTTTGGAATTTCCCTGTGTACATCATGATAACAAACAGAAAAGACTGAAAAACACGGTCAAAATGCGTCATCACTTTTGCGTCGATAATGATGCTTTAACAATACCGGACAGTTTTGATGATGACCATTAAAAGAAGAATATTGCGGTGATCAGATAATGTCATTGCCATTTAAAATTCTAAGTGTAGTTTTGCATCAGAGATTTATATAAAATGTACTGCTGTTTATAAAACATCTCAAAATCAAGTGACTTCCTTTTTGAAAATGGATATATGTATTGTAGAAATTTCAACAAAACTGTTTCACAGGAAGTTCATCCTTCCTGTTCTAACCACAATTCTACTGTAAATGTATTGTAAATTACCTGTAATTTATTTGGCTAACAAGTGGTATGGAAATCAAATGTGCTGCACATGATGGATATACGTACTATGACTTCCACATGTCCAGGTTACATATGTGTACGAAACTGTTTAAAACAGGGCAGTATACCATTTCATAAGTAAATTATGGATATTAATTCATTATGTTGTTTGTAGTCATATCTTTTAGGTTTAGGAATGATTTATCTTTTTCCATTTTTTAAGTTAAAGCAACTTTTTAAAGTACTTCATTATGGAAAACAGCTACTGTTTACACAGATATAGACAAAGCAGGAATTTTAGATACAAGTTGAAAAATCGAAATATTTTTTTTTAAATAGGCGGTAGAAGTTGGTCTGATCTTACCTGACATATTCCAGCCGTCTCAAACAAAAACGGGTTGTCTGTTTGACACGAAAGCCTCTCAGGCATCACTGTGTTCAGTCGGTGAGGTGTGCTATTTTTACCTTGCCTTAGTTACCTCTTACGAACACTCACTGCTCTTCAGTTACAAACAGGAAACAATGTAACCTCATTCTGAGGCACCCAGTCTAAATACCACTGTAAGATGAAATACAATGTCACATGGATTACCATTTTCATATCTTCTGACAGCACAGTTTGTAAACATCTTTTCTCAGTAGTAATTATAAAAAGGTTTTAATTTTATAAACATTTTAATATTCCAGGGCTCCGAAAAAAGACAAAACAAAACAAAAAAAAACCCAGAAAAATTTATTAGCTCTGAAAAGTAAATGGGTTTTTTTTCGAGAGAATTTCAAAATATTTAAAATTAACTTTTAGCCCCAGCCCTAATAAACTGAATCTTTCTCTGAACTTTATCCTAAAACAATGCCTCAACCTTACAACACTATTGGCTTCACCAACTTTTCAGTTTCCTGTCAGCGAGTGAGTCCCAACCCTGCCATGCATAACAAGAACACGTGCAGATTTGGATTGAACAGACCTTTACTCGCTGTGTGCGTGCGAGGGGCTGCAGAGCTGTCTTTATCAAGAACCTATATCTTACATACACACAATTGTTTATTCATACATTGTGGTTTCACTGTGGTTGGAAAATTCAAATGAAAAAAAAAAGAAATGTTAGTGTTAGGTTTCTCAGTACATCTTGACGCACAAGAGTGTGCATTTGTTTGTGTGTTTGTGTGTGTTCAGTCTGCAAAATGTTTAAGTTAGTTATCAAAGAAATAAGTCACACAGAAATAAAAAAATAACAAAGCCAATAAATGCTCAAATTATGTAAAGTAATGTCATATTAAAACCCACCTACATAAGTGTTTGATGGTATCCAGTGGTGGTTATAGTCGTTAGCTCTTTAGCCCATGTGGTTTATGGTTTAAGCCTCTGATTTGAAAACTCAAGTGTCCGTGTGGTACATGTGGACAAAATGGTCTTTGATAATAAAAGTCGACCCGCCACTTAATAATATATTTATTTATTTTGTACAGCTACATCAGAGGAAGTCATTGAGCTTCTGGGCAGGAAATCTTATATCACATTACAGAATTACAGTTCATCTATATTACAGTAAATCAGCCTTAAAGTTTAACCAGATTATTTCTTTTCAAATAGAAAACTTGTTTACAGCTGCATAATATACCATAACTGGGCAGCTTAAATGACTGCATTATAAAAGACACTGAATATTTACTGGAATATTGCAAGAGTGTTAGAGAGATGAAAGTAAACACCACAAACGCTTGCACTATTAATGAGCTTTTATTTTCAAATCTTGGAAGACCATTTTCATGACTTTTAATACATTTCAAGCAAAAGTAAAACTATAAACATATTTTACACAATGGAAAAAAAACACCCTACATAAACACACAGCCCACAATCACACATCCTTCTGCAACAGTTTTATAGCTTCAGTTTTAAACTGACCACAATGGCGTATAATACAATTAATGCATGTAACCATGATAGGCGAAAGTTCCACTACATGTTCACAATTACTGGAGGCAGTTTATCAACTGTCATTGTGCAATGTATTAGGGGTTACGTAAAGTAAACACATGTTTCATATCACGTTTACCGAGTTACATCTTGAAATGGGGAATCTCTGTGTTGAAATCTCCCTGTTAATCACAGGTGCATACTTGACTGGGGGAGGAGGGGGTTTGAACGGAGGTGGTAGATCCATCCTAAAGAGAAATACAAAATATTGATTAGCAGCATTGGGAGAAAGTGAGCTTCACCCAGAAACCGTGCAGTTATTATAGGTCATGTGCATCTATTATATGCATTGATTTTTCACTTTTTGCAAGGTTACCTAGTGCATGACCCTGAATCAGTGCAAGCAGGTGTAGAGGATGCTTCAATGAGTAGATAAGAAGAATTATACCTCTTTTTTATAGTTTGCTTCCTGTAGAGGAAGCCAGCCACAACGATCAATACCAGCACTGGAAAGATGATTAACACCGCAAGATGACTCCGCGCACCATCAGTATCTAGGAGGTATATTCAGAGCGTGTTAAAGTATCGATACACATCATGCTTTGTAAGAAACCCTGCAGACTCCAGTAAGCGTTAATTGCAAATATAAAGTCACAAAGTGAAACTTTTTGCTTGTGTGTCCTGCAGCAATCTGGCCCGAGGCTGATAAAACTGCAACCTGAAAAGCCTCCACATGTGATGAAGATGCAGATGGTGAAGGTTAAGAAAACTTCAGTTGATACTTTCTAACAGGGTCTTGTGTGTTGAGCATTTAGCTCTGTTGTCTGCAGCCATTTGCTGCATTTAAACAATTTTTACTGTTTACTTTCTGATACTGCAGCTGCTCACCTCACTTCGTTAGCCACAAACAATGCTAACCGCTCTGCTGGCAGCAGAGCAAATAATGTGCCCAAAACAATCTGAGAGGATCACTAAAAAGCCAATTTCAGGCAAACAAAGGGATGTTTGATGATTCAGGGTCTCAGACAAAGACTGGAAATACATAATGCAACACATAGCTGATCATGGTATTTTTTCTAATTTTCTTGAAATAATTTTATTCTTGAAATCTAATGTGGATAATCTAATTGGGAAATAAGTAATTTTTACCTTCATCCTCACTGTTTCCTGCTCCCAGGACTGCGGGGGGGCTGGACTCCTCTGGGCTGGTGGAGTAGTTGATCTCTGGATGCAGTGTAGGTAGCACGGACACATTCCTCATTTCCTGTGTTGATCCGTCCACTGTTCCATAACCGTATGTTGTGGTTTGATTGCTGGCCACTGGTTGGTCAGAAAAATCGGATGTGTTTGAAGTGTAAGGCGTATCAATCTCATTTTTGTTTGTGTTGTTGAAGTCATAAGGGGCAGTGCGGGTGGCAGGGGACGATGTGACACTGTGTGTATAATTCACAGCTGTGATTGTAACATTAGTGGGGTTCAGATTGTCATCTGATGCACTGGTGCCCACGCTCCAAGTTATGTCATTGTCAATGGTTGGAAGCCCAGTGGTTGGTGATGTGGTGAGGCTGCTGTCTGCTGATTCGATCAAACCCTCCTCGGTTATGTTAAACTGTGGTGGCAGTGTTGCAGAATCTGAGAGTAAAAAAGCAAGGAAGTCTACAGTAAACACACTGTCAGCAACAATGCACAGAGATGTTTTGATGTTGTCACTGCAGTAAAAAAGACACTCTACTGCAGCTTCACGATCACTTGTTAGAGAAGAAACACCTGACATGGAAAACAGTGGATTACTTAAATATATCCTTCACACAGGAATCTGTTGGTACATGTCAGCGATTGACAGCAGAGTGAAAAGTGTTGAGAAGTATGTTTAAATGCTTTCTTGACAAGATTTGGAAGAAAAAAATCCATGCTACTCAAATCTGTATGGTCAAAACAGAGCTGGAGCCAGTAGCTGTATATCTTGGCCTAGCATAAAGCCTGGTGACAGGGGAAAACAGCTTGCCTGGCTCTGTTTAAAAAGGAAAACCTTTTCATGAACACATCCTAAGATTGCAAATCAACATTTCTTATGTAGTTTGCTGAATTGAACAAAGTGAAATGTGAAACCAACACGTTGTCATTTTATGGGGAGTTTTGTGCTGGAACATTTTCTTAAACAGGAGTCATAATTTCTTATGGTCGCCACTGAACGCCTGGCAACTGAAAGAAAAACACATAACCCCCGCAGAACAGGGCTTTTATACTCGGGTTTCTGTGTTCAAATGTTCCTTTAACAAGCTTCATTCTGGAAAGCTGAATAAAGAGAAGGAAGTAAGCCTATCAGTAATGCACCACAAAACTTTTAAAATACCCGGTGCACACTGACACATTATTAAAACATGGACTGGGTTGGAAATTATGAGCACTTAGTGCATAATCTGAAGGTAAAATAAGGCAAAGAGCTTATTCGAGAACCTGGACCGTGAAGCCATGGGCACACATTCCTGATTCAAAGGAGTGGGCATGAATTGCAAATGTAGTAGTACGTTGTATGTATTCCTAAGTAATGAGTACAGTTAATCCTTTGTGCAACTAATCTTTTCTACCTGACATGCACAGCCATATACACACCTGGGCTTATTCATAGTTTACTTAGTTCCTATATGAGGCACAGCTGTGAGATTTATATTGCCAAGTTTTGTTTAATTGCAAAGCATATTAAGTGCAGTATTTTTTAACTCTTCATTCGGGCTGTACTTCTCCTATTTGTCCAACAGATTGTGCTCTCACCCCATGTCATGATTCAATAAGGCTGCTGAAACTCTGCTGTGAGTGTTTGCTCTTGTGGTTTGGCGGTAGACAGCATTGTAGAGCAGGAAGTGACTTCTGTCGCCTGCGTTGCTTGTTTTCTTTCTTTTGTTACACACTCATATTGATATGAGAGACACGTATACAGGATGAGAAAGTGGGCAACTGGGAATTATTTTCCTACTTAAGCACAGCCCACTCACCGCACTAAACCGAGCTTTAACACCAGTGGAGGCAGACAACATGCTGTTTGGTTGTTTTACAGTCTAAACTCTGAATGCTGTTTTAGTTCAGCTTAGCTCAGTATTTACCCTAAATCCCATGGGGCCACAGATTTGCAGCAAATACATGAAAGTTTCACTCTCAAGTTCTGCAGTTTCCAGTTTATTTACAGTTTGGCTACTAGTATGTCCTCATGACATGGCTGGCAGCTCCAAAATTCTTCGAATCTCTCTCTTCCCTTTCAGCTAATTAAAATTAAAATTGAGAGAGCTACACTATAATAACAAAAGTCAAGTATCAGCTCGCTGGTTCAGTGCCGTTTATTAAGTCATTCAGTCTCTTGGGCCCTCTACTAGATTGTTAATCCAGCCCTGAGGAAATGCTGAAATTGAGTGCTGCACAGAGAGAAGAGTAGCATCAAAGAAATGAAGCTCACCTGTCCTTAAGCGAGTGCTTGTTGTTAGCACTATGATGATAAACTCTTTGCGCAGACTTTTGTTTCCTGTGCTGACAGTCAGCGTGTATTCCCCTGCGTGAGCATCTGTCACCCACGGGAGCTCCAGAGATTCATTCTCTGACACCAGCTTTTCGTTCTAGGGCAAAACAAGATTATGCAGCACATGAATACCTTACAAATTGAAAAGATGTTTTTGTATTGTAGGTTTTGATGTCAGAAGTAATCAGATCACCTTGACGTTCGGTGAA
>JAPZDV010000006.1:12166435-12264719 GCA_029814665.1 Acanthurus lineatus
CTCACTATAAACATAAATATTATATAAATAAATATATAAATATAAATATAAATATAAATATAAATGTAAAAATCGATTCTTAAAGGCCATTCCAAACACATACTGGTTACACACATACACACACACATGCACATATTTCTTTTAGCTCCATCTGTTGGTCATTTCATACTCCACAGTCTTTTTTTCAATGTGAGCCAGTAGACAGAAGCCAGATAATGCATAATAGCTGGTATAACTTACTGAGATAATGAAGATATGACTCAAAGACTTGATAAGGTGATTGCTGCACATTATTGGTCCTTTAAATTACAGCCTTGTTTTGCCCTTTGTGCTTGTTAAATGCTTGATTTCTTAGAGCAGAATTTAACTATGAAGCTTGTCACGCTTGCTGCTGGCACAAAGAAATAAAAGGAATTATTACACAAATAACAGGCAATTTTGGCAAATGTGGTTTGATTACTCCAATTTAATAATTTGTTTACCCTATTCTTTAGAGACGAATAATATTATTTTTGTAAGACGCAATGTCACAACACTAGATTTTTAATGCATAAATTTGTTCTTTAAAGTACTGGATCATTTGTCTGCAGCTTGGTGAGAAATGTCTTCGTCTAACTACACCTAATTAGCACGGATCATAAGAACAAACTTGGAATTCTGTCTGAATCGTCTAACCAAAGGCTACATCTTTGTGCATAACTAATAGACTAAGAAAATGCTGATGATAAGGCAAATGTTTTTGTAAAAAAAATGTGCTGAACATATTGAAGATAAACTTGTTGACATTTTAGATGAATAGATGGGATGTTTTCAGAGGTATGGGCAGCAATTTTTCAGTAAATAATCGGTGAGAAGCAATATTAACTGTTGTTAGTATTGAAAAGTGTTGTTATCTGAGCAGTTTTCATTCTTTTCATCCACCCTTCACAAATTATGAGCTCTCCCCTTTTATTTATAATGAATACTCCCTGTAGACCCTGCAATGCATTTAGATGATTGATAATTTTAGAGTCATATTCTGTGTATGACCTTTATAACTTAAATTAGGGCTTAGAAGAGTGACTGCTATCCAAAGGGAGATTTCTATCAGTATTCTGTCAGTGTTCTATCAAAGTGTAAGGGGACCTTGCTGCACTGCTCCATTTGATAAGGGCAGCATCACTTCCTTCGGGGGAAGTCAGTGAAGTCTCAAGGATTTCCGTCTGAAAGTAAGACCACTGTGACGACTTTATTCATAGACCCAAGAAGAGTGATTAGAGCGAACCGTGAGGCGTTCGGCTGATAAGCATTATTTTTCGTTTGTAATAACTTTCCAGTGTTCCTGACAGAAAAGTTAAATAGGAGCCAGTTTCATTCACAATTAAATATAATGAAATAAAAAAAAATGAAATACTGGTCTTGGTGGACTGTGCTCTCCCAGGTGCAATGAGAAAGAAAGAAATTGCTGTGACCTGCTGGTGCACTCTGCCCCCTCCTGCACACACTAATAGTTCCACACTGAGGTCATGCCTGCTCTAAGAGCCTCTAGGGTTCCTGGATACCATTGTACCTGCAGCAAATTGCACTTTTTGCAGCACATTGCACCGGAACACTAATTGCAAACTCTGTGTGATATTTGTATCTGTGTGTATGTGTGCGAGAGGTGTGTGTGTATGTGTGTCTGCTGACCTCAAGGGGTGTTCTTGTATGACCAGTATTAATACGCATTTGCACGTGCTGCGCTGCTCATTGAGCTGCATTCACCGCTCAATTCCGCTGCCACAACTGTAAATATGTCTGTGAACAAGTTTGATTTTTAGGGGCGATGTATTATTAAAGTCTGCACATGTTGTAGAGACTGTCAGACTACAAACCAGTCAGAGCCCTGAGAGACTGTTTTAATGTACTGCTGCTAAATGTGACAAGGAGTGTAAGATAAACTGCTTTCACTGTCTAACTTTCTAGCAAAGGCCCGTGAATGTGCTTCCTACCTGTTTTTTAAAACTTCCATGTATTAACCCATGAACTGGATTTTAAACTGTGAGACTAATCTTAAATAACTCTTTCTGCTACAAGAGAGGAACTGAAAGAGGAAGTCCACGTGCTGTTAGAACTGTTTCATAAGAATTTTCATACCAAAATAGGTCATTGTCAGGTCTGTGTAAAATTCTAGTCAGTGGTCTCAGGCTGGAAGGCTTGGAACCAGCGAACGAATGCTATTGAGAGTATAATTGCACACAGGGCGAAAAGGCTCAGAACCCCACTTTTGGGGTGAAATTCAATCCCAGTTCATCCTCTTACCTTGTCTGCTTTTGTCCTCCTAAGCATTCCTACTGAAGTACAAATACTGCGAGGAGTGCTTTGGAATGTAAAATTGTAACCCCAAGACTAAAACTTTAAAACCCACCTAGTGGCCCCTGGAAGCTGCAGTGAGGAGACCAGACATACCAATTAAACAGTGACAGTGCCTGTTTTAAAAGTCTGTCCTGGCCTTCTGACAGCAATACTCCAGGTCCCCGTATTTAGTATATTATGCAAGCTCAGTTATCTATATCTCATGCATGTTAAACAATCTAAAAACTATAAGTAATTTTGTATAAATGATGGCAAAGTAGCTATTTTGGTGACATCCTTACAAAGTTGATAAGTTCAGTAAGGGAGTGTAGGTCTATAAACTAAGATGGGAGTCAGTTTAAGAACATCTAGCACATTTATTTTTCAGCAAAGTCCCTTCCCAATTTAACACACTCAGTCCAGCTGCTGTCATACAGATCCCATCTTTGCAGAAGTTGGCATTTGGACTTCCAGAAAGTTGTCCATAGCACCTATGAAATAATCATCATTCTTGAAATGGCACCCATTGAGCTTTACCTTCATCTTTCCATTTTCTTTCACACAGCTGACTCACATTTTCCATTTCTTAAAACAGAAATACTTCCAAAGTTTTTAACTTCTAAGTTTCTTCAAACTCAGCTGAGGAGTTGGGCTGCATGTGCATCTACACTGAGCTGTATAACTCATCTCTTTCTATCTTGGCAACTAACCAATCAATCACCCCCTTTACAGACCATTACTTCACAAAAATAATGCCAACAACAAGCCTCACTCATGAAGACGGTGCTTTGAGGCCATACTTTGACATAATGGTGCTTTGATCTAACGTTATTTAAGTGACCGTGTTCACATGCTGATATTCAGAAGGTAGAATAATAATGTTCATCATCTTTTGAGCATGTTGGCATTCTAACATTTAATAATTAGCTCCAAAAATAAAGTACAGTTACAGCTGATGGTGGTTTTGTAAAAACTTGGTAGTAAATCTAAGTCTTGGACACATTTAAGATGAATGTATCTCATGGTGCCAACTGGAAATCAAGGGAATGATAAACTTACTCAGGCTTTATTTTTGGGAGACCATGAATGTCACCAGTATGACAACAACAATTAACTTCTAACCTTCACCTCTACCTTTTGATTAGTGATGCTGAACAAAAAGGTCATAGAGGCTACTGAAACCATATTCTGGGGATCGTGAATAGACTGACAGAAAGAGCAACATCCCATTATCACTCCTTTATTCCTGCCCTTGCTGACTCATCAAAAACGTGACATATTTACAGTGATTGTTTTCCCCTCTTTCACCTTTCTTCAATTGTTCTGTTTTTGTCTGTCTCCCGTTTCCCTCATTAACCCTATTATTTGTGGGGGGAGAAAGTTCAGGTTTTCTTTTGAAGAATGAATGGATGGGTCCAAATAACAAGCAAAGCAATGATTGAGCAACTAGAAACTCTGAACAATTTTCTGAAAGTATGACATTTTGGAGACTGTCAGGAATCGGAGCGTGAGGGAGGGAGAGGGAGACAAATTGAGGGAGCCATTGTGGAGGATAAAAATGAGTTTTATAGCTTGTCAGGACTGTACACAATGGGACACAGAATTAATGGTTTAATGGTGAATAGTGTATGTGGGTGTAAGGTGGGATAGCAAAAACAGAAATGTAACAATTTATTCATTACTCATTCACTCACCCACCTTGTAAAAAGAATGACACAATGAGAAGCAACACCAGAAATTGTAATGAACTGAACAGTAAAACTGAACTAATTATAACAAATAAGAGGACATTTTATTCAAGTTTTTATTTGTGGTTGCACTTTTCTGACTATCTAGTCAGCCTATATTTCTTCAGTGGGATAAAAAAAAAATCAAACTTAATGCATTACATTAAACATTGTATATCATCAATGTATTTGTTGGAAGATATTATTCGTTTTTGCCAATCATGCCAGCTCCTCTGACCCCAGTATGAGACCAAACTAAAGAAAAACTCACATAAAATCTCAACGGTCTCTTGAAAACTTTACACAACAAAAAGAGATGGGTTGGTAACTTTAAATCAGTTTAAGGTCACTCCCTTCCTGGCTGAATGCGCTCATGTTTTCACGATAGCTCCCACTCTAACAGAAAAGCTCCTAATAAAACTATACTTAGAAATGCACAATTGGTTGTCTCAGAGCAAATCAGTGTTCTATAAAAGCCATCAAAATGCCAGCTTAGATCCAATAATCCCCAATTATCCCCTGGATATGAATAAAATGTCTCCATCAAACAAAGCATAGAGGGTGAATAAAATGTGATGGCAATGTAGGATTTTGAAAGCAGGAATGTTGTTTTTCCCCCCCGCTTGCTTTTTCTGCACAACAAAAGAAATGGCATCCAGCCACTTTCCTCCAGTGGTGAAGAGGAGTTTATTTGTGGCAAATCTAAAATTGTTTTTGGAGCTTATGAAGCCACTAAAACAATAGCTTCAAGTCACATTTCCTCAAAGTGAAAGGCGTTAAATTCTCTTGTTTATCTTTATTCTCTTTATTTCCGCTTGCTCCCTCGGGTGGGGGGAGAAATGCCTCACTTTTTACCATCTCATGAATTTACACTGATCTCTCTGACAGCCGAATAGGTTTCGCAAAGTTGTTGGGTTAATTTTTGCTACAGAACCCTCACCCTGAAGTCTTGAACTTCTTGCTTGAATGCAGGTCCCCTGGAGATCAGATTTAGTGCACTGAGCAGGAGCTAAACCAACAAATCAGAACCTCAAGCTACAACTGTTCATTCATTCCTTTACGGTATACTCAGCTCCATCCCTTCTTCAACCCTTTAGTCCAACTTGCACTTTGTCATGTCTTTCCCTTCAGCAGTCTGTCTGTATCCTAAAGGCCATCCACTGATTAGGTTTTGATGTGCCTCCACTCTCAAGAGACATTTTACACGAGGGTTGAATTCTTACCAGCCATAATTAAACCTACGCCTGTGTAATGACCGTTGACCAAGCTGCTCAATCAGCAGAGGCTACTTGTGGAAAACGCCAACAAGGTTTTAAAAGTTAATAGTCTTGTTGGGTGGGAATTATTTACCAAAGTAAGCACAACCGCAAAAGAATGTGAAAACAAATGAATATATGTAGGCCCAGCAATTCAGTCCAAGGGATTTGCTTCTCAACTCTGTGGTGCAATTGTTTTTGAAACAAAAAATATCTAATAAACACAGACATACATTATATTCCCAAGTAGCCAATAGAAAGTTAAATATCAAATATGCTAAAGAGCTAGTGTTGTCTAGAGTAAAAAAAATTACAGCCAGAATAATAATGTCACACAAATGTTAGCTTATGTCTGCTAGCTTGTTCTGTCAAGTGAAAAAAAGACATTACCAATAGGCTAAAATAAAAGAAACGGGCATTATGAAAAATCATACAGATGTGACTTAAATAGTCGAAGTCTCAGGTGGAGTGGACCTTTTTGTATGTCTTTACGAAATTTTCTTTCAATCATACAACTAGCCCATAAGTCATGCTAGCTGTATGCTGCATGCTATGAAACTTTGTGAAGGTAGTCACAAATACATTTGCAGGAAACTGTCTTTCTGTAAGCAAGTTGCTGTAATAAGCAAAAGGTTTTCTTTGTTTCATGTCTGTGAATGTGGTTACTGTTTCTCTACATTAAATAGTGAAAGTGTTGACTAATGTAAAAAGATCCCTTTTGAGTTTTACGATAACTTCTTGGAAAAAGCACCTAAGGCACTCTACCTTGTAACATTTCCTGTTGCAAAGTCATGACTCTTAATGCATTCACACACATACACACAGCTTGTGTCTGACAGTTTTCACTGGGGTATTTTGTCTGCTATTATCTGTAATGACATTTGAGAGGGTTTAAGAGTTTGACAACATGTCTAGGGACCCTGAGTTTGCACTGTGGGTCAAGATTAGCAGAGGAGGGTGTATTTATGTCCATCATTTGACTGTAGTGGTGACAAAGAAATGATATCTAATCTTGTGTTTGTACAGCTACATGTCTGTGTGACTTTGCTCCTCCATGTGTTTTTTTTGGACAGGGGACAAGTAAACAACTCTTCTCCAGTTTTTCTCTTGTAATCCTGTCCAATTCAATCCAATCATAGGGGCAGTATTTGTACAACCGTGTTGGCTCCTAGGGTGCACTACTTATATTTGATTGTCTCTTGATTTGCCCCAGTTGGTTTTCAGTGTGTACTGGCATAGTATAGGGGTTGAACAGTGATTAAAAACTGGCACTGAAGACAGCAGACATTGAACTGAAAAAGGAAACACTGGCATTTAAAAATGTTTTTTTGGCAGTGAAACAGTTATTGCACCTGAATAAAGTTCCTTTGAAAAATGAAATATTAAAAAGAAATCTTTCATTTATTTTTATTTTTATTTTTTTTTGTATTTTGATGTGTTTGTCAAAGGCAATTCTCTGATTTTTCTATTCATGTGTCTCTTTTTTTGATGTATTTTTTTTTTTCTGTCACCATTTTCCCCTGGAGAGGGGGGGTTTAAAAGCAAACAAAAGGAGCTTATAAATTATTATAAATTGATGGATTTCACAGGGTCTGTGCACAACATCAGCAATAAAGTAAGTGCAGAATTTCATAAAATTTAAAGATGTAATTGTTTTTTGCATACTATACTTTTAAATGAGACCATAAAACTTCAGATCACATGGCACACATGTAAGTTGGTCAGCAGCTGTTGGTCAAGCATATTCCACTTACCTAAATTTATATTCATTTATGAAGCTGTATTTCATGCACATCTGATACACACAATTACTAAGCATTATTTAATCAGGGCACAGAGATTTAAAGTGAGTGTTTCAGTATCTGACAGTGGTGAAGGTCAGCTCTTAAATACAGAAAATCATACCTTCATACCTTGTTACAACAAAAACTGCAGACTAAGCACTCAGGGGCTCCTGTGGTCCACTCTGACTTACAGAGCGATGCCAATAAGGCAGCAGTGTTGTTTCAGTGCTGCTGTTCTGGCTTGATGTAACAGAGTCACATTGAGACATGACTCATTATCCTTTTGGCTAATTTCACTTTCACTTCTTCAGCAACCCCCCCATCGAAAGGATTATCTGCGCTTTATCTCCCTCTGACTGACAAATTGATTCTAGTACCATTTCTTGCAAATACCCTTTGTAGGAGCAGCATTAAGCCTAGCCGCTAACATGTCCTCATGTGAAATACATTAAAGTTGATATGACAAATCAAGATGTTATTCTGGTTATTAAGAGATGGCAAAAGACAAACAGAATGAAATAAGAATAAGTATATATGTATTTTTGGCAGGTTATAGAATGCTACCTCACCAGTGTGCAGTGCATTATTTTCTAAAAACAATTTGAACTGTTTTAATTAACACATCTTATGTCTTGCATGCTGCCAGAAATCTTAAAACAGTTCAAAAGTGAGACCCAAACTCAAATTTCTCACATCTAACTGTTGAACAGCCAGTGAGACTTGTGAAATATATTCAGACTCCCTCTTTAAAATATCTTTAGCACAAAAGCTCAGAAGCATTGTTTTTGTTGAGTTGTGCATTTTGCAAGCTGCATTACTGTGCATGTTTTATGTTGTTGTTGTTGTTTATTTTAGATACTAAGGTGCTAGGAGTTGACCTAATAGTATATTCAGAGGCAAACTGGCTTATTTTTAAAAAAAATAGAATTAAAAAAATAAAATGAGTTCTAGAGAACATGAAAAGGCAGGAACATAGGCCCTTTTCAGTTTTATAAGTATAAATATATGATTACAAGTAGATAAAAAAGGCTATAGCCATGCTAACAGCAATGTTAAGGCAGTATTTTTACACATCATTAATTTGAGCTAAATGCTAATATTAGGATGCTAAGATGCTAACAGTGAAATGCTTACTTGTCAGTAGAAGTATTTACTGTTCACCTTGCTTGAGCTGCAAGCATGATAACATTTGCTAAATAGTATTAACACAAAGGACAGCTAAGACTGGTGGGATTAATAAGGTTTGCAGATATTTTGGTCAAAAACCAAAGTATTAGTCGATTAAAATTTTGGCTTCATTATAGGATGAGCCGGAAGCTTAAGGGATAACCAAAGTTATTACAATTCATCCTGAGCAAGACCTTAATGTCTGCACCACATTTCATGACAATCCATCTGCCCAGACACCTCATTAATCAAAAATGTCAACCAGTAGTGGCAATAGACAATGTGAAAACAAATGTCAATGGAATCCATCAATTTGGTGAGATATTTCAGTTTGGACCAAAAATGATGGACAGACAGACAAACAGAAAGGCAGACAGACTTTGCCATTGTCATCCCTGAAGCCATGCCTAAAGCTAAAATGCTAGAATTCTGAGTTTGCACCATAAAATCACCCCCTACAAGATAAAAATTCAGATTAATCTGTCAAATGAAGTCAAAGTATCTCAAAATTGGAACTTTCTCCTCTTCCATTAATGCCCCCTCCATGGAACTCGGCAGTATTTAGTTCTTGATCTTCAGTGTCAAAGAGTCCTGGATAGCTACCAATATTTCAATCCTGGTATTACTTTGCCCGCTGCACCTTTCTGTAAGTATTATGAAAGAAGGACCACTTTTGCTCATTGGCGGTTGATAAAAGGGTCACAGACCTACAAAAGCCTTTCCCTCAGTGGGTAAAGAGACATAAAAGGTATGTGTGCATGACTGTTCTCTTCCTGCTCCATCCCTAAGCCCTCACAGTGCACAGCCAAGAACCCTGCCTTCATCGGGGCCAAGATGGTGCTTTAATGACACTGTATGCCTTACAAGTTTGTTTCCTAGAGAGGGTGTTCCTCTCTCTATATGTTCCTGCATGCATGACACATCACAGATAAGCTTC
Organism: Acanthurus lineatus; assembly: GCA_029814665.1. Classification (NCBI taxonomy): domain Eukaryota; kingdom Metazoa; phylum Chordata; class Actinopteri; order Acanthuriformes; family Acanthuridae; genus Acanthurus; species Acanthurus lineatus. Next base: position 12,175,620 of record JAPZDV010000006.1, read on the forward strand.
AGGCAGAAGTCTTTAAATTTGCCTACGCATTACACAATTTTAGTTTGCTGTGCTTCAACCAGAAAAAAGTGAGTGAAAAAAGTAGGGGAAAAAGTGGGTGAGGCAGGAAGGATTTATGCCTTTATGCTGGCAAACTCTGAAAGCATCATTTCTCTAAACTTTGGTAATTGTTACTTTTCATGGTTTGTGTACTCTCAGACTGCTAAGAAGACAATCTTCACCATTTAAGGGTCACCGACCTGATTTTCCCTCAGGGAAAAAGAAAACAGGAGCTCAGTCTAAAAATGTTAAAGTGAATTTTGGTAAATAGCTGGCAGTAATGTAAAGCATGAACAGTTTTAATGGGCCAAACCATCAGTAAGGTCCTCTTAGGTTGCGAGGATGATGTTAAAGCAGTGGAAAAATAAGCTACTTGCTCAGAAAGCTTGATGTGATCATAATCTTCTTTTATTGAATTCTGCTCTGTCTAGTTGTGTCTGATAAATTTCATCAAGTTTTTAATAACTGAAACCGCCACAAGTCACCTACGCAAAGTCAACAATGACGCACATTTTTTCCTGTTATTATTCGCCTCTCTTTTTTTTGTTTTTATGACATGTGGACGGCTGCTCAAACAATAAACATAAACACAACAACATATCTCATGTGCTTAAGGTTTCATAACCTTGTGCATAGAGACATACACAATATCACCAAAAAAAACAAGTTAAATAAGAGTGCTCCCTTCATCTTTAAAAAGCTGCTAGAGACAGCAAATGGGACGTCAAAAACGATTACACATTAGACATCTCGGTATATTACAAAGCAGGATCTGTGTCTGACTCCTCTACCCACATCAAGCTTGCTTATGCAACTACCGCTGTTCTTGCTCAGGCAAACAGCCAGTTAGTTAGCTTGTAAAGCACAGCAGCAACAGCAGCTCCAGTATTCACATACTGAGAAATAGCATGGTCATGGTATGTGCATCCTGACTCCCAGCTGGTTGGCTGGCTGCTTCATTTCATCTGTAGGCTCTGTGCCAGTGCAGCATACGGACAACAGTAGAGTGTAATCACATATTATAGAGACAGAATGTAACAGAAAAATACCCACTAAGGGAGTGACTTAAAAGTAAACAATTTTTCCAGACCTTGTGTCTCTTTTGTCTTGATTAAAAAGATGTAAAAGAATTTATCAAGGTTGCCTTCACTCCCTGACCATCTGCCCTCTTGCCTGTTATATTTACTAAAACAGATGACGGTCCATGCAAAGGGTTGTTTGCAGCATGAATCAAACATTCAGCTTATGATAAAGGCGTCCTTCTGAGACTGTCCTCACCACAAAATGACAGCATTGCTATGCTTAAACTGTGCCTGTTTTTCTGACAAGCAAGCTCTTACAGTAATACAAACACTGTCACAGATTGCTTTTATTTGTGGAATGAAGCATAAAAACAAAAAAAAAAACTAAGAGAGATGTGACAGTTTTCTTATGTAACTTCAAAGAAAGGTAATGCTGGCAAGCAGGCAAACTTGAGAAGTTCTTGGCAAAGAAAAGAAGCAACTTACAATAAACATAATCCCAAGGAAAATGGCTTGATTCCTGAATATATTTATATCCAGTTAACCAACATTCAGTCCGACATTGACTATGTAGTCTGGTTTGAATCCACGGGGAGGCCTCCTTTACATCACCGACCTCCTCCCTCTGCTGGGAGCTTGCAATTTGCAGTTGTGTTTTGGTTTTGTAGTCCCTGGAAGCATCATGTGACAAGTCTTATTGTGACAGGAGCTTGCTGTTGCATTGCAGTCCCAAATGCACTCGGTGATGCTATTCCACAGGGGCATGATCTAGCTGTCCCCCTCGATGAAGCATGGGGCTAACTGCGTGCAATAGAACAAGTCTTAATGAACTGTGTGGCTGGGATGATTGTTGATCTGCTTCTCTCAGCTCTCTTTCTCTTTGTAGTTCCTCTGTGACTGTTAGTGTTGCTGCTCAAGTAACTTCTTGAACAGAGAACCTTTTCAGCTCAGTGTACTTCACTTCTCATGCACTCAAGATCTGATTATACCCTTACCTTGTTTGACTCAGCTTTCCACTGAAGTGCCTCTCGTTTTGTATCATTTTTATGTGAAAATATGCAAAAGCTCTATTACTTTTATTCACATTTGCATTCTTTTTTAGAGCATGAGTACTGGAAGGCATAAACTCGGCTTGACAAGGTCACATTGTGACACATCAAATTTATTCAAGGTCCAGGAAGCAGCACCTTTTAAAAAGACAACGGATGTCTATTACTGCACACACAGAGCACAACATTGCAAGTAATTTAGTCTTTTTCTTAGGTGTTACTGACATGTGCAAACCCTTAACTACCATTTTATGCTCATTCGCTGTAATGCAGTTTAAGCATTTTATTTTATATCTTAAGGGTCTTAAGAAATAGGTTCATGACCAACCTCTTTAGGGGTGGTTGCTCTGGGACATTAGCCATTCCACCAGTAAAAGAAAGACTCCCCATAAAGAAGATGCCAAAAGAAAGACAATGTGGAGGCAAAAAAAGACTGTGAAAATGTAATCTTATTTTAGCCACCATCACAAACTCCATACTCCATACTTAAACTGAACATCCACGTCGAAGAGTGACTTGGCCGACTGGATCGATGGAGTGGCTCCTGGGAAAGATCGAGAGATGGCCTGATCCAAGTGAGCTGGTTGCAGGAAGAGGGAAACTTAAACTTGAGAATGATTTAACTACATACACATTAACATAGATAGGAAAGGTTACATTCACCCAGAAAAGCTTAAGTCACATTTTGAAATCCAATGCTCACTCGCAGGTTACAGGTCACCAGGTTACAGTCTCACTGGCCTTAGCACCAGGAGACATTAAGAGATTGTGTTAGCATAGGAGCATACATAAAACTGCTAAGGCTGTACAAAAATAACTAGATAATTAGCATTCAAAGCTGTCAGACAGCATCAAATATAGGCTTAGTGAGGAACACCACCTCAGAGCTGCGGCCACTTCCTGCTCTGCTACTCGATATGAATTATAAGGTGTGAAAACACATCACAGTTAGTGTTAAATGTCTAGAGTATAGAAGGCACAAGCCTTGACGGTTTCACTGTCTGACTGATTGAGTTGCATATATCTAATGCAGTTACATAACCGACCAAAGCTTCCATCTTGTCCCGCTAAAGTAATTCATTCACATAGCAAACATTAGTATTATGCAACTCTAGATTCCATTATAGAGTTCAAACAATGAGGAGTCAACATTTTAGGAAAACAAAGATAAAGTCAGAATCCAGCTAGGTTGAGCTCCACTCTGGCATAAGCAGTAAAAATAATAATGTTCTCATCGATCCCATGGTTCTTAACTTACTTGTTAGAAACAGAATGATAAGCAGTTTGGAGAAAGGGCTGTTTTCCCTGTTTATGTGGTTATAAATCAACTTGGATCCTATGCACATTAGCAGAGGTAAGCTGATGCTCAGTGTCACAGTGACCCTTCTCCAGAACAGCGGGTGAGCTATAGTGCCATGCTTTTTCTCTCACTTGTATGCTGAAACACAGTCTCCCACACATGCACATGTGTTTTTAGTCTTTGTCTCTTTTTTCTTATTTTATTTTGCATAAGAAATGTTATTTTATCTTAATCTATTACTGTCCCCCTTTTGAAATTCTTCTACTTAAATTACCTGCTTTCATGTACCTGTCTATTCTCCAACTAAGAGGTCATGAAATATATTACACATTAATAAAGCAAAAACTTCTCCTAGAGTTTTTTTGTTTGAGTTTGTCTGAAGAAAAAGGTTGTTTTGCTGTTAGGTCTAATTTTGTACTGAATTGCTTAACTGATAGGTGGTAGTGGTGAGGAAAGAGTGACCAGAATATTAGCCTATACCAAAGTGTAGTGAGTGAAATACAAGAGAGCCAGACAGACACATAAACCAAGAGCTTTGATATGGTCCAACACACGCATCTCTTTCACTTGTTCAAAGGCCTCTCTCTCTCTCTCTCTCTCTCTCTCTCTCTCTCTCTCTCCCACTTCACTTGATCCGCCCAATCTCCTCATCCTCTCTTTCCATTATTGTGAATGCAGAATGGCAGACTAAGTTGGACTTGATCCACAAGTCATTCATTATAATTAGATTCCACAGTTAAACTGGCAAATGTTTTAAATGCAGGACGTGGTCTTTAGAAGATGAACCAGAATTTCATCAGAATTCTTAATTACGCCCTTTTTTTTCATAAGCAGAGAACAAAATGACATTTTCAAGACTTGTCACTTTCAAATTTGTTACATATGTACTCCCCCTTTTATTGTGTGTGACTGAATGTGTGTGTGTGTGTGTGTTTCTGTGGCTCTCCATCTCTGGATATTCTCACCTAAAATGCTCTAATCAGTTATGGCTAAGAAACACCCACATGTTAATGATGTTATTAGAAATAGAAGATCTTCCCACAGCTGCTGCCGGATCATTTTTAATTATGTTATCAGACCTTCACTGAGGGCTCACATAGCTGTTGAAATGGCATGTACATTTAAATTGTACTTCACATACAGTATGCATCGATTTCTTAATTTATTATTTTAGAGTTTGTTTAGTTACTTTAAGTTTGCGGTTAAATCTTGCAGTGAAAAAATTCCCTGCACTTGTCAGGCATCGTGTAGTGCAGTTTTGTGTATGGACGCACTAAACAAGTAGTTTACTGAATATTCTCTAGTTTTTGTTAAAAAGTAAACTTAATCTATTTGCAATTAATAAATGTGAAATGTTTTATGGCACCAAGTGTGACAGCATTGAGTCAAAGTCTTTTTCCCGTGTTTCCCCTAACATCAGCTCAGCTAGTGCAACTGGCAATTCAGACACATCTAACAGTTTCTGCTGAAACCAGTTCTTATTTATCTTTGGAGGATTACATGAACAAATCAGAACAGATTCCGGAAAATCACAACATTTTTATGCAAATAATGCCTACTGGGTCTGAAAAAAATCAGCCTCATTGGGAACATTTTTAGTTCCTTCACTCAAGTCATGTACTCATATTGATTTTTCTTGACTTTTAAGTCATCTCTTTGATTCTATAGTAGTAGCAGAAGAAGTGTTTTATTTAGTTTGAGAAGTGGGGACTTGCAACGATTGGGGGCTGGAGAAGGAAGTTCAGTTCTTAAGGAAAAGCTTGCAGCTCAAAAAAAAGAGAGAGACAAATGAATATAAACTAGTTGAATTTTTGGGGACTGTTTGAAAAATTCTGAATATATATCTGAATGTGTGAATGTATGTGAAATTTAAACTTGTACAACAGAGACATAGTGGAGCAGAGAACTTAATCCTCTTAATGGTTAAATTAACACTTAACTTAATAGTATCAAGGTATTGCAATCAAAAATACGGACGGCCCTCATTCTCTAAAACTGACATATAGATATAACGATGCTGTATTGTAGAGATGTATAGTGGGTCACAGTTTGTGTCATGAGTGGCCAGTCTCAACAAGTGGAACAAGCAGCTGAGCTAACAAAGATGGTGTCTGTAAGCGGCAGTAATAACTTTACAGGACAAGAAAAAAAGGCCTTTGCAACTGTCTCAGAGTGTTTTGGATTCAGTCCCTGTGGTAAAGGTTGGCCAGTCATATTCAGACAGAACTGTCTAAGTAGGCTAATTGCATACAGTATTAGACACAGAGCAGCGCTGGAAAGTAATATCATCTCTTCTAAAATGACTGTAAGCAGCCGCTCAGTGTTTACTTTTGTTTTCTTTATATAAGAACCTTCATAAAGGCTAATGTATAGACCAGAGAAAGGTCAGGAAGATAATGAAAGTATGAATAAATAGATACCTCATGGCCTATTAAATGAAGTGAAAAACAAGCTCACAGGAGGCAGTGGTTGAGAATATGGGGCTGCTTTTGCTGCACCTAATTACAGTTTCAAATAACTTTCATTTCAGAGATATAATGCTATTCTATGAGAAAATAATGTGACTGATATCTGACCATATCTGCAGCAACTGAGGAAAGAAATATATTAGGATTCAATGCCTCAGACCACTTTATGTTCACAGTAAATTTGGGGATTAGTTTTTCAATATCATGGGTACAAAATGGAGTATTTGATAACTGAGTGTCCAAAAGTGCATTTATTCAAATTTTATGCTCATTATATTTTACCATTAGTTCTACATGAAAACATTCATCAAAAAGTTACAAGAGAGAGTAATTGTATGAGCTGAAAGAATTAGGATTGATCCTCTGTAGACTATGAACACCCATCTGTAAATTTGGTCTCCATTGTTAATGTCTATGTCATGTCCGTCTCTTTCACAAAAGCTTGGATGGACAAGAAGACCTTGCATTTGTTAGAATTAAGGTCAGCAGGTACTTGGCTCTGGATTTCAATTAGTAGAACTGAATCTTACCCAAAAGACAGTCAACACTGAAATTTATTTATTTTTGTCCTATAAAAAGTAGAGGTCCAAGAAAATAGCTTGTATTTAACTCAATAGAGGGGAAATGTATTTTCTCTATGGAGCTTATGTTGCAGCCAGACTTTGATCTGGACTTCATTGTCAGTGACACCATTACAAGATGCTTACATGTGTCCCAGTTTTGTCTCTTTGTTTTTTTGTATGTTATGTAAGCATGATTATGTCATGCATTCATATGTGTATGAATTTTCCCTCATGGCCTTTGTATGTCGGTCATGGACAGCTCCAGAGCTAATTCCAATTCGTGCTGTGAGAGGCGCTCTTTGTAACATTCACATTATATGTTGAACACATAAAATTGCAGGAGAAAAACGGTGGAAGCGGAAAGTGTAAATTGTAAATACACATCTTTACATCATCTACATCAGCACGGGTAGAGGGTTTTATGGGGAATGTGAACTACAAATGTCGTGTTGTTGGCTCAAACCAAGCATAGAATGGGGCACTTTTGGCTGCCATTTTTTAAAATATGGCAACAGAGTAAAACAGAAAACAGAATTACACTTTTTGAATTTTGCATCTGCATACACTAATATGTTCATTTGTATAAGATTTGATCAACTATAAATAAAATATTTTTGCTAAAACCCTTTTGCACAGTATTAATGAAATAGATAATAAAAAAAACTGTATGATGAAGTTTATTAAGCTATAAAGTCAGAGGTGAGATGGTGGAGGGAAGCCAGGTGCCCCTGAAAGCATCAGCACTGCAGCACTGCTGTTGCTCCCTGAGGTTGATTCAGTACAATTTTCAGAAACACATAATGTTTCATTTACTAATTAATCCTTACCAACTCTGGTCTATCTTCTCCAGACAGCCATATTTTGATGTAATTAGCTCTGAGTAGTAATTGTCCAAAGATGAAGTCTCCTTTTTTAAGCAAGCTGTTAACACATGTTCCTCTTGTACATAGCGAATCAAAACTTAAAACCCAATTATATTGCTGTGGCTTATGTTTTCTGAGAAATCTCATCTAGACCAGAGAAAGAGATGCATTTTAAATTTTTCAATAGCTGGTTGTTCAAAGACACAAGAGACAGGTTGTTTACTCATACATCTGCATCACCAGGAATATTTAGAGTAGAAATACATCTGCAGAATTAAAAGAATGCTTGATAGTTTGACAAGATGGGAGTAGGTGTTTGTCAGGACAGGGGTGGATGTGATAACATGACCAAGATGTGCACAAACTTGAGAAAATTATATAAGCTTTTCTGTTTTTCCCTAACCTCATTGGTCATTGCTGTAAACATCTCAGTTGTATATATTACATATTAGTATTTCCTGTCTGATTTGCCTAAGGCTGATTAAATTGGAGCGTTTTGTGAGAAAAAACATTTATGTCTCAAATGCCTCCAATATTCTCTCTCTGCAAGTTTAAAAAGAAAGTAGTTTTACATTCTTGACAAGAAAGTTAGGAGAAAAAAAAAATGCGACACCGGAGCAAATGCATAATGATATATCATTAGTAAGTCACATTTTTGTCAAAGGCAATCAGTCCTTTCATTTTATCCAGTTGCACATTCTGCAGTTATGGAAGTGAAAGTCACAGTTAAATACTGATGGATACATACCAAATGATGTACAGCTCCTAAGATTAATCACTGAGTAACCTTGCTTCAAAGCTTAATCTAGGATTAAGGTATGATGCCTGCTGCCAGTACGTGACAGCTATGCATGAGTTTCTGAGGCAATTTGAGTTTCTCAGGCTTTTCTAACCGCGGCAAGGAAATGTACTAATTTTCAGGGGCTTGTATTTGAGAGTCTAGGGGACCTAATAAACACAGAATCAATTTTTGTCCTGAATAATGTGATGATTTATGTCTCTCTTTTAGTACAAGCGCTGTGTACCTTACAGGTCAGCCCACTTGGGATTTTTACATTACAAGTGTTTTCTTGTACCACATTTTATTGACTTCAGATCTCTATTAGGATTTAATGTCAGAACTTGTTGGCAGGTTTCGGAAAGGTCAAGGCCTTTCTTGATGCCTATTTAAACAAGTCTCATTCAGTATGGAGGAATTACATATACCTTCTTAGTCCACTTAACTTGATACATAGGCATTTCAGCAACTCTGGATTTAAGTTTACACAGTAGCTGTTTTTTTTGAATAATGTAGTGAAGTTGTGTGAAACTATGTGGTTTGTTTATCTCATTATTAAACGGCCACCATTGCAAATGAAAAATATATTTGCCTGAGAAGCAGAAATGTTCACGCATTAAGTAATGAATTAAAGTTTCGTTCACGTTTTATCTACATTTAGTCACATTTGCTGGCCTCTTTCCTCACTCTCTGACTGGTTTTACCCTAAAAGTTAGCAACAGGAAACAAAATGAAATGTGCCCCTACCTTGATTATTGTGGTTTTCTCTGAGTTTAAACATTCTTGGAACGTTTTTAGATATTTTGGTGTGAAGATAATGTATATTGTGTCTCAGAGTTTAGGTTTAAGTTTTGTTTTGTTTGTTTATTGTTAACCTTTTTCAAATTTCTCAAGTTAAACTCCAAAATCTTTATTTACCCACAAGTATTTGCACTTTTTTTTGGACTGATTAGACCTCTAATAGGGTTGAGGGTGTCCACAGACTTTGCCAGATTGATGACTCCCTGATCCCACTGTTTGTTTTGTTGCACCGCTTTAGAGCAAGACGACTTATACCTTTATTTATTTTTATTCAGTTTGGTGACTGCCCAATGTCAGCCTGAGGAGAGGTCTAATCAGCCAGAATAATTGAAAATAAGGCAACAGTGGCTACCTTAACATTTGTTTTTGTACTTATGTACTTAGTTTCAAGACACAAATTGCTATAAATGGATCTCCTGTAATGGAACACCATTTATTTTCTCATTAAAAAACAAAAAACAAAAAATATGTGCATAGTGCTGCATTATTAAAGGATAAAAATCACAAAGTGAGGAGATTTTCACAGATCAAAGTTGTGTTTAAAGCTGAATGAAATCAATTTACAAACATAAACTGAGTACCATGCTGAAAGCACTCGAAAAATTGCTGTTTGTCCTTAAGGGCAAGAAGAGAGGTTTTAGTGATTAAAAAAGCAAAAACACAATAAAAGTCTCCACAGGGGATATTAGAAGACACATAGAACTCCTATTAATCTTTTGTTTTGATATTTCCACTCAGGCTTGGGAATGAATTTTGCAATGTAAAGCAGCCAGGCAGCCAGAGATTCACGCGTAAATGAATAACACTGTCCCTTCTACTTATCCTTCACCTCTGATTTCTAAGTGGAATAAATCTCCATATACAACCTGTTAATGTTTTTATCTTTGGTTGAATTATGAAAATAATAGTAATAAGTAATAAGTAATAACAAACAGTAGAAGATAAAAACAAAACAATGGGAGCACTATGCATATGTAACATGTGGGACAGGGTCTGCACATATGCAAAAGTTGATTTTATGAACTATGTTTCATCAACATAAAAAAAATGAATCCTTTTAGAACTTCTTTAAACTACCTTTCATTTTACATTCTGCCTCATATTTGATGTTACATGAAAGGATGCATTGTTCTGTGGGCTGTTTTTTCTTCTAGAAAAAAAACAAAATCTACATTAACAGCACACATCTGTGCCTTAGTGTTGCAAGCGGTCATATGTTTGTGTAAAACAGGTAATTTTCTGCTTTTATTTGTGTGCAGATGAAATTTTTAGTGATGACTAAAAAATTGGCCAATACATATACTATCCACGTCTCTAGTCATTTTCTATACCTGTTTATCCTGTTCAGGGTCACAGGGGGCACAGACCTATTTCAACATGCATCTGGTTAAAGGCTGAGAATATCTGCAACAGTTTGCCAGTCAATCTCAGTGCTAAAAACACAAACATTTTTGTTTTATGAAATGGAAAATAATGGTAATAGCCTGGGGGATACCATTTTGGGCACTTAGGTTAAAATAAGGATCTGATTTTCCATCTCCTTTGTTTACGTTTTTCGAATCTATATTATGTCTGGGATTTTTGTACCACCACCAAAAAACACATTATTACCTATTTTCATACAATTTTGACAGACCACTCACAAGCTGTTAGCTCAGCCTGATTAGCTTTTTACTGCAATTTTCAGTGCATACTAATGTGGCAAATTGTTAGTAGCCTGGTGTCATGTAGTTCCATTGATGCTTATTCTTTAAAGATACAATTAAATCATTAATTTTTGTCTTCCAATAAAAGGTTGTGGAAGGAGGGTCCCCTTATGCTAGCACTAAACCGGAAAACTATCTAAATGTGTAAAAACAAATATGTTAATTGAAGTTTAAAAAAAAACTTTACACACCTTTATCTTATCTTATCTATCTAGATAGCCCAAACATAGATGGGATAAGTAACATATTGATATTTATCTTGGGAAATATGCCGCACGACTTTCTTTGTGGCAAGAATCTTACGCATATCCTTAGAAAAACATGTATGGCCAAGATAATAACTCTCCTCTCTAGTCATCCGAGTAAATAAACAAATCTCATTATACAGTGTGTTTTGTTTTTCATTAATCAGTCAGTAGCTCTAAGTGATTCTGACTTCTGGTAAATAAAATCAAAATTTCACCTTTCAGTAGACACCAAACTATGCATGCACTTCAATTGGTTAAGAGCAACTCTTATTTTACCTTGGGAATGGCATTTTAGTCTAATTTAGTCTAATTTTACAGGAATTGTCATGAGGTTGTAAAATTAAACTGAATTAGACTGAAATGCCCATGAAGGCATACTCAAGGTAAATTTTAAGTCATTCTTAAGCAGATAACATGTTTTTGTGCATAAATTTGACACACATCATTAAATATGTTGTTTTTAAATGACACACAGGACTTTGTTTTTCATACAAGTTCACTCTAATTCAAACCAAAATTACTTGCTTACAGATGATAAACATTGTTTAGTAGATAAGATGTACATAAATGTGCATTTAATATGTTGTTTGATGTCAGCACACAGAATGAATAGTAACATAAAAAAGATGATTTTTTAAGGCATTTTGTGTTTATATGTAACAATAGCTGAAAAGCTGTGAGTTCTCGTCTATGTATAGTTTTAGCATTTAACTGTCTCATTTATCAACAGATTCTAATTCTCAACTCGTCACATACTGACACTTGGTCAGGACCCCTTTGCTATCAATTTTTAAAGCACTGATTATCCCTTAAGTGTATTTTTGCAGATGCAAAGCGTTCCTGCCAACCTGTGATACTGCCACTATTCAAACGTTTAACGTTGTGAAACAGTTGCAGTTTGATCAGGTCTTTGGTTAGATTTGGACAATCGGTTAGATCAGGACAATTTTTCCTCTTTGTACTTTGTTGCTATGAGCACCCCATGTTACTGCAAGTGGGTTTACATAATAGTTACTTAAGAGCCCTGTGCATTGCTAACCAAAGCTTAAGGTTTACCCCGTGCTTTAAAAAAGTGACCTGACCGAGCTGCCAAATGTGACGAGTTGGCAGTAAGTAAATTTTACAGTGCTAGCATCACAAGGAATTCACCAGGGTCTCCCTACATTACATAACCAAGTTTTGTAATAGCTCCGTAGAAAATTGTGTGATGTGTTCATGACCTTTCACGTGGATTCAACTTAGCTGGCCTGAGGGAAGTTTAACTTTGTCAAATCTCACATGGGCCACATATTAACTAGAGGTGGTGGAGCATGAGAATAAAGTATGACCTGGGGAAGTTCTGGTGCTTATGGGATTTGAATTTCTTCAAAAAAATATAACAAAAATAGTATAAATAGGCCCCTGGAGGACCCCCTTCTATAACCATAAACACAGCTTAAAACTCCCCAGCTGTCTAAACTGATGGAAATATACATCCGTTTGAAAACAAATATCTTATAGAGCTCTAGATTAATCATATTTAAATTTAGAATTAAACAAATACTTAGTGTTTTAAGTGTCCTTTGTAAGAGATGAGAGCATAATAATGATTCTAACCAAGTGAAGTATAAGTGAACTATGAAAAGACTCTTAACAAGCAAAGAATGACAGCTCTGCAGACTTGTACTATGAACTGTAATTGCTACATAATTATACCTCATGTGATTGCGCATTATTTCAAACCACTGACTGTACTGAATATCATTGAGATTACATTTCTTCCACAGTTTAAGGTTGTAAAATTACTTGCCATTGAAGATAAGTAATTCCTTGACCTGAGGTGCATTTCCTTAATTGATCTTTAAACAGGCCTTTTGTTTTTTTTTGCTAGCAGGAAAAGTGCAGCTGCACATAAAATACATAAAAGATATTAATAATAGCTGTGCTCCATTTTGGCCAGGTCCATATTCACAACACATTCACATTGTCCATATGATTTATAAACAATATGTACAACACACTACTTATCATACTGTACTGTCTTTAAGGTGTTTTTTTTAATCAAAATATTAACATGGCTTACCTTCATAAAGCAATAAGAAAAGCTACAAATGAAATAAGAAAAGTTTATTTTTAAGATTTAATGTCAGTATTAATAGACTTTCTGACTTCTTAATGTATATTTTATTTTGTCACTCTCAGGTATGAACACATTAAATAACAGAAACCTGCTAAGAATCAGTATATTTACAATTTATATTTCAGCCTGAAGATTCATTACTATCCTTTCTATTTATCTATCCTAATATTTAGTCTGATTTATAAGCAAAATAATGCATGAGCACATTAACATTCAGTTGTGGAAGCTTTCACTGGAAAGCTTGTTGACCCACTTAAATGATGCAGGCATCCAATCAACCGGTAACTACATTGGTAAACTAATTTTGTACCAAAGGTCATTAAATAGCATGAGTATCAAGACGATCTGTGGACTATGCTTGCCAATTAAATGGACAGAATGAGCAAATACAATAGTCCCTCTGTGCTAGAGAGACGATTGTAAGGCAGGTAGCAGCAGAATTGTTTTACCCCAAAAAGAAACAATCATGTTGCACAGCAATGTAATGCTCTGCCTGAAAAAAAAAACTCTTCAGCAAAAAGTGTTTGAACATGCTGATGCAAAGCGGACAAAAACATGACCTGCAGCAGTTGTGCCATGGCAGGCACAAGATTAAACACAGTGACTGCCGCTGGTCAACTCAATCAGCCGAAACGTTGTGCTGCTGCACCCTCATAAATGCACACATGCACATCGCTTTAAATGCATGTATCACATATATCTCATTCAATGACTAATACAATTATTTCAGTTCATTTAGTCTGTTTTTACGTTTTATTAATGCAAATTAAGGCCAAAAGCACCACAGGACACCGGGGGACAGGATCAGACACCCGCGAAGAAGATCTCCATAACACAGCACTGCTCATAATAATTTTTCCTATCTGGCTGGATGAAAATAAAGTAGTATAATCACCAAACCACTATTGTAACTCTAATCTAAAGATGTGACAGATATTTTGTCCAAACTGTGTCAGTGGCTGATTTTAAGGTACAGTGCTCAATAAGACTCATTACTGACCCAATTCACAAAGGTAGAAAACTGAGAGAAAATCATTTTAATGTGAGTTCTACAGATGTAATGAAACCATAAATTTCTGTGCCCTGTGTGCCACTAGTCATGCCAACGGGGCACTCAGAGCTCAGCTTGGCACATGCTGTTGGTGCTCACTGTGTTGTAACATGTGGGCTTGACATCTGGAAGGTGGTTGCAAAGCCTGTTTGGCAAAGAGCAGGTGTCTCAGAATGTGAAACATAGCCCGAGGTTATGTTCCCATGGGCCCTGTTCAGAACCTGTGTAGCTGAGGCGCAAGGGGCTGTAGCTGGTGCACAGGGGGTACTGTAAACTGGCAGATAAAAAGAAATATTTCAGCCCTGTGCTTGACATGATCAACTTGGGACTAAGCAGGCAACCCAAATGAATAACGAGTCAAATGGGGACCATCTATGGCCACAATTGGAATTGCATTCACACTGAACGATTCTGCACCTATTTTAGGCCCAGTGCAGGGTTTCTTTATGGCTCCAACAAGTTTTAATTCAAGTCATTTTAATATCAGAAATTAAAATTTTTGAAGAGTTAAAAATATCCTCAATATAATTTTGTCTTGTCCAGAGATGTATTGTAAATCTCATATAACTTTTACCAAATCAAATTTACTTCAGTTGACATTTAAAAATGTGCTTTAGGGGGAAAAAAAGACGTTTTCACCCACTGCAAAACAAAGCAAACATAAAATTACTAACCACTAATGTGAATTGTGTGAATCTGTCAGAGTTGATGGCAGCACAATACCAACAAAAAATCGATACACTCCTCCAGTTAAAACCCTCCATAAATATATAGTTTCTGCAATAATATAGTTTCAAACAGTTCAAAACTGGAGTCCTTAGCTCATCACCTGCCCGAGCTTTAGGTTAAACTTTGCTCTACATAATTGAAAATTTGGATCAACTCATAAAAAACATGATTAACACATGTGAGAAACCATATTGTAAAAAGTTTGGATCCATTCCTTGATTTGGCATACCTAAAATTAACAAAATAAAGCTTAATGTAAGAAAAAAAACTGTTAACCTTTTTTAATAATAGATGGAAACAAATTACTTAGTCTATCAACAGAAAATCTCTCTACTGCAATTTTTTCATGAGATAATCATATAAAATTATTTATAAACAGTGAATCAAAATAGAACAAATAAAGTTCAAGCATGATTGAAAGTGCATGTTACCTGCTACTATGTTATTAATTACAAGCAAAAACTGTGGGTTGCAGAAAGGTATCTGCATTAATACCACACTTCTCCTATGCCTTGTACTTCTTTTTTTTTTTTACCAGTATAGATATAAAATGGTTATCAAATTGCATTTATAATCTACTTGAAAAGGTCTTAGAAAGTCTTAAATTTTAACTTGCTGAAACTTGCAGATACCCTGCAATGCCAGAGTTGATTAGGATGTAGCGTGTGCTATATGTACTGAGACAGAGACTGAGGGTGAGGAAGTGGAAGTGGGGTGGTGGTTGGAATTTTGAGAAGTTGTGTACAGGGACTTTTGGATAGCCTCAAACGACTTCTGAACAGCTTTTCAAATAAGAAAGTGGAGCATTAATCTTGTTCTAAGTTGGACTGCAAGAAAAAACTATTGCTAGATAATAAGCAAAACAAAATGAGAAATTGCTAAAAAGCCCTGGGCAAGTTGTTTTTCAGTCTGACTGTACTATAAGCACCATCAATTACAGTGTCTATTAGGTATTATATCAAAGTCAAGACCACCATTAAGTCCTTCCACTGTCTTGGTGCCACCAGTACAAACTGTGCAATAAATTATCCAGACAACAGCCTGAAATAAAGTCGCTGTTAAAGAACGTATTTAAGACTTAACTAATCGATATGCTAATTTTATGAGTATTCCTCTACTCTGGAAAATAGGACCATCCCTCACATTCCTGGCAAATTGTTGAAAGTTAAGAAGTGCAGAAGTAATCAGAGCAGTGAGTATTTTTTCCATTTTCAATTTTTTCCGCTGCTGAAAAAAGATCAAACTGTTCACTTTTTCATTCTTTGATGATGAGTTGTTTGAAATGAAACTTCTGTTTGTTTGAACAGGAGGGCACTGGCATCAATTATAAAAAAAAAATCTCTTTTCAAATGCAGTTTTTCTGTGCAATTACCAGTCTAGATGCTTTTAATGTCTGTTTGACATGCTCTTCACCAACTCTACATTGAATCCTCTCCTCATGGACCCCCTGCCTTTACTCGCTCGAGGCTTTTTTCCTTAGACAATCACATCTCTCTTTGACATAAATGAATGTATTACCATTTTTATACTTACTTTAGATATTGCCTCAACACTTTGAATGTCTGTAGAAAGTGCTGCTGTTTCTGGATGTGGTCCCAGACTGTAGTTTTTTTGCTCCATGTCAACCTGTTTTATTGCTGAGGAAAGATATGTCAGATATGTACAATTTACCTTTATCTATATAGAGCATTTGTATCAAAATCTTGAAGTATTTGCAATACTCAGTGTGCTCGAAACAATCACTTCATTTCATAGACATGAATATAAACCCTGGATCAAGGTAGCTTAATTATTTTACAACATTAAAAAAAATAAACAGAACCAGTCAGGCTTAAAAAAAAAAACTTAAATAATTAATCAAGTGCCTTTAGCATGCTTATGGCAAGTCTAACATCGGTTGGATGTCTGCTGACGCAGGTTTAATGTCTGACGTGTTGTTTAATTGCACACGGGAGCAGAATACATGAAGAGTGTACACGAGGTTACATACAGTATGCAGAGGCACACACACACACATAAACAGCACTATTAAAGACGGGATAATTTTCCAGACAAAAGCAGAGAAAATAAAAATTGTTAATTCTACCTACCTCACAGAAGGAGCAGGCCTGTTGAAAAGGTCCTTGCAGCTCAAATAATCCTCTCATTTAATTTCACTTTTAGATGCTTTGGCGTGTAGTTGTTTTGTTGTTCCCCCCTTACAAACCTTGTATAAGCAGGTGGAAATATGGGGTGCCGCACTTCACAGCTGGGTCTGGGCCAGTTGTCCAGCACCTCTGGGTATTTGCATATTTATAGGTAATTAAGCATGACTTTATTTAATTAACAATTTTTTTTGTTGTTAAAACATATGGAAAGGCCTGATTTCTCCATGTAAGATAGACTGTTGTGCACAGGCTGTTCCACCTAGTAATCATCGAACACATGAGGGGCCTCACAAACAGATTACTTTTGCCTACGTTCACCTCAGATAACTGGTGGAAATGTGCTCCCATTATCATCATGAATCAAAAAAGAAGAATTTTAATGCTATATTTCCAGTACAAAACTCAGTGCTCAGTAGGGTATGGTTATTTACTTTATGAATAGAAAAATGGTAAGCAATGGTAAGGTAATTATGAAGCAACGATGCATCAGAGACGCACATCATGTCGCCTATAAACCCCAAATCACTTTGTTGCCACATATATTTGTTATAAAACAAATATTGCTTTAAAACAGTGAGAAATACTTGAAAGAAAGACATCACACAAATTAGAAATAACAAGTCACAAGTTGATGGTAAGCAGGCTGAAATAAGTTTACGGGTGATAGTAAACGTATTACACTCCAAAATCAAGCCAATTTGTAAACATATTCAGCTTGCCATTTTGTTCATTTAACACAAATATGTAATGTCATAAATATGTAGGCTAAATGGGATCCCAATTCCTTGTTGATTAAGATTCTCTAAGTTTAGTTAAGAGACCCACATATCCCATGGTACCAATTTAAGTAGGCTTATAAGTTGGGCACAAGCAAAACCCCTGATGGGAATTGAGACATTATTTTTTGCCATTCAAAAATAGTAATAAATATTCTTTGCACTTGCCGGTTTGCACTCCCTTGTTTTCACTTGAAAGGATGCACTTACAGGCCTTGCATCTAGCTCTTCGTCCCTATTTAAGTTAAATGAACTTGGCCAAAATTGTGTTTCACAAATGAATGTAATAAAATGCACGTTGCCAGACTCAGCCACAGAATTATTAAATTAATGCTCATTATTGCCGCCTGACTGGAGAACCTATTTTTGTCTGTCTTAAATGTACTTCCAATTGTTTGATAAAATAAAGTATAAGAGCTTGTGAAGTCTAGCAGAAGTATCATTTAATGCATTTTCATGGCAAGAGTACATAGCACAGCGAATGTGTGCCCCTAGTGAGTTAGAGAATACAATACACTTTTACAGAAAGTGATAATAATGCAGCAAAGTGAAACATCAGACGGAGGAGAACCCCAGAAAATAAGCCACATACTGTTTGCAAGGTAAACACGGCCATATTAGAAAAAGCCAACGGAGGACACAATGCTGACAGCGCTTGCAAACATATATCAGTTACATGATGGCACTTCCTTGACTCAGTTAAGTGGCAATATCATTGTATCCACTGAACACGTGCACAGCTTTGTGACCTCCAGGAGAGAAAAACTGAACAGCGAAAGAAAGTGAACTGGATTTTATATTTAATGTATTTTCATTTGAACCATTTGTTCATTGGAGTGCAAAGAGTGTTCTCATCAGATTGATTGTCCACTGTTCTGGTCTGTTGTGGTAATTGGCTGGAGTTCACTCATGATTTATTGCGACCAGGTGCGATCTCGGCCCAGGCAGCACATTACTGCCGTTGGAAGGCCTTACGTGGATGTCTAATCACACAGCAGGCCTGACCTCCTCCTCCGGTTATGGCTTTCTTGTCTGGCTGACCATTTGAGCAGCTTGTCCTTCTTTCTCTTTGATTCAATTCAACCAAACTTGAAACCTTTGGTCTTCTTTTTCTGGCAGAATAGACAATTAGGCAATGGGGCACACCTTTTTATTCAAATTGCCAACTGCTTTTAGCTGGACCCACCTCTTCACTGCCAGAGCAAACCAGTGAGAAAGCTGAGTCAATGTGATTACCGAGCTGGAACATCGTCATATGGCCACCAGCTTCTTAGTGAAATTACAGTCTCCCTACTGGCAATCAGATGGCAACATTTTAGATTATTCAGGAACCAATCAACATATGGTATTAACACATGGCCAAAACATATTACGGATCAACACTCTGCAATCAATCTACCATCAGGGAAATTCATCTTTCACAAAATCAGCAAGAAAACGAGGTCTGTCCCACAGGCCCAATATACAATGGACCTGGACTCCAAACATGCTTAATCAGACCTTTTTCCTGCTCTTTTTGCTAATCAACCACATGCAAATACTGCGAACATGGCTATGGACAAGTGGAAATGTTCTCAACAAAGGTCAACAATAAAAGAGAGCCACGAGGTATGAATGTACAGTATTTGTACAATTTGGATGACAGGCAAAGCATGAAAATTCTGCATAACACAGATACATTCGGTGGATTTAAAGTCACTGACAAACATCTGAGGAACGTGGATGGTAATAGAATATTGCTGTGGTATGATTAAATTCTGTCTATAAATAGTTTTAACTTCAAAAAAAAGAAAACTATTCATTTTTTCTGGCATATTCTTTCTTTATAATCATATTCTGACAATGAAATAAACCTGAAATGATACATATGGCACACTGTAATGTAGAGAGCTTTTCAAATGATCAAGTACATCATCAAAATGGACCAAGTACACATTTGATGTACAAATGTAAAAATAAATAAACAGTAAACTACCCAGGCACATAAAATCTGTTACTCATCTCTGACTGTAGACAAATGAGACACACCTACATCTTTCATTTGCGCATGTTATTTGCATTACTGTGTTCATGATTCATTTGTTATAAAACCATGCGCCCTCGGACATTTTAATCAAATGGCAATAGAGGGAAAAAGGGAAAGACTGAGTTAGAGTAGAAACAGAAAGACAAAAGGAGGAATGTAATTTAGTGCTGACTGGATTCTCTGGATCTACGTGTCAAATATACTATACAACTACTATTATTCCTTTGGCCGCAGTGTATGACGCATACAAATAATTGCAGTATAAAGTAAATAACTGAGCTTATAAATATTCCAGTATCCCACACATGCCCACAAAAATTATTTAAATGATTCAGAATTTAATTCACAAAACAGGATGTTAAATTGATGCAGGCATAGTTAAAAAAAATGGCCTCAGGTTTTGATTAACACCTACACATTATGACTTGCTGCACTGGAGGTAAGATGAGGTAACATGAAACTTTTTCGAAGTTATTACTTGTTAAGTAGAAATTGAAGCTAATGATTTGTGTACTGCTGGGAGTGCAATAAGCAGTGAATAATTGACAGCTTTTGTCATTAGCAGAATGGATTTTTTCAATATAAGCAATGAACTGACTATAAACACTGCGCAATTAAATTGTTTTGATGGCCCCGCCATATCATAAAAAACTGTTCAGATTGTCATGTAATCAAGTTTTTAACTACCCTGTGTGAGGAAACCTGATTGTTTCTTAAGTTGTTTATTTAGTTGATGAACAGAATAGTTCACGATTCAGGTGATTTAATGTAACTCAACCATTCTCATTGTGTCTGCACCATTAAACTACATCGACAGTTTTGCTCTCTCCCTGTGTTCAACTTGCATAACTCCCATCCATATTTCCATTTTATCAGAAGAGCTGTAATGAACAGATCTCAGATTACTGTTTGATGTCGTCTTTAATCCTTCCAGTCAGGCAACTGAGACACCTTCTGGACTGCCTCTGCTGAGCAGATTTGGATCAGGAGAGCTGGGACTGCCTGCCAATCAGCCCAGTGAGTGTTCAGCATGTGAACATTGACTCAAATGCATTCAGGAAATAGCCTATTAACCAAACCACATTTATCTGTAAAGCACCATGAAATGCAGTTTTGTTACTCAGTGACTATATGCCATTTGCCAAAAATGTGAACACTGGGGAAGCTTCAGTCATGTTTGAAATTGAAATGCGTCAAGAGTCTCACAGTTCATCTGTTATACAGACAGAATGAAGAGAAATCCATTATCTGTTTCACAAGTAACAGACGTCAAGATTGTCTCATAGATCTACATACATCCCACTGGCACTCAGCATGCCTGAGTAGTGAATAGAAACATAATGATAGCATAATTGTTATTCACACATACTTACTGAGCGACTGGCATAAATATATGAGAAGAAGCAGCAGTTGTCATTTAGATAATGTATTTATTTTTGCCGAAAATAAATGAAAAACTAAACTACGAAAGAAAAACAGCATTATCCAAACTAAGAAAGTGGTAACAGTTATTTTAAAATAAAGTTCAAAACATAAACATAAAACAATGTTTATACTATACAATTTGTTTAACAAGTCATTGCCCAACAGTTATATTACCCATCATTGTATCAATTTATCACCTATTGCATGAAGAAGTGCCAATTATGGATTAACTTAAGTATTTAATTTGGGATCAAACAGGACAAAAAATAGTAGAAAATTTATTCTAGTAAAATACAATTTTGCATCTGAGATAATTAAAGGCTACGGGACTGATTGATTACGGTAAAAAATGGTTTTGAAGCAGTGTGAAGCAGAAATTTGGAGGTCTAGACAAAACTCTACATTTTTGCTTGCTGTTAACGTTCCTTTTTTTTATTATCTAAAGATTTTATGATATATACTCTTTAATTTACTTGCTCTCAAGTGGGTTTTCTGCAGCCAGTTAATTTATGGACCATTAAAGTAACCACTGCAGTAGCAGTAATGCTATCACTTACTAGCTAAATTACCAGGCTGCTGGTTCAGATCTTACACATAAACTTCTATTTAAATGTCTTTTTTCTAAGAATATTGAAAAGGAAAAGAGAGAAAGAGAAAAATGATAAGGGAGCAAGCAAAAAAAAAAAAATCTTCTGATTCAGACTGTTTTTTTTTTCTTGGAAAAAGTAATTTCAAAACCATCTCAGATACAAAAGACGACCAAAATGAAAGTGATAGGAGTCTTTGTCAAAATTTTGACATAATGATGAACATAAAAAAAAAATCTTCAGATGAAATTTTGCACCTCAATGTGACCCATGTGAGCTGCTTTAAAAGAACCAAGTCATGTGCATCAGATCTGAGGAGCCTGATGGAAATACTAAATGCCCTTTAGACTTACCGCTTTAAAAAACTTCATCTTGGTTTTCAACCTGAAGAGGGCATGGAGGACAAAAGGGCACGGTCTAAATTGAAGCCTGCACAACCAATTATGTGCTCGCTGCCTATTTCTATTAAAGATAAAGTTGATCATTTGAGCTTAAAACACAGGAACTCTCCTTATTAAGTTCCCTGGTAACAAAACACTTATCCATTCTTCATTCTAACAACTCCTCAGAGACACACATTAACATGCATTGCACATATTGGCAAATACATTATGAGTCACCTACTGTATATTGGCATATTTCCTATAACACGCTGTAGCTTTCTAACACAGCCTATATTAGCATATATTGATGTTTTAACTGTTTAGGGAATGCAATTACATAAAGCTATTAAAATCTATGCAACGATTAATAAATGAGTAAGAGTATCCAGTGAAAATAAAACCTATAGTTATCAGAGTTAATGTCGTTGACAGTTCTTTTGTATCAACAGCTTCACAATCACAACAAAAAATGACACGAGTCAATATCGCCTTCTTTAGCTCTTTAATTAATTACATCCAAATAGGTCTACAATAATAAAATATACTTGCATCAGAGTCACAGTGCTAAATTATCAATGTGAAAAAAATGTTCCTGTGACCTTATACTGAATAATTTACGGTACAGCAATGTAAGAATATGGAAATCAAAACAAGAGCAGACAGGCAGAAATTACTTTCTTTACTTTGGGAAAAATGCATATTAGAGGTAGAAGAGGATAATTTGGAGGTGAAGAGGAGGTGGTTCAAAGGGAGAGAGGGTGGGATGTGAGTCTTGAAGGGGGCATATTTTTATCTCACAGGAAATGGAAAGGTTAATGTAGAAGCTGATGATGCCGGAAATCCAGGAAACACGGCTTTATGTAAGATGAGATTAAATTTATATAAGTGAGTTAGCTTGTTCTATATTGCTGATGTTTTAACTAATCACTGATTGTGTGCTGTATCATGGAAATTTTTAAAATGATTTTACTATTTGTGTATTATGTGAGAGAGCACAGGTGCGTATTTATGATTGGGAAATAAAATTCAGACACTATTTGGAGACACAGTGATTGTTTTCATACACAGCACGTGTGGGGATGACGCTCTCTAAACCACTTGTCCTTTTCTTGTTCAAGGCCACACGAGGCTGAAGCCTATCACAATTGGACAAGGGTGCACCCGACCTCTCAGCCATTGTACCCGTGGTTTCCAGTCTATCACAGACGAACACATTCACACTCACAATCACACCTACAATTTAGAGCTCCCATTTCACCTGACCTGCATGTCAATGGACTGGAGAGAGAGGAGGGGTGCAGCTGCTGGAAAAAACACACACATACTCACATAGGCAAAAAAAAGCAGACAGCAACAACAACAAAGCTTTTACAAAAAATACCCCCGACAACTTAAGCATATGCTAAGAATGAGTGTGCTTAATGACGGATATAATAAAAAAATATTCCAAACAGCTACAAGATGTACTGCCCTCACTGTAAATGGAGCCTCTCATTTTGAGTCCCAGATAGACAAGATGAGTCATTACTTTATCAATGAGGTTGTGTTTCAACAGACAAAGTCGGGAATGATATTGCAGTGATTCAGACGACTAAAGTGGATTTAGAAACAGATACTCCAAATGTGAAACTTTTATCAGCCTTGATTCCTGCTCAGCTTATAGAGGCATCGGTTTACAGATTATACATATATTGTTTGGATCAAATTTGACCTGGGTTGACATTTGAAAGCAGTAAAAACATATTAAATGACAGTCTTTGGTGACTTTTCTGAAAGTGAACCAAAGTTGCACAATAAATGATCATTTTAAGTGAATACTTATGTTTCTACTGGTGCTATGAATTTTTGTATATTTGTACATGCTCCTCTGAGAGCCTCTATCTAATCAGGTTGATTTGAGACCCTCCAGTTAAGCTCTGGAGGAATTTTAAAAACTGTGAAACTGTCCATGCCATGTCTGTTTATAGTTTTTATGGGAAAGTAATTACAAAAGGGTGATGCTGACAATTTCACAAAACGTCCTACCAACCTCTTACATTTGTCCAGCTTACCACCAACATAGGCACCTCTCAGTCTTGGAAGTGTCACAAGGGAATTGCCAAACAATGATTAATATAACATGAGCAAAACCACTTCTAGTACACATCAGGAACAGAGGTTTTAGTTTGTTTTGACACTGTTGCAAGATTTTCACCTGCAAGCCTGCAAGGTTCCAAAATAACCTCAAATAAACAAATTAAAACAAATAAATTCCAAGCTAATCAACAAAGACCAAGAGAGGAATGGGGTACGGGAGCGTGGGGGGAATTGTCTTCCAAAATAGGAGTAATTTTAAATGAGCATTTTTTTTGTTTGTTTGTTTTTTGTGTTGCTTAATCATAGTTGATGTTCAATTAGTAGTCTGTATTTATACTTAGATCAGATTTGTGATATGGTTGTATTGGTTATAAATGGCTTTCAAATAAACCCCAGAGTTTCAAAATGTTTTTCCAGTTTTAATAAGTTATATTTAAGATCAATACTGCTGTAATGTTTTGTGTCTCATGTGAAATAAGACATGATTTTTTTTCACAGTAGATGCTCTTTGCCCATTGAAGAGTAGTGTGAAACCTATAGAAATGCATATCCCCTGCTCTCCTGTTCATAAATAAACTAATAATAACGTACTTATTTATGTCAAGGAATATTTGTTAATTCTAAATAAGCTATCCGTTATTTGTTTCAGGTTCTCTTTGTGAGTGCATGGTTGGTCTATGTGAAAACCGACTTTGAAGGTGAAGAATACAAACAGTTTTTGAAAGTTAGAGAGGCTTCTAGACGGCAGCTGAGACCACGGACTTTGAGTATTACACTGTGATAGAAGAGACTGAAAAGAAAATTAAAAATTGGAAATACCCACTGCTGAACACTCAGCCAGATGCCAAGGAGCATGACCAGCTGGCTACATTACAGTTTCAGTTTGTTTATGGCTCTTGATTTTGTAACAGACGGGGGGGTCTGGTGTCTGCAGCGTCTGTAGGCATGACAACCATAGGCCAACGCTGGGGGCGTCGGCTGCCGGTGACAGTCCTCAGACTCCTGTGGTCCTGAGCTAAGACCAAAAAAAAAAAAAACAAAAAACCCCAATTCTCAGTCGGTTTACCTCTCTGAGCTGCAAATTGAGAGTGTTTAAAGTGGAGCGGCGATGCGCCTGTGATTACTGTTCTTGAGCAGCAGATGAGGAGCTTGTTTGCAGTGTGACAAAAGCAGTAATATGGATAAGCCAGTTCCGAGTCAATAGCTGCTGAAGTGTGTTTTTTTTGTTTTTTTGTTTTTTTTTTTCATTTCTGTTGGCCATGCTTGTGAAGGAAGTCTGGCTCTTGGAAAATATTTTTCACTCCAGTGGGCTTTCAGACATTTTTTAGAGAAGAAATAAAAAATTGTTTACAGTGATTGTAGTCATCTTTTGCTTGTGTAAAGAAAGGACTGTAAAGCTAAGACTGTCACAATCTGCTCCTTGGTGAAACAGCTCTCCCATCCCCAAAACTCAACCTTGCCCTCAGTCCTTGTCTTCTGCCTCTGTTCACTTGTCCCAGGCCGTGTTTCCTTCAGACCTGCCATTCTTCAGCTTTCCAACAGTGTCCCTCCTCTTCTTATCTTCACCCCTGCTCTTATCAGACCTTCAGTTACCTTCATCTTCAGCCACTCACCACATATACAGTCTATTTTGTCCTTTATCAGATTGTTCTTTTATGTTGCTGCGTGCATCACATCTTGGTTCTCCAGCACCCATACTTGTTTGTTTTATCAGATTTACCTCAGACCTGTTGCCCTCTTGTTTTAAACCTTGCTGTATGTTTTTGGTGTTTGGATTATCTTCCTGCCCTCTTGGATTTGTTTATCAGTGTTACACTACCTTTCGACTTTTGACCTCCCACAATCTTCCAAGCATGCTGCACCTTTTTTTTTAGATAGAATGACTGATCTGCACTGATTTAGCCTCAGAAAGCTGCATTTGAGTCCTTTTTCCTGTGTTCCCGTTACTCTGCCTGCATCTGCTGTGACAGAGAGGTATTAAACTCTTAACAAGCTGGGGCTCACTGGTGGGTCTTTCCAAAGGGATCAGCTATGTCAGACTAAATCTTGGGAAAAATGTATGTCTTTCCATTTGGTGGAATAGTGCAGCCATGCAAAGACAACATGTCTCGGGTTTAAATATTTCACTCACATCATATAGCTTTAATGAAGATCTGGAGCAAGCTGAGACTGTGTGAAATAATAGGATTTCTTCAGCCTTAAAGTGATAAAAGAGGAAATCTGGATATTGGAACACATCAAGGTCTTCTTTAAGGTGTCGTACGCATAATAAGAGCAAGTCCAACTATTTTCTTTTAACTTTATCATAGAAAAAACACAAAACAGCAGAATATATGCAGTTTTTTGGATATGCACTATCAGGCATAGTCCACATTTAAATGGGTGATTTTTATGCTTTTTCCCTTCCTTTGATTTTAAAAGAATTTATGTCATACAAGCACTGTTTAGAAAAAAATACCCTCTGAATGAGAATGCAGAAATACATTTGTAGTGATGTCATGACCATAACAAACCAACAGGGAGCAATACAATCTTAACCCTAAAGCCATCTTGCTGTGGGAGTGTTGGATTATGTAGTGACCCAGATAGTTTATTCTGATGTCATTGTTTCTTGAAAGAGTGATGATTCATTTATGTGCAAACATATACAAGTCTGTTTGCAAGGTTAACACCAGTAAATATAACATCATATAATCTGTCATCTTATGTCAAAAACTCAGTTTTCCTTGTCTATACATCAGCACTGTGAGCGGAGTATCTGGATCTTCACCCTGGCTGCAGTTTTCTAAAAGATCAATTTTCAGTGACCTAGAACTTCGCTATTGTGAGAACAAAAGGCCAAAAGGCATACAAAAAGCTGCATTTACTAAATATCCGTGTATGAGGACATGGCATCGGTTTACACATAAATGTATTACAAATAAAACATAATGAGTCCTTTGTTCGCTTTCCTCTCCAACAGCCTGGTGAGTCTTGCTCAGGAGGAAAATATCTGGCATGTTGTCTTTGCTTTAAATGTTAGGAGGTCCATGTGTCAGAAGGGCACACGTGTTCAGAGCACATGTCCTCTAAATTTCAAAACTGGGGCATTTCTTCTCTTTCTTTGTGTCCTGGTGACTAGTATTTCAGGCAAATGATTTCTTTAGAAGCCAGCTTCAATTAAAAAATAATTTAAACTTTTTAAATAAAGATCCGTACCACATACACTCAATAACCTCGTTATATCTGTGACTATGACATTAAATAAATCCATGTCATTTCATAAAAGACTCCCCTCTAATCTCAAAGGAATGAAATTGTTTAATATTGTTTCTGAGTGAAATTAATACATGGATTAACAGTTAATCTAACGTATGGATTATCTTCGCTAATTCATGCATTAGGTGCAATTAAAGTCCCCCTTTTACATAATAATTGTCAGAATTACTAAAGGCGAACACAACCAGTTAGTGAAACCCAGATATGAAAATTGCCCTGCATTTGAGAGACAGAGAAATCACCCAGAAATATGAGTGTCAACTGTTGTTGATCTTTTGAACTTGTGACATTCACTTCCATGTGGCGGCTAGATATTGGAGCTGGGGGGTGGCAGTGGGGTGTAATTACAGTTTGATATTTAAGTGAAGAATAGAGTATGGCCATAATGAATAATGGAACAAAATTATTATACTTGGGAGCCTTATTAATCACTTTGATATCAGCTGACCTCCTCATCTGTGGCAGCATATTGTGTCGCGGTTGGAGAGGCTGTCTTTTTAATGAAAAGGACACAGATTTTATGTATGAGGCCACGAGGGTTAGAATGGAATGTACACTTGCATAACCCCCTTGTAAGTTTTGTAACATTTGTTCTCACACAGGAATAAAAACGCTCCAAGAGAAAATATCATAACCTGCGTTACTTGTTGAATTTATTCTCCTCAGGCAACTAATTGTTCCTTTTCCTCTATCATGTCATTACAGTGGGGGTGTGTGCATTGGGTTGTATTGTGGGGATGAGTCAAGACCACCATCTGGATATCACCCCCTGCAATTACTCATCATGAGCTTGCAGTAATTTCTCTTAAACACATCCCCCCTTTCTTTAATCATAATCCTTGCCTCAGGTGCTGGATCACCTCCAGACACTTGTCCACATCCTGCTGTGCTGTCTGCTAAAATCTAATCTGCATTTACTTTACTGAATACCTTATGTCTGCCTCTTACACACACTCTGTGGAGTGATGTAATGACACGGTAAGATATTTATTACGTGAGTGTTGCACAAATTTAATTCGAAGCACACATAAAAATAAACCAACAATTCATTTTTACAATTTAAAATATTAAAACCATGATTCAAAATGAAAAAAATCTGATTATGAAATTCAGTAATAAAAATATATCTTTCTGCAAATCCAGCCAGCCTGTCTAATGTGACCTAACTTGTCCTCCTTCAACTCCACAAGCTGTTTTACCTCATTCACATCCTCACCTTTTGCACAAACTAAGGGCAACAGAAGGCTTTCCTTTGAAATTATCCCACCAGTTCGCCTACACCTATAAAAGAAGAGTTGAAAATGGCTCTGTGAGTGCAAAAAAGCAGGGCTTGACAGCATAAGGGAGTTCAAAGTATGCACCACTAGTTGGCAAGAGCTCTCTGGCTCCAATTTACTCTAATTCTGAGCCTTAAGAGGGCACCTCATTCACAGGAAACTTTCAGTCCAGACACCCTTAAAAAAGTCTAGCATCCTGGTCTACAATGAGAAATGTGTTGGATGTAGTTCATTTTGGGCTTTTAAGGAACCTTTTAACTACTTACTGAGGTATGAAAGGAACAATGTAAGAAAAGAGAGCAAAAAATGTTAATCTGTTTTCACTTTGGTGTTGTTTGACTTTTCACAGCATTAAAGAGCACATGTCACAAAGAATGATATATCAGCTTTATTTTTCAGTTGAACTGTACACATGATGTATATCTTTTTTTACACGCAGTTCATTTTGATAAGATTTACTTTCACAACCTTGTGTTTTCAGTGTTGAAGTTTCCCCTTACATTCCACAGATTTCCCTTTGGTTCATGTTAACTCTGACCATCCTCTGAGCATCTGTTAGTGATTTTTTTTTCTCAGTCACGAATAACATCAGACAAGCATGCACATTCACACAGCCTCTGGAACAGAAGACATTTATTAAAACACAAGAAGTCAACTCGGCTAAATGGGAGTTCAGTCACCAGTTTCCAATCTTACTCAAAAGAAAAAAGAAACTTTACTGTTGAAAACTGTAGCATTTCCAACATAGGGTTTAATTCATGCCTCAAAGAATTCAGACTGTGGGCAAACAGATCCTGCTTACGTTTAATGAGCTGCAGCCAATTAAGTGGCCACTGAGTGTAAATATCAATCAGCAGAAAAGGATTTGTGCTTTGCAAATGTTTTAATAGCTGTTTAGTTAATGTTTTATTTTTCTTAGTCACAGTTTTAGATTGTTTTTTTTTTGTTTGTAAACAGTACGGGGGGGGGGTGCATACACAACCATGTTGCACTTCTCTCTATTGTTTGTCATCATATTTCCAAAGACAGTAAACTGTAAGTGCATTCAATTACGTCCCCAAGGCTTATCCTTTTATTTGCTGTCTCAGTGCAGGTACCTTGTGCATAATTTGATCAGTGTTGCATCCCTTTCTGTCTTTAGCTGTGAACTGATGTTGACATGCTGTTACATAACTCATTACTGACGGAGAAAAATGGGCTCTGAATAGTGAGAATTTCCAGACAAAAATAAAGAGGGGAGAACAAAGAGGCTTTAGAGTCGCCACATGTAAAATTATGTGTCGATGTCCCTCAGCCTGTAACAATAGATGAGATAAGATACTTAAAGTCTGAGTTTGGATTTGCAGAGATGTAGCTTGGAGCTGAGCAGGTGTGCAGGGGGAAATATTTAAATGATCTCTTATACCTGCCTATGAGGTTGCCAGATTTCTGAAAGCTATGCAACTATAAACTTGATTAGCAACATTAACATAATATGCATGTCACCGCATGTGTACAGGTTTCAACAGAGTATCTTAATTCTGCCCAAATTCACTCAAAAATTGCATTAAATTTTGATTTCATCAAATTTCTATGATTTTGGAATAAATTGCTATTAACAGTCTGCGATTACAAACTGCTTCTGTTAAAGTGAGTCAAATTACACAACTGTGTTTATAGTAGTGATCGAACACAAGCCTTTTCAAATGCAAAGTGGCAGCTTCACTCATGCTACTTTTTCGCCAAAACAGAGATCACATGGTAGCAAAGAAAAGTCAGTAGCTGAGAAGTAAGAGGGAATGCCTCTTTTAGAAACAACCCCTGCATGAATATTGTGCACAGAAGATGGAGAGAGTGCAGGAGGGACCAAAACAACATAATGCAGAAATCTGTGTGTGTGTGTTTGTGTGTGTGTGTGTGTCGCCTTATTGAGTACAGCACTCAAAAGGATTGGAAACACATTAGGTTGAAACCTTATTTTCTTTTTCCTAAAAAAAATAAATAAATAAAGGAAAAAAGATATAACCTTCACAACTTTTTTCCTTTGTTTATTTTGAAGGCAGAATTGTATTTACACCATTAATATGTATGTTGCTTTTTCAATTCACATTTAATAATAAAAGTAAATATAGGTTTACTGGTTTTTTAATCAGAACTTCAAACTTTTCCTCAGCTGTAATCACACATAGCACAAGTACACCTGCAGTTTCTCACAACAGAAACTAACTTAAATCTCTATTACAGCATCTCATCTTGTGTAAAGACACTCCAGCATGGCAAACAAATACCAGGGTAAATTTCCTTTTCTGAAAAGGAAAGGCTGGAGGTTTTATTTAAATGTAGTCAATAAAACTGATAATGTTTTGTGACACTCACTCTGAAGACATTTTTACAGCCTACTGCCACCTTTTCAATTTTGAAAACAAGATTCATTGTAGGCTTTGGCTGACTAAACAATAATTACCTTATTGGACTGTGTTAAGCACAGTAAGTAATTAAAGGAAGTGGTAAGTTTTAAAAACTTGCAATGTAAGGTGTTTCTGCATGTAATGGGACATAATAATTTAATTACAAGCAGGTTAACAAACAGTGAATCTATGTTTTAAGCTGGGAGATAGATGTCATATGTGTTTGCATTGAGAAAAGGTCCAAATTC
The DNA here is from genome assembly GCA_029814665.1 of Acanthurus lineatus. NCBI lineage: Eukaryota > Metazoa > Chordata > Actinopteri > Acanthuriformes > Acanthuridae > Acanthurus > Acanthurus lineatus. Next base: position 12,206,946 of record JAPZDV010000006.1, read on the forward strand.
AGAGCGCAGGAAGTGAGCATAGCGATCATACATGAACACAGTTATATAATTTAGCTGTAGGGCATACAGAGAAAACACAATGGAGAAAAAGATAATATTTGTTCTTCTATTTTGGCAGTTTAGTCTCGTGCCTGAGGCCTGCATGTAAACCTCTTTGCAACGCTGAAGCAAAAACTTTCTGTAGTTGACTTTTCTAAATACATAAAAAGAAGCAGTATGGAGGCAAACTGAATGAGTTTGTGTTTAATAGAAAATTTGGCACTTATGGCCATAATAGTTAAAATTTGACACTATTGTGTTAACTGTAAGGCAGTACTTTTTTAATGGAAAAAGATCTCAAAGGACCCAAGGTTTTTTCAAAGACTTTCCAAAGAAATAAAATGATAAGTGTATGTACACCCAATGACCTTCAGCGATGCCAATTTCTTTGGTTTAAATTTAAGTCTTTTCCTCCCTCTCAGTGCATCTAAAACACTCTCCAGGTGTACGATTATTAGTTCTCTCCAAAACAAAATCACTCTATATTAGTTTTAGTTGGCAGCCAGCTTTCCCCTCCCTGCAGTGACCTGGGCAGTCCTTCTGCTTCCCCGATGGTGGAATGACCTTCTCACCTCTTTTGTCATGGCAGCATATTTCCTCCCTATATTTATCTAAATCTATCTCTTCTACAAAAACCCAATATAAACCTGTTTTCTAACCTCTTCTGCACCACAAATGTCATTGTTTGCTTCCAAATGTTCTTCCTCTGCTTCCATTTCTCTTGCATCTGTCTTGTCCCATGAATATTTATAGTACCACTTTGAGCTTTGCATCTGTTACCATTCTTGATCTATGGCTTTGCTCTTTTTTACCCTGTATAAGAACATACAAATCTTCCACAAAATGAATTTAAATGTGAAAAAGTCTCACAAACCCTTAGAATTATTACGAGGAACTTGTTTTTCCGTTACTTGATATTTAATTTGTACAATTAGAAATTGATTCCATCATTCCACACTGTAAAAACAAATGCAGGCCTACTTGTAGTGATGCAATGTACATGCCAGTCAAGCAAGAGGTTGTTTTAGATGCACTTTGCGACAATAGTAAGAGTTAAAGGTGCAATGTGTAAAAAGAGTTAAGAGCTGCATATAACCATAGAGTAACCCCCTACTGCGGTTCAATATACTTTTTGCTCCAGCTCTCTTTGGCTGGAGCCGGTAGCTGCCGTCCGCTTGTTAGCTCAGTTAGCCATGTAGCTATTGGCTCTTTGAGCTAATCAGTCTAACTGGAAAAGAGGCTTGGAGCACCAGATGATTGTAGGTGTTTATACTGCAGCCAGCAGCCTCTCAGCAGACACAGCCTGATCAGGTCTAAACACAGCCTCTGAATAGGACTGTGGTCAGTTTGACAACAAGAATTACAGTACCAGGGTTTACAGTGGCTCCAACCAGGACTCTGACTCAGAGAACATCAAGACATCACAAGCAGGGACAGGGGAGACATGAAGAGGGAGAGGAGGATTGTCAAGAATCATCAGCAGGGAATTTTACATCTTACTCAGTAAACAATTAAGTTGCTTTTTTTTTGTTGTTGTTTTTTTTTTGACAAAAACAGTGTTAATGATGATTGGAATAGTGGAAAGTGGAACCAGGATGGTTCATCCGAGTTTTATTTTCTTTAGTTTTTGTCCAGTTTGAATGACGCATGTTTTTACGATGAGTCAACAAGGCAATCAAGCTTGAGACAGGACAGGCCGGGGCTAGCTGGTTAGCATGCTAACTTCAGTAGATATCTCCGCAACACAATACATAGACATCTTTGACATAACATTAGAACTGCTACTTCACATTCTTTTGATATTGTTAGTTCATTTTTTGAAAATTTTCAAACATAAATTCTGGCAATATGTTACACATTGCTCCTTTAATTGAAAGATAAGCATATTAAGCATTATCCCATAATAAAATGTTAAATGTGTTGGGTTATTTAGCCTCAGTTATTAAAAAACAAAACAAAACAAAAAACAACACAATCTGAATACATATCCAACTACAATAAACCACAGTTAAAAACCACACTGACAATAATTTACAAAATATCCTTTTGAAATGTCTTCAGACTCCCTTATATAGCAGCTAATATACTCCAAATGTTTTCGGACAATAACAAAATGTTTGGTAGGCACCCTGAGATGGGAATACAAATATGAGCTGTACCTTTTCAAGAATCTATATTTTAAAACATGATTTAGTTGATAGTAGGGATGCACGATATTTATCTTTTCCAATAAATTGATATTGGATTGGATAATGGAAAGTTTATATGGCACGTTAGTTATTGTTATCGGTTATAGCAAAAATAACATGAGGCCAAATTGTTTTTATTGACCCAACAAGTGCAGCAATTGTAATGTTACTAAGTACATTTACTTAAGTAGAAATGAAGAAGAATAAGAGCTGCATGCTGTCACATTCATGACTTCAAACTGCTGTGTCAGAAAAGGACCGCGTAGTGCAGACGAGAATGCCAAACATGCCATCACTAGGATGAATATTTAAACAGTTTTAGAGGAAAAAAAAACAAAACTTTTGCAATTTGGAATACATTTTCCACTAGGTTCTAACCTATGAGAAAAGACTAGTGATGTTCCTTTTAGTGATGTCTTTTTGGAATAATAAATCAATCATCTTCGCCCTCTAAATATTGACTCTTTTACACCCAAGTAAAATGTAAAATGGTGGGTTATTTTGTTGGTGTTGGGCATGAGAAGCGGTCATTATTGTTGATCTGTGTCAGCTGAAAAATATCCTTATCGTGCATCCCTAGTTCAGAGGCAATGAATACAACTATTTTTTCAAATTAAATATGACCAAGTGACGGTACAACTCTAAACACTTTCCCTTATGTGCTCATATTGTTTGTGATTTGTTCTGTCTCACACAGGATCTAACCTCAACTGGAGTCTGTTGGAGTCTATTACTCCTCTCCAATGACAAACACACATTTGCCCATTTAAAATTTGCTTATAAGTCATAAGCCAATTGAAATGTCACTACTAGAACATCCAGTTATTGATATGAAGTATGCTTCTTTTACCTTGCATCCTTTTTTCCTTTAGCAATGATGAAGTTTGCCCACTGACCTGTGTCACCTCTCCACAGATGGAGTCGCCACTTCAGGGGACACGTTGTTGCTCTAGGGGTTTTGGCCTTATCGCTCCTGCTAACTTGCCCTCATACTATTTCATCCATGCCATCATAAATGCTCAGACGGGGGCATACATTAAGTGGCCTTGAGCAACCACTATTCTGTAGTAAGTGCCAATGATTCGTCGACAGCAGTGGTTTATCCGCTTCTGTCAGACAAGGCATAGGGTAGTATTTTATCATGAAAACCTCACTGCCATGGCCAGGTTCAGAGAGTGGACTGTGTTCCAAACAGTCTACCCAATCTTATATCTAGCACAGTAAGTTTCATTACTGGAAAGAAGATCAACACCATAGCAGCCCTGCAGGTGAAGTGGTGCTCAATTCAATCAAGCTCAGCCCATCTCTTTTGGAGCTGAGATTTATGGCCTTGCAGGCAGATCACTATTGGCGTAATGCCAGTGACAGCTCTCATTGCCATGCAGGTGTTAGAGCTCATGGCAACAGCCTGCCCAGTAGTCCCACTGGGGCTACTGCACATATGCAGTTTTTCAAGCCCTAGGTTAGATTCCAAGAGGCACAGGCATTGCTTGATGACTGCTCTCTTCCTTCTATCAAGGAGACCTGCAACACAGAGAGTCCCCACAGTATCTGTGGTCAGGAGCAGTGCTCGGTTCTTGTTACGACCCGGAAGAACAGTTCTCTTCTTGGTGTTGTGGTTCTCTTTGACACAGCAAGACAACCCTCCCCTGGAATGGATGCCCTTGCACCTTTGCACTAAGGTTTTTTGCTGCTGGTGCAAGGAAAAGAGTATGGATCCTCTGGCTTATCCAGTTGGTTTGGTGTGCCTTATTTGTAGTTTCCGCATTATGCTTTGTTATTTTTTTATGTTTTTTACTAAGAGAGGTTTGGAGACGGAACAGTCTTTGGTTCTTATGAAACAGTGTCTGCAGGGTGTTGCAATGCCTGGTTATACATACCTTTGTAACTCAATGGTAACTACCATTGTAGCTTAAGCATCTGGACTGTCTTTAGGCTTTGTCCATCAAGACAGCTTTGCTTCCTGCTCTGTCTTCATCTGAGAGAGTGAGTGATCTATCTGCCCTGTCAGTCCCCCCAGCCACATGCTGCTTTATGGAGACTGCAGCAGAGCCATTCAGACAGAACTCTTCTTTTGTTAGAGCTTTTGGGCAAATTCTAGTAGTGGTGTTCTGACCACGCATATGCATATTTTCAGTGGACAAATATGTGCACACCATTGTAGGAAGAATTACCCACAGAGTCTAGTTAAAGACTTGGCCTGTGTTATAGAACTAGAGTTACAACATTGTAACCTTTATTTTTCCACAGTGAATGCATTAAAGTGTGTCCCTGGTGAATTCAATTCTCATAAGAAAATAAATAAACTATGTTAATTGACAAAGATAAATTACCTATGGAATTAAAATGTAAAGTTTTGCATAAGTATTTCAAGATGAAGAATAAGAATCGCCACTGCAAAAAGCTACCACATTCAGCATGTAATGTAAAAGGCAGAGGAACCTGTGCCCATTCTTTGTTGCTTGCTGCACATTGAGAGACTGTGTTTATCCACTTTCTTTTTGTAGAGGCTGATGGTTTTCTGACACAGAAGGCTGGAGAACACGCTGAACTTGTTGTGTATGAGTCCCTTTGTTATTTTGAGGCCTGGAGAGCAGCTCCATTTACAATAAATCGGTGAGACATCTTCTTTAAATATGGATGTACTAAGGTGAGGGACTCTCTCAGTTTTAACTGAATATGATTTTCAGATGCAGCTGATGTTGGATGTCTTGGATTGTGACAACCACTGTGTTTTGAATTGCAAGGCAAAGTGTCAGTGTGCATAAATTCATGCTGTTGCACTTGTCTGTGAAGTGAAATTGAACAACTCATTGCATTGTTATTTTGTTAATGTACTGATATCAGTGTATAGAGTTCTGCTGTCCCTGTGTGAAGTCTCACTGTCATATCTCTCTGCACTGTGGGTGCAGTGTTGGAGGAAGTGCTCAGATCATTTACTTACTATATAGAAATATCAGCATTTAAATTTACTTAAAGTACCAAAAGTACAGTTACTTGCTAAATGGGTGTTATTGTATTACAGTTTTAGATGCATTAATATATGCATCACTTATATGTTGTGGGTGATAAAAGGTGAAATATTGTCATTGTAACTACTGTATACTACTGAGTAGTTTAGGCATTAGTTGCAGAAAATTTAAACACCTAAGTCAAGTACAAGTGCCTCACATTGTACTTGAGAAAAATAATTAAGTAAATGCACTTGGCAGCGTTCCATCACTGGGCTTCTCTAAATCAAATGTGCCATCCACAGTGGATTTACAGTGAATAATCATGCAACTGGTTTCCTTTTCTGGGTAGCCACATCTATTCAGTCTTATATCTGAGGCTTCAAAACTATTGTTGTATTAATAGTCATATATATTATTTTATTCCCATATATTTTTATTGTGTGTTGGGTAGTGTAACTAAGCTGTTTGTTACATATTTACATTTGTGATGAAAACAGCTGCAAAGAGTGGTAAACTGAACTGTATGTATCGATTTTTTTTTTTTTTTTGCTCATTCATATTGCATTCTTAGAACAGAAAGAGACTGGAATAAGATAGGGAAAAAAAATTAAATTATTGTTTAGCCTTGCTGGAAATTTCTTTTTTAAAAAAACAAACAAAAAACAAAAAACTATCATGGCTTCACTTTCACAGTATTGTAGTAAACATTTATAATGGTCAAACTAAGCTGTAAGATGATATGCAGAATGATGGATACAGCAGCAATAGTAGACATGGAGGTGTCCTCCACCTGCTACATCACATGCTGAAGTTTTTGGGGGGCTTTTAAAAACTAAAACAGCCATGTTAAACTGGCATATCTGACATATTTTGGTGTCAGTTTTGCTCATGACTTGCTTTGTGTCCATCAGTGACTTCAGTTCCTGAATTCATTTTTGTTTATTACTAAGTTTTTGTTTCTTGGTCTTTACAGTGCAAAAGGGTCAGACCAGGCAGCATTAAGTGTATGCGACTGCCACATTTGAGTAAAGTGTGCAATTATGACCACATTACTCTTAAACACCATCAGACTGATATATTCCATTATAGACAGACAGAGATTATCTCTCTTTTACTAAGCTTTTATTCATTTGAGGCGAGTTGAACTACTTGAGGCTTTTGAAGTTACTAAAGTGTTCGAGGTGTATGTCTCCCAGTGGTCACCCAGTTTTGTGACATATGTCTAAGAGTCTACAGCAGCAGACATTAAAGGATAGAACATACATTTTTTTTATGAAATATTAATGTACCATTCAGATTCTTTTTAGAGTAAGAGCAAAATAAAACAGCAATGCATGGCTCAGTTTTCCCAGAACACAGAACTTCTCTAAAACAGTTTTTATTATACTTAGTGGCTAAGAACCACAAAGGAAACTCTATTAAGCACTCTAGCATTGCTATTGAATGATGAACTATAGACCTTGTTATTTAAATTTAATAATTTTTTACAGCTTAACCTTCAGTGGTGACAAAAAACACTACAGATGTAAACATATTCACAGGCACCCTGTTCTAATCAATGTCAGCTAACAGAAAACTGAGCCATGTATTTTGGTTTCAGTTGCTGCGGCATACTCTTTAGCTGCACAACCGTCTGAATGTCACATAAAAACAGGAATTACCATTTAACAGGTTCAAGGATCCAGACTTCATTCTTTGTTTGTGCGATCTCTTACTGACTCATTGTTGTTGAGTGGCGGAGGCGGCGACTGCTTGCTCCTCAAGCTTCTGCCGTCCGTGGCGGCCCGGGAAGTCTCTGTCACAAAAAGTCGAGTCACCCACACGGAGGTGACAATGCGTTTGTACTCGTTCCTGAAATTCCTGTTCAGTAAGCCATAGATGATGGCATTCAGACAGCTATTAAAGTAGGCCATGAAGTAGCTGACCACAAAAAGCCACTCAGGAATACGGGGAGCCACACGGGACGGATCTATGGCCACGGCCAAGCCAATCAGATTAAGTGGAGCCCAGCAGATGGCAAACAACACAAAGACCACAAACATGGTGATGAAATTCCGCAAGTCACTTGGTCTGAGGCGAGGGCTCTCTTCTGTCTTCACTTTGCGACGCACCTAGGTATACCAAAAACATGAAATGAGAATTAGACTAAGTTATACCAGAAGGCTCCTGTTTCTTGCTGCCTCTCTGTTCTAAGGACACACAGACAGAAACCCACACACAGTGTCATCCACGCATCCACACAAACAGATATCCAACCACTCCAGGGATCTTGCTTATCTATCTGCCTGTCAAACACAATATCTCAGCTGAAATCACAGGCACCAACTTTGCAAGATATTTACAGTTTTTAGAGTTTGTTAAAAATCTACACTAAGGGGTAGTTAAAGACCAAGATGATCAACTCAAATGCTATGGCAAAAAGGATTTCAGTAATGGGATGGGATTCAAAAAATCACACTGACTGCTCTGCTCCACTACAGGCTTAATAATAAGGTTGAGAAAGAGGTCGAAATTTATAAACTTGGAATGACCATAGAATGTACATAAAAGGTCTAATATGGATGAATTCTGAAAGGCTGGTGGGTCTTGTTATTGTTTGGCCACAGAGATGTTTTTCATACCTGAGAGCTATTCACAGGAATCTTTGTGTGGTTGTTATTTTGCTATTACAAAAGGCTCCATAATAATCCTATCTGTGTGTCTGTAAAGACATATACAACCATGTAGAGAAGAAGAAGACTAAAACTGACCTGAATCACTAGTATCCAGATGCGTAGGTAACAAAAGGTAACCACTGCGATGGGCACCAAGAAGTGAACCACCACAACGGCCACCGTGTAAGAGCTGCTGACATTCTGGGCAAAGGTGCAGGAGTAGACCCGGGGGTCATAGCGGAGGGAACCAACAAAGAAATTGGGGATAATGGCCACTATCGTGAGCACCCAAATTAAGGCAACAAACAGCAGAGTGTTGCGATAGCTGTACAGACGGCTGTAGGAGAAGGAGTGACAGATGTAGCAGTATCTGTTCACTGCAATCCCAGTGATGTTGAAAATGGAACCGATGACACTCAGCCCCATTAGGAAACCGCTGACCTGGACCGAAAGAAAGTGAAGTGTTTGTGTCAGACTGTGTCAGCAGAGGGTTTATTGGAATTGGTAGCAAACTGAAATATGCCTTCACAGATGTGGGTCTTACCATGCATTGCGTGTTTCCCAGTGCCCATCCATCGTGGAAGAGAGCATAGAGAACCAAAGGGTAGGGGTAGAAGGCTACCACAAGGTCAGCAAATGCCAAACTCACCACAAACACATTACCTAGAGAGAAAAACACAGCAGGACAATCTCTTAAATATATTTACAGTAACTTAATCTCTGATTTTAAGAAGAGTCACATGTTTTATTAAGCTGGACTAAACATAATTATACTGTTCTGTTAACAGTGGATTCACCCTCTAATGTGGCTCTGTTTGCCCCTTATCTTCTCATCTCAGCTTAATGAATTCACTTGCCTGTGCTCACCCAATAAGGATAAGTACATTCAACCCTAATGGCTCGTTCCAGGCAGAAGGAGCATTTATCCACTTTTGATAGTTTTACATTTCAAGTGCTCGCATGTCTTGCATATAAAACAACTGCATTCATGTCCTGGTTTACATGCTATTTAGGGCAGACATTATTCCATTAAGTCAGAATTTCCCTCCTGTATTTATCTTTGTCACATCGCTACAGTATACCTTTGTAGCTAACTGCATGCACATTTTGAAAATTGCTCCAATTTGGCAAAGTAAATTTGAGTTCCTTGATTTGATTATTTTCTTTTCTCTAACAATTACCTATTGTAAGTTAAAGCACTCAGGAAAATGCAGCTTATACTGCATGGTTTTATGCTGGGTACTCTAATTGGGAAAACACCGGACCTGGCAATTTTCAATATACTAGGAGCCTATCTCAGCATGCCCAGCTTGGCAAGATTGTTGGCAGAGAGGTTTGAGATTGCATACCAAAGGTTTGTAGCCTCTGCCCCACAGATGGCTGCCTCACCCTGAACAAAAAATTATCAGGAATGGCAGAGTCATTCTGTTTTGACAGAGTAGAGGGACAAGCTTGTGGACACAGCTCTTGAGCTTCTGCGACACTGGGCCATGCAGGTTTTTTTTCATCTAGCTGATCCCCAGCCTAATCCAAACCGTGGTCTCTGGCTCACAAAATCCACTTGGTATGACAACTTAGTGAGAGATTGCCTTAGTTTAGGCAGAACACGGTGGTTACATTTGCTAATTGGCATCAGTTCAGCTCACACACTTAACAGGTCAAAAGGGAGATTTTAAAAAATGACTTTATATCTACCAAGATATTTACTGAAAGTAAGAGACACTACTTGTTTTCTTGTGTTTAAAAGTGGCTACATAAACACACAAAAAAATCGAAAACAATGGAAAAAAGTCTGAGCCAAGCATAAGGGAGCTTTTCATCTTTGTCCTTAGCTGGAAAATGAAGAAAGATTTGGTTCTCTTATATTCTCTCAAGTCATAACAGAAAAATATTACTGGCTGTTGGAAAAAGTTACACTACTAATAGTATTTTGTCACATTTTTTTCTTAGCTTATTTAGGTTGCAGCAATCTTTTACAAATCTCAGGAAACACAGTTAATAGTTGTCTAGACTTTTTCAGCATCTCTTTCATGCTTTTATCCGTCCGTTCCGGGTGGAGAGTCAGTGAGATGATCATACAGCTCTTCTTTATATATATATATTATTTCCACTGCTCTATTGGGAATCCTCTCCTTCCAAGGTCCAAAATGAGGCCATTTCAGCTAAATCATCTCATTCAACACAACAACAACAACAAATACACAGCTGGCCAAGTAAGTCTGCCACAAAAACTGGGCCCACACAAGCTGGGTTGCTCTAATACTATACTATACTATATGATTAACATACTGTAGCATTAACTGTTTGAAGGTATGGCAGCCAAACCAAACTCCATCAATCATTTACAAACACAGACTGGACATGTTGAATCAGACCAAACATCTTCCAAAAAATTGCAGCCAAGCAAAGACAGCCATGGCTCACCAAACAGAGATCTGTTTGTCTAGGTTTGTTTGAGAATGTGATTGGTGTTCCACAGCCTTAACTTCCACCTAAGATCTAAGTTTTCAACATAGTAAACTTTGCTAAGATTTACATGTATGCTTGTTTTTACCAAAACAAAGCACATAGCAATTTATGAAGGAGAGATCTGTCATATTTTATCTTGTTTGTTTGAAGCAACATAGATGCCAATGTAAAGGTAGTTCCAGATAAAATAGGACAAAACAATGACAGGTCGAAATGTGTTGCACCTTCTACGTCTCATATGCCTGCAGAAATAATTTGCTGAGCAGCATTCACACAATCAATGCACAAATAACAGCTGCCTTATTGTTCCTGTATTATGTCAGAGAGACCTAAAGTACAAGGGGGACCCCAGGCTTCAGTGATTTGTAAGGTAGATGAGGGAGAGGGAGGCCACCTGTGTGTCAAGTTGTCAGACATCTCTCAGCATGACAGGGGATACTTGCTGTGTCTGAGCCATATCTGAGGTGCACGGTGCAAAGTGCACCAGAGCTTTATTTATAGCTTTACAAAGAAGCTCTGACACGTTTCTGTTTGTAACTACAGTTTGTGCACATGTGGCTTCGGTGTGTCGCTGTCAACCTAGAAATGTCACTAAGTATGCGCCATGATGCAAAAAGTGGAGACAGCAATTCAGCACCTCCTGAACAAGGTTCTTCCTTTTGTAGAGAAATTACGCAGGATTTCTCTCCTCATCATTCATGTGTCAGAGTGCTGTGACACAGAACGATCTGCTCCTGATAGTAAGGAAAAGATTGGATGGTCGTGACTGAACCCAGGCTCACTTCAAAGGGGAAGATGTTCTACCGGAAAAACAAAGCTTCACTGATAAAATATTATATAATATAAAAATTACAATTTGAAGAAGGTGTGTTATTATATTTCTATGTGTTATCTTCCACCTCATTAAGAATTTAACACCCTAAACTGTAAAATGTATGCAAAAAAATCACATTGCATGCAAACACCTTGAAATTGAAGTAACCATTTCTTTGATGATCTGAAGAATTTTTATAATAAAAAAATGAATTGTGAGTCAAAACAGTATCCAAGACAAAAAGTATCTTTTTCTCACAGGAGAAGAAATACTCCTCTTTTGTGACTTGGACAGGATTCATGTCCTAACAAGCCCTTGGACAAACAAAAACAAACTATTACACAAGGCCTCTTATGAAAGCTGCTGTGCAAAGCTAGTGGGGAAGCTGGATATGGTCTAAATCACAATGTAAACATGCAGAAAGTGTTTTTCCTGCATAGCGTCATAACATGCCCCAAAAATAGGAAACTAATAAAGTGATGTGGAGTCTTAAGTCACTGTTATACTTTGTTTACTGTTTGCGCAACACATTTTTTCCTTTTGCATTCTTAATGGCAACACTGGGGCAACGCATTTCAGTTTACTTTATTTCCACTGCATGCAAACACGTAAAGCTCTACATTACTCATCTATACCTGTACAGAAAAAGAATAAATCAAGTTTAAGATACAATTACAAATGTCTCTGTAATATAATATGGTTGATCATCTATTTAAAACTGGGCTTTGATCTTAAATGTGTAGCTGCAGTAGTTTGTCGCTGTAACATAATAGTAATTTCTACAGATTTTGCGTCAAAGTGAGTACATATTTTCAATGTACTTTCTACTTACTTTAGGGGTTCCAGATGTGGCCTTACAATAATTGAATATTGAATATATTGAATATTTACCACTTTCTCAATGCTTTTTTTACCTTACCTGTGTTCCCAATCTCTCTCTGTCTGTTGTTTTTGAGTGTCTGTGTGTGTGCATGTGTGTTGGTGTGGGCATGGTCTTTTTTATGAAGCCACAATCAGTTGGATTTAAGCAGGTATAACATTAACAAGGATCTTGCTTAGGCCTCCACAGCAACAACTTTTGTGCCTGGCCTGAAGGGTCAACAACCATGCTAGTGGCTCTATGAGCTGCTAACATTAGCATACTGCCATGTTCAGAGTTACAGTGCTAATATTCTGATGCTAAACACATATCAGCTAATCTGTATCAGGTTCGTTGTTCATTGAGCTTATAGGCACTAAGAACGGAGTACAGCTAATAACACTGCCATTAGTGTTGGACTTACATTTTCATAAAACAAAACACTGGACGAACTGAAGTTGAGACATGTGATGGGCACTTTTGTGAAAAATTAAGGGGTTACCAAACTCATCCTGTGGGGAAATTAAACGTGTGTGCCTAATTTCATGGCAATCCATCTAAAAATTGTTGAGCCACTTTACCCAAAGGCAGTCTCTTTGTGGCGCTATCAGAGAAGTCTCAAGATCATCAAAGTGAGTGGGATTTATCTTCCATAACTAAACCAAATTTAATGGCTATCAATCCTCCAATTAAAATATTTCAGTTTATACCAAAGTGGTGGAGTGACAAACAGAGCAGAGCAGCACTGCCATCCTCACAAACATGGAAAAACCATAATCCTGCATCAAATACACAAACACTGAATAAAATAACTGTTTACTGTCCATAAAATGCAGGATGAAGAGTAAATATTTGAATCGGACAGTAACTTTAGCTTTGGTACAATGAAAAAATGACACATATACAGCTTTATATAAACTTTACCAAGAGATGTTTCAAAGAATTCTTGTGTCAGAGTAATAAATATTTAACAAGGTAACAGTTACAGCTCAGCCTGTGTGTGCATGAGCATGTTTGTTTATGTATGGTATCCGTCTGTGTCTGAAAAACCGAGATAAAATAAATATAAACTATATTTTATATTATATTATATATATTTTGTGGCAAAAATAAACATCAAGAAGATGGATTATTTAAAAAGTCACAGCATATATGCCTCATTCACAAGCAATGTTAAAGTTATATGTCAATAAGAAAAATGTCTCAATGTTGATGATTATGTGCACTGGGTTATGACAAATGCACCATGGCATCTTCAATTATAGCCTGACAAGACTTCATAATTGAATACTTCTCATCCTTTCAAGTGCATTTGATTAGAAACTGGACATGTGAAGCAGGGAGAAAGAGCTGTAAAATGAAAATGGGGTTGATGCTCTGTATCTTTTTAAACAACCTTATTATGACTTTTCATCTCAAACATGAGACAGGAGAAACTATATTTTCAGGTCTGGATAGATAAATGTTCATCATTGACTGTGGTGTGTATGTGCGTGGGGAGGGGGAGCATGCATGCATGTCCCACTTCAGTAAATAAATCAGGCAAAGCAGAAAGACACAGATATAAAGCATGAAGGTGGAAGTGCACACTACCCTGTGCACACATGCACACAAAGGTATATGATAAACAGACAGAGAGCAAAAAAGATCAGACTGCTTGTGCGATAATCTCACCTCGAGGCAACAGCAGTTTTTACAGGGAAAAAGTTTGGAGACTCAGTGCAAGTGGAAATGCAAACTTTACCTTCAATATTCACAAAAAGATTCAATTTTATTTTAAAAAGTTTGGTAACTGTTAGAGAGGAAAATATCGTGAGATTGACTTAACTGCATATGTTTTATCTTGATTATCTTTTTGTTAATGATCCTGCGAAACACTGATTCTTGTAATTTATCCTAAACTAGCAGCTAAATTGTGTTTTTTTAAACTCACTTTCAAGCTTTTATTTCACATAAATATGTACTTCATGAACTCTAGGGGCAACACAATTTGGATATATGGATAATAAACCAATTTAAAAGAATTAATGCTCCAGTTTTGGATTATTACCAATTAAATTCCTCCAAATAGCCTTCTTAAAGTTTATGATCCCAACAACTGCAGCCGATAATTATGGCCTATTTTGAACAAATCTGTGTAACAAGCAACCTGCCGAGGCAATGAGATCGATTTATTATGGTTATTTTTGTGGCATTAAGTTAAAGTCAGACAGTTAAACTTTTAAATGGTTTGAGTCTACAAGAAAGAATCAGCCATTGTGCAATCAAAGTTAATCTACAAAGGCAGGCAAAGACAAAAAAATCTCTTTGTTAGGTATATTCTTGAAATGAGACAGTTTCCTTTGAATTGACTTTTAATGAAATCAGAAGTTATTCTCCTATCTGTATAACTCAAAACCTGGAAACATTTTTTTCCCTTAAAAAGGATGTCTGCACAATCAGACATGACTGTGAATAAAGTGTTTTTCTTGACAATTATGGGAATTTGAATTTTTCAATTTACATGTTGAACTGAGTCACCTCAAACAGGGCGAAGAGTGCAGCATATTTGGAACTGTGACAGTTCAGCTGCAGCTATTTGCACAATTATCACACAGTTATCAGAGCAATGTTTTCTTTTAAAAAAGGCAATCACAAACACATTCCAACTGTGAAATTTCCAACTTATAGAATGACCCGCCGTCCCACTGCACAGTCACGTCATTGCACTACATGGGAAATGCCAAGCATTACATAAACTCCTATACAGCTGTGATGAGGCTCTTGCTCTGGCATAATTGTGTGAGAAATCAGATTACAGGTAGTTTTGCCAAATACGTTGCTTGATTCTGTGTTTATGTTGATGCAATGTTGAACAGAGAAATACATGGAAGTGCAGTTATGTTTATTCATGATCGTGAGAGTAGCTTATTTTGTTTGAGAGGTAATGAGCAGGAAAGTAGATTACATGATGTTAGATTTGTTCGTGAATTTAATGAGATGTCATGGTGTAACTGTTAAAAGGCAAGGAAGAGACAAGGGAGGTGTTTATTTATTTATTTTTTTCGAACACACAGCTAATGGCCATGAATCAGCACTGTTATACAGCTGAAAAACAGATAGGTTGTAATTATCAAAAAAAAAAAAAATCAAAAGAAAAACAGAGAAGATAAATCCTCACTGCGACAGATCCTGCAGCTGTTGATGACTTTTCTGACCACGCAGTGCTGTTAATGCATGAGGGCTGGCTAAGCAGCCGTCGCCACATGTGCACTGGCTCTGGCATGGACCCAGCAAATCTGGGTCTGCGCGCGTGTGTGAAGCACAGTATCTGGCCCGCTTCATTTTCCTCCTCTTCCAGCAGCCTGACAGAAAGCAGCCCGCATTCGACAAAAGCAGCAAACAAGTGTTTCACATGTGGGAAGCACGCATAGATGCACACTGACGCACCTGTGAGAATATCTGGACCATCTGTTCACTAAAGCCATGGATTATGATGATGATCACATTTCATAATTATTCATACTGTAGATGAGGGTCTAAGCTTAAATGCTGTAATCTTGTTTCCAGGGGGGGTGGGGGTGGGGGGTTTAAAGAAATGTAAACTATAGTTAGATTACACAACGACTTTATTTACCAAGAAGCCCCTGGGAAGTGGGTGTAATTTCGACAGCCAACTGTTCAGAGACGCAAAAAGTTTTTGAATTTTCAGATGAAAGCATATACACATTCTGAGGTGTTGAGTTTAATTTGCAGCAGCAACCTATTTGGCTGCATCAATCAAAGAGGAAATGAACAAACATGCATAAACAGTCTTTTTTGTAATGCACTACACCCCCCCCCCCAAACCCCCCTTTATGCCTAATGGGTGGATTGGGTGTTAAAACAGAAGTTTTGTACAGCTCTTCACAAGGTTATTCACGTGTACATAATTGCATATGGAAATGTTAACTAAAATGTAATCTTCTTTGTCAAAGGAATGCGTGAATGATTATTGTAATAAACAATATTAGAAGCAAAAATGATTTTGTGCATTTTCCCTCCATGGCTGTGAGCATTTCCCTCGGGGAAGAGATTGCAATGATTTTCCTCTCATTTGCTTGTTTTAATGTCTTTCCTGTGGGAGGACATGCAAGGCAGATTTGCCTTGTTTGCATTTAAATTTGTTTTTTCGGCGGAGAAATGGGGGCAAAAAAAATAGATGGAGAGGGAATGATGACAGGAATGGGGACTGAATCCAGAAAGGAGTGATGTGGGGGGAAAAGTGGTCAGCCACGATAAGAGCTGTGCTTTTCTGTGCAAGGGACACATTTACAGTGAGGAGCTGGGCTCATGTAAGGATAACAAATGCTACAATTTCCGCCAGATGTGATGAGGACAATTAACAGATGTGTTAATTTAGAATGAAGCTGTCACCTCTGTTCATTTCTTCAGCCTGTTTAACGGAAGAACATGACACAGTGACAGAGAGGAGGTGATGTCTGACTCAATCTGCAGAGATGAATGAACAAACTGTCGGCAGGAAATAGAAAATCAGGGAGATGGTGAATAACAAAAGGAGGTTAGAGGTCATTTGGGGATAGGGTTGTTAGCAGCAGATGGAGGAAAGGGAAAATAAGCTGATGACAGAACAAGATAGAGGAAAGAGTAATACATTTTCTCATAGTTTTGGGAGGCAAGGCAATAAGCGATCTTGTCATCACCGCTATACATCAGAGCCCTTTCTTCAGCATGCCAGCGAGCCTCCTCGCTCCATCGCCCTGCCATATGCCTGGTTGTACAAGTCATGTCTCAGTCTGGCCCAGCTGAACCCACGAGGAGAGAAAAAAAAAGGGCAAAACTTTAATTTCCACTGCTGCCTGTTCTTTATTTTTGTCGATCCACTTAGCCACTCTTGAAATTTCTCTTCAAATTCCTCAACTATGGAGTGTTAGTTTTGAACAACACGACCCGTTAACCCTTCTTCATTGCCAGAGTTGAATGTGTTTCTCACAGGCAGATGATCGTGCTCTGTCTGAAAAAGATTGAATGCATGTCTAGTTGCTGCTATGTGGAGAGAGAAAAAAAATGACCCTCCACTGCATCTTTCTCTTGACTCCCTGTGCTAAAAGAAGTTCACAGAGAAAGAGAAAAAAACAGAAAAGTTTGAGTCTGTTCCTATGTCTTCAGGCAACTGCTGTACAGTAAGTTAAACTTTACACCCTCTTAACTCACATTTTCTGCAAGAGTTTCTGTAGAACATCCAAATATGTTTTTAAGAGTCTGATTTGTGACTATTTGGCTTGATACACCATTCTGTGACCCACCAGGACATTCTGTCTGAAGTGCAGAGGGGAAAAATTCACGCTGGTTGAGTTAATAGGTATAAACAACCCCGAAGTCATATTTTAATTAGAAAAATGCAGCATTTTTTGTGGTAAGAGATGAGACGAGCATTTTTTTTATTATTATTGGCTGTATTAATTTACCTGGAAGTTGGTGGTTGACTTTAACCAGCCCAAACATCTAACAGAGACATGCACATTTGAATGGACCCATAGATCAATTTGGAAAAAAAGGTTAATGTTGCAGATTCTCTTTGAGATGCTAAATTCAAATTATAAAAGACCAATACTCTAAAAACATGTACTGAATTTTAAGTACCCAAAAACCACCTAATTCCACAATTTAATTAAATGTCCAGGGATTTGTTGAATTTATTATATCTGCCCTTTCTTGTTTTCTTCTAACTACCTTGTTTTTCTTGTTTTCTTGTAGTCAGGGTCATATTTTCGGACCTTTGTGGCGTACTGTGATATTGTCTTTGGATATTTTTTTGTTACATTTATGGATTAAAAGCACAGTTACTGCTGCCAAGACAGAAACCTTTTATACCCAAACACAATAGATTTTGCAGTGCTATGACAAGTGTTGTGCTACTTGAGCTACTGGTCTTAATATTGGAGGGACCCAGATGCTTTCAGGGGCCCAGAAATGATGGCAATTATTGGTGCTCAATCAACATTAGTCACAGAGACCTTGTTGTGTAACCTTCAAAGTAGTCGTTCAAAGACAGCCTAAAAAAACTGGATCCTGCAGGTGGTGATTGCTTTTTGAACTTCATATTTTACTGAGGTCTATGACGTCTTTCTGCTGTTTTGTACAATTTCTACCATGTTGGTACGGTAAAGCTTCTTCAGCTTAAACTGTATCAATACCTTGAGGAGCACTCATTGGGAAAAAAACCTAAGTGTACTGATTGTAATATGAGAAACTGAGAATAAAAAAGCAAAGAAGTTACACAAAGTGATGATTGTTGAGGACTTTTGGATACGTAACGCTCACAGAACAATGTTCACCAGGTGAGTAACATTACAAGAACTACAAAGAGTAGTGTCAACAACTACTGTTGCAGAGTGATGCAGCGTTGTGTGCATGTGCACACTTTGCGCAGCTCACTTTGCTTTAGTGTGTGTTTGTTGCTGCAACCTCTAAAGGGAGTTTATTTGTTTATACATCTTTATGTTGTCCACTTAGTGGATGCTTTATTATGCTATGAAATTGGAGGTTGTTTAATTTCTGTGGCCTGATATTGCCTTTTGCATTTGCTGCTATGGTTGTTTTTATTGTTATTGGTCATTGGTGCTTAGTTGTCCAAGTTTTGTTTCTTATTGGTTAATTGAAGTAAAAACACTAAAAGATGGACTGTATATTCATATTTGATAGTCGGTGGTATGTTCAGGCTGCTAAATCTGTCAAAGTAAATAGATTTTTGGAATTTACTGTTTCGCTTGGAAGTAAGTTTTGTCTTGCAGTGTTGTTTTGTTCTTCAACTTATATATATTTAATGCACTTGTAGCCAAAGGATATTCTTTTTATTATTGTAAAATTTCACATTTTTTGTCATACTGTGCCCCCCGGGTCTGGACGACAGCCATATCGGCAACATAATCGAAACGACTCAATAAGTTGAAGCATCCAACCAGCCTTGAGAAACGTCCGTGAGTGAATGATTATTGTAAGAAATCACTTACAAAGGGTAAGACCTCGAACAAACAGCTGCAAATTTCCTCCATCTCCATAAAAAATAAAATTGAAAGACATGAACATGAGCTAGTTCAGTTTAATCTGTGTAAACTGATATTTGAATGAGCCCTTGGGAAGTGTGAACCTGACTATAACACAGTCACAATACACTTACTCTTACCTCTGCCTTCAACAAAGCAGCAAGGGGCTATTGTGTTTTGTTTTCAGATAATAGCAAAACGTGAAATATGATCCAGGAGACATCAAACCACATGGCACAAAGGGTTTATTAACTCAAAGACAGGATTTTCAACTCGGTAAAGTTATCATGGGGAAAATTATTTTATCTTTTGTTACGAATATGGCCAGGTACATAACAGAAACACCTGAAATGTGAGCACTTCCACATATTTCACAGACCTCAATGCACCACATGTCAGATGATGTCACATTGCAGGAAAATCTCAGTTCACATGCTTTCCTCCGATTTTAAAGAGTCACTTAACACCAAGCTCAAAAGCATTGCCACTGACCTCCTCTGGTTGAAAGTTTCAGATCTGTTGCCCCTCTGAACAACCTTAAAATCATGTGTGCTTCATCACCCATATCAGCACTACATTACTGCAGCACTTCAACCATTGGATGTTGGTATTAACTTACTCTTCTCAAGAGCTAGAGAGAAAAAAAAACTCATTGGAGGAAAGTGTGTAGGAACTGGTTGCTGAATATTTCAGTAAATATTATTCAGCCGTTGGTCGGCTGCTGCTTTGAAAGCAGCTTTGCAAAGCAGCTCTTCCTTCAGCTGCCTCCCTCAGGTCTCTCTCTCTCTGCTTTCGTCGCTTCTCCATTTATGGCACAGTCACAGATTGTTTACTGTGTAAACAATGTAAGAAAAAAAGATGCTTCTTTATAAATTGCATTAACCTTAATTAAGTATAGATGATTAGCATATTAACACTGTACAAGGAACGAGCTCCAAGATATCTTATTCAATATGATGAAATCAGTAACAAAGTTTCCACAGATGAAGCATAAATAATTATAAATAAAATAAACAGTGAAAAATAAATTTCAACACACATTACGAAAATAACAAAAACTACTGCTTTTATTCTTCAGTTGCTTTTAAGAAGTTGCTGCTCTTCCCTTTATTAAAGTTTTTACACATTTACATGCTATTTTTATTCATGGGAAAAAGCCATTTGATGTGCTGTCGCATCGCTTTACTTTTTTACTTGCCGGGGTTTAAGGCTAACAGAAGCTAACACTAACACACACTGCAAAAACAAACACAACCCCCATGCTGTGCGCTCTGCGCTAATTAACTGAGAACCAATTAAGGAACTGCCATGCACAATAACCTTAGTTTCAGGCAACGTGCAAACCAACCGTAACTGCTAAATCAGCTCCGTAATGATAAAGAACAACTTAAATCATGTTCATTCAGGCACAGAGAAAGAAAGAAGGTGCGGGGGGGAAAGAGCAGAGTTCCTCCTCAACTCAAGTACTAAATGAAATTAATGACGACAATAAAGATATCATCCCTCATTACAGAGAGGTATTCTAACACTTAGCAACAGTAGCTACAACAATAAGTGCTTTAATATTGTTCTTTTCTCCTAAGTCTGTGGATTATACATCAAATATAAAACTGTTGAGAGGACAATTACTTTAACTGAGCTCTGAATATCAAAAGTGTATTTTCATAACAAAATATTTACATGTTTGAACACAGTTACACATCTTAATTTGCAAATAAATGATCTGTTTGGCCTCTGAACACAAACAATATGCATATTAAACTATAGTCAATAGTTGTATGCAGTAGATGGGAAAAAGGGTCACGTTTGTGCCCTTTATGCTGTCACAGTGAGAGAGAATGGCCAGGCTGAAACTAACGTATCAAAGTCATTCATCTCCGTTTGAGTGAGCGTCAGTATGCGCTGCTTGTGTTAATGTTTATCTTACTGATGGCACATTCATCTGAATGCCAGTTTATGCTAAACATGCTGTCCCAGTTTATGCATAAGGGTGGATCTGTGTGTGCAGCTTTGTGCAGCTGGGATAAATTGCTTGCACATGTGCAAATTATGCTTCAAATGTGGCTGTGTGTGCATTAAATTATTCAAAGTGTTATCTGTTATGTGTGGGATGGGAAAAAGAGGCTTTTTTTTGGCATAGACAGTCATTTGTTTTGAACCACAATCCTCTGGGATGGTTCCTCAGATATGTCTGCACATAATTCTGCGTGACAAAATGGGAATGGCCAAAGAACTTATTTTCAAAATGACAATTCTTGAGCTCAGTAATTATGACACTTTTGAAAAATTATAGCATGATGCATGGTATACTTAAGAAATAATGATATTATGACTGTGCTATGGATGAATTAAATATTATCTGGGATGTGGGAAATTATAAAGCAACAATACATCTTATAGACAACCAATAGTAAGAATAGTATGTTTTCAACTGTAAAAGACTGAAGTGCACAACAGATTTGATTCAAAAAAGAAAAAAAAATATTCACCCCTAACTGATAAAACACAGTTAAGTTTCTTAAAACTGTCAATAAAACAGAATAATTAGGAATAGCAGTGCTTTGATTAGTATATTTGAGGTCTATCAGCAGTATCAACTGATGCGTGTTAGCAAAGATAGTTGTTAGTTATTAATAGCTAAATAAAAACAGCTTCAAAATGTTGAAAAATTAATAGCTTTATTTTTTTTGGCTCTATTTAAAAAAAAGTGTCAAAAACAAAACTGAATGTGAATCTTTAAACCGTACAAAAACAGAATTTGGAAAACAAATGAGGGTACAGAATTTAAAACACAGAATTTGAGAAAATTTCTGGGTCTCAGTTTTCTACTGAGGTTTTTTGTGCCCTGAAGCCACAACTCCATCACTTGGTCACTGCTTGTTTCTGGTTACTTTCATCTCTGTCAGAAGTTTGGTTAAACGTACACTGATGTAAAATGTCTGCAACTCCAGACTCACTTCTACTTTCACCTCCAAACTGTGCTCTGCTAAAGCACTTCAGCACATTTATTTACTTTAAACTTGCTTTGTTTTCAGATTAATTCATGGTGCATTGTCTAACCCTTAATACTCCTCTTAACAAACTCTCTGTCCTGCAGTGTGTTAAGCTCCATTGCCCAAACACAAGGCTGTACTCTGCTGCTCAGTGGGTGCTAATAGATAACAGCAACCTAGCTCTCCTCCAACCCATTTCAGTGTTTACAGTTCCCTCTTGGTTTAGCCAGTGCAACATATGCTAATGTCCTGCCTGCCAACAAGCTGTTTGTGACTAAGGGGATAGATAAGCAGGTACTGCAGAGAATCTTCATATTTAGTAGGCTGAGTAGGCAGCCGGTGGTTTCGTTAACTACTGTAACATTATGAGAAGACATGCTCCTTTATAGTCACTTCTTTAATCTGTTTGCCATTAGCTAGGCTGTAGCTATACATACAAAATACTTTTGATCCAATGGAAGATTTTTATTCTTCCCATACATTACCAGTATCACCAGCAGGTGTTTCTCTGTTACATTACAGCATTTTAGCAGCATGGAGAGAAACTTTCTTGTGTAATTTGCATCACCTGATAAGCTCTTCTGCTTGACCTTAATACAACCCACGGAGTTAACTACTTGAATGAATATTGGGGTTATCAGCAGGGGAACCTTTATTAATGATCAGATCTTATAGATTCACCACAAAAATGACACAATAAATATATAAAGAAAAAGAAAATGCACAAGTAGCACATGGTGTGAACATTACATATGGTGGCACATTGAGCGGACAGATGGTTCTGTATCATATGATGACTGGATAACATGACCAGATTAACATATACATGAGGGCTTGCAGAGTTGGATTTCCATCAAAGAAAAGGTCTGAGACAAAATCATTCTGTTTTGAGGTCTACAGTGCATTACCTTTATCAAATCAAAATATCCTTTTTTTTTGTCACTTCAGCTACGATAAAAAGCTCCCTGGTCTGAAAGCTACTTACAGTAGTTTCAAAACACAGTTAGAGGGAGACGGTGTTTGGCCATTGCATAATTAGTCCTGCTGGTACATATGGCTGTCTTGTGTTCAGGCACATGCTTTGGGGCTTTTCTCAGCCTCGTGCTGCAAGAGGAAGTCAGCATATGGACAGCAGTGGTGGAATTACAATAGAGTGTTGTGATGTGATAAAAAGCTTGTCAGGTGAAAGGATGAGTGAAGGATTTACAGCTGGTGGTTTTTATTACACACAGAAACCTCAGCCCACAGTAGCTTTCTTGAAAATGATTTTCCGTGTCATGGCCACGCTCCATGAGGCTGAACGGGTTTCCAGCAGACAAAACATTTGACTATTTTTATTCTCTCTTTTTCTCGTTATTGTTACTATAATATTAGAAGTAGAGAAACAGAATTTAACAAATAAATGAGAGTCTTACTTACATTTTGAGTAGCCAGCTAGCTGTGTCCCTCAGCAAAACTGTCTCTCTATTCAATAGTAATATATCTCAGCAAACTACTTTCAGGGTAATACCAATATAAAGCTAAGCTCAGAAAGACCTTCTTTGATCACTGAGAGTACGTCTTACCAAGTGATCGCAGCTGAGATTTCTAGACAATACAATACAGTATTCACAGGCTAAGGGCTTCACATAAGAACCACACAATATGTGTGGAAATCTGAAACTAAAACATTGTGGCAAGGTTGACAGATGAGCAAAGATGCAACCAGACTCCCACTTAAAACTTGCTAAACAGCAACAATCAGGCAGCAACCAGGATTTTGCATAATGGCTTTAAAACATCAGTGTTTTGTAATTTGTGGTATGAGTTTAAGAGCAGAATGTAGTTTCACTTTAAGCTTCACCTCAAAATGTTAAATTTCAATATACCACACTCACTTATTTAAATGATAGTCGACTTAGTCACAAATAAATAAATAAAATCAACCGTGAAGTGAACAACAACTCATAAGTGTTCCTGAATGTGCTACGTAGCACATGTGATGTCATTGTGAATGAGCTGTGAGCCAGAGTCTATGTGAAAATCTCTCTGAATGGCTTCTGCCAAATGGATTCTAATGATTTGTCAAAGACAACGCAAATGAGGAGGAACGGACTTGATAAGAGAGCATCAGTATCTTATGTAACGGCACCAGAGACAAAGCAGTGACAGTAAATGGAAGAATTTACCAGAGCGTCAAGCAAATGACTTTTAAAAATCTAAAATCAGTAGGATTTTCTTTTCAGAGGTTGCAGCATGCAGAGAACACAGTTAATAAGAATAATAGTAAAGTTCTAAAAATCATGACAAATGAAACAGATCTGCATGATGATCATCGAACAAAAGTAAGTTAAGAAAGTTTCTTTTCTTTAGATTTTCATTTTTTTCATCTTTCTTTTTAGTGTGATA
This sequence comes from Acanthurus lineatus, assembly GCA_029814665.1. Taxonomy (NCBI): domain Eukaryota; kingdom Metazoa; phylum Chordata; class Actinopteri; order Acanthuriformes; family Acanthuridae; genus Acanthurus; species Acanthurus lineatus. The sequence continues at coordinate 12,231,330 of JAPZDV010000006.1, forward strand.
TGGGTGAACCAACCCTCTAAGACTAATACACACACACTGACATTCAACATTAATGCTGGTGTCAGATATAGCTCCTGACCGGCGATGGGAACTGCTGGCAAGTGCATATTGTTGAACTAAATATGGACAGACACTATTAAAGAGAGTGAGAGAGAGTTCTCAGCATCTCAGGATAACCAGAAAAGATCAGTGAAATCCCACCGCTAAGAGGCTGCAGTAATGTTTAAGTGAGGTATCGATCAGAGCACTCGCCGCAGAAACATCAGAAGCTTCATGGACTTGGCGTTGGGAAGTTCAAGTTCATCCAACACCCGAGTCATGTACACTGACATGCAGAGACCAGACAGGAAGCTTAAGTTTATCTTTGGCTCACATCTCCGCACTGCTCGCACTCATTGATGGTGCCACTGCGCTGAGATAATATCAAAGAGCCAGAGATTAAAGGAGATCTTTGGGGCTCACAAGGCAGGTGGAGGGAGACGCTGGTGATACAACGACTGCATCATATTTATTGTTAATTGGGAGAGTGAAAAGTGCTCCCATTTGAATATGACTAGAACTAAAAATGTATCAGTGACAGTGACAGTTATCATGTTTCCAAAACTGTTCATGTGTTTTCTAGGATTGAGGTTTGGCTAAAAGTTATTGGTCATGGACAAGGTTTGGAAAATATAACCAATTTAAACTGTGTATGTGTAGAGGGGTAACTCATGTCATAACAACGTCATGCTACTCATCCTCATCACAACCTAGAAAGGACTGCAATTACTCTCAAGTCTCAAATATAGCCTGTCAAGAAAAAGTAATTATTAGTCTGTTTATGTGTCTCGAAAAACAACTAGAAAAAAAACAACTTAGCAAATTAAACTGTCATTAGAAAATTAAAAATCAGGTCCTTTTCTGAACCCGTACTGGATCCTGAATAAAAAAAAAAACAACATCCTTAACATGCAGTTCACCATTGCACACTGTGTTTTTCATGTTTTGTCAACAGACTTGCATATCTTTTGGGACATTTTGCAACTAATCGTTCAGAGACCCAGCTTGTCCTTGCAAAATACAGTATGTAGTCCAAACAAGACTAAGAATACAAGAGCAGATTCCATCCTAATGGGACTTTGGATGTCTGTGCCATCTGTCCATTAGCTGTGAAGATATTTCAGACTGAGCCGGCCCACAGTGCATGTACCACTGGATTATGCATTGTCCTGGATGTTCTTAGCTGCAAACCTAGAAGACCTGAGAGCCCAACCTGAGGAGGGAACATGTTTTAGTGAATGTTCGTGGCCATGCTGCCTATATTGTGTATAGTGTGTCTACTGAACATAAAGGTTTAGTCTTACCTCATGTCACACTCTGCACTTGTTTATTTTTTTTTGTTCAAGAAAGGTTTCAAACTTGTTGTCACACATATTGGCACTTTTGTTTTTGTGCTAGTATCAGCAACATTGTGCAAAAAAAAAAACATTACAGATCTTGGTCAAATTCACAGCTGCATAGTGATTTACTGTAGTTGGCCGACAACAAGGTGGGCAACACAAATATGCAGAAAAATGCAGCACAAATACTGCAAGTCAGCTCTGTCTGTTGGATCCCAGCAGTTGAGTCCTAATCAACCTGACTTGTGAGGATGTTGCTGCTGCTGCTGGCTGGCTGCAGGCCGCTCACCAGCTACGTTAGCTGCTATCCAACTGTGGGCTGCAGCACCTCCAGCTGCATCCTTCCTCCTCTTTCTCTCTCTGTAGTATTTCTTTTGCACTGGCTCAAACTGAGCCTCTTTTCATTCACTATCAACTGTATATAATAATGAAAACAAGCTGTAAGCACGCACAATCAGGCATATTATCAACTTATGCGTAGTTGCAGCAAACTTATTAGCAAACAGTTGCTCATTTAAACATTTTAGCACTTACAGAGCAACATGTGGAGTCGTGTTTCATTTGCCTGGTGAATGAGTCAGATTTTAACCTTTCTGTTCTATTTTTGGTCTCCACCAGCTCCTGAGGGAAATATCTGGCTCCTCAGCTGCTAAATGTATCAGTTTGTTTCCACCTCATGCTGTTAGGGTTAGGTGGGGGCCACACACCAACTGGCCAAAGGCTAAAGCTCAGAGACCTCTAGAACACAGCATAAATAGAGGAAAATAAGGAAATACAGGCAGAGGGCAGGAACTCTGCAGATATAGACACCACCACATCTCATATGAGTCCTGTGTAATGACTAAGAGGGATGGCTCTGTATGAGTCATTGCATTTTTTTAAGGTCATTCCTGCATGTTATACCTATAAATTATAACAAAAAGAGGAACCCACAAACTCTACACTGGTAATTGGTACAACAACAACAACACAATATATTGTTTAGGTCTAAGATTAAAACAAAATGCAGAAAGATACAACTGGTTGATATTTTTTTTAAATGTGGCCAATAAAACAGTTGAAAACTAATTGCCTTTTTATCTTGTTTACTCTGTGTGTTGGCCCCTGGCTGCTTAGACACCATAAGTTACAGATGAGTTCATGTGTGCCACAGGCCAGCTGAGGCAGTGATTATTATAAATGTTTTAGTAGTTTGACTAATATAATGATACAAGGTGGAAAAGATTATAGGTTTAGTTTTTCTTTAAAGCATTCAACTAAATCATAATATTAATACCAGAGCTCCTATTTAATGATTAATTCTAATGGCCTGGAAGATGTAATGTTTTTAACTAAGTGTAATTAAAGATATCTTCACCTGGATTCACATCACATGGATTGATCTGCTGAGAGTATCCACCTTTCTTTTCCTCGCTTGCTACTCCTTCAAGCATCACATTTTTCAAAGGCCCCATAAATGGTTTATGTCATTTTTTTCCACTTCATTGTCAGTGACTTTTAAGTTTTGTTTCTTTAAAGCACGCCACATTAGAGATGCCTCCCTGGCGCTGGTTTTATAGCCTGACCTCAGGTGTGCATGCATCAACACGGCACAAAAATAATGCTCAGGTCTGTCAATACGTTTTAGTGCCACATTTCTAGGTACAAATTTGTTTTTCTATCAGGTGTGATTAAACCTCCTGTCTCCTCAACATGCTCAGGTGCCACATATAGCATGTGTGTGTGCCTGGCAGCAGCTGACTTTTTGTTGTTGTAATTAAAGTGTTTTCAAATAGAACCGCAGACCTGTGAGCTGCAGAACACTTTCAGTGCTGGGAACTAGATGTTTGGTTAAAGAATCACCAGAATTCATTAGCAGAGGAAGCAGGGCTGAAATGTTCAATTTGATTCAACCAATGCTTAAACATTTTAGACAGGTCAGCTTGTACTTGCACTGGATCATGCTAAAGCCTTATTACAATGCTAAAGAGTTGCTGCAACATGGTAAAATTGGTTGGCAGATATAGTACATATGGGCTATGAACATGTTTGAAAACTTATATTTCAATCCCTATGTAGAAGTTAAATAAGTATTATGTGCTGTATATACAGGTAACGTTATAATGTTACCCATCAATTAAAGGTCCACTATGTAGAATTTAGGATGATCTATTTATAGAAAATGGCAGAAATTGAAAAAAAAAAACATAGGACGGTTTTGATTAGTGTATAACCACCAAGAAAATAAATAAAGGAATAAAGAAAAAAAACATTGAGTTGTCATCACCTTGGAATAAGTCTTTTAAATCTATAGAACAAGTGGGTCCTCTTAAAAGAGTCTGGCACTGCCATATTTCTACAGTAGATCAGAATGAACAATACAAGGACCCTACAGAGGGCCTTTTGTCAATTGAAATATTGGAATATTCAGGTGTGTGAAACCTGCAAATTTACCACTAGATGCCACTAAATCCCACACACAGGCCCTTTCAGATTGAGTCAAATAATTTGCAGCAGAGCACTTTTTTTTTACCAGACTTGTCCTGAAATGGTGCTGATATGTTACATAAAGCTCCACTTAGCAGACCAAAGACAATTATTTTTGTTTATCTTTTGATTTGTACTCAAAGTGTTTTCATCAACATAACGGTTAACTGTATATTGATTTTTTTTTTTTGTTGTTGAAATGTGATTTTCATTTCTGGGGAAGCAGCCTGTCTTGCAGCATATAAGGAGCATTCCCTGACTGGATAAATATGTCTCATTTGTTGAGCTCTTTGTTATATTTATTGCTGTCTGAAAGCAAAATTTATATGAGTAAGAAATGTTGTCATTGTTCAAAAATAATGATATTATCCTCCAATAAATGTCATGAGAACTAATGCAGTCCCTCTTCAGAATGTGAATTTAGCTATTTGACATCAGGCTTTTTCCAGGAACAAAGACATTCAGTTCAAAAGTTACATTAATGATGCTTGAAAAGTTGTTTTGGCAAAAACAAAACAGCAAACTTTTTTTTTACAGGGTGACATCTCTAGCTCTCAAGTCTCTATATCTTCATCTGTCCTTGAATGCACAGTGGCTAGTGACAAAGAGTGAGATGTACCCAGCATGCCATTCAGATGTGTAACAGTTAGTAGGCGTCCTTTCTCAAAAAAACAACAACACACACACCGTGCACTTCTTACCAACTACTTAAAAATATGTCCCATCTCAAGAAGAGCCGCCACTCGACACTCAGCAATTCACCCGCCAAGTGTGAAGTGGACCGCATGAGGGGTTGTCAAGAAAATCCGACACACATACACAAAAACAGACAAAGGCTCCTTCAATTTTAGTTGGACATTTAGTGACTGCAGGGAGTTTCAGTCAGTTTAGCTGGCTCTTGAGAGTTGAATTGGACTGGAAAGCATCTGCCTGTTTGCTAAATCAGTGAAGCAAGTTATTGGTCAGATTTTCAGAGGCTACCAGGGAAATAGATATTTCAGCCAACTGTTTATCTTTTGCAAGGCTGTTAATCCAGCTCAAACTGCCTCTCAAGGCAGATAAAATCTTACCAAATATCTTCTGTGAATAACATAATAGCAATAACAAGAAACTATTTGCGTGCATCACGAGGCAAAAAAAATGATGCATGTAGCCTCTGTTTTCATCTGTTGATAAGCTTTTGTTTGATCGTGGAGATGAACTCAGGTCAGGACAATACACATTCAAAATGCACTTTGTGGACACATTGCTTCAGGCAAGGTAAATCCTCACCACTCCCCCGCCCCCCACATTTGCACAAACACGCAAACACACACATTTAGGGAGCACAACACCGGCTCTTGTCTATTTCCCCTCTATTCCTTCACATTAAACATCCCGTTCTGCTCAGTTTGGCAACACATGCTGCCAAACCCACCAGGCTGTTTACCAGCAGATACGCCTCAGTCTGACTCAAAGAGTATTTGCAAAAGTTCATCATTGTCAATTTCAACAATTTGAGAGAAAAAAAAGCTACACACACTGTGTTGAATTGGAGGCAATGTCACACATAACCTATATTACAAACTCAGAGTAATGGAGGGGAAGGAGTAACCTCTTTTCCCAGCAGGCAGGAAGTCCCCCAGTCTGAGCAGCAGATTCCAGGTCACACCGAAAATTACACTATATCTTTGTTTTTGTTAGATTTACATGTTGGACCCATATGATCCTGGGATGCTGAGGCTTACTGGCTTTTCTAATGAGTACAGCAGGCCGACATTAAGTCTGGTTAGTCCTAGGAGATTGACCTTTGAAGTGCACACTGAACTGTAAAGCAAAGCAGATGATTAAATCAGAAAGCTGTCTTAGCTCATCATTATAACAGTGAGCATGGGCAAAATACAAGTCCAGATTAAAGCTGCGCTGCACATTGGGAGAAATGACTATTGACATTATTGATTATGAAACAAAAAACAGCCTTTTAGGCACTCTCTCTTTCATTACGTAAAATGTTTGTCTTTTCGTGGCATTACTTACAGAATTACGTTCAGCTGACTGACTGCAGTCTTTGAAGGGCTTTCATTTCTTTGGGCACTCTGTGTTTGATCAGAAAACTTGGCATTTTGAATGTGAAGCATTTGAGTGCTCAGACTTGTCTGCCCGCTGCCAAGTTTGCAACCAAGGCTGCAAAAATACTCAGATCCAGAGTTGTGAAATGGATGACCGCGAAACCAAATGACCTGCAGGCCCTAAGGTGAAAGAGGGGAATTCCCTCGATTGCTTTTTTTTGCTTGTTTACTCACAAATATCCTTGTGCTGAATTAACTTTAGACTGTTTGTGGCTTTTAGTGAAAATTAATGTCCTGAGACAAAGCCACAGTTTAACTTTTTTTGAACATATTAGTATAAGAAATTTCATTGTTTCATTCCCTCAGGTTTTTTGAAACCATTCACCTGCAAAAATATGAGTATGATTAAAAAAAAAAAAGTTTTTAAACTTTCAATAGGCTAAGAGAGGAAAAAATACTTTCTGTTCAGAAAAAGGGGTAATTTCCATTTCTGTAGCCTTTAGCATCTTCGACTAGAGTTTGACAGACTACACCAAGCATGAGCCGAAATCAATAAGATTTGATGAGGCATTCAATTCAGATTTATATCATCTCAATCACAAACAGATGCTCCGTTTACACATGGCTTTAATCCACAGTTTTTCGTTGGAAGAGACTGATTACATGCCAATCTCTAATGAGATGTATCCAAACTGTTCTACTGTATTGAACATGACTTCATAGTTCACCAAACAGAAAACTAGTTGAATGGAAACTAAACACTTTTCATCTGTTAATTTTCTTTGAAGCAAAGAACTTAGTGTAATTAATACGGCTGACACAACACAACATTTGAATGATTTAAGTGTCAGCAGAGTGTAACACATCAAAGTGGAGCCCCCAATCTCGTGCTGATACAGTTAACTGGAAAGTAAAAAATAACTTTTCTAAAAATACATTTTGCTATGATTTCTTTTGGCTTTATGATATGATATCAATTGTGCTGTGCTGGATTTCAGTTCAAACATCGCTGCTGTTAAGTTCCTACCAGAAAGATAGACTAATCCCATCACAGCATCCGGATCATTATGTTTCAGACCCCCGGGCACAAATGTTTGATAGGCCTCGAGCCAACTTGCTTTGGTGGTCAAGCTTTTTTCGTCTTTTTTTTAATCAATCAGACATAGCATATAGGGCATGTAGAGAAAAGCTCTAACTCACTGGGAGAGAACTGTACCTCTGTGGAAAATGAAAAATAAGCACTTAAAATAGCCCTCACAATATAACTTGACTAAAGCCATCAAGTTGATGTTAGTGATGTTAGACATTTTTGCTTTTTCATGATTGTAACTGAGTACAATGTTCAATGTAGTTGGTTCTCTCTCTCTCTCTCTCTCTCTCTCTCTCTCTCTCTCTCTCTCACACACACACACGCACACACACGCACACACACACACATCTTCTACTTTCTCTTTCTTGTCTCACCCTCTTAGTTCTCCAGAGACTCTCTACTCTACGTGTCTTTCTCTCTGACCATCTCTTCCTCTCTACATCTACGCTCTTCATTTGCCCTCTTAAAGACTTTGTTCAGGCTTCCTATAAGCAAACTCAGTCACAACTTTATCAAAGTAAGAGTCCCCGATAAGCTCAGAATCACAAACTTCTTAGCTGATTTCACACCACTGGGTCAAATGCATCATAATTACACTGCAAATGTGAGCTTCTTCTTCTACAGTTAACCTCAGGTTGTCATTGTTGGCTGTGAAACTACCAACACTAGCCTCCGGATTAGCTTTTAGTAATCTTGTTGAACATTTTTCTTAACGTCAATGTTAAGAACATTTTCTTCCAGATTTGTTTCAAGAAAAACATGCCAGATGATGGCACCTATGCAGTATATGCCAAGATCCCTGAATTTCCCATGAGTCTCTCAAATGTTAACCCTTTTCCTGCTGTGCTCCTGATAATTTCTCCCCTTAATTTTCCAATTTCTCAGTCAAACAAACTAAATAGGTATTTCTCAGTTTCTACCTTGGATATATGATGCAATACCTAGAAAACCAACTCAGGTGGATGGCTGAGACCCTGAATGAAGCACGTTCCTAGGCTGAGTTCACACAAAATCCTAGATTGCAGCATCTTCATGCTGGGTTGTTCTTGTGGTTCAGAATGTAACTGCCTTGAAATAACCAGAAATTAAACATCTTATCACTCTAAGTGTTTTTACTAACTGAAACTGACATATATCGCATGGTATATAGTTGACAAAATGCAAAGAAAATGATAAAATGCCATCATCTTCCACCTCCAGGCTAAAATCTTCCGAGCTCACACTTTTGTCACTCTCCATAAATAGACAGTCAGTGAACTTTGTGTGTGGTTGGGGGAGGGGAAGGGCATCAGAGCTGTAACCTACATTACTGCTTTTTGGTAAGTGCTAAAGGGAAAAATGCAGAAATTATTGATGATGGAGTCGCCCTTTAAAAGTAATGAAAAGTTATTTTACGTTCACATCCTTTTATTTATTCTATTAATCAGTGGTATAGGTTTGGGAGGGACTACAATGCAGCGAGCAAGAAGGGATCCAAGTCTACTATTGTACTTTTCCCAGTAGCATTTTTCTTTTATGAGGTAAAAAAATCTTGAAAAAGGCCCCAAGTGAATGTGGAGTCTTGGCTTGTGCCCAGAATGCCAATCGAATGATCCAGCCCAGCCCATCAAAATTAAACCACAATCTGAACACAGAGTCCTGCAAATCAAATATGAAATAACTTCCCAGATGCACTCAGAATCAATAGTATACTTTTCACATTTGGCCTCTAAGCCTTTATGTACATTTACAGTCTTCATCTACATCTCTGTAGGGTTGCATCCAGGAGTAGATTAGGAAGTGGCATCCGTCCTGCCTGCTTCTCTCTGCGTCTGCCTGAAACAAACAAACATTCTCTCTCTGTCTGTCTTGCTTGCTGAGTTGTTTGCATGAACGCCGTCCTGCACATCCCAGCGACAACCCCCCCCTTACCTCCCTTATCCTATTCTCATTTTCTCATCCTAGATTGCCCTTAATATCTCACGACTTCTCATGATTTCACCTCCTTTCATTCTCTTTTTCCTCCCTCTCTTGCAGCAAATCCCTTGCTTCTTCCACCTCTTCACCCACTGCTGCCTGAGGGTTTTGAGAAAGTGTTACATAATGCACTTCAAATTATCACAATGCATGTATTATGGATATGGGGAAGACACAGCAGGCATTATGGGATTCGATAAGGAATAAAGGAATGAAATTACCGATCACTTGCTTCACAGATTAAATGGATCAATCTATCATGTTCATGGTTATTGAGATTAAAGAAAATTGCTCCTTCACTAGCTCTGTGTGTGTGTGTGTGTGTGTGTGTGTGTGTGCGCATATGTGCAAACTTGAGCCATTGAGTCATCCCCCATCTCAGCACTAAAGTACTGATAACAACTGGGTGATTGTGATGACACATGACAGTAGTTCTTACATTGTCTCGGCTGTGCCTCTTCCCTTTATAAAACAGCATTACTCTCCTACTTTTCATAGCGGGGGATTTCAGCCCTTTCCCTCTCTTATCTTAATGCTGGGCTGTCTTTCTCTATTTTATAGCCTGTGTCCTTGTCATTTCTCTGTTTTTGAGCTGCATCCAAATTGTTCCTTCCTTTTGCATCTCTCCCTCTCTGTAGCTTTGCTTCTTTCCATCTAGCTGGTCCGGGCTCCTCCTGTTTCCTTTATCCAGCTGTATGTGTTCAAGGGAATTACAGAAGTCATGCCTCACCCAAAAGATACAGGACAGTGTCTGGGCACAGCTCAGGCAGAAGTAGACTCCCAGAGCACTTAAAACTGCTGAAAACATCCCCAGCAGTCATGTCCAACCTTCACTTCTGCCTAAATACTCACTGAGTAAGACAAAAAAAAAAACGGTAAAACCAGATGATGAAAGAATTATATGGCAAAGCCTCAACACATACAGAAAATCCCCCAAAGCCCCGCAGACACTCTCCTCCCATGCATTATAGATCAGTGGCAACTCGGCTCCCCTATGGATTCTACATGAAACGTCATGATGAAACCCAACTGAGTGGCTAATATTTGTCACAATGGGATGTATAATGTGATGTCAAATGCAATTTCAATGCGCGATTCCAAATGATTCAATATCAAGTAAATGGATTAATTCAACTCAAACTAGCATCAGAGCCCCTGTGTCTAATCTCTCCCTCTTTTCTTCTTGAGCTCCAGCTTAACACTCCTCTATTTCCATTTCGCCTGCTCTGTGATCTTTTCCTCTCCCTGTCTTCTTTTCTCCATCTTCTCTGTTACGCACATAAAAAGGTTCCAACAGGGTCCTTAGGTGGATGGTGCGAGCCTGCCTTCAGGTGCCTGTGTTTTGAGAACCTTTTTCTTTTTTTTATAAATGTGCGTCAGAAAGCTGGAAAAGCTCCTCAGGATGAAAGTAAATCTGATCAATCTGACAACCTGTTCAGCTGGCTGATCTCCTGTTTTGATTTTAATGAATTAAAATCAAACACCCAAGTGCCTCCATGGCCAGAAAAAAAAAAAAAAAAACCTTGGTCAGGAGCATAAATTATAGTAGTTACCAGAAGAAGCTGAGGATACCTACTAGGTCATAGTAGAAATAAGGGGCATAACTTTGTTTTAGAAGTGAGGAGCAGAGTGTTTACACCAAAATTAGGAGTTGAGAATAGACGCAGGATCAGGTTGGGGAATTGTAGCAACCTATAATGTAATAATTTTGTTAAAATGTAATAACGCCTAGTAAAAAAAAGTAATAAAAAACTTGCACTGGAACTTATCAAAAATGTTAGAAAATCCAATAATGAAATAACTTGATGAAAAATGCTGCAACAAAATCTTCCTGGCCCTTTTTTCTCAAAACACTGTAATAGTTTGAGAGATAATTTAATGATCTAAAATAGTATGTTTTATACAATATTCATTATGCTGTTAGTGTCATTTTAGCCAACTGGAAACACTAATACTGGCAAGTGGTACATTGTTTCCAGGCACTGATGCATTAAACTAAAATCCCTTTGAATGGGAAGGAATCCGCCCATACCCAAACTGACTGGTCATTGTGTAAGAATTGTCCATTAGACCAAAGTGGATGTTAGATTAGACACCATCAGAAGATGACAAAAGCTGCCGATGATGGCTAATGTTACAAAAGCAAGCAGCGAAGGCAAAACAGTCAATTAATTCTCCATGAAATGTTCTTTCACTTAGCCAGCAGCTATTCTTATTTAATGAAACATCTAACCTTGACCTGTTTTGACCTTAATATTTATCAAAAAGTAGAAACTTTGCAACCTTTGCTCACCCCCACAGGTTATGACTGGGGCATCCCGATAATGTAATATGACATTACATTACCAGTAAAATGTTTGTAGAGGTGCTATTTTGTTCAGACTTTATTACATTTGCAGGAAATTAATACATTAGTGGGTGTTACAGGGTTTTCTCTGAGATAAAATCTTAGTTTCTGCTGTCTGTAGGCGTGTATTCCTGATAGATACAGTACATATACACCTTTTAAAATTTTGAAACCTGGGTTACAAAGTGCTTCACTTAATAAAAAGCAACTCAAACATAAAAGGAGCTTTCTTCTATATACTTTATAAACCCCGTGTATCACACCTTGTTCTGTCTGCTGTGATATTTTTCGCAGCATATTTCATGTGGTTTCGATGGTTTTGATGTTTGCTTTATGTAAAATTTCTGTATGTAGCGGGCTAAGAGAATCTGATGATGATCTTGGAAACAGCAGACGGATTAGTTCTCAAGGAGGAGACGACAGTGAACTGAGAGACGAGTGACTTTCAACAACAGCATCACTTGCAGTAAAAAGCTAATGATTTTAAATTGTGCCTGTCTAACTCTACATGCTATTGTTTTATTGTTTCGGGAAAACAGCATCAGGGTGCAACTGCAAAAGTTAAAGAAGTTTATCTTTTAATTACATGCCAATTTGAAACATAGTTTCAATGTAAAAGTAATTTCTGTCTGCACCATTAAGCAAAGCGAAATTAAACAACTGCAATAATATAATAACAATTTAAATGGTACTTTTATTTAAAGCAAATTAGATGACATATTGTTATTGGTTGGCGATATATCTTTTGAGGAAGTGCAACATTTACTAATATATCGGGAAAATGGTACAACGCCTCAATACATCTCATGGAGGCTGAGTTTTTCTCTGACATTTATCAAGCAACTCACTTGTGAATGTGTCCTTGATCAAAGAAGAGCGGTGTCTGCAACTCTAAAATGATTGTACACGACGGGCAATAATGGCCCATTTCGTAAATCGGCAGTTGATGTACATGCATCTCCTAATAATTGTCAGTACAGACAGGACAGCAGCATGGTGTTAGTGCTCCCTGCGATAGTCTGCCAACAGTCGTGTGTCCTGTCAAAATGTCTCAGAGCAAGACACAGAAATCCTCCATACTTATTCAATGGGAGACGCTCTGGATTTATAGTGTCAGCAGAACGCCTGAAATATAAAGATGTGAAATGTAGACTTAGGAACTGTCCAATAAAACTAAAAAGCTGAAGGAACTCAAGACAAGTTTTCTCCCTCTGTCTGGAGTCCCACATTTGCAAACTTTTATGTATAATCTATTGACTTGCACTCACTCACTGAAGGTTAACACTTGACATGTACACTACACACTGCCAGTAAATCTATACTCATTTGTAACTAAGTCCCTAATCTTAACCGGGAAAAATCAGCCTTTTCAGCTGTCAGGACCAGCTGTCACAAACCAATTAGGAGTGCCGGTGCTCTCAAGAGCGGCTCCTCACAAGTATAATTATACCAGATCAGACATACACATGTGCACTCTTGCTCTCTCTCTCTCTCTCTCTCTCTCTCTCTCTCTCTCTCTCTCTCTCTATGAATATTTTAATCACTTTTTTTAATGTTTTATCAATGTGAGAAGAGCTAACTAAGCTACAGCTGAGACAGAGCAGTGGTAGTATTAGTAGTAGCAGTGGATGTCACAGAGGCCCACTGGGAGAAACAGGAAGGTCCAAGGAGAGACTGAGGTTTGAATGTTTCAGCACCATGGAGAGAGCCAGACAGAGCATGCAGGGCTCTGACTCCTTTTTATGGACATATTATTACTTATTTTGCATATTTTTGGTATTTTCCTTTTGAAAAGTAGTGAGATCTGTAAATATAAACCCACAAATACACAAAAGTTATACACAGAAGTTATTCTCTGTTCAGTTCTTCTGTCCAGCACAAACTAATTTGGCAAAGATTATCCCCCAAAATGATGAATCAAAACACAGCATTTAACAATAGCAGTTTCTCTCGGGTTAGATGACCATTGATGTTAGCCAACTGTCATTTGGGAGCAGGCCACTTAGCATTATTATGGTTTAAGTGACCAAATGTAAACTTTAATTTTTACGTTCTAAATCAGCTCGTAAAATATCCTCAATTAAACGGGCCAAACGAGATCGATTCCACTTATTCTCACTGTACTTGGCTGGATGTGGGACAGTACTGGGTGACTGATGACATTTTTACAAGTACAGACAAGAATGCAGATTGAAAGAGGCCTCAGGTCTCAGAGTTTCAGCACCATGGAGAGACACAGCTGGAGAGATTGTTTTTAAGTGTTTCAGCACCACGGATAGAGGCACACTCAGAGCGACTGGATGTGAAACACTACATGGGTAAAGACTTTTTTTTTTTTCTTGCCAAGACTCAGTCTTAACTAGGGAATATTTTAAGCATTATTTTTGTAGAGGCACAGAGCTTGAGAGGAAAGAAGCTGGAGAGGGAGGGCGAGAGATATGATGTAAATAACGTCTCTGCGAGGAGAGTCTCTGCAATGTGTGATCCTGTATAGCTCTCTTTGAAGGTTTGCACCACCTAAGCTCCTTCAAAGACAAGTCTCAGAGGACAAAAACTTGTCCCACACAACTGTACAAGGCACTCTCACATTTTCACACACACACACAAACTCACTCAGCACAATAGCACAATAAGATGCGTGGACTTTACTGTACTGTCATATCCTGGATTTGCTTTATATGTTTTTTCAGCAGCCACACATCCGTATGTTGAGAGTGCTTGTGTGTGAGTCACAGCTTTTCTTTTATAAAAGGCAAATTTCGGGGGACAAATGGCTCTAATGGTTCATGAATGTGTGTGTGATTTTGTGTCTGGGGTGTAAGTTTGCCAATACACAATAACACATGATTAGAGAGGAGGCCTTTTAAATGAAACATTGAGGAAAAAAAAATGTGAGAGGGCAGGAAGGTAATGTGCAATCCCTCTGCAATCCCACGCAGCTCGCTTACATGGCCAACGTGCATCATAGTTTTGATTAGTGTGAATCACAGATATCTTGATGCCAATTCAGTGTCGGAATAATAATGAGTCTGTACTATGATATTTACTACAGCTTGAGATTACATACGCGATTAGTCATCAACCTAGCATCAGATGAATTACTGCCATCCAACTCTCAGCGGTCAATCATTTTGTTCTCTCCACCAGAGGAGAGCAGGAGCTTATGCAAAGCTATGACAACTCAGCGACTGATTCAAACCCTCTGCTCCTGCTGCGAGTGTAAAAGTCAGGTGTTTTCCCCTGTAAACAGTTGAGTGGGTTGCTTCAATCTACAGTGAACGCCCTTCGAGGTCACGTCTGTGGGTTCGGCGTGGTTTCTGAACTGCTGAGTGGGCTGTTTGAGTTGAGAGAGATCAGCTTTAAGGCAGAAGTGCACCATGTAAGAGGCAAAAAAAAGAACACATATGTAATCCTTTATGGAGAGGTAGGCTTTTGGAAACCTAAAAATGGGCAACCCACAACATTTAAGAAATCCTTGAATAGAGATTGAGAAGGCTATTTTTTAAATTAAATTCTAAAATTACATTTTTCATTAAATATTCTTGTCTGGTTTATTGGTTGGGCTTTATGTGGCAAATTCAAGGCAGGTGATTAAATGGAAGATGTGTCAGGAGTCCCTGTGCAGGCAATTATTCTTGAAATTGTGAAAGAGATTGACAGGTGTACCGTTTGCCCTGGAATGCAAAATTTACTGCTGAGCCCCCTGGTGGTGTCACGGTCCTAATTTGGCAATAGATCAACATGATCACCCTTTCTCATATCATCCAAGCCATGAGCGCTTCCTCTGAGAAGCACAAGGGGTACTTCAATCAGGCTCTAAGGACAGATACTGTAAACGGGTTTTTGCCAAAGGGTAAACGTGACCAATATGATGATTTTTAGACTACCAGTGTGTGTGTGTAGTGCGAGATTTACACAAGACAAAACTTGCCATGGAATTTTTTTGGATTCTCTTTGGCTGTATGCAATTACTTGGTTTCCTCCCATGACTGTGTTACATTTAAAAAGGTTCTTTAAAGTAATGCAGGAGTATAATGATTAATATAATTAAGATGTTAAACATGCTCTTTGGTTACAAACTCTCTTTTTAATCAAACATATTCTTTGACTTATTCACAAAAAAACAGTGGGAAGACTTCTATTTGATTACATTAAATCCTCTGAAATGCATCCATCTCCCTACATAATATTTATTAAGATGATGATTAAGATTATGTCTGTAGGTTACGCACAAAATAGAATTACACTTGACTTACTGCACCTGATTTACAAAAGAGATTCTTACTTATTTACTTTTTGAGTTCCAGTACTCACCAACTTCAATAAATAAATAACCTTGGTTCAAGGCGTTTTAGTGCTATGAACAGGCTGAATCTTACCTAAAACTTAGTTAAAAAAAATACATGCTAGAGCGCAGAATGTGGGAGTCTCTCTCTCTGAAGACAAGCTTGCATTCAAATGTTCCAGTGATTATTGTGTCCGTCTATTTGAAAAAAAAATATGCTAAAATACAGCAAGAGGAAAAAAAACATGTTCCCATGTGAACAAAGACAAGGAGAGGTTCATAATATCTTTAAATGAAAGGAAAGTAGTTGTTTTGGTTAACCCTCAGGGTATTTTGCCCATCTACTAATAAAGAAGAAAGCTAGCTACTGGCTGAAAAACAGCTGCTAAATATGCAAATAAATGCATATTTCGTGCCCTAATTGTTGCCTGATAAAGCACAAAATAGCCAGTCAGCACAGTGTGGCAAACTTTTCTGCATAATACCCATCTTGATAAGTGTGAAGTCTCACATTTGTTTTAAAGCCATCTTTTAAGATCTGCCACTGTGGTGAGATACTTGTTTTAGGAATCGTTTCATTAGTTTATAGTTTTAAGAAAAGTGTTCATAGATTTTATTAAAGAGGGGAAAATTATGCAGTAAACCAATTACTGATCCAGCAAAATTCTTGAAAAGAGGTTCATTTTCATCAAAAAAGGAGTCCAATTACAACCCAGAGAGAACACTTTATACCTGGGGTGAAAGATACTTCCATGCTTATGATTTGACATTATGCTCTGCTGTGGCTGGATGAAGCCTCCTGGGCAATTTCACACATTCACATCAAAATAGGTTCATCAACATCAGTACAGTCAGCTTTTTCCAATGACTCACTTGCGCTTATTACCAGCTCCTCTTTCACAGGCAGGTGCGAGTCAGACTACCTTTGAACTTTACCATGAAAAAACAAAAAAGCGCAAGAGTGAGGCAAGAGATAGACATACAGAGGTGTTATAGTGGTTCTAACTGTGCAAGGTATCAATCAAGCTGTCACTGTTATATGATATAGAGTTTTGAAGACATAATTGGCCAGCTGAGTCTTCAACACAACATCCCTGAACTGAAAATGTGCAGGGTAAATCCCTGTAGCAGTCATCACTCTGTCCAGCAGCAGCTGTGCGTTCTGTGCTGATGCCCTTCAGCAAGATATGAAGCCGCTGGTGCTCTGGATAATATTGTCAACTGGAAGCTTTAGAGCCTTTTGGCCATTTAAGGTGCAATCAGGCTTACAGAAATAGGCTGGTACCCTAATCTAAAAGGGGGTATTTAGTTAAAACTGCAGATTATGTTTGGGTTAAATGTCTGTTTTGATTCTAAAGCTATGCAAATACCAAAATAAAGTATTCTGGAATCGTTTTGGGGTTCACTGGTGTTATTTTGGGACAAAGTGCGCTCAAAGGTTTATGGGTCAAAACGTGAAAATGCGCACATGCAGCCTAGAGAAAAAAAAGTGCAGAGTAAAACAAAGTAGATTTACTCAACCCGGGATTTAATAGAGAGCTGATTTCTCACAGGCATACATTGCCTGCATTATTATGTAAATCTATGCTATCATAGTAATGAAAGTTCTGACAGGGAACGCGCCTAATGATATTCCCACTCAAAATATGAGTTATAGTTAATTACTGCTCCAACTAATTCATCCATCATTGCAAAGGACAAAGGATCCTACCCGAGTTCCTCAGCTTGCGGTTCCTGAACACCGAGACGATGACCAGCAGGTTCCCCAACACGTCCACCACCGTGGTGAAGATCAACACGCTGGCCAGGATTCCTATGACCCAGGCGGGGCGGGTGCTCCCCTCCGTGGCCAGTGTGCGCTCTAGCTGCCCCAGCCGTGGCTCTGTCCGGTTCTTTATGAGTGTGAATGTGTCCGGCATCACTGGCCCACAGCCCGACACTGCTCTCACGTCCCAACTGTGCTTTATGTCCGGCTGGTACCGCCGGTACCGGTGTGTCCTAAATGAAACATGGAGCGCACACCTGGTTGCCTCTCCGGGTTCCACAAGAGCGCCCGTCAAGTCTGCTACTTAAAGGCGGTATAAGTCGCTTTATATTTTGTAGCGTAAACTCTATAAAGTTAGGCTATATGGAGTCCTGCCTTTTATTTATCTTCACACAAAAGTCATCCATCCATGTGCCACCCAAGCTTATCGGACACGCGGGGGTGCCACAACTCCTCCCTCGTAAGGGAATTTAGATTTGTCGTTTTCATTAAAGAACGGACTTCTTTAAATAAGGTCCACAGCGGTCATATTTCAAGTCCCCATCCTCTTCAAGTGCCCCTGGCTTGCTGGTAGGCATCCCGGACTCCCATACGTCTGCACGCGCCCACGTGGGAAGGGAAAAAAAAAACAAAAAAACAAAAACAAAACAGAAGGCAATATCTTTCTAAAATGTCAAGCCTCTGCACCGCCTCGAGAGTCCTTCTGATTTAATGTGCTATTCTCTGTGCAAACGGAGGAACAAACGTCTTCACTAACCATTTGTGATGCCCTTGCCGTGCGCTGATCTACGACGCAACCGGCGCTGTGCGTTGCGAGGCGGCACTGTGGTAAATATCACAGAGAAGCCCTCAGTCAGACACACAGCAGGATGTGGAGAAATCCACAGAGTGATGCTGGGGAGACACACAGCTTCGCAAACGACATTTTTTTTTCACCCGACTTGGCTTTATGTGCTCCTCCCGTTCTCCCTCCATTTACCGTCGCTGAGTTTCTCTCGCCTTCTCCCGCCACCATGCCGAGATGTGCGTGCAAACAAAGATTTTCCTCATTTTCCCCTGGCCGTTCCCAGCGTGACTTCCCAGAATCTGTCTTTGATCCCAGCACAGTGTAAGTGTACACACACACAGCGGTGGGTCGGCACGGTGAGTCCAATCAGCACACTGTGACTTATGTAGAGAATTTGTCACAGATGAACCAGGGTAAACGCAGAAAACGTTTTCTTATACATTACACGCATTCAAATCAGTTTTAATACATTTACCTTCAAATAAAACTAAAGAATGACAATAAAAAACAGCTGGAGTTTTTTTTTAAGAGAGTCTTTCAAATGCAAACATTATATAGATTGAACCAATATTCTTTAGCAGTGTGTGCATGCCTTCACCAGGGTGCCATTTTTGGACTCTGGACTATGATTCACTTTGTTGCACACAGTCCAGTCAGAGCAAGTGGAGATGGCAGTCTAATCCCATTCATCCCTTAACGTGGGTAACTGGTGGCAACAACACAGTCCAACTCTCCTATCAGATCCAGTGGATTTATATCAATACTGTCAGGGCTAGTGGTGACACATTTAGGCCAGCCCCATTCACTTTGTTTAACTCCTCACCGCTGGGCGTATGGCTGCAGCCGATGCCCTCAAGCACAGCAGCAGGAACAGATTAGAGCAACTCAGTGTCAGCCTCGAAGCAGGGTGATGTGTTCCACAGGCATGATGTGATGACCAAGAGACAGACAGCTCTGGCTGTGAGGTCAGCCAGATTGGCACAGGCACACTCAAACACACATACACACAAGGGGAGGCTAGTCCTATAGAGGCAGAGGAGGTTGCACCTCGTTTCTTTCTGAGAGGCAAGGAAGGTCAAAAAATACAGAAGAATAAATGGTTGAAAAAACCATGACTAAACCTCGGCGTCATTCATAAAATATTTGTTCTCTCTTTGGATAAAACTCATTATAAAAATTCTGAATCAAATGCTTCAACAGCGACATCTGCAGGGCTGGCAAGGGGGGAAAGGGCGGTCTGTGTTAAGTGGTGGTTGAGGGCAGAGGAGGACAGGCTCCTGCTGTCCTTAAGAATCTGCTGGTTACAAGTCTGTTTCTGGCCAAAACAAGTTAGATGATGCTCCAGCAGAGGAGGTCCTCCCTAACCAATCACAGACTGTGCCACAATACTGACAACGCCTTGGTCCAATGGTAATTTCCACATGTCATCCTCATTTCCCAGTTAAATTTTCATACAGGATCACATTAGAAAATAAATTATAATGCACAAACTGCAAACTACTTCTAAAAGCATCACTAAAGACATACCATTTATTTAAGTCTTTTCAACAGAGTCAGAATTGACATTTTTTCAGATTTACCTTTCCCTTTTCTGTCAAGCAGTAGCTGGTAATTTGTATTAATAAATGCGAGTTAGCTTTTTGCAGTATAGAAGTCCTAAAGGAAGTCAATTACAAAAATGAATATGGACTAGGGGGCGCAGAAACAGTGGGATGGAGACCTGGAGAGCCTCACTCTGCTGGTGCAGCCTTGAGCCTGAGCCGTCCGAGCTTGACCCATGGCGGGACTGCGTCGACTCGCTTACTGGGTACTAAACCTTGTATGGGGCAGCCAACTGCTGCCTTGGCTGCACAGCACGATGTTCACTTTTTAGTGTCCTTCAAAACTATAGTCATATAAAAATGACCTGGGACAATGCTGTCTCCTTGTTGGAACTATATTTAGCTATAATGATAATTTATTTCCAGGACATTTTTTTGGATTCGTGTTCGTGAAGCAATTGTTTGTAAAAACTTAGCTAACTTAGGCAATGGATGACACAGGCTGCACTGCAGGGGAGGGATTAAATGAACACTTTACTCATGAAGGAGCCAATGGATTTGTTCAAGTTCCTGGATGATGATTTTGATGTGAAAAGTGGGTGAACAGTTCCTTCTGGTGTAGAGGGACTTGCCAGAGAAGGCTGACACACACAACCACACTGGTCATGAAACTGCAACTGTTCATCATCATTCAGGAAGTTAACAATGGCATGGAGGCTGAGTGGGTAAAATAAACTAATGACAATTTGAACAGTTTGTGGGATGTCTTCAAAGAGGAACAAAGTGCTCATGTTTTCTCTTGCTGTCACTCAGTTGCCAATTTATGAGGTACACCATGCTAAATCTTATGCAACATAATACAACAGCTGTGTGATAATCACGAGCTATTGACTGCACTGTATTGTTATAGTGAGAGTTGTTCATGATGTTACGTCCATCTTATTTGGATCAGTACGAGTAGATTTAAGCATTAGAAACACCTCGAAGCATAATGAAAAACAATTTAACAGCAACATAAACAGCCTCCAAACCTTTCATAAAAACATATTTTATGACCTTCTTAAGAAGTAGGCCTGATTGAACTGCTCCCATATCAGATTGTATTAGCTCATAAACTGATAACTAAGTATGGATGTAATTTGTGCTCTCTTTTTTGTAGTCCACATGATAGGCCTGTATAGCTACAGCACACCCTTGGTTATACTCCATCTTTTGCACAAGGCCTGTGTGGGAAATCTGGGAACAACGGGAGCGAATAAAACTATGTTTCTTTTTTCTTTTTTAAATCTCATAAGCCACTTTTAACTGCCTATTTTTTGTTTTTAAATAAGAAAGAAGAGATAAGTAACCAACTAGAGTAAAAAAAATATGATGTTGTGGGTTGTTCTTTTCTTCTGTGCTCCCCAATCTCTCTCTCACACAGACACGCACACACTCACTTTGAATGTCAAAACAATAGCAGGGGCAGGGACTGAATGAATGCATAACAATATCACATATCTAGAAAACCAACGGCACAAAACATAAATTGACTAATTGAAATCTGCAAAGCCCTGATAAAGCCGGGCTGACTATGGTGGACAGGCTTCACAGACTTCTGAATCTATAGCCAATGTGATTACTGTGTCTGCCTGCACTGAAAGAACCTTCAATAATCTTAAGCACTCACTTATGGCAGTGAAGCATATTGTACTGTGGGAATAAAAGCAGGAATGGGGAATTGGATGGATGATGCTCTGGGAAACTGGCCACAACGACTGGGTATCAACAATATCCTCTTCAAGAACCAGTTATGTAGTCGCTCCATATGGCCGTGTTCTCTCTACTGTGCTCAACAGGACAACATGGTTTTATTAATATTGATGAATCTTTGCTGGCGTACTCTCTCAGAGTCATTGTTCCACAGAGTTTTGCTAAAATCACCAGATGGTGCCACCAAAACAAATGTCTGGAGAATGGGGTGTGAAGAGAAAAAGGAGAAACTCGCCTGGCAATACTACCGCTAACAGTCTACAGTTAAAATATACTGGATTCCCTTGATGCTGAAGTGTCTTTAATAATGTAACCAGTGTAAGCATATTTGTATTGCAGTCATGGGTATACACAAAGACATCTAATCTTTTTTACAGGACCACTTATGTAAATGACAAGCAGGTTTGGAGATGAATGTGTTGCAGTCTTGAGGAACATAAGTATGGATACAGCATGTGGTAATACTGCAAATCATTTTGATAAAGCTGAAAAGCAGTGATTATTAAAATATGTTCATTAAAGTTTTGTGGATCTGTGAAATGTCTGATTAACATGTGGGTCGATGGGGGGGGGGGGTGTTCTTTGTTATGAATAATGTATTGCATGTATTAGAGGAAATGTAGAAAACTGGTGCTATTTGCAAATGTTGTTCTTGGAGTCTGTACAATTTTTCGGCCATAGTTGCATGACTCTATGGGTGGCAGTGGCAGTTTTTTTTATTTTTTTTCAATTCATAAAGAAGACCAATCCAACATACCATTTGGATATGTTTAAAAAGATATTTATGACCGCAGATTTGATCAGTTACTCGTCAGTATGTTTGTAGATGTCTTTTTAAGTTCACATTTGGCTTATTTAAAAAATGAGAAACCTTTGAACATCTGTCAGTGATAATCACTTATCATTTTTAACCTTTGTAAAGGGCATGTAATTAGAAACTGCTATCATAATTGGAGACAAATGCATAGCCGGTTGATTTTGTTGTTCCAAGTGAATATTTTGAATAACCATTGAAAAGCACATCCATTGTGTGAATGAATGTCTGACAACTCATGAAAAATTAGCACAAAGGCAAAAGAAAATTTATGTAAAAGTAGATGGAAAATGGTCCTTGAACCAAAGAATGCTTTAAGAGAGTTTGTTATTCCCTGAATTTAGATTTTTTTTCCTTTAGTTCATCATTTAAAGCTACAAAAACAAAACTGACAGACAGCAGGCACTGAGGGTGCAGAGGCAGAAGTTATTCCAGCAGTATGTCAGCAGTGTCGAGAAATGATTTAATTTAAAATACCATTGTTAGGAATAGTGTCTTCAGGTGTTGCAAGTATTTGTTTTGGCTGAGGTTTTTGCTTGAAAGCTGCCTTTTAGGGGTGTTATTTTCTCAATCTCGTGCTTTACGATCGTTCCTACTTCGGAGTCGTCACAGACGGACTATAAAGGTTACTACCACAGGCATTTTCACGCTTGCATAGTTCAACAAGGACCTTATGAAAATCTTACAGTTGTAGCAACTTCAGCAAATCGAGATGCTTATTCTGCTGGCAAGCACAAAAACCCCTGATGATCAAAGCACAATATAAAGCAGACTTCCTTTTTACCAAAATCAGATCTCAGCAATCTCAAGGGTGACAGCGTACCAATTCCTCAGAGCTAAAGCAGATAACAAGCTGAGCTCCGAGGCCCATGATGCAGCCAAATTTCTCCGCAGCATTTTGATCCATCATGCTGTCTCACCTCTGTTTAAGGCAGCACTTCTTTACGAGATCAGAACAACCTGAGGAGGCACTGTAATAACGTCCAACATGATAACACTGAAGGCCGCAGCCAAATAAGCATATCGGAGCTGAAGCCGAGACTTACAGAGGGTAAAATAAACAAGTCCCAGATAATGGGATTCAGCTTTCCCTGTGCTCTTTTGTGCAGTTTGCATAAAGTGTCTATTTCACTGAAATAAATGTCGCAGAGTTTGAGACAAGAACTGTCTTTTACAATATAATAATGTTCAATACCAGCTGAGTTGTTTCATAATCCAGTGACATTTATGCACTTCATCACACAAGAAAATCCAATAAAGGACATGACGTATGTGTTGGAGCTGTTAACTTCCCTGTCTCACAAACAACTGATCTGCAGGCATATGCCAGAGGACTGCCATAGCATTAATCTGCTAACGGTATGGGGGAGGGGGTTATGGTAGAGGGCTGGGCACAGTTTCCTGTACTCAGTCACACGCACTGAGGGCAGCTTTCTGATGTAAATTCATATTGTCATACATGGATGTGACCCCTTTGCTATTGAATTTTCCCTTCCCCCATTGCCTTGTCTTAGCTGTGTAGGTATATTGTGTCTAACCGTACTCCCAAGATTAAAGTATTCCTGAATAATACATGCGATGGAATTGCTTGAGACACTGGCTGAATTTGTAACCATTATGGTCATGTGAGTCCTTTACGTGCATGTGTGACCGTGTGCCTACGTGTTTGTGTGTGCATGCCTGTGCCTGTGTCATCAGAGGCAGATGTTAGGCACATAGATTAGGTCTGGCTGGGTGTGTAATCCTGGTGTTACCGAGAACAGCATGGATTTATAATCACCCACACAGCTACCCCTCAATGAGCAAGAACTGGGGAATGGTAATCTCTTACTTTTCCCACTCCTCTGCTCATCTCTCGCCTTTCTTACATGATCTATCCTTCATTCTCCTCCTCCTTTATGTAACATCCTTTCATCCCTCTGTCCATCCATTCCCTTACCCGCTGTGTCCAGCCAGATCTGGAGGAATGTCATTGTGAAAAAGAGCAGAGAGGAAGAAGAAGGGGGAAAAAAGGGAGCTCGTGGGGGTAGAAAGACATTTCAAGTGTCTTAAAGGAATCTATGTTATAAATGCCTAATGGTTCAGTGAAAAAGCAGCAGAGTTAAAGGGACTGGCAGGTCCTCATCTGTTTCCTCTGATGCATGATGAATAAACACAACAGTCACTCTGTTTATTGCTCTCACTCTCTCCGTCTCTCTTCCCTCACACACCCCTCGTATTTGCCTTTGCTTTGACCCTGTGCCTGTCACTAGGACAGCCAGCATGCTTGGAATACGTTAAACAAGCAGGATGGTCATCAAGAGCGTGCCAGAGAGAGTATGTAAGTTATTGGGACATGTTGCATAATCCCTGTCAGAATAATTTAATAAGCTGTGAATCTGGTTGAATAAATTGCTTATAGTTTTCCCTCCCTCTGACCAGACAGCGGGACTATTTCTACCTGTGGTGTGTGTTGTTTACGTTTTTGTTGTTGATTCAGTGTGTATGACACGTACAGCTGGAGGCCGAGGTAAACTTATGTAAGGTTTTGCCTGGAAGGATGCATGTCCTGTGGGTTATGACTCGTCTTTCTCTCCCTCTAAAGACCCGAAATGAAGGCAGGATCAACATAAAAAAAGCCCATTAATGAAAGGCTGGAAATAGAGAAAGCTAACATGCCACCTGCATCTTTTAGAGACCTCTCACATGAGACACACTAAGCATATTATGCTAATTGATAAAATCTAATTTTCTCTGTTGCTTTGTTGTGACAGAGGTAATAAAGGAAACAAATTCAGGTGTTATGATCACATTAGGGAACAAAGCAAGCTGATATTTGCAGGTTGCAAAGTCGGTAATAGTGGTTTTAGAATGTCTCTTGCATTGACAAGTTTCATCAAGTTTTATGTGCATTTTACACAGCAATGCACGAATGTTTCCAGGGCTGAAGAAAATAAAAATCCATCTCCCTCGAGTTCTGCCTTGTACCTGTTTGTGTCTTTTGTGGTTCATGGTTCCTGCAGGGAGAGAGAATAGAACTGGAACAAGCCAGCCAACATTTGACTATGAGCTATTTCCATCTATTGCACTGACACAAACTGGCATGCACTAAAAGATATATGAAGTGTTTCCTCCAAAAAAATGATATCCACTGTTCAAAAAATGTAACAGTTACTCTGACAAAATGATTGCTGTCATGAAAATACAGCTATTGCTGCAGCTGTTGCTATCTTAAAATGTACACTTTGCAATGCTTCATTTTAAAGGAGGTAATGGCGGATTATTCAAATGTTATAAGTAATTTAAAAGGTACCTTTTTCTCCTCCGAACTCCAGATACTCAGACATGCATGCAACCACTGACTCCTGACTTATCTCAGTGCATGCATACATGCATAATATATGTTTAGGTGTGGAAGAGTGCTTATTCTAATAACTGCTGTCTGTAGCACTGCATCAAAGAAACATATTTTATAATATATATATATATATATAGGTATATGTATTTGTGTGTGTGTGTGTATTGGGATGTGCCAGATTTATATTAGAGAGACATCACACATCTGTACTACAGTAAACACATGGGCACACACAGGAAAACACAAACACCTCCTTACCCCTAAATTGGCCAGAATGTGTTGTATATGACAGAAAAAAAAATGAAACATGATCAGGGGAATGTCTCGTTGCCATGGGAATGTTTTCTGGCAGACAGTCAACCCCGTGGTGTTCATACGAGGAGGGTTGGATGATAACAAGGACAAAGTTTGTGTGTCAACTCCACAGGGGGGAAAAGAGGAAATAATCAAAAACCACAAAGGTTCCTCGATGCTTGTTAGTTACAGATATGGTGAGTGCTGAGCATAAACAAGGAGCGCACTGACCAATGCCTGCCTCCAACCTTCTGTCACCAATCAAGAATTAATGACTGGTAACTTTTAGAGGATGTAGATAAGGCGATTGAGAAATGTTAGCTTACTCCCTGATGGCAGACCTTGCACATTCAGTTATTAAAGTTGATTTAATTTGGGTTATGTGCAGAGATGCATGTTCGATTAATCAAATACTTACAGTGGCTGTGGATTGTGTTTTCCATTTTTCATGCATAGTAAATTTCAGCACAGATCACAGACGCTTTTGGAGATACACAGTTTGATCACAGCTGGGCCAGTGAGGAAAGAGACTCAACCTCACAGGAACAAGGGGAACCACACAATAAGCTGGAAGCATCTATTCAAGTCAGATATCAGTTCCTGGTGTAAACAACAGGGCATAATGAGAAGATTATGATGAAATCTTCTCAGCTGTTGACAGTCTAATACAGCCAAAGCAATCTAAGTCGTGGCCCTAATACCCTTTTTAAATGATCTCTAATGGTTTCAAATAAATTTTGTTGCCTTACTAGTGATGCAGTTTATGCATTTAGTATGTCAGAAACATTCTCACGCCTTTGTCTCCCCGGGACATTGATGACATTAAGCTTTCCTACATGTAACTGCCAGATATGAGTCAGAAAAAAAAGAAAAATATATAGAAAGTGTGACAAGACTGAGATCAGAAGATTTAATACTTTATGGGTATTATTCCTCTCATGTGGCCTTTGATGATAAATAACTTACCTGCTGCAGCACACCAGGTACAAATCCATATGCACCTTTCAGAAGTCGAGAGCAAGCAGCAAAGGAAGTGCCAACAACTGCAGTTCTCCCAATGACCACTTGAGGCAGACATAAAAATGTTTTCAGTCTGCTACAAAAAATCAGATGTGATTTCTATGGCGAACTACCTTGTTCATGAGAGCTGCACAGGGGGTGAATTGTTATATAAAGCACTCACTTTATTTATATCAAGGTTCGAAGTCATTACCAATTAAGGGCATGGCTGCATTGAATAAAAGCAGCTGCTAGCTGTCTGCTAAGCTTCAAACAGTCATTGGTAGTGATGTTTACCCTCTCCAGCTCCACCCACCTGTCCAAATATGGTTACTTCTGGCTCTAACATAACCAAGATGCAACGGCCAAACGCAAGGCTTCACAGCAGTAGTCAACAAACCAATGACACTGTCTTCTATTTAAATTACAGTCAATGGATGAAAAGGATTTTCTCTTTCCATTAAAATATGCTTGATTGGAGCGTATACTTCAAGTCCTTGTAATTTACAGGCGATTAAACATCTGCACTGATACATAAACATTGTGCTTCAACACATCAGCGCCTTGAAACAATGTGAATTGCTAGACTTGAAGGATGATTTAACTAATATAGATGGAGAAGTTGTAAACAAGACAGCAATAGTGTCTCGCGTGTTAGCAGTGTTAATTCACAGCACCGAGGTTCAAGGTCTAGGTTTTAGCCTTCGGAAGCCTCTGTTCTGTTTACACGTTCTCACAGTATTCCTTCTGGGTTTCCTTCCACAGTTCACAGTCACGCAGGGCAGGTGAACTGGAAACTGTTAAGTGCCCACAGGTGTGAATGTTGTTGTTTCTTTTTTTTTCATGTGTTAGTCTGACCTGTCTAGGATGTTTCTCTGCCTGTCGCCTGATGCAAGGTGGGACATGCTTCAGCAACCACCTCACCTGAATCAGACCTGAATAGGAATGGATAAAGAGGATGAATGGGGGAGGATACATCTTCATTAAGATACATAAACAGTGTTTGTCTGACATGAATAATAATATCAGCTCCATCCTTGAGCCAAAACAGAGCTGCAAAGTATGTTTTTTTTTTTTTTTTTTGGTGTTTCCATCCTTGATTAACATGTGCATATTTTTCTCTGGACAACAAGACATTTATTTCCTTTTTCAAATTAATCACAAGGAGTCATGTTTACCAGAGGATACATGGTAAGTGTGAGACGAAGGCTGGTCACTGCAGCTGTTTTCATTACAAACTTTAATTCTGACAGCAGACATCTAGTCTGGTTTGCTCACAATCCATAATCCTTAAATACTCTTAGTTAACTCCTACCTGTTTGTCCTTTGTCTGTGTTTTGAAGGTTGTTTTTAAGTTTGATGCCATTTACATTCCCTGTTCCTGTGTGCGAACTGTGGGCATAGCAGCATGTACACTGTGTTAACAATGAGGCAACCATGTGTCCAAGTCTTGGGTGAGTGATTTTTGCACTTCACAGCTGCGTTTCAGCATAATGCTCTAAGCCTTTCAACGCACAAAGTCTGAAAATTCATATCACATGTTAATAGCAGGTGTAAAGTGGGCTTAATTCTACCTGAAGCTCTGCTAAAAGCTCAGCGTTTGGTAATATATACAAGATCCATAATGTACACGGAGAATAACATCCAGATCTGTATTCATAAGTGAATGTGTAGGCCTACAGGAGTTAAAATGAGAGGTCAAAGCTAATGTTGATTTGCATAAGTAACATTAAAAAAAATATGTAGCATTACCTAAAGTGCTGTTTTTAATCATAGTTATATGAGCTCAAACCCCTGATGAGACCCGCAAGCAACCAAACAAATTATTAGAATACATTTTTTTAAATACATAATTTTAGAATAATTATTTTTTTTCGATTAAATAAAGATCTCCTGATATCAACAAATGGTAATCTTAAAAGCATCTCTGAGGCTTCATCTGGGATCTGTGTTCTCTCCAAAACAACCCGGAGCTTGTGTCAATAAAAATAAGAGATGCATTACATGGTTGAGCTGACAAAATGACTGTGTGTAAATGTGTGTGTGTGTGTGTATGTGTGTTTGCGTGTTTGTGTGTGTGTGATTCAACAGAACAATGTATGAAATGCGGGATAACATATGTACATACATTGGCATCATCTAAAACAGAGACAGCCTGGCTCCTTTCATATTTTGATGCTAATAAATGCTGTGCTCCAGTGATTCTATAAATAATAAATGTAATAGCATTGATTCTCCGCCAATCCCAGCTAACTCTCATGCAGCACAGGTGACAGCGGCAACACAACACATATATTTCCTCTTATTCCTCCAGCTTATAAATGAGCCAGAGGATTGGTGGTGGATTAGTGTTTGCTTACAGCTGGATAATAATGCCGGATAATAAAAGTATATATGGTAATATTCTCTTTTAATTATATTTAGGTGATGGACCAGCTGTGTGGTATTATAAATGTCAAGTATAATCAGAGAGGGTCACTGCTTTTCTTTAATGTATAAAGGAATATTAAATCTATTCATTTTTAACAATCTTGTGTGCTCATTTGAATCCATCCCAGTCTGTTGTGGGTTCAGATCTGGTAGAGACACTGTTTATTCGTGTGGCTCTCCGGGCTCTGAGCGATACTAGGTTCAGTAGTCTCTCAAGCTCGTCCCCAGATCCTGCCAAACTGCTGGAGCCGAGCCCTCCATGTTCCTCCTGCGATCCCCTCCACTCCCCTGTCTGTAAGTCCCAGGCCCTAAGGGGGGGCAGGAGTTGAGCTGGATGCAGGTTGATGCCCGGTGGGCTTGATGGGTATCCTTCGTAAGCCGGCCGGGTTGGGGGTAGAGTGTCATAAAGGCTCTCCGTGTCTTCATTCTGCCCTGGGTCGTGGCTGGACTCTCGATATTCCTCGTAAACCGGCGAGGAGCTGTCTTCACAGCTGTCATGGCCACGCAACTGCTGACGGTCTCTGTGGTCCTGGCGAGTCCCCATATCCCTGCTCCTGTTGTCCGCGTTCTTTCCCTCCCCGTCGTGCCGTCTCTTTTCTTCTCTGTCCAGCATGCGTTTCCTCTCCCATTCACCCGACTGATTCCTCTCCCACTGGAAGGTCCTCTTCTCTGTCTCCTGTCCCCTCTCTTGGCCCCTGTCGCTGCCGTAGCCTAACACTCTGTAGTCCAGCTGGAGAGAACGCGTGCTGCCTCCTCGTCTGATGTTCTGCTGGGTATCACTGAGGTCGAAATGGGATCCTATCTCTGGTGGACGCAGACGAGATGGCGACAACCAGCTGGAAGTCTGACTGGAGGACTCCCAGCGGTACGCTTAAAAAAAAGGGAGAGAAAGACCAAATAAATCTTTTTTTCAGCGGTTTGGAATAGCTTTAGTGACCAATAGGTATGTATTAATGGAACATCAAGAAGAGAGATGACCCACTTAAGAGAGTTTGGGATGGGATTTCAGTTAACATACTGTGTTAGAAGCCCCAGGCTTTATTCCCTGGACAAACTAGTGCTGCCAAATTACTGAAGGTAGTCCTCACTTGTGTGTGTGTGTGTGTATGTGTGTAACACTACAAACAACCACTCTACATTGCACATTGAGAGCAAGGAATGAGATTATCTATCTAATAGGATCAGCCCGTGAAAAGGTGTCACATCAATAAATCACTTACCTTCTGAAACAACAGTATCATTGCGATCTTATCTCCAGGAGCTAACTGAGGTGACATTAGAGAATATGTTTTTGTGAATCAGTGACTGGGGGACTGATCTGAAGATGTTCGCAATTGCTCAACTCACTGTAGATTTCATCACTGCCCCCCTAAAGCCACAGCAATTAACTTTAGATGTAAAATCACTCACACAAGGTGCCAGGATCTGGGATTTACTGCGTCCTAAAAGATAAAGTCCTTTACCTAAAGGAGAAAATGTCAGCCAAATTAACAAAAAACCTTGTTTGGAATGTTGTTGTTTTGTTTCTATTTTTTCTCTTTTTTATGTTTTTCATTATTAGCTAGTCCCTTGATCTCTTTTTACTTATATGGAAATGTGTTGCTTCTTGGTTGTATGAATGGGAACTTGTCTGTGTGTGGGCGTGGGCTGTATGTGTGAAAGTATGCACTGTTATATGTGTGTTTATTCGTTTGTAATGCAGCAGGAGGCTCGTGAATGGCTGGTTCTTTCTGTGTCACCGTGGGGTTTACTATGTGTTCTGAGGGAGCGGGAGGTTTGTTGTTTGCGTTGTGTAATTGTTCAGATTCTCATTTAGAATTTATTAATGTGCAAATAAAATCCCCCGACAAAATTCCTATTTTCTACCTTCGAGTTCACGCTGTTAAATGGCCTGATGCAGAACTCCCTGCTAATCCACTTCCCCCCCTACAAACTACAGCGTGCAAGTTGCATAATTCATGGTCGGGTTAATGAGCTGTGAGCGAAAAAAATATCATATTGATGAAGTGATAGAACCCAGAGGGGTCATCCTCTGTGTGGGATGGAGAGTGCCCTTCATTAGCAATGCCTACTCCCGGTATGTAAGGCATGACACATGTGGACAAAGATATCTAATGATTGCTGTGCCAACAAACCACACAAAATGTGGGAGTTCTTACCGCATGCCATGCCCACTGAAAAACTCTCTCCTTATGGTTTGAGTATTATCAGAAGAAAAATTAAATAAATAAAAAAATAAATGTAAGTTCGCCCAATCCATAATATACTCTTGGATGAACTCTAAACAAATCTCATTTTTACTCTAAGAGGTGGGGGGGACTCACTGTCAGTGAAGTGTAAAACAAAACAAATATCTCATGGGACAGGAGGCCTTTGATGATGAAATGCTCTTTTCATAGAAACAACTGAACGCAGAAAGACACGGTGAATTATGACACGGAAGAAAACACACTCGATAACAAAGAGAGGGAGGCTGGCAGAGAGCCATTTAGTGCCAACACACGGAAACAGACAAATATAGACGCACACGCACATAAAAGACACACAGACATGCATGCACACTGTAATATACATGCATACAGGTTATCTCACGCAGGCAGCATTAATGAAATGTCAAATGGAAACTGGAAATTTTGGATCCTGGTTCACCTCATATTTTTCTTCTGTCTTACTGTATTTGTATTTTTTTCTATTTTTATGCAGCTGTTTTTGTGAAATGAGGACAAACATCTGAGAACTACGACTCATTCTATGAAATAAAATATATGGGTTCGTACGTGTGTTACAGAAGGGGTGATTTACAAGATACATGACTTTTTGGGCCCAAAGTAAAAGGGGATTAGTTATGCAGCTCTCATTACATGAATGTGTAGTTCAACTCTTTGAGTGATTATGCAGAAAGTTTGAAGTTAATAACTTTTGTGGTATTTCTGTCTCGGGTAATTGAAAATTGCAAGTCAGCACTGACTGAAGAAAATGGATAACATCGGCCTTCGTGCAGTCATCCGCTACCTCGGTCTCAAGGGCTCACCCAAGGAGGTCTATGAGGATATGTAGGCGACACTAAAGGGAGGGTGCCCCTTCTTACAGCATGGTGAATAGGTGGGATGCTGAATTTAAAAAAAAAAAGAAAGAGATGACTCCATAAAAGTCGATGCTGTTAATTTTTTTTGACAGTGCTGACTTATAATTTTTAATTACCTAAAACAGAAATACCATAAAAAGTTTTCTTTTTATTCTAAACGTTCCTCATCATTCTCTCAAAGAGTTAAACTGCATATACATTTAACACAAGCTGTGTAGCTCATCTCTTTCTACCTCGGGCCAAAAACTTATCAATCACCCCTTACCACAAACACACTGAGTTCATTGAGCTATTTGGAGCAACCTACTGGACAGCAATTTCATTCATCATTTAATTCTCGCTGTCTGAAATAAAGCTTCTTATGCTTCATGAGGCTGGCACAGACGGAGGCATGAACACATCTTGCTGCGGGTTTCATATTGAAATGCTTTATGGACCAAGTCAATTACATGCAAAGCAGAACAAACAGACTCGGTAACTATGAGCCAATTACTATAGGTTTTAAGACTGTGGAACATGTGAGTGCAAAGAACAAAGGGATCATATATAATAGGTGCAACTAGATCGTGACTGCCCTGATCTTTGTCTAAGCAAAGCCATGAGTTCGATAAGAGCAGAGAGATGATGGAGATGATGCCCCATTTTGCAGTGAAAAAGAAAGCGTTTGAAGCTGCCTTTCGCTTCTGCCATTCTTTGCGGGTTTGAGGCTTGGCTCAAAGTGCCCCTAAAATCCACTGAGACCCTCCACAAGGCCGGGTTGAAAGATTTGCTTGGAGTGAGGAGCACAGTACCCAACTTGACCCAGCATATCAGCATACATCAAATAACCTCATGCAGCAGCCACTTTTTTAATTGCATACTTGCCAGAATTAATTACAAGGTGAACGAATACTTTTACACATATAATATTGAGATCTTTATACTATACTATCTTTGGATTAACCCTCCTATTATCCTCAAATATTACTAACACATTTTACCCTTGGGGTCAATTTGACCCCAGGGGATAATTGCC
>JAPZDV010000006.1:12270433-12302044 GCA_029814665.1 Acanthurus lineatus
GTCATGTGAAAGGTGAATTAATGGTTGTAGCATTTGAACTTGCAAGTATCCAGTAAGCAGGCTAACTGCACCCAGCAATATTAGACGGCTTGTGTGACGCCTTGGTTGTCAAAGTCATAAACCTGAATTTTTTATTGAAACAACTCTTGTTTGCAACACCCTGAAGATCAATTAACTTTTCTGAGTGTGCACAATTTCCAAAAAACTAAGCAGTATGGGACCTGATCTGCTCGTAAAGTATTTTTCCAAGTGTTTCATTATTTATTAGGTTTTATTTATTCATGAGCAGCAGGTAGTGACAGAAAAAAACAGCCAATATGTTTCCTCATGTATTGACTTGTGCCCATCTATTGCAATATTCATTATAATGCTTGTTTGTGGTCGCTGTGGTGTAATTAAATGACTAAACTGTTTATTATTGATTTATTAACTTGGCAGTTAATACTGAAGTCATTAGTGCTGTAATCAGAATATTAGTTAACTATAAAGTCCATTATATATGAATGAACAGTGGGCGGTAATGTAACTTTGGGGGCAAATGCTTGTCTCTTTTTTTTTGTGCAAACCCTCAACAGGAAAGCAAAGGAATAAAACAGCACATGACCAATTTCTACCGGAAGAAATCAATAATTAACAGGCAGGAAGTTCCAGCTGCAGGCTGTATTATTCAAACAACAGGT
This sequence comes from Acanthurus lineatus, assembly GCA_029814665.1. NCBI lineage: Eukaryota > Metazoa > Chordata > Actinopteri > Acanthuriformes > Acanthuridae > Acanthurus > Acanthurus lineatus. The sequence goes on from JAPZDV010000006.1 coordinate 12,271,114, forward strand.
CGGACAGAGAATCGAAATAAGTGACGTCTGCTTTAGCACTGAGACGCAATGTGGTTATTTCATTGACAGAGAACAGACTGTGAACCATAAACCGGCTGCTCAATATCAGACTGAAGCTGAATCATCTGACCACTTTTTTTCCCCACAAGCTCCCCCTCCCTCGGTTTGTTGACCTCTCAGCCAACAAAACTACACGTGGAGCGAACTTGGATTAAAAAAAAAATCTAGAAAACTTTGCAGAAAAAGTTTCTTGCTTTGTGTTCCAGCTAGTTTGATTTTGACTTTTTTGAGCAAAAGTAGGACAAGAACACAGGACATCAGTTCTGGCTGATTACCCTGACCATCCAAACAGAAGTGCACAGGAGATGTAAGAGAGTTATTCTGATACAAGAGGACACGATTGCAAATTTCAGCAGTTTAACAGAAAAGTAAGTAATGCTATCATTTTTTTTTTTTTTGGCTCTCAGGAAGTAAATAGTAAAACTAAAATGAAATGATAAGCAAAATAAAAATATTACTTCTTAACCACTCTTGCTTACCCTGGCCCATTTTCTTTGATGTGTGTGATCAAAAGGCATAGATCACTGTGAAATAAGCTCTCTCAGTGGAGATGATGGTATGGGTGTAACACAATGAGTTCATGGCCTGTGTACTCTGTGGCTTTTTGATCAGAGGTTAGAGACTGTGCGTGCATGCGAGTGTGTGTGTGTGTGTGTGTGTGCGAGTGAGTTTGTGTGTGTGTGCGAGTGAGTGAGTGTGTGTGCATGCACGTGGCTGCAGTCTTACCCTGTGGACTGTTATCTCTCTGTGTTCTCTCCAGCTCAAAAGCTCTCTGCCCCCATTCCTCCTCTCTCTCATCTCTCACCCTCTCCAGCCCTTCCTCCCTAGTTTCTTCGCCTTCCCAGGACACTTTGTGGGCGGGACTGTGCTCTGATCGGCAGGTCGACGCCGTGGGGAGATTAGGCGCAACGCTGCACACCGCGATTCCCCTCCTATTGGCCACGCCTCTGACATTAGACATGTCTGAAAGGAAGCTGCTGAACTGCAGAGACAGAAGAAACTTCAGTGAGAAAATAATCCAGTGGAAGGAATAAAACCACCCAGTATTAAAATAAATCAATGAGTAGCAGAGTTGCACTGGGTAACATGCTCTTTCATTATAATGAAAATGGGGGTTTGAGTCAATCCCAAATACATCATTCTGCTCCCATAAGTTCTCACTAGTGTGCCAAATGTGTGGCTCAAAGTAGTCTCCATCAAATGCAAAATGTATTCCTGTTAAGCAATGTTTGCTGAAAACTACAGAGCTGTTTTAGGAGAGAAATTATTTAGCTCGTTTTAAAAATGTAATTTCATACTTGTGTCCAAAATTTAAGGCTGTTTTTCCTCTGTAAGAAATATTGGCTTCAGGCCTACAAACACAGACAGGGTGAGGAAGTCATGAAATATTGAAAGATAGATGAATGTATGTTTGGTTTGGTCTTTTAAAGGGATTTATTGACAATAACAAAATGTGGAATATAGCCATACTCATCCCCGAGCAAAGCATCTTACTGTTAATATGCATTTTAAAGCATCTTTTAAGTTGCTTTTCTGGCAGGAGTTCTTATTGACAGGAAAAAAAACAGTGCAGCATAAGCAATGCTTTCAGCCCATGTATCTCAGTGTCCATAGGTTGGCTCCTTTCCTTACAGAAGAGGCCTTTTTAAACACTCTCTCTGGGGGGGTTGTTAAAGTTATGAATTTAAAAATTCTGCACATGGTGGCTTTGAATAAAAAAAAATACTTTACTACAAAGAATTTAAGCTTATGATCCAACAGTTCCTTTTACCAGTTCGAAAGTAATAATGGGAATATTACTAAAATTACTTCGTCCCATATTTTCTATCATATTAAAACTGATTGCTCTTACTTCCTGCTATAGAAGCATTTTTTTTTTTTTAATATTTCTACCCCGAGGACGGTGAACTCTTTCTCAAGCATGGCGTGTCTTTTTGCAATTTATAAGGGTAATTGAGGCGCTACGCTAATATCCTGGGTCCCTTTCAAACAATAAAAGGAACTGAATTACAGAAGCACTGCATCATCAAAACGGGGAGCTGCAAGACATGCTGACGTAAATATTGATATTATGATAGAAATTTATAAGCCTGGGACTTTTATTTCATTTTATTTTATTAGTAGCACATACAATAAAAATATTGACAGAATTTTAAATTTTTTTTCAATATTGCCTTGTTTTATCTCATTTTTTTCCTGTGGTTTTTAACTAAAACTGCCATGGCAAAGTCTCCCAGTCCTGTAAAGTTAAATTATGATTCACTGATAAATATTAAAGCACATTTATAGCGCACCTGACTGCCCTCACTGGAAGTGGTCTTATCACCGTCTCCACTCCTCATGCCCTGGTTGCTGAGTCCTCCTGGTAGAGGGGAGTGGGCATTGGGACGCACCATGACCTGGGGAGGGCCCCCGGTGTTGCCTGGTACCTCACCATAGGTGCTCGTGGTCCCCGGTGAACCTGACACACGCACGGCTTTGAACTCAATTCCTTCTGCCCCCATGCCGGTCTTGTGCAGCATGTAGCTGGTTTCAGTGGAAATAGCTGACACACCCATCACAGCCTGAGTCCCGGAGCCCGGATCTGAGTCTTTCCTGAATTTGATTTTCTTCCTAAAGGCTACGAAGAGTATCAGGAGGAGAATGATGACAAAGGCGAGGACCCCGATGCCAATTATCTCTCCGGGTCCGACGTAAGACAGGGGCTCCGCCTGGGCAACATAGAGAGAAGAAAAGTCATGAAAATGTAGATGTAGGTGAATCTCCAAATGTGTCACCTTTAATTTAAAGATTTTAATGTTTAGAACTTTCATGTTTCACCTCCAAATAAAAAACTAACCGAATAATGAACAATTACAACCTCCCTAAAAATGCACATTATCAACATATGAGGCTACAAATTGGGTTTTTTCCTTCCGATCACCTATAAAATCATCCAGGCAGCTGTATAAATACATTAGTAATCATGCTTTGTTTTAAGTTGGAGCACTCAGATACAGTGATGCTGATTTGTCCATGCACCATTATTCTTCAGGAAAAAACATAAATGTAAATGAAAATGTTTTATGAGCATCTTTTAAAAAGTGAACTTAATGACATTTGTGTCTCACAATGTGTAACAATAATTAGGCTTGCAGTCTCAATATAAGGTGTATCGCACAACAAAAGTCAAGAGCGTGACAACTTCAAATAGAAACTGTGATTTACCCATTACCACACTTTCATTCATCTACTGCAGAGACAAACATACCAAGCCCGTAAAATAAACCTTCCCGGGAGGCCACAGCACACTCAAAACTCTCACCAGCTTCACTGAGTACACCAAGTTCCATTAAGAGCAAGCTGAATGTACAAAAAAAAAAAAAAAAACAAACTGGAGAGCTAGTGCTCTCTGGATTACCCATTAGCAAATTTGTAAGATTTTTCCCACATAAATTACAAAGAAAGAGTCTTGTTTGTACTTTACCTGTGTGTCATCTCCCGGGTCACCAGGTATCTGATCGTCACAAAACTGCCCCTCGTACCCCTCTGAACAGTTACAGTAGAACGACCCCAAGGTATTGACACACTCTCCTCCGTTCGCGCACTCGTTCTGGTCGCACTCATTTACATCCTCATCACATCTGCAAAGGCACAGACAGATTTATTGCTATGCACAGGAGCGGTGAAGTTGATTTGCATCAAAGTGAAAGAGAGGAATAAAAGATAAAAGTGTGACAGTGGGTTAAAAAGAAAAGACCAAAAGGAAATGAATACTTTGGAGATCATCTTATCAGAGGCTCTTTATTTGGCTAAATCAAGGTATTATCATTATGAATCCCCTGATAGCCTAATTTACAATTTACATGGTTCCGATTTTAAGAAATATGCCTGACCGCACACTCACACACAAGCACACACGCACACTCACATTTCCATCACTTTGGAGGACATTACATAGACTTAATTTATTTAATACACACTTGCCATAACTAGAAACTTAGCCATTAAGTGTGACCTTACCTGACTTTAACTCAAATCTTTCCTTTAACATTTAACGATGTGTGTTTTGTCCCAATAAGAAAGGTGAGTCCCCACAACATGAGTGTGAGTAGAATTTTGTTCTGAAGTAACACACGTTTACCCCCTCTTCCACTCACACACACACACACACACACAGACATAAAGAGCCATATTACAGCAGAACATCACAAACGTAATTTTGCTCCACACACAAACGCTCATCTTAGCTTGTCATTTCAAACATGGAGCCCTGCTGTGAGGGAGATAGAAAATACTTGTATTCCCTTTTTTCAATTATTTTTTTCGTGATGGGATTTTCAAAACAGTGTACAAAAGGTCTAACAAAAAAAAAAAAAAAAAGGAAAAGCACTTCTGAGTTTTGCAGGAAAATTCATTTTATGACCATTCAAAGTTTTGCTTTAAGCAATATAAATGTAGAGAGTTAATAAGCATATACAGCTCACTGGTTAACAAGGCCTGGGTATATTGGTCATTTGTAGTGATATTCACTCATGGAAAACCTAATAACCTCATAAACAAACCTCATGAATTCAGAAAGTTGTGTTATTTTTTTTTATTATTAAGATGAAAAGTCTATGAATCAGCTTTTGAAGGAAAACTCTTACACTCTAAGGATATTTTTTTAACTGAGTATACTTAATTTTACTGTTATTAATATGCAAATATCTCCGTGTGATATTACTATTTATTAGTCTGCATTTCGTACTCATTTATAGTCAATAGTTGTTTGCTTGTGGCAGATTAGAGTACTTTTCAGTCTGTTTATTTTAAACAGTTTGAACAATCTGCTGCCATGTTTATTTATTTATACAGCTTAATATAATTTAATTCAGATTCATTAACAGCATTCTTACATCTTTGTCAAAATCATAATAAAGCAGAGGCATGTTGTTTAAGGGAAAACTGCTCTCTAGTGGCGGCTCCTTTGAACTACCACATGAGCAGGGAGGTTGTTTCAAAGGCAATTATTGAGCTGTAATTAAGAAGGAAGAATGATTATAGGCTTTTCAACCAAAATTATACTCAATTAAATTGGAAACACTAATTTATCTTGCACAATAACAATTATAACAACACAGTGAATGCAGGGTTGCTAATGTGGGCTAATGAGTGACTGTGTGTTTTATGTTATTCATATTTGAAAGTGTGTGAAAGGGAAGATGCAGGAGTTAATGTGTCTAAATAATCTCTAACTTGACCGTTATTGTGTACAAACTCCATAAACAGGTCACACCTTTCATCAATGTTGATTAAAAAATTGTATTTTAGGTTTAAAAGTGTTTGTGAGTGAGTGTGTGTTTGCATGTTTGCATATATGTGTGTGTTTGGGAGATTGCAGGCTGTTTTATCTTACATAAGCCCCCCGAGTCCCCTCGGACAGCCACAGAGGAATGCACTGCCTAAAGCTTTACAGTCCCCACCGTTCCGGCATGGATTTGGCATGCAGGATGTCAATTCAACTTCACAGCGCCCCCCAGTGAAGCCAGCACTGCAACTGCACACAAAGCCTGTTGGAGAGAGATTCCAAATGTGTCAAATAACACTGTTTATGGCAAAAAAACAAATGGACAACATTAATTTCAAATTCAGTAAGTGTCATGTAATTTTATTTGAGAGTAGCTGACTGAATAATCACTTAAGATGCTTGTATAGATTCAATTTCTACAAGTTAATAGTTGCTACTGCACAAACAGGCCATCAAATTATAATTATTTATAAAAACAATAGTCAAAATTCAATAAAAAATAAAAAGTCTAGCCATATAGAAACTGAGTGAATTTGTTTCATAAGAATTATGTTATTTATTTATACAACAGGATGACTAACACCCACAGACGTTCACAATGTCATCAAAACAGACCTCCAGAGGGCAGACTGCTGCAGATGGCCCCGTTGAGGCAGGGCTGACTGACACATGGATCTGGATAAAGCACGCAGCCCAACTTAACCTCGCTCAGCCCAGCTATCTCAGCATAGCGGCTCCTCTTATTCTGAAGTGGCAGTTCATTCCCGTTCAGCATCAGTGAGCCCAGGCAGCCCTGGAAGCCATCCTGGGCTCTTGGCGGGGCCCTCCCACCACGCTCCCCGAGTCCTGGCCCACCCTGGCTTCTCCCCGGCCCTGGGCTTGGCCTCTCGCCCTGCGCACTCAGAGGCCTTACTTGGGCTCCAAAGAAAAAAGATGAATCTGGGGCCAGAGGCCAGAGACGGACAGGAGCTCGGGCTGCTCGGCGACGCTCCACATAGCTGTCATCCAGTGACAGGAGGGTGTAGTTCCTTGTCAGCTCCAAGGCAACAGCATGCCAGAGGCCGTCATTTATTGGTCTGCCAGAGATACCCATAATGCCAAGAGTGTTGTCACAGTCCAACTGGAACCACAGTCGCCCTCCCTCGATCTGTAAAAGGAGAAGTCAAAGAAAGAAATGTTCAAAAAATTATGCAACCCATAAATATAAAGTAAACCCTTTGGAAAGCAGGCATGGCATTGGTACGCAGCACAGTACAGTGAAACATTAGGATGTTAATGTGTTAACCTTGAGCATGGTGCAGGGGTTAACACGCGTGAACATGATGACTCCTCTCCTCTGAAGTGTCCTGATCCTCAGGCCGAGCCTCATCTCACCACTCTGGCCACTCTCTGTCACTCTGTACTTGATGTAGCTGTTTCCAGAGAAACTCAGAGAGGTTTGGCCTGCGAATCCACAAAAATACAAAAACACAAAAAATACAAACAATTACAAGCAGGAGGTTTCAACTTTCAAAAATAAAGACCAATACTACAAAATTAAGTCCTTGCAATGGGCAAAACTTCTAGAAAAAGAAAAGCTCAAACTATACCTGCACACTCATCTAATCTCTCAGGCTGGCACTGGCAGACAGATGGCGCTGTAGGACCAGAACGGACACACTGCATGTCTGCTGGACAGGACTGACCTTCACAAAGCTCCACAGGAGTGGGGCATGTCCCTCCTGATTGGAAAAGGGGGGGGAATACATAAGTATTTGAAAATAATACCTTCAGGATGAATATCATGTTTTAATAAAAATAAATCTGGTACATTTATTTTATTCTTAAACATATGCATCTGTCTCTCTCTTTTTTATCAAATGGATAACGATAGTGCCTTTGTGTTTAGAGATTTATTTCATTACATTAAAATATAATGTCTAAATAAGAAAAAAACAAGCTAACATCATCTATAAGTTAATCTGCCTAAACAAGCAGCTGTGGCAAATACAGAGATATTGTAAGCTGGGATCAGCTGAACTGCAGTGTCAAATGCAGCCATTCATGCAGGTGCTCACCAGGACAGGTACACATCTCTGTGGGGCTGAACCGCGGTGACACCAAACTGACCCTCTCTGTGCTGTAGGTGACGGGTGAGCCAGCCTCCATCAACAGCGTCCGCTCACACACCCTGTCCCCGCACTCCAACTCCCCAGAACAAGCATTGTTCACCACCACCGCTCCAGCCAAGACACCTCGAATCAGGCCCCGCTCTGCTGCCTCCTCCAGCTTCGCAGACAGCTCTTTTCGCGAGTAGAACCCACCCATCCGTCCGCTGCCTGATGTTTCTGGCCTCTCCATGGCCAGGAGCAAGTCCACGCCAGATGTCCCCATCACTGGCTGCACACTGAGTATGTGGAGGGGGTCCTGTTGTCCTAGTGACCATTTCCACCCAGCCAGACCCCGTAACATGAGTTTGATCTGGCTCAGGTACCGACTGAGCAAGTCCTCCGGGGAGAGGGAGCTGAAACGCAAGGTCAGGGCGCTACGCAGCAGTACATCTGTCACCTGTTCAACCTGGACTGACACATCAGCTATCACAGCGAAACGCCCATCACTCACTGTGGCGTTCATCTGGTATCTGAGAAAGGACAAGGAAACGCAAGAAGTTTTGACACAAAAAGCTTTTTCTTTATCAACCAATTTTCAGCCCGTGTGTGTGTGTGTGTGTTTGTTAGATAGTGTTTTGTTGTCATGCAGCATCTACCTGCCAGATTCCAAGCCGGGCAGAGCCACAATGCTGCCATCCTGTCTGTTTATCTTAAACATACTCTTGGGCTGAGGCTTCTGGGTAAACGTCAGCACGTCATTGGGGTCGCGGTCGGTTGCATAGATCCGACCAATCGGGCCGCCCGGGAAGGTGTCCGTTACCATGACGACGAAGATTTCAAGGGGGGAGACAGTGGGTTTGTACTGACTGTTCCCGATGACCCTCAGAAATATCCAGGAGGAAGACGTAAGACTTGGCTTGCCAGAGTCACTTGCCTAAGAGACCAAAACAAAGTGACAGTAAGATATTCAGAAACTCAGATCAAACAAACAGAGGTTGAGTCCTGCTCGAATATTTACTTTATTTTACCTTTTGCATGGAGAAATGAGATGAAGTATCATCTAAGCAGCTACATGAGTTGAGTACTTTTACTTTTGAAACTTCAATTGCAATTTGCTGATAATATTTTCACAGTATGCTTTACTTAAGCAGCAACTCTGAGAAAAGGGCTTCTATTTTTAGCAGAGCATTCTCACATCACAGGATTGCTACTTTCAAATAAAGGATCTAAGTACTTCCTGTACCTGCTGCTAATGACATTGTCATGACATCCATCATCACCCTTTTAACTCATGTTTGAAAAAATGCTGCAGAAGTGTCTGCATAAATGCCCCCATGGTAGATAAAACATGATAGAGTGTTCAAATGTGCGTCAAATGTGACGCAATGCCCTCTAGCATCCCTTTTCAGTAGAAAAAAAACTTAATGAAGTTCATGTAACAGTTGCCCTTCTTGTCTTTTTCACCCCTGCCCCTCAGACAACCTGAGTCTGCCTCTGTGAAGCAGTCAGTATTTAAGAACAGACCATCATATTACTGGTGTCAATAATTTCTCCATTATAGAAATGTGTTTATATGACACTACCAAATTAAACCCACTGATAAAACACTGACAGTAACTATAACCATGCTCATAAAGTGTATTTTTTGTCTTTTTAAACTTTTTCATAATAAATAGTAGTTAAAAAAAAAACACTCATTTGCTAACCTGGATTTCAAGAGTGAACTCTCTGGGGGCTTCAGGTCCAAACACACGGTTGGACCTCAGAGTTCCAGTCTGGTCCAGGGAGAAGAAATTTCCCTCATTTCCTGACACAATGCGAAATTCAAAAGGAGGGCCATTTCTGGGGGAGTCTTTATCGCTGACTGACAGCTTTAGCAAGGTGGTGCCAGCTGCTTGATTTAGCTGAAAGTACAGAGAGAGAAGAGTTCAGATGCGCAGCACAAATACAACAAAACCTGAGCAAACACAAAAAGACTGTTACCTGTATGATGGCTGTGGAGTTGGGAGGATTAAAGGCGGGAGGGTTGTCGTTCACGTCGGAGATATCGATGTTGAGAGTGACGGTGGAGGACATGGCAGGAGAGCCACTGTCGAACGCCTGCACCGACAAAGAGTACCTTGATACCTGGGGAGGGCAGAAGGGGATGAGAGACATAACATCTGTATGTATCAGGCAATACCACAAGCAGTGTAACGCTTGCATAATATGAGGCTTCATTGTGCGCTGACCTTGAGGGGACTTTGTATTTTTCTGTCTTGGCTGTGCTCATGAACCAGAAAATTACTATTGATTGTTTATGAGATATTGTACTTAAAGATGCATTCTTACTAGTTCTCTGTCGAGCCGCTTATTGACTTTGAGCAGTCCTGTTACAGGGTCAATCCAGAAGTGGTTGCTGCGGTCACCTTTCAGGATAGAATAGGTGATTCGCCCGTTCACCTGGCTGTCCAAGTCCTCTGCCGATACCTAGATGTGACACAGCCACAGGGAAATTTGAGTTAAAGCTACTACAAGGAAGATTTCATTTTGCTGTTTTGGCGGCCTCTGTGGACAAAAGCGATAGTGTGTCCACCTTCACATGTCTGACAGACCTTTATCCCGTTAAGTGCATGCTTTATTTTTAAAGAAACCTTTTGAGTGAAAGGTGCAGCTTATTTTTTAATACAATTTTTTTAAGCAGCTTAGAAAAAATGTAATCACAGGCTTCTCCAGTCTGCATGCTGTAAATTGTTTTCGACCTGGCGCAGGCAATCAAGAACTGCCACTCTTTTCTCTGATGATCTCGTTTGCTTATGTAGGTCTTCAACAGGCATCACTATTAAAGTTTTAATAAAGTTAGTTTAAAGTTTTTTTTACATATTTAAGGAGAAAGAAAAAAAGTGAAAAAATGTAGATAGAGCAAAGAAGAACTGGTACCTTTGTAATAGTTTGCCCAACAGATGCATCCTCGCTGACCAGAACGTTGTAGATATCCTGACTGAAGGCTGGAGCGTTGTCGTTTACATCCATGAGTTCAATAGTTACCATGGTGGCAGTGCTAAGAGGAGGGTTCCCGTTGTCCCAGGCCTCAACGGTGAGGTAGTAGTCCTTACACACCTCAAAGTCCAAATCATCAGCCACAGTAACAGAGCCTAGAACACACACATAGTACGACATGTATAGAATTAACTTAATAATGATACTATAAAAACAGTACAAGGACTTCTGCTCACCCAGGTTTCTGTCTATGGTGAACTTTCCTAACTCGTTGCCTGACCGGATGCGGTAAGTGATCTCAGCATTAGGTCCAATATCAACGCTGGTCGCCAGAACTCGCAAAACCTCGGTTCCCACGGCCACGTCCTCGGGAACAGTCACAGCGTAGTCCCTCCTCTGAAAGACTGGAGCATTGTCATTCACATCCAGCACCAAAATGGTCAAATCAACCTGAGGGAGACACAAGAGACTCTTTTAGGACTCCAAAGCAATTAATCTGTCTGGCTCTGTTAGCTGAGTTTGGGCACCACGAACAGTAGGACAACATACTGTAAGTTAATGGGAGCAAAAGGTTTCACTAACAAGCTAGCGGACTGAGGCAAAAATCAATTGAAGACTATGTGAACTAAAGCCTAAGAGAGAATCTTTGGCCACTAGATAAATGTTAGAGATTTTTGGCTTTGCATAATGTTTTTTTTTTTTTTTTGCTGGATGGAAACTGTGTCAAAAGTTCACCTTTTCTGATACCATCATTTTCTTTCTGTCTTTCAGTAGGAGGAGCAAAAAAAATAAGTAATGTTCCAGAGAAAAAATATACACTTTGTGGACTCAGCATATGTGACATGAATTTTACCATCAGTTTCCTTTTTTTACATAAACAAAATCATACATTTGGCCACAACTGACCTCCTTTTTGCACTTTATTTTCAGTTCATGTTTAGAGGGTGTAAAAGAGATGTTTCATCTTGTCTCATGCTCTTTTCCTCCTCATTTCTGCACTGCCTCTGTCTCTGTTACTGTCACCGTCCTCATCTTTCCCGCCCACTGCACAGTTTAATGAAGATTTATCTTGATTAAATCTACTATGTTCTCTATCTGATCTCTTCAGTAAACAACATGTTTTTTATTCATTGGATTCTCTTACACATGCGCACCAAAAGAAATACAGATTGAACATCACCAGGTGGATGAAACGATGGCTGACTAATCTGCAATTTGTGGTTGCTAAATTTAACATTTTTGCAGGAATTCAATAGAATCCTCGATACTAAGTCCTTTTTTAGATGTGGATAAAATATGTGGAAATTTCACTTTTAATTATTACACTATTTGAAGCATATAGTGTTTATAATATAGAGGTCCCATATGGTCTAGTAGTTAGGATTCCAGGTTTACAGCCAGGCTGCAGTATGGGGACATGTTTGAAGCTATACATTAACCCCTGTACATGCAGCACTCAGTACTAATTTTACCTTTATGTAACTCTTTACTGTGATTGTTGCTAAAATGTAATATATAGCACCTTTAAGCATGTAGTGTATGAATTATAACAATATTATTATGGTAATATTATTGGTATTGGCTAATTGCATAATTGCATCTGTTTTTAAAAATAACTCATGTCACTCAGAGTTCGTTTATTACTCTATCAGATTTCTGAAAAACAATTAAATTTAATATTGACAAGTGCATTTTATTATTTAGCATTGTTATCAAGAGCACTTATTTTAGAATAAAATAGTGTAGTAACATGTAGTTTTCAAAGAAGATGGCATGGCAAAAATGCAGCTGAGATTCTAATGTGTCAGTGTGATTAACAACCTGTGTAGACAGCGCCCCCTCTTGCCCAGCCTGGTCAATGGCCTGCACACGAACACTGTAGGTGTCCTGGCTCTCCCTGTCCAGAGTTCCCTCCAGAATGACCATCCCAGATACAGGGTCGATGGAGAAGAACCCACCAACTGAATCCACCAGAGAATAGACCACCGTGCGGTTAAGACCTGGAGAGAAGAGACGACGACTTAATGCACAGCCACAGATTTTGACACATGTACAAATTAGGTGTGATCATGTGTCTCTCAAGCAGCTGCAGGAGAGATGAAGGTAAGTTTCTCATAGAAAAGTAAGTAGTTTAAATACTGAGTAACATAGTGGCTTGTACCTGCATTCAGTGTATGTATGATTCTGTTTCTCTGCTTATTTTTATCCTTGTTTAACGTCACAAACTCCAACCTATTAAGCCACAACATCATAGCAGCTTACCTTCATCAGGATCGCTGGCTTGCAGTCGGGTAAGCAATGCCTTGGGGGCGGCATTCTCATACACACTAGCGAGGTAATGAGTAGAGGAGAAAGAGGGGGCATTGTCATTTACATCCAGCACTTTGAGGGAAATGTCAGAGCGGCAGAACAGCCCGCCCCCATCAGTCGCCTGGGCAATCAGTTTGTAGGTGGGTGTCATTTCTCTGTCCATGACAGTGGCCGTACGCAGCTCACCTTAAGACACATAACAGAGGTGTTTATGGCCGTGGAAATTGGAAATGTTCAATAATTGATGCATATGGTGTTTTAATCTTGCAGAAACCTAAAGAAAAAAACAATAACTGGATGTACCAGTGTTTGCGTCCATGTAGAAATCTTCCACCCCAATACCAAACAGTGAATATTGGATCTCAGCGCTGGAGCCTGAGTCAGCATCTGTTGCTCCCACTGTCAGGATGCCCTTTTTTGTGGTATTGTCATCTGTAATGTTGGAACTTTACACTGCCTGGCAATTCGCGCACAAACACACAAACTTGTTTGTTCAAAAAAAATTTTAGCCCCCACTGCTTTAAAAAAAAAAATCCAACAACACATCAAAAGCACAAATTGTTAGTCACTGCATCCATTATCCCTGCTGACAGAACCAGCACAACAGTTAAATGCACTTTTCTGACCCTCTGCTGCTGCTGGTGACTGCCTGTAGAAATGAACCTTGTGACCTCACTATTTCATTGAATATAGACCAGCACCAAGGGAAAACTACTGTAGTACGTCCAAGTATAGTGCAGCATATCCCATGTTGCTGCAAATGCTCTGCACTTAGGAGTCTCCTATGAATGATTTAATAGCATTTTGAGCTGAAATGAGAAGCTAATCAATTGATTAGTGGCATAACAATGGCATTAAGACAAAAACTTATAAATATTTTGACATTTTTTGGCTCCTCATTGGGCAAAACAATTTGAAAATGTCATCAGGAAATTATGACTGTGAATAAAATTGATTTTTAATTAATTTTCTGTCAATTTAAAACCAAACAATTATTGGATTAATTAAAAAAATTCTCTTGCTACAACTAGGGCAAAAAGTACCACTGGTATTATTAATATTAGCACTAACGCTGCCATGATGTAATTAACTAACATGAGACATGTGTGCCAAAAACATGGTTATATTACATGACTCTTAATGTCTTTTGATCCATCTGGTGCTGTTTCTCTGTGACGCCAGACTTACCCCTTTGTAGTTACACAGGTCTAAGTTGTCAGAGAACAGAAAGAATATAAGAGGAGGACAGGGAGACGGGGTGGATTGATTTCAAAGAGAATTAGTAAGAGTTTAGAGGGAGAATGAAAGTTTCCCAACTAATTATGTGAAATTGAAGAATTGCAGAATACTACTAAATGAGGAGGGATATCCCCACAAGAGTGCACAGCCCAATTATATTTCTTTTTTGCAGTGATTTCCTTCCAAAGTTCAGCTTTTGCCAAAGTATTAATACTGATGTTAAAATAAGTCTCAAAGCAGATTGGTCGAAATTAGCCGAAAGCTAAAGTTGATTGGTTTTATATCCAATTTATGACATTTATTTGTGTAAATTCTGTCATTTGAGTAATTTGGAGAACACAGTCCATTAGTTTTTGAAATTGGCTACTCTCAAGATTTTTATTAAATTGGCAAAAAGCACTATGTAGAATATTCACTGAAATACTTGTATAGTGCATGGACAATTTGCTTGAATTAATTATTTCAAGTGTACACTATAGAACAGTGAATCAGTATTTTAACCGCAGAAATCCTGTTGTAACACAGTACTGTTATTTTTTTAAGTCTTACACACACTCAGTATGCAAATTTTAACATTAATCAATGAAAACATTTCCTCAGCTAAGTCACCCTTAAAATTGCCCAGGAGAAGGTACATCCATGTGGGTTTATGGGCCTCAACTGCATAAACATCTTCGTATGATTGTCATCAGATATCAATATAACCTGAGTGTATTATTAAATAACATCATTATCAATTCATTTTTATGCCTTTATGAGTTCTTATTTAATTGCTTGCCTTGCTCACATTTTTCAAGAGGCATTAAATAAAAAAAATTATTCACCTTGAATATATTTGTCCAAAATTTATTTAAATGATAGATTATTTTCTCATAAACCATGTTTAACAATGAAGCAATCAGTCTTTAACTACAATGACTTGCTTTTTTAATATTTTTTAGACTGACTGTATAATTACTAAAGGTGTGTTTTTTAAATCTTTTTTAATAGATAATACACATATTTTGAAGGTGGTTAGCCTGGAGACAAACCGCAGATAAAGGCAGTTACTCTGCCATGAATCCTGAAAAGGCAAATAACACAGCAGTTCACCTCTCCACATTCCATGGTCTGTTCTCTGTTTGCTTTGCATGATTTCATTTCACCGATTTCCATTTGTCTGTATCCCTGACCTGGTTGCAGATGGGACTGTTGTCATTGGCATCCATGACGGTAACTTCCACCGCAGTACGAGCGACGTAGAGGCCATCGCTGGCTGTGATGTTAAGCAAATACCAGTCCTGCTGCTCGCGATCCAGCAGACCGCTCACGTAAACCTTCCACTCCCCCTGCACCAGGGCCAGGCCAAACACACCCCGCGGGTTTCCTCCTGTGGATTACATGAGTGAAGATTAAAATGTTGATGCCACATAGCAAAGATAGAGGTGGGGATGCATTGCAACAGACTTGTGAACAAACTGCAAGTCTTATTCATTCACATGATGAATAAGCATCAGCACCCCCCACCCATCCACGCCCCCTCACGCAGACACAGAAATGATGCAGGAAGCCTTTGGCACAATCAATAGGCATCTATCATTTCAGAAAACACGGCTGGTGGTGTAGCAGCAATGGCCTTTCAATGTTTAAAAAGTTGACCTTTTATTACAACCCTTCCATTAGGCCAATCAGTATTTTTAAATGTCAGAACACAAGGCCTAAATACATCATCCTTCGTGATTACCAGGCAGTGTTATGTGAACGGAAAACATCAAGCTCAGTGTGAGGGGGAGAGTTTTGCTTGTGCGGCCCCGAAATGTTTTTTTTATTAACCCACTCCAATAAAAAAATCATGTGCGAGGCTGCGGAAGATTTTGGGGAATTCAGCTAAAATACTAATTTCACATGGATTCACAGGAATAATTTAAAGCAGAAGTTCCCAAGTTGATTGGCTTTATTGGAAACTATATAATTTAAACTTTACAAGCCTTCTTTTTTCTTTATTTTATTTTAGAGGTAAAAATGTGAACATACAAGGTTTCACTGCCTTGCTTGAAGTGTTCTGTTGTATAATGCATACCTTGTAATATTCAAATGAATAGTTGTAAAAAATAAAAGATAACTGGAGCTTGACTTCTGAGTTCAAACTAATTTAGAGTTTGACCTTTAATATAAAGCAGTCCCATTAGGCCGATGAATCATTTTTATGTAAAACACCCTCATTTCACTGCATGATAGACAACCGCAGCAGCACAGACTGTGTTGAACTACATCATGTTGGAGTTTTATTCTTCTCCTCACCAGTGATGTAAAAGCTGACCAGGCGGTTTTGATCAGCGCCATCTCGATCTCTGGTTTTCAGGACAGCTACCACCTCGCCGAGGGGATCGCTCTCTTTTACTGCTCCGCGGTACAGCTCCCTCTCAAAGCGCGGCGGGTTGTCGTTGACGTCTGACACGGTGATGGTTACCACTGTGGTGGAGGAGAGAGACTGTAACTCCCCCAGATCAGAGGCCATCACTTCAAAGCTGTAGCTGGAGCAGGCCTCGTGGTCCATCTGACCCACTGTGGTGATCCAGCCTGTTTTACTGTCAATAGCAAAGACAGAAGTGGTTGTGATGGGGCCACCGAGGGAGCGAGTGTCTTTTGTTGAGTCCAAGTTGTAAGTAAGCAGAGGTCCGAGGCTGTAGGCTACCTGAAATTTCAAAAGTGATACACACACAAAAAGCTTTTTGAAACATCTGCAACTCTCTGACTGAGTGCACCGAGAAACATATTTGCAGCAAAATACAAAAAAGTGCTTGTTAATAGCGTACTTGAGCTTTCACACACCTGTCCATTAGAGCCCCAGTCTGGATCAAGTGCACGCACTTGGACCACTCTTGTCCCTATTGGCATCCCCTCCATCACTGTGGCTACATAAGTGTTAGTCTCAAACACTGGCTTGTTGTCATTCACATCGAGGATCTGCAAAATGACAAATACTCACTGAACCTGCCAAACAAATTCAACATTATACTGGAAAGATAATGCAACAAGAAATTCAAATTTTGTGAGTCTGATTTTTGCACTGGAAGGATCTGCAGACTGAGTGCACATAACTACAACCAATCAGAGCAGCTAACTTTTTATTTTTCAAATCTGAATTGACACTGTCACTCATTGTATCAGACTCCGTATTGCATAAATGGTTGTGATTGGCCTGCCACATGCCAGGATGGGTGGAAATCTGTCTGACAATACCAATCTGCTAGAGCTAATAAACCATGAATTTGGCCTATTCAGATTTAGATTTATTTCTGTCTGTTTGAGTTCTTATACTTTAGTTTTCAGTAGCTTTGTTACATTTGATGTTACAGCACAAAGGATGAAATAAAAGCAAAATTTAAAATTAAAATTTAATTTAAATTTAAATTTAATTAAATCATAGGAAAGAAGAGGCTTATAGCTCTTATTTAACTATATGACCAACCTTAACCTCCAGGTCCACAGTGGAGACGGACTCAATCAGGTCTCTTCTTGTCGTTGCTGCAACCTTAAAGCGAAAGATGCTGACTTCTTCATAGTCTAAGGGCTTGATCAGACGGATCAAACCTGTGTCCCTTTCCACCAGGAAGGTCCCTCCCTGGTTGCTGTCGAGTGTTTCTCCTCCGACCACAGTGAAGAATCCAGTCTGTCCGGGACCCAAGTACACAGACCCCAGAGCTGTTCCTACCGCCGTGTCCTCAGGGATGGTAAAGGAGTACTGAGGCTGGCTAAAGGAGGGAACAAATGCATCTGGTGGGACGACGTGGATGAAGGCTGACACCAGAGAGTGTTTGGCCGGAGAGCCGCAGTCTGTGGCTTTGACGAAGAAGGACAGCACGGTCCCCTGAAGGTGGTCCACAGTGCTTTTAGTCATCATCCAACCGCTGTCTGGCTCCACCTGGGCAACGCAAGAAATATATTACTGTTTAAATTGACAATATTTTAGTTAGGCTTAAATTTTGACCGAACAGATTTGCACCATTTTGTCTCCAGCTTGAATTAAGTATGATTTATTATCAATTTAATTTGTCCTTGTATTCTGGTAAATTATGTCATTTGAGCTTCTACTTGGTATCAGTTTGTTCTAATTTTTCATCTTTATTTTATATTTTATTACCCCTCTTATATAAGAGGCTTTTATTTTTCCATTACAGTCTTAGTTCTTTATATACTTGTTATTTAATTACATTTCCCCTTTGAAAAGCAAAGTGCCAATTTTAATGTAACATCATTTAATTTGTGGGTTAAAATGTGTAACTACAGTTAACAGATGGCTGTAAATCTGCTGAAATTGGTGGGGGGATCAGCTGAGAATACAGCTTAATTAAGGCTCCAGCATAAATTAGGATTTAATATGGTTCACTCCCATTAAATAAATTCACATAGGTTTGCATTGGTTGCAGCTTTTACAAAACTAAACACAAAGTTATGTTGGGCAAACATGATTTACTGTATCTTAAAAAATGGAGTTAGAGAGCATAATGCACTGACCTCCAGCACGTCAACCAGTGACAGACGTGCCTCGCTGTAAAGGGAGTAGGTGATCCTCCCGTTAGACCCTGCATCAGGGTCAGTGGCCTGAATCTGTGTGACCAGAGAACCTTTAGCAACATTAGCTTTAATGCTCATCCGGTACTCCACGGCCCTGAAGCGAGGGGCGTTGTCATTCTCATCAGCAAGAACAACTCTCACTGTGCAAAATGATGCACGACCTGGAAAAATAACAGGACACAGATGAACATGTTTGGATCCATCATGTCCAATAGATTTAACCCAGAGAAAACTTGCCTTGATCTGCTTTCACTCTGTATTATTAAATGTAATGCATCTGTAATGTGATATTCTTAAATATTCATGAATCTGTAGGAGTGCAGGATCTTATTATTCCAAAGCTATCATCTTACACCTACAGTATAATTAACAAAAATAGGGAGCGCTCCTGCATTAATGCTAGTTAAATGTTTGACCTGCGAGACCCAAAGGTGGGAGAAGTCTCACATCGGCTGATTTGAACATGACTTTTGTCGAGAAAATTACTTCACAGTCAGTCTGGTCAGTGGCGGAAAAATACCTCCACCATCCAGGGCCATAACGGTCAGCACCATGTCCTTGTTCAGAGGATTCTCTCTGTCTAATTTCTGCACAGTCGATATGACTCCATCTGCATCAATGGTGAACTGAGCTTTTCCCAGGTCGTTGATGAAGGAGTACGTGATCTGACCAAACAGCCCGGAGTCCTCATCTGTTGCACGAACCTGGAAATCCGTGCAGAGATTTAGAGAATAATGTCAAATTGGTCATTATGGGTTAGGGTTATAAGATTCTGTAATGTAAGATTCTACAGCACCATTAATGTACAAAGTTTCCAATTAAAAGTCCTGAGTTTAAGAGTGAGTTACTCACTTGAATGACCTTTGACCCTGGAGGGGCATTCTCTTGGATTTCAGCGAGGTAGAACCTCTGGCTGAACACGGGGCTGTACAGGTTGGCTCCCAGCACACGTACAATCACCTAGTGATCATAATCATCATTATAGTCCTCATCACAGCAGCATCATCCTCGTGTCTGCTGACATTACGTTGATGCCATCACAATAATTAACACTGGCACATTTGTCAAACATGATCATATCAACACGGCATGTGGACCAGCAGAAGGAGCATCAGGCTTGTGACCAAATGGTGATTGATGCAGCTGTGAGCACTCATTACTCTGACAAACTACTGTGGAGACATGCTGCGTTCACATCATGTCAGGAGAGGAAAGAGAAGCCAAAGAATAAGGTGACATGTTATCGCTGCGACATGTGGATTATCAGAGATGTGGGATATCGATGTTCCACTCTCAATTGCTACTAAGAGACAGATGTGAGCATTTTTTTTTCCAGCTGGCATCTCATCCTCATAGTAAATCTGATATGACATGAACACACATTAACCTCCAACAGCAGAGCCGCTGAGCAGCCAGCGGTGGAAAGCAGCAGTCGTGCTGGACAGCTGCGAACGCATGCAGCAAATCTGAAGCGAGGGGTTGCAAAAGAAGGTCACTCGGCTTGCTGTGTGTAAACACTGCAGAGGTTAAAAAAGAGCAAATCAGTTGAGAGAACCAAATCATAGCCGAGAAGTTGTCTCACCTGAGCAGTGTTGGTGAAGACGCCGTCTGACACAGACACATTGAGTTGATACGAGAGTTTCATGCCTTGTCGCCTCTTGTTAGACAGACTGAGCACCCCTGAATCTGGCTCCATGGTAAAAGTCATCCTCTCATTCCCAGAGAGAATACTGTATCTGAAAGCAAATTAAAAAAAAGGTAGCAAAATCTTGTTTATGTTTTAAAATATTCATTTGTTGAGAAGGTGCAGGAGACAGAAGTGTCTAGTTTTCTTGAAAAGCTCTAAACCTAAAAGACATATTAAAATGAGGTGGATTTTGCTTCAATTTTACAACCAAATGTCTGCAAAATGCAGTGTTTTCCCGGTAAAGTGATGTGTTTTTCAAAGAATAAGAAACTAAAAAAGTTGGAGGTGACAAAAAAAAAAATCCAAACCAATTACTTTGAAACATCAATTTCCTCACCTCAGCCTCTGAGCGTCACAGATGTCAGCATCTGATGCCTGAACACAAGTCACAAAGTGTCCTCGGGGAGCCAACTCGCTGACAAAGGCCTCGTAAAGTGCTTGGCTGAAATTCGGTGGGTTGTCGTTGGTGTCAGTGACGGTCACGGTGACACTAACATCACTGCTGAGTGCAGGGTCTCCACTGTCTGTCGCTCTGATGATGAAGTTGTACCGTTGGATGAGCTCATAGTCCAGCAGGCGTGCCGTGAATACCAGCCCGCTGGTACTGTCAATGTGGAAGTAGTCGGTACTGTTGTAGATGTCAGATAGAATCTGGTAACTCACGATGGCGTTTTTCTCCGAGTCTTGGTCCTGAGCAAACACCTACAAGGAGAGTAACATTAAAGTTCCTCATGCATTATTCATTATGAGATCTGATTTGTTTGGCCTGACATACTCTGTGGCTACAGCACCCACACTGAGTCCAAATGGAAATAGTAAATTGAGTTTTGGGTTTCACTGAGACACTCAATGGACACAATTTCATCTAAAACCATATTAAAAAGTTGCTGAGCATCTTGAATGTTCATAATATTTAAAAAAAAAAATCACATATTTCAATCCAAGTTAGTCAGGTTATATTTTACAAAATACTCAAAACATAAAAATATATATTTTTTAATATTCTTAAATGATTTGATGTATTTTATTTATAAATGAATACTGTACACCACATGGGGATTGCAATTTTTGTTTGCTTGCTCATGTGAGAGATAAAATCTCTTCTTCTTCCACAAAAAAACATGATAAATATAAAGGAAATTTAAAAGTTTGTTAGCCAATTTTATGTGGATATGGAGGATGAAAAACTCTTTTACTGTTTGTTTGATCAATTGATTTGAACTGCAATAAAAGAGAAAACAAACACTCTTCCTTCATTTAAATGCAAAGTTTCTTTGTCATATTTTCAAAAGTGTCAAAAACATAACATTCTTAAGCCATTTTTCCACCAAATTAACTTTCTCCAGGCGCTAGGAACCTTCGGAGGACCTCACTGAGTTTTCACCACAGGGACCAGGATGTAAATTAACTACTGGAAGGTAGTTTCTTCTTAGAGCACACAAACCTGAATGTGCGGCACTGAACATTTCTGATTGATCAAGTGCTTGCAGTGTTTTATTCCAGACATCATTTGTCTACAAACATAAACAACTTAGTTTTGTGTTCATTGTGCATCGCCACATCAGCATGGAGCTTCAGAGGAAAGCAATGAACAGAACAGGACAAACAGTAATCAGGCATCATTATTGTTGTGCAGTCACATACAAAATGACATAAAATAACATTCTTCTTTATACATCAGTGGGTAATTTGCCGAATCTTTAAACTGTGCTGAAAGCACTGACAACAATGGGCTAAAGAAACCTTTTAGTTTCTAAAAGTTCTGTGTAATTTTAGGGGAAACATGGGGAACATGTATTTAGGCATGATAGTTTTCCCCGTTTTCTTAATTGGGGAACCTTCTTGTTGAATTCAATTGTAGAGTCAAAAAAGGCTATTAACATATTTAGATAACCAGCTTATCTCAAAGAAATTGTTACTAGAATCAACTAATTATCCTATATAATTGTCTTGTGCAAACATATTCCTCAGTGAGACAACAGCACTGGTCTATTATCCACTAAAGGTCAGCAGCTTCCTCTGGGAATTTTCAAGGTAAATATCACGTAATCTTCTTATAAATAAATTATCTGGCATCTTCATATTCATCCACAGTACTGCTGAAGTGAGTCATATGTGTAAACAATCATTCAGTAAGAATACACACTGGACTGACTTAATAAACAATGCACGTACACACCTGTAACACAGTCGTTCCGATCATGGAGTTCTCAGCCAGCACAGACGAGTATGAGGTGTTCTGGAACAGTGGCGGGTTATCGTTCACATCCAGCACGACAATGTCCACATCGACCTCAGACTTTGCCCCCGTCAGCGTATCTGTAGCCTTCACCGTTAACCGGTAGTACTGCATGTACTCATAGTCTAACGGGTAAATCACACTGATGATCCCTGTGTCAAAGCCAATATCAAACTGAAAGGAAGGGTCCCCGTCCGTGATGGTGAAGATGACGCTCTGGCCTTCGGGACTGGTGGCGTTGATGCACAGGACAGAGGTGGAGACGGCCACGTCCTCTCTGACAGTGACACCATAGAAGGGCTTGTCAAACACTGGCATGGCTTTATTTACAACAGTGATGGGCAGCTCCACCTCTGTGGACAGTGGGGGGAAGCCGCTGTCAGAGGCCACGACCACCACCTTGTACTCTGCAGTAGATAAGTCAGTCTCAAAGACCTTTTTTAAGGTCAGCTCTCCCGTCACAGGGTTCACCTGCGTGGAATATACAAATACTTGTTTATCACACAAGGACGATAAGGTTGCACAAACTCATGAAAAATGTAGAGCAATATTTAAGAACAGGAAATTGTAGATCTTACCTGAAAGTTCCTGTGCTGCTCCTTAAGGCTGTAAGTCACCTCTCCATTCAGACCGTAGTCTTGGTCTGTGGCTGAGACCCTAAAAATAGCAGACCCTGGCTCTGCTTCCACCTGCACTGCAGCATAGTAGGGGAGGTTCACAAACTCAGGAGCATTATCGTTCACATCCTCCACCTAGAAAATGAACAGTTATCTTAGAAATTTCCAAACCACAGTAAGAAAAACTGTTTTTGCTGGGAACTGAAGGCTTAAAAAATGTCCCTCTAACATTTGGTGACAAAAACAATAAACACTGTTGGTGCTGCTGATGATTAATGGCATACTAAACAGTTATGGTAAACAGCAAATAAATACTAACGATCCTTCACATCATAGTGACTTCACAAATCTCAATTTGTAAGTTGAAGCAACTTCTTTTGTTGTGTTGTTTCTAAACTTTTTACTGAAGTCGTCCTGAAAATTTTAAAACCAAATTTTTAAAGTTTTACCCTTACAAAAAAATCTGACATTAAACAAAACACAACGCATCCAACAAAGACTCCTGCTTGAGATCTAAAGAGCTTAACATCTTAAGTCTTGAGCAAAACTACAACTGTCACACAAGACATACAAGCCTGTAAGAGTGTAAGTATATAAACTCATTCACACAGCAAAACAAACAAACACCACATATAACATGAAGCTAACTTGACAAACAGAACAGAAGACACTGGTACAACAAGTAACAAGAAAACATGAGTCTACCTTAATTTGTCCATGCATGTGAAAAATAAGCCAAGAAAAAAAAAATTGCACACACATTTTAACACACAGATATCCACACCCACCTGAACTTGCACAGTCACCCTTGCCACTCGGAGGATCTCATCTTCTCTGCTGACCTCCACCACCAGTTCATAGCTACTTTTTTCCTCTCGATCAAAAGGCACACCGGTGGTGAGCACCACTCCACAGGTCGCCCGGATCGTGAAGCGCCCACTGGGATTCAGCAGAGAGTACTTCAGCGGCTCATTGAGGCGGTGACCAACAGTGTTGACAACAGTCACTAAAGTGACATTAGGCACGTTCTCCGGGATGGAGGCGTAGTAGACAGGGAAGGTGAAGAGAAGGCCACTGTCAATAGCTTCTCGGACAAGCACTATGACTGTTGCCACGCTGGAGAAACGTCCATCCCAAACCTTTTAAGAAGAAAAACAAAAGTCAGTGCACAGTGCAAAAGCTTTTACTGCATTTTTTTGATAGAAGCCACGCAATAGGCTGATACAGGGGATTCAGTGCTGGGTTTTTTAATGCATTTTCAATTAGATACAGCATGCACTGCTCTTTTCTATCTGAGCAGAAATCACAAGACCCCCTCATCAGCCTGTGCTTACAACCCTGCATCACCTAGCTGAATTATTCTCCACTGAGACACTAAATAACTATGGGCTCTGTGTGCACACAGCGGCAGACTCTGAGCTCTGGCCTCCCTGTGGAGATCATTAATATCATACCTTCACATTAAAGCGGTAACGGTCTTTATTAATGTTCTGATTGATGACCGTCACTACTCCGGTGTAGCGCTCCACAGAGAAGTGCTCCAAACTGCTGTCAACCAGAGAGTAAACCAGCAGGGGTGTGATGGACTTGTCAGGGTTCAGGGTAAGGTCAGAGGTCATATCAGGGTCAAAAGCCTCAAGCCTTAGGACCTCGACCCCCTTGTAGGTTGGCAGGAGGAGTACTGCCTCGTAAGTGTCCTGGGATAACTTCGGAGGTGAGTCATTGATGTTGATCACCTGTGACAGGAAATGCACACAGAGAAACAAACAATGTCTGAGAGTGTAACATGAGTACCAGAGGGGAATGATTTATAAGGTAGTGAAAGCTGAATTATGTGTTATTTACTTACCTTTATAAGCACCTCTGCTGGGCTGTCAGCACTCTTTGGGGGCTGACCGCTGTCACGAACATGAACCCGAAAGAGGAACTCGGAGAAGGTCTCATAGTCCAAACTGGCAATAGTTCTAAAATTTAAGAACCAGACAAACCCTATTCATTCTCGAAGTAATGGAATATGTTATTTTATAAGTAGATCATTGGACTTCCTGGTTTTTACCCACCGAATGGATCCAGTCCCAGAGTCCACACTGAAAAACATACGGGCGGTCTCATCTAGGATCTGGAACACCAACAGGGCATTGTGATTGCGGTCCATGTCGGTTGCCTGAATCACCAGAGGGTTACCATCCTCTCCCAAGACCACACTATTGACCGGAGCGGCCTCACTGATTGCACCCACATACCTGTTAAGGTAAAAAGACACTGCTGTAGAGGAGAGCTTTACTTAAATCACTCCATAAAATCACAGGTTGTCAGGACTCAACAAAGCTCAGCAAACATTGTCTTCTTTTATGAATCTCCAGTGTTACCTGATTTGTTGAAAGACAGGTGGGCTATCATTCACGTCTCCGACTTGGACGATGACAGTGGTGCTGGCCTCCATCCCAGCCATGCTCAGGGCATGAACCACCAAAAAGTAGGATGTTGTTTGCTACCAAAGCAAAGTAATGCAATCAGTTAAGGTGCTATCTTCAAACCCCATGTGCATAGAAGAGTAAGGACATTTCTGTCAAATCTGGTAAAAAATAGTCCCATCTTTAGTTAAATGAACGATATTAAAAACCAAGGACATAACAATATGCCACACATAAGGTGAGACAGGGGAAATGTGAGCACTCCTTCAAATAATTTGGCACAAAAAATAATTAAACTTATCAGAAGATTGCAAAACCAAATGCAAATATACAAAAACACTTTTGAATTGTTGCAGGAAGCCGGTCTATTTTTATAGTGAAAAAGCCATGATGACCTGATTTTATTATGCTTTCTTTTAATCAGTTTTATGCTTTTTCTTTAGTGTCATAGTTCAGCAACCTCTCCTTGAAGAACAGAATCTCCCTGAATCAAATTGTTAAATGGTCTAAGCGAGACTGGCGAGTCACAGCTTAAATTCAGCTTCTCTGCACACCAGACAGGTACAGCGGATAACCAGCTTAATCTTAAACGACAAGTGTCATCCCTTGCACAGTAAATTTCAGCTTCCTCCTTCTGGACGGACGTTTACATTCCCAAGGTGTAGAACAAAGCAGTGAAGAAAAAGCTTTGATCCAGCAGCCATCACTCAGATGAAGAAGTTGTTGCAACATTGCAAAGATGCTACAGATGCAATGTTGGATTCAATAATTTATTTATTATTGATCTTTCTGTCCGCATCTCTTAGAATGTATTCTAGTGGTTATATATAAGGCATATTATTGTGTTTTATTATTATTTTTATCATTATTGTCCATGTTGTTTTCAGAGTGTGTGTCAGAACGGATGCCCCCCATCTATTGCAAAGCAAATCTCTATGGGCAAAATAAAATAACCTAAATCTGGAACTGTACTGAGCTTTGACGGTATTAATTTGCACACCGACTTTGTTGAAACACATCCATTAACATACCTCAAAGTCAAGTGGTTTGCGTGTGCTGATAACACCGGTGTGATGGTTGATGGAGAAGCAGAGGTCCTCGTTGCCCCTGCTGATGTCATAAATGAGTGCTGAGCGGCTGAGTGCGCTCACAGTGGTCACATGTGTTCCAATAGTGCTGTTCTCCATTATCTGCAAAAATAAAAAGACACTGGGGTTGAAGTTTTAGCCAATTTAATGAGTTATGTGCACAGTTTCTTTACTGATATATACCTACTACATATCTGTCCAGAGATTTACCATCCATCCCTCCCTACCATCTTTCAGCCTCTCTTTATTGCATCTCCACCCCCCCTGCACCTCTCCCCTATGCATTCATCCTCTGAGTCAGCCAGCTCCCTCTTTACCTCAGCCTGATACTCCTTTTGAGAGAATTTGGGGTTGGAGAAGTCGGAGAGAATTAAGGAGATGCGGACTGAAGCTGTGGCCATTAGTGGAGGAAATCCACTGTCTGTGACGCGCACAGTGAGGGTGTAAAAGCCCACAGATGTAAGGTCCAATTCCCTGGCAATGAAGATAAGGCCTGTGGCATTATCAATGCCAAACACACCGCCGGTGTTACCTGAAAGCAGCAGAGAGGTTACAGATATCACTGAAATTCGTAAATACCAATTTCAATTTTTTTTTAGCCCCTTACAAAACATTAAAAGATTGTCATAGGGCAAAATACTGTTTAAAACATGAGAAAACAGAGACATAAAAGTAATAAATGTCTTCATTTTCAGACAATATCACACCTGCTTCCATAGTATAGGTGAGCTGCCCATTAATCCCATTGTCTTTGTCTAAAGCTGTTACTTGCAGTACAGAGGTGCCTATAGGAGAAGACTCATAGGCCACAGCATCATATACAGTGCTGGTGAAGTAAGGGATGTTGTCATTGGAGTCTTCGACTGCCACCAGGATGCGAGCCAGGTCACGGTTAAATGGAAACTCCTGATCCTTGACCTAGTACAAAATGAGAGATGATTACAGATAGCATTGTAGGAGGTGATAAATGTAAGAAATCAGCTAAAATTAAGTGAGGCAGGCAGAGCTGCCAAGAGGACAATAACTTGGAAGTAAGCACAGCCAACTAAGAGCCGACAGCGAGCCAAGCAAACACAGCAAACACATTTTTCCTCCATGTCTCACTTCTCACCATTATAGTGAGGATGTGCTGTGTTCTGGCCTCATAGTCCAACCTGTCTGCAGTGTAGACGACCCCTGTACCAGGATTGACCCGGAACAGCCTCATACTGGCTGGGTCCACGCTGCCGTAGATGGAGAAGCTCAGACGGGCACGCTCGTCCACATCTGACGCTCTAACCCGCAGCAACTCCATGTCAACCGGCACGTCCTCTGAGACGCTGACATCATAGGCTGGCTGAGAGAAGACTGGAGGGTTGTCATTGCTGTCTTGTATTTTGATGAACACCTGAGGCATACGGAGACAGAAGTGCAGTTTTAAAAAGTCAAAGGTAGGGACAGAGCAGACATGTCCTCGGTAAATTATCCTTAAAGATAAGAGCCTTGGTGTAGAGTAAGCTTCAGTGATTTATAATATTTAATGCAGTTGTAGAGCAGTGTTACCCCTTGAATTTTTCACTTTCAAGGTAGAGATAGCAAAAGTATTAAACTATATCTCAATGCAATTATGGTTATGTCATTTTTTAAAGCTGAAAAAGGCGTTTTTTTAAGAGGGATGTGGGCTGGTTGTGTATATACACAAATACTCGACCTTATTTGCCCAAACTAATCTCATTAATCCACTGATATCAAGGATTTCCCTTACAAGGCAGACCTGGTAGTCCAGCCAAGACAGCAGGAGCACAGAAAATGTCAAAGACAGAGTAACAAAAAGCACATTTTATAGTCAGCAAGGGATAATTTTAGAAAAAGGGAGTGCGAGCGTAGAGAGGAGGAAAGCTGGGAGTAAACAACTCCCCTAGGAAGAGGTAACAATAATTTAATTTGATGTGGGTCTGGAGTGTGTAAGAGGCACTGCCAGTGCATAACAAATCAAAAGTGTGTGTACCTGTGCCGTGGCAAAGTTAGTCCCATCTGTCACCTGTACGGTCATGTTGTACACAGACTGCACCTCTGCATCCAGGGGCTTGGCCACAACTAGAGTCCCCACCCCCACTTGAAGGTCAAACTGCATGTCAAAGCTCCCTAAAATTACACAATCAGGCACACACACACACACACACACACACACACAGTTCACACAGAGTTTCAGTCATTTAGTATTCACTTCATGTGCTAAACTCAGGTGCTCTAAGTTATTACTGTGTAATTGTTTTGGCCAGATGCCTGTGTCTGGAGCTGGAGGGTCTGTGAAACAAAATGAACTGAAATGCGATGCAATGTAGCACCGAACACCACTTGGCAGCCTGAGAGCTGTTAACAGCCACACAAACATCTGTCTTATCACTCCAAAACACAACCCATCTCAGGGATCAAAAACCTGCAGCCGGGGTCTTTTCCACAGGCGGTGAGTGTACAGTTTAGAGGCTTAATGTTTGATTAAAGCGAGGGAGAGGATTGATATGTGTTAGGTATGCAGTACCATCCTTCGTCTCATTCCAGCTTCTCTCTCGAGATATCTGGGAGCTGGAGCCCTCCTCGGCATATGAATACTGATTGGGCATTTTTCACAGGACCACTGATGCGTGTTGAGTCGGAGCAAAACCACAGGGATTCACTTTTTTTTTTTTTTTTGGTTGTTGTTGTTGTTGTTGTTGTTTTCTGGAGGAGAGGTTGGTCAATATTACACTACAATCTCCCAGCATCAAGAAAAACAAAAATCACAGTCCCTTGTCTCTAAATATAAAGAAGTGGCTCTTTGTTTCCAGTCTGATAGAGGTGGTACTACGTCTGTGATACTTACAGCCCACAGGACAGGGTGCCATTTTTTTAATTTACAATAAAAATAAGTTAATTAACACTGGGAATTTTTTTTGTTTGTTTACAATAATTAGTCAGGGCTGCACAGAGGAACAGATATGCCAGCTTTGTGTGATGCGACAAATTAGCTTTCAGTAACAAAGAAGAGGCTGATGTTTGCATGATGGTCTTTTAGGCTGTGCAAACTAAATGCAGCAGGATCAGAGGACGAGCTGTGCAGGGGAAAACTGTTAGCTAAAGAGGAGCAGAAGTCACACTGAAATGCGTATAATTCTAATCCTAAAAAAATATGCATTTCACACTCAAATAGCATTAATATACTATTGATTCTGCAGCTCAAAACGTTTGAGTGACTGCATGATGGAAGAGGTTTCAGCTGTTTAGTGGTGTGTAAGCTCTTTCAAATTTCCAGCTAAAATGCAGCTGCATCTATTTAAGTTTGTGAAATAACTTATTCAGGTTCAGTCAGTTACAGTTTGAAGATTTAAAGAAAGATGAGATATGGACTTTTTAGTGTTTAATCAATATATCTGATAACTATTATTGATGTTAATTAATGCTTAGCCTGCAATTTACAAAAGAGCCCCCTGCTCTTCAGGGGTCTGTTCAAGCTTTAGCATTAGTTTTAGTATTTTTGTTTGTGTCTATATTTCACAAACATACTCTAATACAATATCTGAAACTGTAAGTTAGAGATTAATTTTGCAGAAAAAAATGTGCAAATATATTCAATAAATTCTAATTATGTTTTGAATAAAGGATTTTGTGTCAAATAGCCAATAATTTAGGATAGGTTCCTCTTCAATAACTCATCTAATTTTTTGTCTTATTTCAAGATAACAGTCTTAATTGCTGTCAGTAGATAAAAAGACAGGCACGACTAATGGCTCCAAGGCACCCTGTGGAGATTTTGCTCAATAGTGGAGCTGCAAAGCAATTCTTTTGAGTGAGTTCCTGTGTTGTTTGTTTCACATACTCTGCCAGTACAAGATCCATGACAAAAGGCTTTGATACACATAACTGCTAACCCAAAAAATTACAGATATACAGGAATGGATCTCTGGAAGAAGTCAACTACTGCCATGACTTTGATGATACTTATTGCCTTTATTGTATCAAAAAAAAGTGGGTTCTGACTAAAACTGCAAAAAGATAATAAGCTGAACTCAAAGGAAAACTTAAGTGAAATTACTGTCCTGACATCAAAATCTTTTAAGGTGTTTTTTTAAATACATTCCTGTCTAGAGGCACTTCTAAGGAATGAACACTGCAACTTCAATTCCAGAAAAGCTAAAATGCTTTGTGAAGTAAACACAGTGTGATAGCTTGCAGATCCAATATGTATATGATCCAATCCAATTTCTAATCAATCATTACAAAAACAACATATTTAATGTGTTATTGCCTCAACTTCTTTGATTTTTGCATGTATGTATGCCAGCAAGGTGTTTTAAACAAAGTGGGACAGGGGCAACAAAAGACTGGGAAAGTCATGGAATTCTGCAAAGACACCTGTTTGTAAC
>JAPZDV010000006.1:12302144-12419717 GCA_029814665.1 Acanthurus lineatus
AAGGTGTTTTAAACAAAGTGGGACAGAGGCAACAAAAGACTGGGAAAGTCTCGGAATTCTGCAAAGACACCTGTTTGTAACTTTCTATAGGTAAACAGGTTCACCGGTAACAGGTGACAGTATCATGGTTGGCCATACAGGTGGCATTCTCAAAAGGTTGATCATGCATGGACTGGAAGAGGGCCATCATTTTGTAAAACACTTGATTTTATTAATGATATTACTGCATGAGTTCGGGAACACTTCCTTTAATTATTAACCATCTGTAAACACAGTCTGATTGCAAATGAGTGCATTCTTGTTTAAAATATATTTTACTTGACATCTCAATTTTTGTTAGTTGTACAATTTGAGGACAAAAGCATCACATTCCTTTCTGAAGTAGAAGCTTAGAAAATGGCTGAACTAAAGATATGAACCTGTCTTGCCTTTGCAGAAATAACAAACTACTTCTGTTTGCACAGAGTTGTGTGAGAATCTTTTCTGTGTGAGAATCCTTTTTGAAAGTCAGATTAATCAGCACCACCTTTGGCTGAACAAGGTCCTTCTACCCTACACTGCATTTCTGAGTTTCTCCAGACCTTTGGGAATATCAAGAAGATATGTGGCAAAATAGGCTTTGACCAGACCTGTGTCAAGGGAGCAGTTTCTTCCACAAGCATTCTGAGGAATGTAGAACATTTCTCTGGCGAGCCGTCCGCCTTTACGGTGAGAGCAAGAAAGAAAGAGAAGAGCTATTAATATTTATTGAGTCAAGGATTTTCTTTTGATCAAAGTCTGCATCATATACAATATATACCGCACTCTGCAAAGTAGATATCTTGACATTTTTTCTTACAATTACATGTATTATTAAGTAATGCAAGTGGACTTTTCATCAAAATACTTCGGCACAGTTAGGAAAATGTGATTGCGTTCGAGTCCACTTCTTGAAGTTTGAAAGAAAAGATAATCACTATGCTTTTACTTTTGCTGAAAAATATATGTGAAATATTAATGAGCTTTTCCTGCACAATTACTCATCTGGTAAAGTTTAAGAGAGGAAAAGGAAAAAATGCATCACATTTGCATTTCCTCTATCTTTGATGTGTGTGACTGAAAAAGAATAATCAACTAATAATCAACTCCTATTCATATTAATATCTGAATAAGGGAGCTTGAATTAGAACTGTTGAGAAGCAATCAATAGGGAGCTCTTCACTGATTATCCATTCAAAGTCTGAATGAAAGGCAAAGCAGAGATTCATAGTTTTAAACATGCAGGCAGAAACGGAACCAGTAAACTCCCGAGGAAGAATTACTGTTTGAACTAGAGAAGAGCAGCAGTGGAAGCCATTCTTTCATCGTTCCTTGTTTGTCAGCTTGCTTTTAGCAAAACAAACCACACTGAAGTGAAATGCTTTATAGAGACAATGCACTTTTACCTATGTGCAATTAATCTCAACTACAGACTGTGTTTTGATTCCAAAAAATAAGTCCACTGCCATAACCTAAATCACCAGCAGTGCCTCTTTGGATGTCACACATAACAGAAACTAGTAGTTAGAGAAAAGTTGCTGTGGTAGTCTGTGAGGAAGCCTGCAGTTTGACTTAGGAAATGTCACGTTTGCAGCCTTGTTTATTGCATGGTATAAAACGCTCGGCTTCCGGTGTGTTGGCTCTGGATCATCCTGAGCACATCTTACCCAAAAAGACAAGTTACATTCTTTTAAATGCATTTTCATGATACTCCAACATGCAGACAGAATATTAATTCAATTAAATTTTAATACTCTAGTACCCTTGAGGGTCGATCTAATCTCTTGAACTCACAAGGGCTCACAAATCTGATGACTTTTAGAGTAAAACCAAATTTCCTTTTTCCTCAAAAAATATCTATTAAAACAGTTGGATAAAAGCTTTAATACAATTTAAATATGTGATGACAAGAAGCATTAAGTTTATTTTTTGCAAGTGTGGCCTTGCTTTTTTTTGTCGTAAAATCCTTGAACAAGTGCATTAGAATTAAACTCTATAAACAAATATCTGCTTATGGATGCAGAATCTGTAGACAAGAAATGAGGTTTTGATATTGGGAGCATTTGTTTTGGAGTCCATATTTTGAGTAGTATTGATCAATTTAAGAAGGCTTTTGTTTTCTTTTTTATGTGCAGCAAAAAAGTGGAATCCATCGGGTGCTCTGCAATGTCAAGTCCCATCGAATATTTGTTGATTCTTTTTGTTTAACTGCATTAATATAGAGATATCTGCGCATAGCAATTTGCTGAAATGTCATCTTTGCATCTCGAGTTGCTAATTGGACTGTAAAAAAATGACCAGCACACAGAGGAGGAAGTCTTGGCCCAAATATAAGTTGTTTTATCATCCGGCTATTAACTGGCTACACTTGAAGCTGAATTTATTGGCTGTTGCCCCTAAAGGTTATATCATTGTCAGATGCGTTCCAAGACTGCTTTTAGCTAACTTTTTAGCACAAGAAATTTCTGTATATGGATTGTTCTCTGGCCTGTTAGCATAGCGTCACACATAAATTTTCTTACCAATGATATTGAACCAGACAGGTGTGCTCGACTGGCTGACAGCGACTACTCCCACCGGCTGAGCCACAGCAGCTGTCTCCAAAATGGAGAAGTTGTAGTACCTCTGGGTGAACTGTAGGGGCAGAGGCGAGGGGATAGGTTTGCGAATCCACTCCACATGGAGTTTGACAGTGGACCACAACGGGGGATCACCGCTGTCCTCTGCTTTTATCTAAGAGAAGAGAAAGAAAAGTGAGAAACCACACATTCAACTGATATATGCAGGAGGAAAGAACATTTGGGAATTTAAGCAAATGGTGAAAAATTAAAAAGCAAATGGACCTAACAGATTTGATTTCAGTAATAAAAGGACTAGGTTTGCTGTAAGTTTGATTTACATTTACACTGGATCTCATATTATTATAAATGTAATCAAGGCAACCAAACGATAAGATCGTATTAGAATTCTTTACAGATTTTTAAAACTATATAGATGGGAACTATACTCATCATCTTTACACTTGCTTGGCACTTACACTGACTTACATCTACCCTCTGTGACAATGTCATATCCATAAATAATACGTCTGCTAACCTCAAAATTGATCTTGCAATTACAGTTTAATGGGATGGCTGTCCCTGCCATACGTCAAATAACTTGCTATGCTTTTCGCACACCAAAGAGGAAAAGCATTAACCAAAATAAATCAACTAAATCTCTGAAGGAACCAATATGCACCTGTAATTGTTAAATTTGGTGGTATAAGTGATGCTCACTGAAGACGAGAACCTGTGAGCCAAATAGATTATTTGAACCTCTGCTGGCTTATAGAACAGCTTTACCCCCAAAGATAAAGAACAACAGCTGAAGGGAAGAAGACTGATGTGTTTGTTTTCATAAGAAAAGCTGCTTCCACAATTTGAGGTCTTTACTGAAACTGAGCACAAGTGCAAGAGCAAACTCCAACGGCACACAGGCGTGACAGACTAATCAGTAAATTAGACACAAATCACTGCATTATCAATCACTGCAGCACTTATGTAGAAGGAGCTGGAGCAGAATGAATAAATTGTTAGTGAGAATACAATGTAAGAATCTGGTACCCAAAAATTGCAATTTGCCGTTGTATTTGGAAGAAGTTTGAGCAGAGGAAAATGCAACGTGACATCAGCTGTGCCAGTCCAGCCACCTTGGCACATTTAAGCCTTGGCTATAGAAAGACAAAAATATGCAAGGCCAAACGGGCTCGTGTCCAATGAAAAATGAACAATGTGGCTGCATTTTCTCCTGTCAACTCTGTAACTGCATGAAGGCTGACTCCTATAAACTCATGGAGCCAAAACTGGCACTGATTTTACTCAAAAAAAAAAAAAAAATTGAAAAGTAGCCCCTGAGAGAAAGGAGTACAAGGCTCCAAAAGATCACAGACCGCCAGTAATTAGGACTATAGACTTATTGTCATGTTTGCCATTTTGCTAATGAGTGCTGTTTTTCCGCTGAAATCTCAAAATACCCAAGTTTGGACCCAGAAACACTTGAATTAAAATTGTGACCCTTGTTAAATCTTGTTAAATGCTACTCACAGTGAGGATATCATAGCTCCCTGCTGTCACCATCTTCTTTGACGACACCATTGCAGTCCTGGGATCTATACTGAACTTTTCATCCTCATTACCATCAATGATGCTGTAGGTAATGTTGCCATTGGCTCCAAGGTCCCGATCATACGCGAAGACACGGTAGACCGGCTCACCCCGTTTGTTGCGGTCTCGTTCAGTTAAGCTGATGCGGTAGGTGACCTCCGGAAAGGTGGGCGGGTTGTCGTTCTCGTCTTCAATGTGAACTATGACCCACACAGTAGACTGACGGGTGGTAACCGGGCCGTCTATAACTGTTACCTGAGGAAGGCATTCAAACGCGGTTGTCACAGTGATGGGTCATTGCAAGATGAACATATTTTGTCATATGTATGGGATTTTATTTGTGCATACATTTATAACATCTTAAATCTTGGCTCCCACTGTGAGGACCGAGCTCAGGACCACGTGGGGCTGAGCTCATGGGAAATCTTTTTGTATTATTGATCCCCTGGAGGCAGAGGCAGAGGTCTGATCATTGATCAATTGGATCAAATCAGGGTGAACACCATTGCTGCCAGCCTGACTGCTCTCATGACTATTAATTACAAACAGGCGGCGCAGACTGGCAGGCGGAGCAGTGGGTGGCATGCATGGACTGGCATTTCTATGAAATCTCAGGACAGAACAGGACAGGACAGGACGATGCAACGACAAAGACTCCTCTGACCCCAATTTTAAACTTCTGTTGGCTGTCAATGTTTAAGTGTATGATGCTGTTCGATTGCAAGTTTCTTTTTACGACTTCTGCTGCTTTCATTTTGGGGAGTGTTGTCATAAGATGGGCTCTTATTAAGTACTGGAGCTCAGCAAAGCAGTACAAGACTTACTGAGTCTAGACAAGAAAATTGGCAATACAGAAACAAAACACAAAAGCAGCAATGCTGTGGGTCAACTGCGGGTTATTTCGTTCCATTTTGTAGAAGGGCAGAGTGCTGGGAGATTCAGCAGGATTTAATAAGTTGTAGCAAAAAAAGTGGGGAAGCAGAAGTTTGCTCATGTCTCTACAGTTGAGAATCTGTGATTATCAGGTTCATCTGCATGCAGAGCAGCAGGAGCAACAGAAATGGTAATCACAGAGCTATCTGTATGCCCAGTGTCTGCGCTTATCAAATGCTGGCATACCAACTCCCCTCCTACCTGCTCTCTCATTCTGAGTATGGAAGATAACCAATGATGAATGATTACATTGAGAATATCCTAAACCTGGGACCCAAAACTACAACCATTCATCACAGTTTATGGAGCCTTTAGGGCCTGCCAGGGTTGTCCTCTACCCTGTCTCTGTTAATAGTGGCCTGTGGCAGGTGGCAGGAACAGATAAATAATAATACTAGAAACTCATAAACAATTTTCAGGTATTTCTGTACCTCTAAGAAGTGCTCTGCCTGTTGTTCTCTGTCCAGTTTCCTTGCAGTTGTGCTAATTAGCCCTGAAAAAAAATCATAAGAGAGAAACAGTAAGATTACACAAACACAGATGTCCAGATGGTCAATAAAAATCCGAAGGTGCAGTTCATCTCCCCTCATTATTTGCCTTCATTAAAAAATGATCATCTTTCTTCAAAAGTTTATTGATATTATAGCATGTCTAAAGCTAAGATTATATAAAATGAGCACGTTCCACTCAGAAAAATGCAAGTGCATATGAACCTTCACAAGCGCACATATCCCTGAATAAATGCAGCCCGCAGCCTTGGCAGAGACGATGGCATTTGGCATGTGTTCATATGGCTCTTTGTAGCTGAGGGTCATTCAGTTGGCCAGCATGCCACCAGGACAGAGAGAAAGGAGCGAGGCTATTGATAATAGCTTCAATCGAACCAGATTATTCAGATGACGGTTAGATGGTCTGACAAATGCTAGCAAGCTGCACAGGAGATTACAGACGACAGCTCCATTTTTCCCCACTGTCTTTTGTTCTCTTTTCATCTCAGTGTTTTCTTATTTTGTCATTTGCTTGCTGGCTCACTATCATTGTACAACTGCAAAGAAGCCCCCATCCTACTCTCTCTCTCTCACACACACACAAATACACATACACACACAAACAAAGACAGACACAGTTTATGTCAATCAATCAATAATTGCCGGGTTTAGTCAGTAAAAACTTTGTGAGGGAAATAAATCAAAAGCATCCCAGACATTATTCTGGCTAGAAGGGAAACAAAGGAAAATATGCAGGCATTAATCCATAAGCAGATTCAGCCCATTATCTGGCAGTTTTACAATGTTGCTAGCCAACTTTTATTTTCCAGAAGATATGAACGTTGTTGATCACACTCCTAGTATACTATTAAACATCTCACGAGAGCCTATAAGCGCGATAAAATTGGTGCATTTATCGCACGGATCTATTTTACACATAAATAAAAATGCACAGAAAAACTGCATTGAGACAAGCCTGGGAATATGATTATTTTGTTTATGTCTCATCTAGCTGCTGAAGCACTCTCATTTTCATTCACTGTCCATGCACTACATATTCTAGACGAGATGTCAGAGTGACTACATGTGTTTGCGAATAAAGAATTCCATACAGTACATGCACACACGGATACATGCACACAACAGCATACATACATACATACATATATATTCTAAACTTGTTTACGGGTGGGTTTGTCGTGCGGAAGGATGACACTGAATGTGCTTGAATGGTGATAATGTGTTTGTTTCAGTGTAATGAAGCGTTGCAGTGAAGTAGGATTATTTTTGATGTGCACTCAACACTCAGTGGATAGACTTGCGGTACGCACAAACTCACACACTCCCGTGCTCGTGTGCATTGCAGAGTGTCACCTTGAGCTTGCTACGCAGGCTAACTTCAATTAAGCAAATTAGGAGTAAATCTCGAGCAGCGGTCACAAGCTGCAGGAGAGGGACCGGGGAGGGGAGGTAGGGCTTGTTCAGCAGAACACAACATGGGTAACAGCTCTGATAAAAATCAATGATCTACAGCTCGCAGCACATCTGCAGCCGGACAGTCCTGTTTTTTAAGTGGACATGAGAAAAAGTAAATTAAAAATCCCCGCCTACACCTTTACACTAAATAAAACGTAATTACCTAGTTGGCTGTTTTAGAAACTTACAAGTTTTCTGTCTGTAACATAGTATCAGTTCACAGCCTACTTCTTAGCAATGTTAGGGGAACATCTCTGATACACTTTCTAACTGGGGCAGGGATAAAAATACAAGCATGAGATTTTAAAATTCACATTCTTTCATTGATAATGTGCATTGACTCAAACATGTCCACTTGATTTGTTAATATTCTGGTACAACAGAACCAATCCAATCTAACAGTGGATTGTAAAAAAGGTCACACAGCCACCATGACGGCACTTAGAAAAAAAAAAAAAAAGCATTCTTTTATTAGAGGCACTCACTCCAACACCCGGTGTCAACACTTATCTGTTCTGTTTTCACCCCCCAAAGGAGAGAGGCTTCACTCACACACCCACAGACAAACAGACGGCACTGTAAGCTGTCACTGCACATTTACACACTTTGCACTCATTCAAAGTTTTTGCTTCAATACATTCTGGGAATTATTGCACTACCTCAAACCCATCAAAGTGACACTTACAGAGTGAACTTGAGAAATGCATTACTTTGAACCACCCCGAACCTAGTTTCGAAAAACAATTTGAAACTTGAAGGGGTTTTGCCGGCAGTTCAGGTCATAGTTTGGCTGACAGCTGCTTCATGAAAGCAAATCAATCAGCTGGGTTTTGTTTATTCATCTATCCGATGAAATCACTCTGGTACATGGAAAGTTTTTGACTGGGTAAACAGTGAGGAATGATTCATATCGAATGCACCTCTAAATGATGTATTCCTCATTACCAAGCTAATAGACTGGCAATGTCAGTCATATTAGTGGGAAATTTATGGTTAGGATCTATTTATATTCTCACTACGGGACTCTGTCTTTCCAAAACTGTAGGATCCAATACATCCACACAAAAGAAACACAATTTTCACATTATTTATTAGGATTCAATGAGCCGATGGAAGCCAACCTGAAGTGTAGCCTCTAAGAGAAAGGATTGCTTTAAACATTAAAAACCAACTGCTCAGTATTGCTCTGAGAGTTCATTTATCACAGTGAGAACAAGATAGCCATCAATATGAGTTCCCTTTTAGAGAATTAACGAGTAACAGATAAAATATATGGGTCTTTGACAGAAAAAGACAGAAGGGCTCAGATGGCTTAAAACTCTCCCTTGTGACAGACTTTCACACACACACACACACACACACATGTGCACCCTCAAACACAAAGGCAAATTATTTTTACACAGCTGTTGGATGTGGGTTGGGGTTTACACAGAGTCATGAGCACATGTACACACACAAACTCAACAGAGCCGCATCATCTTCATTGATTCATTGCAACAAAGCTGCCCTCTCTAACACGCTGCTGTCACCAATTAATCAATTGATTAGAATGCCACACACATCCTCTCTCCCATACACACACACACTCATATATGAATCATACACACAGCAGTTAGATAACGATGTGCTTGTAATCAACTAAGTGCAATTTTGCAGTTATATTGATGACATAGATGCAAACAAAAAGGCATAGTAGCTAATTTTTTTTTACAACCAGGAGATTAATGACCTGGATCATATTTTAGGATCAAGAGCAAGCGTGAGAAGTTTACATGTCAGCGAGTGTGTGAGATCAGTATGTCCCTATTGAAATCAATATTAGCCTTCTCACCCTGTTTCAGTCCTGTCCGCTTCCCTACATATTGTCAATAGTGTACATCCATGATGCTTTAATGCACAATAGCATTACAGTGCTACTAAGCATGTGGAGCCTGTGAACCCAAATTGGTCTTTGGTTATATTAAAGTATAATATGAAAAGTATAATTTTAACCATTGTCTATGCAGTATTTCATTTTTTGGTAAGAAATTGTGTTTTAAATAAGTGGACCTAAATAATATAAACTTTTTTTTCCTAATCTGAGAATGGCAGGCAGAGTGACACTTTGCACAGAAAGTCAGTCAGTCAAACAAAACTTGGATTCTTAGTATCATTTTGCATCTTAACAACACTTTAGCAATAGATGTTTGTTTTTGGTCTTTGGCTTTGGGTACTGCTGAAAAGAGGAAGAGAAATGGAAACACCCTCTACAAGCAACGTGAACATGTAACAGGATACCAGTAGGGAATTCCCTCTGCCATAAGCTAAAAAAGCTGACATGCTGCCTGCTGCATATAGCTACTGGTTTTTGATCATTACGTTGACGTTTCTTTGAATACAGAATACAGGATTTTGCAGGAGCTGAAATTTGACTTTAGCTGTTTACCGAAACACTCATAACTTAATCTAGGGCAGAGAGAGAATAGACTTAACAGTTTTCTTTTTCCTCAGGATTTGAATAAAACATTTCACCTCTTCAATGATTCTTTAATGGAAGCTTCAAGCAAAGCTTGTTCTGAGAATGCATGTGGCCCTCCCTAGACTTCAAACTTGGCAGGCCAAACTGAAACACCATTGAATTTATTTGCTTTTGCTCAGATACGATAATTTTCAAACTTGGACATTTTGTCAATAAATCATTAATCCTCAAAAAATAAAGAAGATTTTTTTCTATCTTTTGTGTTACTGTGTTAGACTGTGAAAAGTATGAGATCAAGAGAGAAATTCTTTTAGACCCTGGGTAAAAGGAAGGATCCCTGTCAGAGTTAGGGGATGATGTTCAGGCATATTCAGTTCACAGGCTGCATTGGTAAATCATCTTTTGTGAGCCTGTAAAAGGAAAAAATATGCATGTGTGTGTGAATGCATAAGAAAAGATTTTACAAGCACATGAAATTCCCAGATGTGCAGAAAAGATTTGTGGTTCCAGAAACATTTGAAAATAAAATATGTGCACAAATGATCTCACCAGGAAGGTTACACAAAAAGTCAAATAAAGAGGACTTTTGTGAATATGTGGGTGCTATTAAAAGCAGGAAACTGCCTGTAAAACTGGAGTCAAGTTTGTTTACAGGTCTGCTGAAATATCACTGCATATGTGGTTGAAGTTAAAGCTCCCCAATCAAACTGTCAGTGGTCAGGTTGCATTGAGGGTCATCGGGGTGCAAGCTTTTGACAAAATAGATAATAAAAAAGACAGTTACTCTGGTTCTACTGCATCAATTTACATTTTTTAAATAATTTTACACTGTCCTTCAATGCTAACTTCTGCATACGAATGTATGGGCCGAACACATTTTGATGCCAGAGGCCATCAGTTCTCTGTACATAGTCCATTTGTACTATTGATCCGTCACGTTTTAGTGGGCTTTGGTCGCATGAAGGTAAAGAGTCAGTGTAAATAATTACAAAGGCAGAATGCCGATTAAAATCCCAGAACTCATCCACTATAACCTGAAGATGATTCAGCCTTTGATTATCTCATTTTTTTTATTCTACATTAACATGCAGACATCTGTTTATGGAGATGAACTGAAATGTCAAAATAAGGTGGACTTTTTAAAGTCAAGTTGCTAATCAGACTGTAAATAATAAGTGGCGCATGTAAAATGAGGTTTTGGCCCAGAATCCATTACACAGATATTTGCTAGCTACACCAGAAGCCCCATTACATTGAAATTGCCCCCCGAGGTTGAATTGTTGTGAGACGATAGCCGAGGGGTTTCAATGCTGGTGCAATGCAAAATCTGTGAAGGACTCTTTAAAAATACACACAAAATTTCTGATCCTTTGTTCACAGTCCAGTTCAACCACACAAACATACAACTACCTAATAAATTTGATCTGAAACAGTTGCAAGCCTTATCTCCCAATTAGGTTTCAATCACAGAAACAGACTGATATTTTTGCTAATCAAATTAAAAAAACAATTAGCCAAGGCATTAAAACACATTCACAGGCTTTAATATCTTGTGCAGTATTTTTACCACAAGCTCAAAAGAGGTGAGATTTGACCGAAGGCTGTTTGAGCACAATGAGCTCAGAATCTTTAAGAACCTGTCTTGATCCTGCAACAGTTCCAAATCCGAGCAAATACTCCTTGAAATCTTTTGGAGACTTTCATTTTTCCTTTTTATAAGCATTTGAAAAAGGCATGTTTTTTTATAAATGTTACTTCATATCACAGAATGCAAAGACGTAAACTATTTCGCCCTCCTTCAGTGAACAAAAGTAACGTGACAGGAAATTGCTTTATAAATTCCTTCATCAGTTGAAGACATTCACCCACACGCTGGTTTAATAAAAAAAAGCTAACTAAACTAATTTCCTCAAGTATATTGCAGAGAGCTTTCGCCCCTAAAGAAGACTGGAAGCAATATTCAGTTATAAGTGCAGTGAAGATTGTCTGAGCGACTCATCAGCATCTGAGTTGTTCGACTGTGTGGGCACAAAAGTCTTTTTAATTTGTTGTGTGGGAACCAAAAGCTTTTACTGAATGAACACGGAGTAGGAGGTGCATGACGAAAGAAAATACAGTCATTTCAGAGACATCTACATGTATAAACACAAAAGAGTGGTGTAATTACTTGTTGTTTATACTGATATATTACTAATTATGCCATTAGCCTACCACATTATACTGCCAGTTATGTTACAAAGGCGTTTTAATAATTGATAATTGAGTGTCTGTTTGAGAGTCTCACCTGTTTTGGGGTTGATAGAGAAGAAATTCTGCGGGTTGCCTGCAGTGATGCGATAACTCAGACGACTGGGCGTGGCGGTGAGGTCAGGGTCCTGCGCCTGGATACGGATGACTGAAACATCCTTTGGGGAGTTTTCAATGACCACTGGGTGGTAGATAGGATCCGAAGTGAGAGGAGCATTATCGTTTACATCCTCTACCTGAGAGAGAAAGAAGAGAGACGACAGTTAAGAAGGAAAGGAAGAGATAAAAAGAGAGAGGGATAGAAAGCAGGGATTGGGTAAAGGACAGTGCTGAATGCATTTGTACTTATAATATTCTGCAGATTATCTGAGTCGGCAATAAATATGTTGATAAAATTTTTTTAAATGAGCATGTGTGGTTGTAATCCATTACTGTGAGGTAAATCTCAGAATCTTCACATTTTGGTATCTCTGTTGGTCAACATCTCATGAAGTGCACTGTGGACTGGGTCCGGCTTGTTTCGTCATCAATCACAAAATGGAAATTTATTCACCAGAAAATGTCATAGATGTCACAGTTTAAATGCACTGCAAATTAATTTCCCTTCTTAGAGCATAGATCTAGAATATTTATGGCAAACAGAGCCTTGATGGAGTGTTTGCTGCAAGGCACAGGGAGCCAAGACGGTTCAGCCGCTGAATGAGGAGCACCTGGGCCTGATTAATCTCCCTATTTTTGTCTGTGATGAAGAGGCCGCGAGTAAAGCACACGATCACAGCGCCACACCTGAATATCCCGAAGCCAGAAGAGGCTGTTTGTTTTTCCTGTTTTTTTTTTTTTTTTTACACACTGCTGAACTCTTTCCCAAAGCGTGAGCGGCGATGGATTGGTGATGTTTATTTTTGAGTGTTTAGACAGTGGTTTACTTAGTGCTGAGGCAGACAATTCCCTCCAGTCTGTATCTCTTGCTCACACATTGAGGAGTGCTAAAGTTATCCACTGCACTGAGCACCAATAATACACTGATTTAACTTACTGTAACATTCTGTTGCTTTGGATGAACAAAAAAAAAAAACATGATATGTTTGCAGGCTGTAGGAATTTATCAATAAATGTCACAGACAAAGGAGCTGTTAGTTTTTTAGACAATGTCATAATTGTCTGAAAAGAAAGATGTCACAAGTTATATGCATGAAAATTGCAAAACAGCATGAGTGCTTGGTGTATAATCAAATATGGTGTACATAAAAAATGCAGGATAAAACTCAATAGGACAAAAGCATAAAACTGAGTCATTTTTGTTGACAATGTGGTTGGATTTGGTGGAAATGAATTTGACATTCAAGCGCAGAATACTTCACCCCCGTAGACTTGAAAGAAACCTTTGAAAAGTTTTGCTCCTTTGCAGAGTGTGACAGTCGATAAGCAGCTGTGCAAATCTTTTAGTGTGACTTATTGTGAGAAAAAAAAAGTGTGGATTAGTTTTCCATCTAGTCACAACAAGCACATGTTGATTAGGGATACATTCATTGTCTATTATTTAAAAAAAGTACCTAAATTATTTTTTAGTGATCAATTATTCAGGTTTTATTTTGAAAAAATCACCAATTTTAAGAATCTTGACACTTCATGTCCATTAACCCTGTA
This sequence comes from Acanthurus lineatus, assembly GCA_029814665.1. NCBI lineage: Eukaryota > Metazoa > Chordata > Actinopteri > Acanthuriformes > Acanthuridae > Acanthurus > Acanthurus lineatus. The sequence goes on from JAPZDV010000006.1 coordinate 12,315,557, forward strand.
TAAGGTTTTGTGTGTGTGCTTAATATAATGTAGGTAAAAGCATCAGAGTGTGTGTACCTGAATGAAGACTTCAATAGAAGCTGACAGGGGTGTAACCCCTCTGTCTGTGACATACACTGTAAGCCAATAGGAGTCTTTGGTCTCACAGTCCAGGATGCCAGCAGTGTAAATCACCCCTGTTGAAGCAGAGAGAACGATTAATGCAGCTGTTACTTGGATTTGAGGATACATATCTATCATACCAGTGTGTGTGTGTGTGAATGCTGTAGCAGTTTGGATGTAATCAGCACAACACATCTCCTGAAGATCTCACCGGAAAAAAACTTTGAATACTAAGTTTTCAGACACAAAGACACAAATTGAGAGTAAACTTTGTGTCCTGGCTTCACTGACATTCACAGGCATTAGTGGCGCCGCTGCAGTCACCTTCAATGTTTCAGCTTCTCTAAAGCTAATCACAGTTGACCAAACTGCTCCCGCTGCAATTCGCTTAGTGCTAAACGTACCCTGAACTGCCCTACACCAATAAAGACCCACACACAGACACTCTGACACTCACACACGTTGACTGGCGTGTGTTTAGTGGCCTTAAGGAAGATGAGTAGCTGACAGCTTTGGTGACCCTGCTGAGGGACAAAGGGAACGCTCACAATGGATGACACATGGGTCCCTCTTTTTTTATTAAGTCAGTCATGCACGACGGTCTACATAAACACTTGAAAAATGATACAAGTGCAAGAGTTCAGATTCTGGTTTTTAGAGTTCATTCAGGTCGTAGTCACAGGCAGTTCATTTAAACAAGGAAACCTAAAGTCAAGATCAAAGAGGATGTATCTGTTCAGTCGTTTCTATCAACAGAAATGGGACACAAATCAATAGACTGAATTCATAGGTGCAAATGAGTAGATGATGCTTTTCTCTGCATCAGCATGAACTAAAAGGAGCTCAGTAAGAGCTAAGATGTGGTGGTTAGTGAATGTGAATACATCCGTGCTTGAGAACATACAGTAAGCAATTAAGCCGACAAAAGAGCCGAGACTGGGCATGTGAACAACTGTATATTTACTCTGAATGTGTAATGTTTGCCCAAACTAGAGCTTGGCAGTACAACAATATTATATCAATAGCGTGATCTGAGATTAAATATTGTACTAGATTGTGTTTATTGTTATATCTTGATATGGCATAAGTGTTGTCTTTCCCTGTTTTTAAAGGCTGCATTGTGGTAAAGTGATGTGATTTTCTGAACTGATCAGACTGTTTAGCTCTTCTGTTAGAATATTATAAAAATATCTCAAAAAAATTTTGATATTCAAACTTCAAACAGTATCAACCAGCCCTAAAACAGAAGAAAACTCTGTCCTCACAATTTATTTTGATCAAAGTCTGTTTCAGTACATGTCCTTGTGTCCTCTTACATGTGGTTTTGACCTACAACTAAACATGCAGCCATTTTTATACCAGAAAATACCAAGATATTTATCAAGCATCACTCTTCAGCCTAAAAACACTGAGATATGATGTTTGCTCAGTATTGCTCAGCCCTGATCCAAACCTTAAAGTAAAAATCTCGATGATTTTTATTTCTATGAGTAAATGTCTTTTAAGTCTCTGTCTTTCTTTGCATCAGATAAAATTTGGCAGCTGTGACATCTGGAAAAAAATCTACAATAAGTTACCGCTAACCCAAAACCCTAACATTTCCTAATGCTGCTGCTCCACATGAAAAGCATTTCACTTGTTAACATCTCAAATGCATTAGCCACAGGAAATGCAATGTGTTTGTCACTGACATTAGCAGTGATGCTATCTTTCATCATAAAATACATCCATGTTACAAGACACTGATTTTTGGCAATTTTGACACCAGATCGGTTTAAAAAAGTCGCAGGGAGTAATGGATCAAAAGGAGCCCCAGTGAGCTGCAGCCCTGGTGAGCTGTTAGATAAAGAGCTGCAGGCGACAGGCTGCAACCTCCAACTTCTTAGTGATGTAACCAACTCTTCTCACAGACTCGGGGCATCTGCAGCATACAGTTAGATCACATTTGCTAACAGAGTGATGAAAAAAAGGCCAATTATAGCCTGAATGGGACAATAGTTGTTTGGGTAAAACACAAACAAACACACAAGCTGTTTTTGTAACAATTATTTCTTAAAAAGTAGCTGTTCAAGGACTGTTTTATTACTTAGATTTTGGGACTTGGGGTTATGGGACAACACTTGCTGTTGCAGACAGTAACCAGAGGTGTCGCCAAATTATCTGACACTTAAATCTAAAAGAGTCCCTCCAGACAAAAATACATTTTTCTCTCTTTCCTACATTTGGATAAATTAGGAACATCACAAATAGTTTGGAAGTCAATCTTGTTCTAATTTGAAACTAATACAAGTGAAATGATGAAGTCTTAAAACATTAAAGTAGGAAGCATCATGTATTAAGTAGAAAAAACTTGAGAAATGAACAAAATTTGCAGTTACACTCTTGAATCTGAAATGAGGTAGAAGAACTTTCATTTCCTCAAAGGATTTTTTTATGTGGAAATTATGCTAGTTTTTTTTGCAGAAAAATAGATCCGTCACACATTACTGTTCCAAGCAGATGATCCATACACTCAACACGTTTTATTGCATGTCTCTAAGGATTACGACTTTAACATTGCTATCACACTTTTTCTAAACAAAGACTGGAGTTGGATGGTTGAGTTTAGTGAATCTGTACGCTTCTTTGCAAAGAATTACTGATGTATTACCATTAGAATTAATATTACAAGTAGCAGAAGTAGGAGTCTTTTGCGAGTGTAGGAGTGTTTTCGAAGGAGCTCTTACTGTTTCAGAGGAGTCTAATGTCAGGCCACATTCGTATAAAAAAATAAAAATTTTACATGTGTCTTTAACTTCAACAGACCACATTATTTCCATAGTAACATAGCTGTTGTTATACTGTGTTACAAATGGACAAAGTAAGATGGGTAAGTAAACATCAGTTTCTGGGTATCTTTTTACCCTTTCTGCTTGATTTTCAACACACTTTTATCAAAACCTATTTTCCAGCCATGCAGTGCAAAGAGAAGACCAACTGGAGGATTTCTTTAATTTGACCGAAATACATGAAGACCTATGTCCATGGCTCCGGGGAGGAAGAGAGAGCCGAGACAGTTCAGGCCAGACTCCAGACCCCTGGGGTAAATATGCTCAGTCCTACTCCTGCTTGATTCCATGGTCTAACCTCAGCCACCCCATTAAAAACATTTTTGCTGAATGTCGTCTCAACAATCATAACAATATATTACTGTTCAGTGAAAACCCCCTAACCAGATAACTTAATCATAAGTCAGTGATCCTCTCTGAATGCATCATCAAAATATTACTTAAGTATCTTTTTTGGGGGAAAAAAAGCAAAAAATAATCATCTCACACATATTTCAGTTTGTATGGGCTGCAAAATTGACACTATTTGCTGTCATAAAGCAGATTTCTTCAGCCTTTCACTCAGGCACAGCCCCTCATTCCCAGGTTACAGTCATAAAAGCATACAAGTCTGCGGCTGGATGTGTGACAGTGTTGTCTTCTTTGTGTGCTTGAGTCAGTCTTACACCTTCCTCAGCCGCACAGGGAAGGTGTTACCTTATCACGGGAAAATGTGTGTATATGTCAGATTATGACTAAGCAGCTGCCCTGGGCATGCACAATGCATAGTAAAAGTGTTTTCTGAAACAGATCCTTGCCGTGTTGTCCTTGACCATGTCCTTTTCAAACCACATCTCATCTCTGTCAGATAGCTTGACGGAGAGAGATGAGGAAAACAGAGCTGGCTGTTTCAAAAGCTCTTTGAACTTTAAGACCGACAGGCACTTTTCAGCGAATTCAATATAAATCTGACTTGACAGCATCCATTCTCGCCATAAATAACACACTTCACAAAGTGAACAAAAAAATTGAAGGGTAACAGCGTATTTTCTAATCTAGAAGCTCACAGTACGCTCAGGTTCACAGCCATCTGTCATGTCTAAGAGGTTTGGGGTTCCTACTATCCAATTAATGCCACTATATACAATAATCAATCCCAAGATTGATGAGAGAAGCTCTGTGTGTATTTCTCTGCATCTTGAGAAACTACTGAATAGCTCTGTGTGTGGCAGAAAATGAGGACATCAAAAAGGGCTGTTAATTTTTAACAAATGCAGATTAGATTGCGTTTTAAATGCGTGTTTGCCTGTAACTTAAAGAGTGCTTTATCCTGACTGTGATAAATTCTGGAGCTTGCAAACCCACTAATAGAGGAGCTGTGGCTTCTGACAGCTTCCCAATGAGAAATTGCAGGGCTTGCTTTCCCCCTAACCAATGACAAGAATACCAATTTTTGTTCAAAGTACAGCAATGCTACGATTTAAGCCAGAGAAAATCCTACTCCTTCTTTTTTTTTTAAATATAGATAGCCCCTGTGCTTTCTTCCATACATACTGGAGTGAGCCATCCTAAACTTCTAAATAGCAAACTGGGAAAAGAGGTTATTCATAAACAGCATGACAGACAAGAGGGGAGTCAGGGGCCAAACAAGATGAATCATAGAGCCAGTTTACAAACTACAGACAGTGTGTATGTCTGTGCGTATGTGCATCTATGTGTGTGTGTGTGTGTGTGGAGGGGAGAAAGTAAAAACAGGCTAAAAAAATGGATTTTTCACATTTTGTCTCATTCTCTCCATCCCTTTTACTGTCTCGCTGTCCGTCACACTCCTTCCTCACATACTTAGCTGTGGCACTAAGAGCCACAGATTGACAGGCAGTCAGAGAAAAGCCACTCAACATGGCAACTAAATGCATGGTGGGAGGACAGAGCGTCGCTGCCCTGTCCACGCCTGACAACACTGTCCTCTATTCTACATGACAAAATCAAATACTTGATGAGGGAAAACTTGCTTTTTTAATGTTTTTCTTATCTATCAACCCGAAAAGGCACTGATCTCTTCACATGCTCATGACTTTTCGAGAAAAAAAATGACAAAAGCCAGAGTTGAAAAACAAACTTTCCAATATAAATAAATAAATATATATTAAGGCCAGGGAGCAGGAAAGCAGTATTTTCTTCTGACACTTTTTATGTAGTACTCCCGACACCCCTACATCCTCTTCCTTCCTCTCTTCGTTTCGCTTCCACTCCTCTCTCCCTTCACTTTCTGCTCTAACAAGCAGTCTGATTTCCCCTGGAAAATCTGCACTCAATAAACTTTTTCGCCGCCTGTGATGCTCCTTAGTGAGGTTTTAATACAGGAGACTGTGGGGATCTGTCTCTGTTTTGTAACACAGTTTTGTCTATTAGTTCAGTGTTTACATTATGCATACCTTATTATTTGTACAATATTTATCTACAAGAAAAGAGAAGCGAGGAGAGGCTGTGAGTGGCCAGAAATATTTTCTCCATCTGTCCATCTGTTTCTCTCTTGCTTTCTCTCTCATCTATAGTCAATACTAATTAGCCTAGTTAAAGGTCAATACAGGCCTCCAGTGCAAGTCATGTACAGTAGGAACCAGTGTGACAAGAGGTGAAAAGAGAGGCCAGCCCTGCCAGACAATGTATATATAACTAATGGTTTTTGTAACTGAATTATGCAGGCCTACACAATATAAATAAAGTTTTTAATGATTGGTCTCTATGTGGGTTACATGTTAAGTGGTAAACTTAAGCTATTTGTTATTTTAATTTAATATTACCATCTACTTTTATCTCCTTATGTAAACGGACATTCAGAGATAAGCCTTAATACATTTATTATACAAATATTCTATCAGCTGAAGGGTGAGAATGATAATTTCATAGCCGACAACTGTCTCAGTGGGATTGTTTTTAAACTTATTGTCACCTGTTGGCTTGGTGTTTTTTTATTGTTGTGCTACTACTTGATAAATAGTGATTCTTACAACTTAAGGTTTTATTAAAAATTGAAAAAAAAAATTTAAGGCAACAAATAATTTTAGTCTAACATAACAACTGGCAATTTTGGTTATAATAAACTGGATTGAACCAGGTTTTACAAAATGAAAATGAAATGGTATAAATGCATTAAAAATATGGTGATTAGTGGAAAAGCTTTTCATTTAATGTTATGTAGCAATGTCAGTACAGACTGTAAGCAGGCAGATCAGTGACATAAGAGAATCTTAAACCTTGAGCCTTTAAATTTCCTACAATTCTCAGCTTTGCAACACAGGACCTTTGCATCAGTGCTGATTATGAAATACTACTCACAATGGAGAACCTTACAGTATCGTGCTGGGATGAGAGAATGAATGAATGATTTCTAAGTGTGGAGTATGAATGTTTCAGCACCATGGAGAGATATACAGGAAGAGATTAGGTTTAAAAGCTTCAGCACAATGGACAGAGAAAGAGACTGCAACAAGTCCTCATGGGAAAGCAACAGTTCATCACACCTTCTTTCTTTCATTTGAAAACGAAATTTCAAAATTTCATACTCTGCTTTTTGGTATCTGCATGGCTGTAAATGGTAGTGTCTTAGTTTCTAGGGTAGACTTAAATGTTAAGTCACTTAAATTTTAAAAAAACAAAAGGTTCAAACAAACATGAAAAACTTGTGCAAGTCGAGCTGTAGGGTGACCTTGTGGAACAGTTACGAAATGGAGATAAAACAAAGTACAAACATAAATCTGTTTAAAAAGAGGTACAAAAAACCATTTCTAAACAAGTATATGCAAGAGGAAGGGTGTAAACTGTGAGAGTGATGTGGGATATGAATAAAATAGTGTTGATTGTTCAATTGTATTTACTGCATATGGTATATTTAGTTAGGTATATTCACATTTGTTATATGCTTATTTATATAGAATAAATGTCACAAACTGAGGAATAGTTAAAAGGGGTAGGAATTTAAAAAAGTGTCCACCTCTTCCTCCTCCTTTTTCGAACATATAGCGCTTTTTTCTGTCCGACATTTTCTTGTATATGTTCAAAATAAATTCATTCATTCAGTTAATATGTATTGTGTCCACAGGACTCCTGTTTCTCTGACAGAAATATACAAAACATAAAAGTTTTATTAAGCTGTTCATGTTTTATTGCATTTTTAAAATTTGGGGAAATTTAATTTATTTTAAGGTTGCCTTTGATAAATTCTAACATAAGACCAACTTTATTGAAATTACGTGTCATCTTTAAGTTTCTAATCATTTTAAGTTTTATGAGTGACATTCAAGTTGGATTATATATATGTGTATGTGTATATATACATACATACATATTTACCACACACACACAAACATATGCATAGAGAGAGAGAGAGACAGAGACAGAGAGAAAGAGAGAAATTTATAGAAAATTATTGGGTATCTGATTCATTTTATCACTGGGTGAATGAGTTCTTTTTGGGATCAGTATGTTTTCTGCTGTGGTTTGACACTGCAAGACAGTTAGAGACAACGACACGCTTTTTTGGGTCAGGTCTCCTTAAATAAGTCACAGTGATTTCACTACTCTTGGAGGGGATGGCAGTGCTGAGCAGTCGAGCCTTGATCAATGTTATCCACACAGCACTAGATCAGCTGTAGTGAGCGGCCTGAGGCCCAGCCAGTGTAGCTGCCATGCTGCCCTCATTACAGTAATGATCTCCCAGTACACAGCTCCCACGTGAGGCCCCATCAACACACTGACTGTGACTGTTCCTCACACTCTCTTCACCTTTTTCCCTCATAACATACATATTCACCCAAAAAAATCAGGCTATCAGGTGGTTATGGTTCCAGTTTATCACTTCAAATGCAAAACCACAATGCAGAACAGGCACAAAACTGAGAATTATGCAACAACTTCACTTGTAAAAGCCATTTGCAATGGCACAGATATTGTCAGGATTTATATAATCCGCCAGTGATCAGCAAAACAATTGTGTGTCTTTATTCGTCTCATTGCACTCTAAGTTACTGGATTTGCACTTTTCATAAATATGCTTCAAAACTGATCTTGTGTCCTACCTGTGTCTTCATCTATGGTGAAAGCGCCAAGTCCGCTGCCTCCTTTGATAGAGTACCTCAGCACGCCATCTCGTCCCTTGTCATCGTCCTTAGCGCTCACTGTCAGGACACTTGTGCCTGCACGAGAGTTCTCCTTCACTGAGCCTCTCACAGCAAAGTCAGGGAAGTAGGGTGCATACAAATTCTCATTGACATCCACCACCTAGAAAATTGTAAGGGTTTAGTTCATTTTTTGATGTGATTTAAAATGTAAACATCTCTTGCATTATATAGTATGAATGTAAGCACAGAAAATATTGAAACATTATACACCAATAATGACTTTGATTATATCATATCTAGCAGCTTTTAATGTGCAGTGACAATATGTCTTGAAAATTATTTTCTAAATATATATATATTGCTAAAAAGAATGTTTTCTATTAAAATATATTCTAAACGGTCCCTTAAACAGAATAGAGCTGAATTAAATTGTGGGCCTTCTGCAACCTATCAGCCCTAAAAGTCATCACATTTCATTATTATTAGCCGGACTTTTTAGTTTTGGTGTGCCATGATTTATTATTGTTAAGGTATTTTTATCTTAGGTATAAAAATGGCAGGTACCTTATAGAAAACGTATATATTGTATTAAAATAACCAAGAACTTAGCTGGCTTGCTCAATTATCAGTCTTATGTTATTGCACTTGTTTCATGTTTGAATTGTGATCAAAGTTGCCAGTTTCCTTGATTTTATTCATAAACCAAGTCAGGCCATTTCAACATGGGTTTAGCCAGTGAATGTTATAGCCAGGTGTTAGCAGCACACTGTCTCTGGCCTGGGTTACTTGAGCTTTGCATGTTGCTGTTCTGAGTCCCATGCAATGCTTGTGCAAACTCTGACTGTCACACAGCAAAAAATGTCTGAGCATGCATGTTTACTTCAAGACACAAAGTTTTCATGATATAAAATTACTGTAACACTAACACATTTTGTTATAGGTTAGTATGTATATTACATCTGACCATACTGTTTACAGAAACCAGGGATTTGTATTTAAAACAGGGGTCTTGCGCCAACCCAAATTGTAGAAAATGATTTTTATATAATGTTGCTTTAATGCTTTATTGATTACTGATGATCATTAAAATTTGTTCGAACACAAATTTTTATGAGTGTGTGTGTGTGTTTGTGTTTGTGTTTGTGTTACGCACCTCCACCTCCACAAATGTCTGACTGATGAGGCTGGGTACTCCTCTGTCCTCAGCATATAACGTGAGGTTGAAAAACTGTTGTTTCTCAAAGTCCAACTCTCTCCTAATTCTCAACACTCCACTCGCAGGATTGACCTATACAAAGCATTACAATCCCATTCATCATAAACTGACAATAAAAAGATTGGAATATACAACAGTACTGACATTACAACGAGTGACATCACCTACCTCAAAAGTGCCACTGAAGTCATCACTCAGGGAGTATCGGACCTGTCCACCAGGGCCAATGTCTGGGTCCTGAGCCTGTACCCAGGTAATCACAGCCCCTGGCGGGAGGTCCTCCAGTACTCGAGCACTATAGCTACTAGGGATGAAAGCTGGAGCACAATCATTGACATCCTCCACTATTATACTTAGAGTATTGACTGATGACCTTCGAGTGCCTCTTTCAGCTTTGTCTCTCACTTCAATCTTCAGTACGAACATTGGGATGCTTTCCCTGTCCAAGTGGCTAGCAATGAAAACAGTTCCCGTTTCACTGTCTATACCAAACTGAGGCACACTGGTCAGCATTACATAGGACAGCTGCCCATTTTGACCTGCATCTCTGTCAAATGCAGTCATGGTAATAACTTCCATACCGATGGCTGAATTTTCTAATACAAGAGCGGAGAGGTTTTCCTGATAAAACTTGGGGTCATTGTCATTCGCATCCTCAATGATCACAGTCAGTAGTCTCCAATTGGACATCTGAGGAACCCCCTGATCGTAGATGGTGATATTAAGAAAGTAACGATCCAATCGCTCACGGTCTAGTGGCTGCAGTACAGTTATCAACCCATTCTCCATGTTGATATTGAAGCAATTTTCTTTGTTGCCATCGGATATGGAAAAAAGAATACGGCCATTAAAGCCTGTGTCACCATCTCGTGCTCTCACCTGAAATACGCTGGTGCCGGTAGCGAGATCTTCTCTGACCAGAATACTGGTGGGCAAGGCCTCAAACTGCGGAGCCTGTTTGTTAATTGAGAAAAGGTCTGTATATCTCTCATCTAGTCTTGGTCTAGCCATAGCAGATGCTTTTGAGAGCATTTTTTCAGCCAACAGCTGGGCTACCCTAGTCTCCTTGCAATTGAAACCCCTGGATGGCATCCTGCCCCTCACTACAGACACATTCACAAATGTAGGATCGGAGAACAACTCTCCATCTGTTGCAACTATTTTTAGGTTAAACATCCCACTTTTCAAATTTGCTACTGCTAATGACCTTTTCAAAGACAAAGCCCCCGAGTCTGCATTTAAGTTAAAATAGTCTAAGTCATTTCCAGACAGTATCATGTACCTAACCATTCCTAGTTCATCTATGTCCACAGCTGACAAGGTAACAATTGTCTGACCGATTGGAAACTCACGGCTTATCATTCCCCTGCAAGAAACCATCTCAAAAAGAGGCTGATTATCATTGACATTTATCACACGGACAGTGACATTAACCTCGCTCTCCCTTCTGTAGGGTGAACCCCAATCAGAGGCTCGCACCGCAAAAGTATACATATCATCTGATGACTCAAAGTCCAGGTCTTGTGTGAGTCTGATCTCACCCGTGTCCTGGTCTATGTTAAATGGAAGAGATTGCTCCCCACTTATTGTGTGGGTGACAATCCCATTCTCTCCTTTATCATCATCCACAGCTGACACTACAAGAACAACAGTGCCTACAGGTAAGCTCTCATTGATTGCTATATCATAGAGTGGCCTGTTGAACACAGGAGAGTTGTCATTTGCATCCTCTATGGTGATCTGGATACTCGCACGCTGCTGACTAATAATATCAACCACCTCCATCTCCATAAAATCCTGTGATATCCCTGTCAGCTGCCTTGTGGTCATAATAACTCCAGTCAAAGGGTTTATATCAAAGTACACTGGATCTGAGAGGCTGCTGAAGCTGTAATTGACACTCAGAGGAGCTGGGGAGATTTTCACCACCTCTACAATAGTGCCTGGGGGAGCTATTTCACTCAGCTTAAATACATAAACATCTTTCTCAAACTTCGCCAACACTTGATCTGGCTTCGTAACCAACAACTGAACAACTTGAATATTAGAAAACTTAGGAGGTATACCCCTGTCTTTAGCCTGGAAGGTTAAGTTGCAGCCATAAGGAAATGTATCCCAGTCAATTAATTCAGATGTTTTAACTCTGTATTCATTCCCAACAGGCGATCGATCAATCACAAATTGTTCAAAGGGATCACCTTCAATAATAGACACCCACTCTATGTCCCCAGATACCCCCTCATCTTTGTCTTCCACAGTCACTATAGCATAGACTGAATCCTTGTCCATCTCTGATGGAACAACAGCAACAGCACTGAGAACAGGAGCAAATTCATTAACCCGCTCCACAGTAAGCACCAGCCTGGCAGTGCTGCTGATATCATTGTTCCCATACAGTTTCATTCCTCTGTCCACCACCTGCACCTCCAGCTCAAACCTGTCTTTTTTGTCCATCCTGGGCCGACCCGTAAGGGTGATGACCCCGCTGGTCGGATGGACAGCGAAGAGTTCAACTCTGTTCTTGAAGAAGTAGTAGAACTCCCCGTTGGAGCCCATGTCAGCATCTGTGGCTGTTACACGTCCTATGCTGGCACCTAGAGGGGCACTCTCAGATACAACAAATGAGTATGAGGTTGGGGAGAAGAGAGGTCGGAGATCATTTGTATCCAAGACCTTGATATAAACAGTGGCTAAGGCCTCTAGGCCCCCTTGGGCGGACGCCTTCACAGTCAGTGTGTAATTGTCCTGCACTTCCCGATTCAATATGGCACCACTGCCTCCATTGGTGCGTATACGAAGGAAACAAAAATCTCCCATTAAAAACTCCTCAGCCTTGAAGATTCCCTCGGTGTCTCCATACTCAATGGAATATTTTATGTCTAAAGACCGAGGTGGCCCAAGAATGATTCCCATTTTGACCTCGCTTCTGATATATGTTCTTGCAGCAGAATTCTCAAAGATGGAGGCATTATAGGCAGGCTGGGTGAAGAGCAGCAGGCCTTGTCCGGCCCTAGGTTCTGTCAGGAACTGGGCATGGGTCGAGGGGGAACAGAGGAGGAGGAAGAAGCAAATAAAATGGAAACGAAGAGAGAAGCTAGGTAGAGGAAGCATATTTCCCCACCGTTTAGGCTTCATCACTATTCCATCACCCAGTCACCCTATATTGAAAAAAAAAAAAGAAAAACATATCTGGTTTCAGTTGGTGAATTGTTGAGAGGGTGCTCTCTGCATGCTAAAAAAAATAATAGAGAAATGTGAGACAGAAGTTACAAAGACATGTTAGAGGTACTATTTAAATATTCAATGTTGCACACTCCAGCAGTTTGCATTCAACACTAAAAATTGCCCCTAAAAAGGATGAGAAGAAAACCTTTAAATTGCATCAAAGCAGAGCTTACTTACAAAGCCCCTGTGAAACATATAATGTCACCAATATAAAGGATAAGGAGCAATCACTGTAGTGCTGAAATAGTGCCAAGAGGACTTCTCACGCAGTAACCACCAGGGTTGTGATATTTTCAAAAGAGCAGTGGTAACTAGGAGAAAATATATCATGATCTGAGTAACATCAGTGTGAACTTTCCTAGAAATTAGAGGGACTCTTTAAAACAGCCCAGTCACAAAAAAGTTCTCTTTGAATTTACTAACACGCACAGCCACAAGTTTAAATTCACTAAATGACATCCAGAAAGAGAAATGAGACAGATATTAAATGGCCTAATTAGAGACACTGTATGTTCTTAATTCTTCTTCAAATTAGAATTGCTTTTAAATATTCCATGGGTTACTGTGCAGTGAAAGCATGCATCCCATTAAACCAGCCTCTTCTTCATCATCATACAACTTTAACGGGAACTAACACATAATATAAATAAATGAAATAACTGATTTTAAGGCATGTGAGCCCACTTACATCAAATGTAGACTCTAGAGTAGGTTATTGATTAATATCAGCATCAAACAGGCTGTCAAATTTTAACGACCCAATTTAACATTCCCCAGAGCGCGACTGTCCCGGGAGATATTGGTTTGCATTTGTCGTCTCTCATGTTGATGCGGATTCGTTGTAGCTCGTAAATTCACGAGTTTTTAAACCCCGGTTAGTGCCTACAGTCTGCAGCCTGAATCATTTGTATATTGTATACAGATATCACTCACACATCACAGCGTGCCCTACCTTTGGTCGAAACATCTGTATTCAGTGGAAGCAAATCCTCTCCCATCCTGTCCCCGACTGTAAAATAAAAAGAAAAAAGCGTGCAGACAACAGTCGCGCGAAAGTCGATGGTGATGCGCGAAACGGAAAATTCATGTGCACATTTCCCGACAGGCTGTTGTCTACTAGACTGCAGCCATCCTCATAAAACTAAATAGCTATTGCCCCAGTTTCATGCACCTTTCTACTGTAACCCCGGGTGCAGAGGGCTATTTCGGCTTTATCAACAATAGTTAACAGAAACTGACGTTAAAAAACAGTAAGATATAAGTTTGCGGAAAGGCTGAGGTCCGAAACAAATGTGGTACAAAAAGAATATCTCTCTTAACGCAAGTTTGGAAACGGTCAGCATCAGTTGTCGCTTGTGTGGGACCACTTTGCGCTCTCAGGATGGATGAGGCGGGTTGGGCAATATCCGACTTTTACCGAGTTTAGCCGAAAATATCCGGAAGTGAGACCAGTTCATTGTATAGCAGTGTGAGGCAACGGCTACTGCTCTGTATCAGACATACATACACGAGGTTTTTAGAGTGTAATTACATTTCTGCTGCCAGTTTCAGGTATTTTATCCATCATTATGTCCGTTTTGTGTTATAATAAGGGATGTGGACAGCGATTCGATCCAGAAAATAACCCAGACGGTGAGTAGTATAGTAGTTAACTATCCCTGTGCCCGGTAACTGTGTTAGCGAGCTAACCTCTGATCATCTGGAAATTTCTACAGCGAGCAGGCCCGGTGAGCTCATGTAGCTAACCTTATATTAGCGACCTGGACCCAAAACAGTATCAACTTCATTCATTCATTTCCTCTGCTGTGTGGTTAGCTTATATATCACGAAGCTAACAACACGTGGGCCTGTTGCGACTTATCACGGTGTTGTTAACATGTTAAGCTCCTGTGATTAGCAGGTCGGTGGGGTAACGTTAGACTTTGTGAAACTACCGTTACTGTCCCGGACAGGTCTCAGAGTTAGCGGTATAAAGTTAAGAAACTCCTGATTCGACGTTTTCAATACATGAAACGCTAATTGTCTACATTTTAATGTTTATCTGTAACCAAAACAATTATTTTGAACCATAGGTGTTATTGTGAGAAAATCACTTAATTTCCAACAACTTCCTACAGCAAGCAGCAGCTGAATCGAGTAACGTTAGCCGGTCAGCTGTGAGCTTCAGCTTTTTAACGGAAATAATCCCTTTGGTTGTCCATTTTACGAAGTTATGACGTTGATCTACTTAAAAGTGGTTGAAAAAAAGCCATCAAAAATGTTTTATGACTTGTTCCTATCAGCTTTTGTTGCTTAATAGAAGAGAACAATGAGGGCAGTGAAGGAGGAAGGCAGTAAACTGAATATACTGTAACAAAACATTAGCCAGACATTAAGGTAATCACTACAGCCTCTCTCACACCACACAGTATTAATAGGAAAAGTCAAAGTTTCCTTATGTCACTATTTATAGGTTTGTAGTTGTAAATCGTATATTTATGGCACATCTGCCCTACAATAAAGCATAATTAGGAGCACAAAACTTAAGAAACCCATAGAAAACAGAGAGGAGTCAGTTGTATTCATGGGCCACTTCTTTCCCTTACTTCTAGAAGGATATTAAGATTGAATGATAATGAGTCAGTCATCACATATCTTCCTGTTTTTATGTCAGCTATAGTGGATATGAGATAATTAGTCATCCATGCATGCAGGTGATAATTTGTACAACCTCTTTCTCTTAATGAAAAACTGTGTACTTCCTGAAGTGCAGTACCCTTATAGCACCACTGGGAAATTCACCGAAATAAGCTTACATTACGTTATTGTAATGAGAATATACTTACAGATCTTTAGTTTTCTTACATAAGACAAAGTTTTCCATAGCATTCTGGGGTAGAGTATGATTTAACTGCTAGGATGATATTGTTGCCTGCAATTTCCATGAAAAAACTGCAGGTTCCCTTGTTTCCTTTTGTAAGAAATCTTGTCCTCCGTTTTTTGTAATATAATATTGTGTATTGCCAGATATTCAATGTCAGAGTCTAGTCTAATTTTCATTTTATTTCAATGCCTCTTTTCATAACCAAAGGATATATTATCATTACCATTAGTGGTTTCTAGGAAGTGTGGTTTAGCTTGGCAGGGCCACCGCTCAAGCTCTACGATAAGAAGAAAGCTTGATTTATGGTGTCAGGCAGCCAAATTTTTTTATTTGTTTCACATTGGTTTGTCTTTTTCCAAAAATAAGACATTTGTTTAACATTGTTTTGTCTTTTTCCAAAAATAAGACATTTAAAAAAACACATGCTTTTACTTACTCTTAAGGTAATTCTCAAATAGAGACTTGTTAAACTGTCAGATGGCATCTTAAATGTACCATAATTGTGTTGGTTTGGAATTATCAGCACATAACTTTTGAGATTGTTTTTTTGGCCTCTTTATTTATATATTTTTAAGTTATGCTTCTGATTGAAAAACTTTTTCTCCAAATTTATCTGTTGCTTTGAGGAGAGTTTGGAGAGTTTGATCAATCTTTCCAGTTCACATCCTAATGCCCCAGTTTATAATTCATCTCTATACTTTGAGTAGACTACTGCACTTCATAAGAAAAAATATAAATCATTTAAATTTCAAGTACAATAGCAGTATTTTTTATTGTACTAAGGTTCAATACTTATCTACTAAAGTAAAGATTCTCTTTATACTTTTCAGATATTTTTTTCTTTTTTGTCTTTTTTTCAGTGTGCAAAGCCTGTAATTTGGCTCTGTTTTATCATTAAAATATTCTGTATTACTGGCCCTTTTAAACTTTCTTTCTTAACCAGTTTTTGTTCTAAACAACAAAATGATAAATAAACTTTGGTGTGTACTGTTTTTTTCCAGTTACCAACTGTATGACCTTAAGACCTAGAGAATGAAGACATTTTATATAGTACTTATCCCATAGCCATAGCAGCACATTGCATATCACCAAAGTGTAACTCCATAACTCAGTTTCTGAAATGACTACAAGGTGCATTATGAAGGTGCACTGCTGACTCAAGTCTTTTGAGAGATGGACCGCACAAAACTGGGTGGAGCAAGTGCAAACAAGAAATCATTGATGTTGTAGTGTTCTGCCATCAAAGGATTGTTTCCCCACAAACCGTTGAAAATCACTGTAGTTTAAGTTTTATGCAGTTATTGATTCTCAAAGTGCCCCACCTCACTCAGAAACTACTATTATACAACTCTACTCACTGTTCTGTTCTGCAAAAGAGGTGTACTCTTTGCCAGAGTAAGCAGTTTAGGTTGTGTTTTGGAAGATGAAAGCTTTGCTTCTCTTATGAAACTTAAATTCATTAAAAGTTGCCTAGAAAATGTTGAGTTCTATAAGCAGGAAGGTTATTTCATGCTGATACCAGTGTTTTATATATTTGTTGTGTTTTATTTTTGTAGATGTCTGCACCTTCCATCCGGGAGTCCCAGTATTCCATGATGCATTGAAGGTAAAGGCCTGAAAACACCCTGTTAGTTTGTGTCTTGTTATCTGGTCAGAGTTAATGTCTTTCTGCTTTTCTTCAGGGATGGTCCTGCTGCAAGAGAAGAACTACCGATTTCTCAGACTTCCTCAGCATTGCTGTAAGTTTGTGTCTATGTTCTGATCCAAACACTTAATTCTCAATGGCCATGGCCTTCATTGCCCATTGTTTTCACTGGAATTGACTGCTTCTTTTGCTGTGAAAATATTGGCCTGATTGTTCATTGTTTGTGAGTCCAACACAGTGACTTTTTTTTTCTAACAGGGCTGTACAAAAGGCCCCCACAACAAGGAGAAGCCCCCTGAGCCAGTGAAACCAGATGTAACATCATCAGGAGAAAAGAAGGATATAGAGGACCAAAAACCAAAGTTTAACGAGTACATCATCTCTGCACCAAAGCCTCAGGAGGCGATACGCAGACCAAGGTAATATATATGTACAGCAAAAACATGTCAGAGATACAGAAATTCAGCCCATTATAAAATCACATTGCATTATACAAAATTTTTGTAATCATTGTTTTTTATCAATCAAAAGAAGCAAACCGTACCTTATATCCCTATTACCTCTGTGAACTGTATTCTGCTTTTTTTGTATTCTGGTGTAGTATCAAATGCAAAAAAGGATGAGTGCATTATCCATGGTATTAAATCAGCTCAATATCATCAATCTTACACTGAGGATCCACTGCATAGTCAAAGTATTCTCGAGTCTTTTACCCTGGATGCTTCCTGCAGAGTTCAAAAGAAAGTGGACAAGCGGCTGATGAGGCGATCACAACTACATAGTGAAACTCCTTTTAAGTGGTGTATTGGTCTCAGACTCGCTTGTATCCAAGACCTAGTTTTAAAGCTGTGTTGCAGATACTGCGTTTTTTTTTTTTTTATTAAGTTAAACCCCTAGACCCTTCCAAATATTTTTCAATTAAGTAAATTTAAAATAACAGATACCCTTTTCCCTCCTTTTGATATTGTTTCATGCCTAACTGCTTTGTTATCATTACAGCGCTGATGAGCCGATGGTGCGATTGCAGCATAAAGTCTCTGGCTCTCTGAAGCAGGCTCTGGAGAAATTGAAGCTTTCTGAAAAAGCAGCAGATACAAAAGGTGAGAGCAGAACTTAATCTTCCCTTCCCCCCCCCCCCTCTTTATCACAGACTACTACCATCCACTTCTTGTTATTGTAGACAGGAAGGTCATGTTGACAGTGGAAGTTAATGGATAGCCCCTGGGAATTCGCCCTCACCAACGTCATTCACGTCATGGCATTTGAGTTAAAAGTGACAGGGACAGGAGAACTCATGGTGACTAAGGATGCATTTTTCTCTCCTTCTGTCTTTCTAGAGGAAGAAAGTGACGAAATCAAGATCGGAACGTCCTGTAAAAATGGAGGATGTACTAAAGTAGGTGAATATGTCACTGTACACCAGGGAGACTATTATTCATATTGCTTTAGGATTTTAGTAACAACAGATTAAATGTTTTGATTTTTGGTTTAGATTCATGCTAATTGATTCTTGTGGCATCTGCCAAATAAGTTTCCACTTTTCCTCAATTTTTAAGCCAAGTACAGTTTTGGGGGAAAAAAAATATCTATGTACAGATGTTAGTAAACCAAAATAGAAACAAATCACGAAGGTTCAATTTGATCCTGACAAAGAAATTGTAACGCCCAAAAAGAGCTTCATGCTCTGGGAAATGGAAAGTTGATTCAGCTCCTTTTCCTCCTCCCCCACATTTTGCTCTAAGATGAATTCAAAGCAAAAAAAAATTGCTTCAGATAATCTGGCCTGTCAGAGCAGAAACCCCAAGATTAGAAACTAATTTTTGAGGAACATTTGCACTGACTCGTGTTTTGTAGAAGCTTGGAGTGAGACTGTAATGATTTGCATAATTGTACACTGCTGATTTGATTGAAAGCCATGAGATCTTCTCAAGGGCTGCCTCCTTTAACTTGATTAATCAGTTGGGGTCTTGGTGGATTCTAAATTAGTACTTTTAAATTTTTCATCTCATTTTGTCTGGTTTCTCATTTCCATAATACTATTTACTTTATCTTTACAACAATATTCAAGTGTTCTTTAATAAGCAATAGATATTTATGAGATATGTCTGCATGCTTTCATTTTTCTGCAAAGAGATGGTTGTACTGGAGAAATCATTTAGGACTTGTCACTTCAATAACCGTTTATTAATATTGTCTTCTGTTGAGTAACTCAACTGTCTCATATGTTCGGTTTAGCTCTATTTGTATTTTTGATAATGAAAACAGTCTGCTTTTGTCTGATATCACACTTTTGTTTTGTTATCCTTAGAGTTTTGATGGACCTGCAAGTGATACAGATGTTTGCTTATACCACTCTGGATGTCCTATCTTCCATGAAGGGTTAGTGTTACTGATATTTTTGTACCTTTTTGTGATAGAAGCTATACAAACCCTTTACTTTCCTTTTCTGCATTTCACTGTATTAACATGAAAAAGTAAATATTCCCTTGAAACAGTAAAAGAAGCATTAAGAGCAACACAAGTATTTTCTTCTGAGTCTTCCTGTTAATCTTGTTTCCTGGTACTCAAGAGTGACAAGTTATCTCCTGCTAAAAAACAAGTGGGTGTATGTCTTCCCTCCTTCTCCAGGATGAAATACTGGAGCTGCTGTAAGAGAAAAACCTCCGACTTTAACACCTTCCTCTCTCAAGAGGGCTGCACTAAGGGAGCTCATCTATGGAGGAAGAAGGATGCGGTAGGTGTGCCCACCTGACAGCAAGTCATCATTTATGTGTTTAGGAGGGAGGATCAACTGTGACACCATCTAGTGGTGTCTGGTGAACATTTGCACAGTAGAGATAATGACTTCTGGTTGAGGCTGAATGGCTAGATTTGCGTATGGAATAATCAAACACTGCCTTAATTGTTTGTTATCGGAAATCTGCTTTCAGGGTAAGAAAGTGGTTCCATGTCGGTTTGACTGGCACCAGACCGGCTCTCAGGTCATCATCTCCATCTATGCCAAGAACGCCGTCCCGGAGCTAACATATGTGGATGCAAACAGCACAACGGTGAGGGATCCTTCAGTCTGTCCGATGATTTCTGTCCATATCTGAACTGCCTTTTTTTAGATTATGTTCTTCACAACAAACAATTTATTTCTCTTTCCTCCTTTAGCTTCAAATCCGTGTCATATTTGAGGGGGAGAAAGAATTTGTGCAGAAAATCAGCTTGTGGGGAGTAAGTACAGCTTCACTTTGAACCTGATGTTTTTGTACATCACAGGTGTTTTTGCTTTGAAAAATAAGATCTTTTGAAAGCTTTTTTTGTGTGTTTTTTAACTCAGTCTCTTGTCATACTCCCTCCTTTCCTTGTAGGTAATAGATGTGAGTAAAAGTATAGTGAATATGATGGCCGCCAAGATTGAGGTCGCCATGAAGAAGTCTGAAGCCATGTCGTGGGCCCGTCTGGACCTTCCTCCACCTGTCACCCCACCCAAAGAGGAGGAGAAGAAAAAAGAGGAGGCTGACAGTGAGGATGAAGATGACTGATGAGGCGTTCAAATGAATACCTCAGGTTTATTTTAGCTGACTCCAAGCCACACAGTCAAGTCCTTACCTCTTTAAAGAGTCGCTTCTTCTGCTGTCATGGAACCTCGATCCCCACGAGGTTATGGTGTTCCCCTTTTTCATTCTAACCAGTTAAAATACATGGCTTTTGCCTGTTTTTCTGGCAATTTTGTCCTTTTCATTGGTCATTATGTAGGTTGGAATGCTAAAGAATCTTCAAGTATTTTTACGACAATTTTTCACTCAAGTACTGTATTATAACAGGGGGAACACTGAATTTCCTAGACTTTAAATCAAGTGCAGTGATGAAACACTTCTTATTTGCACTGAAACCCCGCTGGAAAATAACATCACACAATAAGCTAGAAGTCAGGTGTGACCATGCTATATCTGACTGTTAAAGCCTTTATTGTGGACTGCTCACATCAAGTCATCATAAGGGACCATAGCTGTGGCCATCTTCAGCAATGTTTGGGAATAGATGCATTCCATCCTTTGGAGAAATTATTGCATTGTTTGTCCACCAGCACGTGTCAGTCAAAATGCTGTCCTCACAGATGTATTCCCACATCTTCATGATAATGAAGCTGTTCTATGGTCAATCATTTGAGTGGGAAATTTGGACTTCTAAAATGTGCACATGTATCATATGGAGTTTATTCTGAATAAACTGTTATAAGAAATAAAATAGTTCCTTGGGACTCTTAAAATGAAAAATTAAATGTTAAAGATCAGACCTTCCCTCCTTTTTTCACAGCTTTAAATTTTCACATGATTATACCTAATGTATGTTCTGTGCGAGTTTTGCTTCCAAATAATGATGTATTCATCCCTCATTCCTTGACAAAACGACAGCGCAGTTTTAATAATGAGAATGTACTTTAATGTCTGAGACTCACTATTGAATACAAAGTATTTTGAGTGAAGTGCTGCATTATCGAAATGTTATGCCAGACAGCATGTCTCAAGGCTTAGAATGTATGAGTTCAAATTGGCTAAATGAGACCATGACGTTAGAAGGAAACTATTAGGAAACCTATTTATTGTACCAAAAATAAATGTTTGTGTTGAACTTTAAAAACTTGGATGGTGCGTGTGCGTGTGTGTGAATGTGTGTGTGTGTGTGCTGATTTATGTCATCCTGTGAATATTTCTTGTGCAGACATAGAGCATATGCAGAGCAGGATTTGTAAGGGTGGTATTAAAGACAGACTTCCAACACTTGAGACCTGGAGAAATGAAACCCTTCTCTTGAATTTAAGTAGGTGTGACCTTTCAAGTGAGGACCTTGAACCGCATGCAACTTAAGGGAATTGCAGTGACTTTTACAAATGTCATAAAGATTTTTTTTTTTTTTTTTTTAACTCTTGCATAACTTGCAAAGGTAACAGTATTGAATTCTGTCCTGGAGCTGTGGAGTGTCTCAGACCTTGACATCTATGCAGACATTATCACCTTTTTCCCTTTCCAAAAGCACGTCTCGCACTGCAAAGCATTAATCAATGTAAATGCTAATCAAAATGCAGTTCTGTCAACTCCCACATGTAGATAATTTTAAAAAAAAGTCCCCCCCAATGCTTCAGTAAATATATCTATGGAGTTTGTGATTCTTGCTCTAAATGCCAGATGCATGTTGGATATTATTTCTTTATAATAAATGTCTACAAACATCACTGATGCAACACACTGCAACACCTTCGAAGCAGATTATGAAGGAAATCAGCAGAAATGTGTTAACCACAGAGAATAGAAGTGAAAAGTCATGGAACATTTTGATGACAGAAACCACAAATGATGCACGGATCATGTCCCTGGAAACGTAGGGCTCTTTAGATATGACCTTTTGGAAAGAATTAACAAGGAACAAGTCGTGGTTGAAAAGTGTTCAATGTTTAACATGCCCCATAACCCATGTTAACATTTCCAACATGCAGTTTTTACTCTGTAATACATTTTAAATACATTTCAAATAAAGTTTGGACTCATTACAGCTAATCAATGGAATGTATATTTCACAGTACTTTGATATTTATATTCATAAATGTGTGTGTCACCACACAGGACTGGCTGTGCCTTCACATAGTTGTTTGGTAGTTACAATGGATAGTTTTCTCTGTGTCACTGCTCCCGATAAGTGGCTGTCTTTCTGGGAGAGCAAATAAGTTTTTCCACCTGCCCACATTCAGCCAAGGTGACCCTACATATCGCCGTTTTGCAGTCAGAACAGCAGCAGCTACAGCCACTGCTACGATTCCCCCACAGAGCCATGCAAGCAGCAGCCAGGGCCACACATCCTGCAGTTCCTCCAGGAAAGGACGGATGGATTCTGCTAACCTCTGATCTGTAACAAAAGAGAGAGAGAGAGAGAGAGAGAAGCTGATTTAAAGCTTTTTCCAAAATTAGGCAGATGGATTTCTTGAAATGAAAGGGAAGAATGTAGAAGACATTAGTAGAGATAGAGGAAACCATTTAAGTTCTTTAAATTCAAACAATGTGGAAAATAGAAAAGGCTCCTCTAATCCATGACTTACTTGCATTAAGCAGATATGTATATTCATATCCCAGCTCCTTACTGGAGATGAAGTATTCTCTGTTTCTGTGGAGGGGCAAGAAGGGCACCATGTGGTATTCACTGTTGTGCCCTATAGGAGCATTGGACTCTGGATACTGTGATGGGGATGGTCTATGCCTCCTGAGCCACTCCTCATAAATGCTTTCATAGAGAATGAAAACAATGCAGTAATGCAGTCAGGTGCAAGTGCTTAAGTGTACTTAAATAATAAATTTGAGTTACTATGCATATTTTACCTGTCAACAAAAGCATGGTGGAGAAGAAATATGGGGTCATTTGCAGAGCCCTGCACAGAGGACATGGAGCCGTTCATAAACACATGGAGAGCAGCATGCATGCCCATACGAGAGCTGCTTCCTAAACCAGTCTGAGGATCCCCAAAACCTGCAAGATGAGAAGATCTTGATTATGTTGCAGCAGCATGTAATGGTTGGACCTAAAAGCTTTTGTCGTTAAATGAGATGTAGTTTTACAAAAACAACACATCAAACAGACAAGCAATCTGTACAACAATAGCAATCTCCATAAGAGATCTGATAGGTCACATAAATGATCATTAGCCTCCAAAGCTGCGTCGGGTATAGAGTTCATGTGGTTATGTTTGATATTCAGACTACTATTAATGGAAAACAGATGTCTAGAAACGTGTTATTTAGCCTTCCGTTGTAGCTGAAATTGTACTGACTTTATAATCTGAAACCCACGTAAATGCTAATCTTTAAATCAGTGCACACTCAGACTTCAGCTGCAGACAGGTGGCGAATTAAAAGAAAACTCAGGAAAATAAGTGGAAAAACAGGATGACAGCACCCCCATTGAAAGGTCACTGAATGTTTCGATTAGTTTGAGCTGTGAATCATATGCCTCACAGTCTCAGATCTCAACTCACTTTAACAACACTGAGAGTTTGAAATGATGTGTTAGAAAGCACTCTATAGGGTTAGGTTAAGTTGTCTATAATTTAATGATAAATGACTCAGACATCTTTATTATTCTGCAACTTGTGCTGACAAAGGACATATACCAGACAACAGGGCCATATGGGCTGATAACCTGGATACCTATGTTAATGTTGCTAATGCATTTTAATGGCTTCTTGCAATCAATAACATGTTATTAAAACCAACTTGAATTGTTGGATCATTGGTCTTGATAGTGATGAGTTTCCCTTAATCAGTTTTTTTCCCCATACTGCACAATTTAATTCATTTTAAGGCCATAAACTGACAACATACAGTGGCCCACACACAGTAGTGTGCATTAAGTCATACAGAGCAACACATTTACACAATGAGAGTGAGGAGTTGCAGTGCAGAGCTGTATATAATTTAAGATAGAGCAGCCAATATCAGCAGTATGTCTGTTGTGGTCAAGCTTATCTGACCTTCCAGAGTGTTCCTGAAGCTCATATTTGCACTGCGGTCCATGGCTCCGGTGTCATAGTTGGTCAGTCTGAGGGTGAATTCCACCTCTGCCGAAGTTGGTAATCGTTCAACCACGTTACGGTTGTGGTTTCCAGGGTTTCGACGCAGTGGGCCTTCCGCCCTGGCATCACATAACACACCTCTGTCACTGTAGTCCTCTGCTTGGGAACACAGTACCTATTGATGGAGACACACAGGAACATACCGCAGTTCAGGGGATGAGAACACCAGCATAACTCCCAGTAATGAAGTTAATTCCAGATACTTGTCAGTTTTAGTGTGTTTGAAAATGCTGTGTAAGATATTAACCTCTAATAACTGCCGAGGAAAGTCTCTATCAAACAGGTTTGTAAAGGCATTTTTAAAATCTTCTTGATCAACATATATTGTTACCAAAATAAAAGTTCAGGTTTACTTGTTGCCTAATTTTTATACATCAATCCCTCTAAAAATCCCTTTAAAATAAAGAAATACATTATATGAGTGAACAGTGCTGTTAATTCATCTTGCATATTTTCACCCATTTTAATGATATTTTAAGCACAAATGCCAAAATGCTTAGATATATGGTAAGAACAGTTGAAGGAAAAAAAGGAAATTCACTAAATATATGTAAAGGTAAGGAAAGAATACAACATTTTTGCAACTTCTAGAAGAAAAGCAGAAAGACTTGAGTGTATTCACCCTCCATGAAGAGAAGACCGAGCCTGGGCTGAGGACACTGGGATCCTGGGGGCTCCGATCCCCCATCAGCTCGTCCGTGCATACATCACATCCCTGTGCATCCCTCCAGTCCCAGTAAGGGATGGCGAAGCTCATGTCCCCGGTCAGCTTCCTGATCTCGTGCTCCCAGTGCAGCAGGTACACGCGGTGCCACGGGAGAAACGCAGGCGCCCAGTGGGCAAAGTCCACATCAGTCCACACATTCCCCGGCCCGCCTAACAGCGCGTTCCTGGACACGTAGTAATGCATCCAAACAAACACATCATACACAGACACATCTGCAAACATCGGGTTGGAGCCGTTTTCCATCTCCTGATAGGTACCGACGGCCACAACATAGTCCCGGCTTACTGTCTGTTTGGCCAGGTTCAGGTAGGACACGAGTCTGATCCTTTCAGACCTGGACAGGTGAAATATGTTCCTCCTCAGTGACTCCCTCCTCTCATTGCAGTTCACCCCAAAGTAACCAAACTTACAGTCTCCGCAGTTAAAACCCATGTAGTTCCCTGCGCACTGGCAAGTCCGGTTGTAGAATACCAAGGGCCACCTCTCCCTGTCGTCCAGCCCGGAGAAAGGGTACTGTGGCCCGTCGGGCTGGTCCGGCACCTCCACATCCTGGCAGAAGCCTCGGCCCGAGCTGGCTCCGCAGGCCGAGCCGTCCCCTTCCCAAGGCGGGCAGCACACCTTAGTGCGTAGGGCCTCCTGGGTGGCACACAGACGGGGAAATTGTTGGAAGCTGGGCGCAAAGCATGACAGGAAACTAATGATTACCAGGGGCCACATTACAGAGAGATTTTGCTTTGGAAACAACAAGCCAGTCACCGATACAGGAACCGAGTCCATAAAGTGGACGAGTCGTGTGATGCTTTTACAGACTGAAACTCTAAAGGGATCTTACCCCGGGCAACCCCTGACCCCCCCTCTTTTTGTTGAGTCAGTCACATGCTGCATAACTTCAGGGTGAAGCTTACAGCAGGAGGTGGGCATTTAACTCAGATGCACAGCCCACATCCCATGTTACAGCCAAATCCCTTTCAGAGAAAAAGGAATTACTTTAACCTCGAATTAATAGAATAATAATGGGATTTGCAGTATGTGAATTAATCGATGAAGGCTTGAATTGAAATGGAATTGAAAGTAATGAAAGTTTAAAGTCAAACAGAAGCTGATAAGAACTGAGGACCACATGAACCAAAATATTGTGGCAACAGTGACTTCTCAGAGGTTTTCTTCTTGGAGCTCTTCCTGTCTAGATCATGAGCATAAAATAATTCATTTTCTCTTTCAAAGAATGCACACGATGCCACAAATTAAATTTACTTTTATTCCTGGAATTGTGGGACGACAAATCACTATGAAAATGCTGGGAGGGAGAAAAAGGGAGAAATATAGAGGAGGGGGAGGGGAATTATAGTAACCATATATTTGTAGGTTCGCTTATGAAGGTATTAACAGAAGGTTTATGTGTGTGAGTATGACCTTTTGTGTTTTTTTCTTTTCTTTTCTCTTTTTTTTTTTGGTCCAACCCTCTTTAGTCTGAACATCTACTGACACGAGGGATAAAAGCCAAAGGCCATTTACAAAATAACTTTCATGTCAAATTGATGACATACAGCAGTTAGATATTAAGTGAAGGATAAGACGCTCCTGTTACAATTCAAATCAATTTCATATTATTAACAATTTGGTCGAAATAGGTATTACGAATGGTTTAATTTCTTTGAACCCGCATTTCATCAGCAACAGCGTGAACCAATGCAAGGACTTCAAACAAAGGATTTACTGAGTACAAACTGATAAGCAATTTTTGAGAAAAGCAAGACATTCCCTAGAGCAAGAATATGTGATCTTTGCATTTGTACAATGTTTTCTAAGAAGATTTCTTAGGAGGGTTTTCTTTCACAGGGTGTCTGCCTCACATGACTCTTAACACCTAAGATCCTGATCACTGTGCCCTCTGACCCTCTGACCTTTAGTCCAATGATTAAGAATCTGCTCACATGTGATATTCATAGGACAAGAATATAAGAGCTTCTTAAATTCAGTAAGGCACATTCTTCTATGCAGAGTTCAGTTCTTCAAAACTGCACTAAATGTAATGATGCAGCTAAAACACTGCATACACATATCAGGATTTACTGTCGTACCAAAACACTGAAAACGTTTGTCTGCCAACAGTAAAACTTTGCAACTCATTATATGATGATCATAAAAGTCATGTGCAACAGATAGCATTCCTGTATTGTCTTCGTACGAGTATCTTTATTTATTTGTTTATTGTAAGCCAAGTTTTAATGTCAACGAAAGAAAGGCCACTCCTTTATTGCATTACTTGCTCGATGTTACAGTCACAAAACAATATTAGACATGCCGAAATTTGCCACAACAGGTTTAATAAATAGAATAGAATTAATCTAATGTAATTCTTGTAATGCAATACGAAACTTTAGATATTCACTATATGTGGAAATACAGCAGTCAGTTAACCCTGTCCTGTTTATTAAACCACACGTTTTTATCCACATCCACGTTCACCCGTCCTCTCTCCTGCATGTCTGATCCATCCTTACAGTCTCTTGCACTTGTGTTCAGACATCCAGAATTCATTGCTCCCAAGAGGGACTTCTGATCATGTAGCTGGTGTTCATGAATTTTCAACAGCAATGAGGAAAATAACTCCTCTATTATAATGATGATGATGATGATGATGATGATGATGATGATGATGATGAAAGTAGGAAGTAAAGTGCTATTGTCCTGGAATGAGCTCTAAATCTGTCTATGACTGCAAGAGAACTATAAAATGCCACATGGTCCCAAATTATTATCAAGTGTTCTGTATTGTGCCTCACCTGCACAATTTTCTTCTTTAAAAAAAAGGTCATGAAAAAGGTCCCTCTTTTATTCATGGTGAAGGTAAAAATCAAAACAGTACTAAATTAAGTATTAATTCAAACACTTTTTTGCATTTTATTGTTTATTCCTTTTTATAGATGTAAGTGGATGTAGCAAACTGCAGTCTAATTACTGTTTAGTTGTATTATGTTAGGCCTCAAGTGAAAATTCAACCATCTTTACAAATGTCTGTAAAACCACAAAATTAAGTGCAAATTCAGGGAGTTTGGGTGATGGTTTATTAATCAAAAAAAGAATTAATACTGAATGCATTTATATCAAAACAATTAAAAGTTATCCACAATTTAGTTCAAACCGATTTCTGTTGTGCTGACTCTCATGAATTTTCAAAAAGTGATCCATCCATTGCAGAAAAACTTTAATTCCATAGCAGAAATACGTGTCCACCAGAGGGCGCCATGTGACCACTTCACGTGCCATCATATCTCTTCTTATCTTTGTCTCCCTAGGCAACTAACAAAACACAATTTTGCAGGCAGGCGTTCATTAATTTGGCTCCTTGTAACGAATCTCTAAATAAAAAAAAAAGATTTCCAATTACATATTTGACCTTTATTTTATTAGACTTTCCAAACATGTAAAGGTTTTTGTTGGGTATTTGCAAAACACTTATCCTGCAGAACACTGACTTTATTCTTTTTTACCATTTGAACTGTAACCTCAGATTATGTTATCAGGTGGGAGTCGTGATGTTTCTCATATCTTACGCAAGACACCACTCCCAGATTCTTTATATTACAGTCTCTGGTTTTGTTTTCCTGTCCTATGTTCAAATTCTGTTTTTTGTTATAGATGCAGTCATCCATCATAAAAGAACGGGGTTAAATTAACCCGAAAGTTTGCATATAACATTGAAAGACAAACTTTGAAAGACTTCTTTGTGTATTACCCACTCTTGGTTTACACTTTTGTCAGCTCACCATTTTGTCACTAACACTATTCTGTCACTATCGAAAATATAAACCATGACAATACACCGAAGCAGATAAGGAGATGGGCTTTATATAATTCACAGCGACCCTTCAATTATTTTTGGAGTCACTCTGACCGAAGGCAAGAGAGGGAATGGAAGGATAATTTCCCTCAAAGGCCTTGGACTCTGTCGTTTTCCATCCAGGTCAGAAGAACCTAACAATGTCGCTGTGAATGAAGTCAATTTTAAGGAAAAGCCATGATGCATCAAGCCCAGAAATTATAATTAAGTTGGGGGTTTTTTCGCCTTTCAAACTGAAGTCAAGTCGACCTCAAGCACGTTGGGTCAAACCTAAATCATTCATAACAATATATATAAAAAAAAAAACACTTCAAAACAATCTCTCTCTCTCTCTCTCTCTCTCTCTCTCTCTCTCTCTCTCTCTCTCTCTCTCTCTCTCTCTCTCTATCCGTTTTTTAATCTCAGTCAGTCTGACAGAAGTGGGGATGTGATGGACATGTTAAAACTGGGTGTTTCTGGTCGTTACTTTCCAGTTAAAGGGGCCATTGTCGTTTCACACTCGTTACGGTCGAATATTCGAAACAGGTTATGCTTTAAGCTTTAACTTTCCATTCAATGATGTCCAATTAATGATTTATTGTTCACGAGTTGGTTACCATGGTCACAAGAAATGGGTGAGTCAAGGAGTTAAAAAAAAGAAAGAAAAGAAAACACGCTTATTTATGATAGTTAGCCAGTCATACACTATAATAAACACAGCTGAGTGGGTGCTGTGACTTTTATATGTCAGAATCTCTCGTGATTTCCTTGTATGTTTGTTTACTTCTGTCTTTCATGTTTAACACGCGTGTGAGTGGCTTCCCTCTTGTAGCTTTCCACAGTTTCCACAGCACCAATTTAGTCACTGTTGATGCTCCATTCCTTCCACTGTTTTGGTGTAGGAGGAGGAGGAGGAGGAGGTGGTGGCGGCGGTGGTGGTGGTGGTGGTGGTGAAGAAGGATGAGGAGGGGGGGGAGCGCGCAGCCGCGTGCGTCAGTAAGTCAAACATGTTCAAATGACGGGCTATATTATCTGCTGCTATTTGCAGTTTGCTGTAGCCAGGCGGCCAGGCTGAGCTTGAGCAGGAGCAGGCAGCGCTTTTCTTATTATTTGCTCCACAGTGATGGAAACGGTCTCAGAAGGAATGGCATCAGCAAGGCTGCTGGCACACAAGAGGTAGGCTGAAGTTGTCTGTTACTTTGGATATGCCGAGCGCACAACAATGAATTATTGATTAAATATAGAGGAGACAATTTGGGTTTACTTCATTGGAATACAAGCACTGTTAATTGCCAAATACGTTGCATGATGAAATGCCAACATAATTTCAGAAACATGGAAAGCAATTTGATATATTTACTTTATTTTAGGGAGGGCTGTAAAAAGTGATAGTTTTAAATAAGAAAAGATAATGAGATAAATAATGACACGTTTTTCTTTAATTTCTCACTTGGTTCAAAATATTTTATCGCAGTTCCTTAAACATTTATCCTAAAATTTAAACCCAAAAATTTAAGTGTGTTGTCAGTGGGCTCCTCTTTTTCTTCAGGAATCTTGCCTTTACCCCTGGAACTACAAGCACCATGTCAAAACCAGCACATTCATCTGAACCCCAGCTCTAAGAGGAAAGAGCATGGCAGCAGGTGCGAGGATGGGAAATAGATTAGGCTTATATGTGAGGCTCTTGGCAGCGTGTGTGTTCCTGGGGGCTGATCTGAGCTGGCTGGGCCTGAGGGGGCAGGTCGGGGTCAACGCCCAGAACAATGAGAGAAGGGTATTAGCACACATCCCCGGCGACATCATCATAGGAGCTCTGTTCTCTGTCCACCACCAACCACCTGCAGACAAGGTACATGCTCGGTGTATATATGTGTGTGTGATCAATTACTCCATATATGAACAATGTTTGTGATCCAGTTGTGTTAAACTTTGCTCAGGTCCATGAGCGAAAGTGTGGGGCGGTGCGTGAGCAGTATGGGATCCAGAGAGTTGAGGCCATGATGCACACTCTGGATCGAATTAATGCAGACCCCAATATCCTCCCCAATATCTCACTGGGGTGCGAGATCAGGTTAGATATCAATCACAGAATTTTTCATGTTGTTCTTATAAAGCAAAACTTGTATGTGATCTGTTGGTAAACCCTATGAGAGGCAAATCTGTTCATGTGTCCTCAAGAGATCAGAAAGACAAAGAAATGTGCATGGATGTAGTGTTATTTAGAGGCTTGGCATAAAAGTGTTCCCTTGAAATATCACATGCAAGGCCTTTAGGTAGACTGGTATTGAAACAGCTCACAGACACACAAATAAAAAAAAAATGCTAGAATTTTGCAGAGACTTTAGACTTCACTCTGTAATGTTAAAAGCAAAGTACTGAGTCAAGGTCACTTGTAATAATTGCAGTGTACTCATATTCAATTTTCAATCACTTAAGGAGAATAATGGGTTTTACTGGTCTCTAAAGGGTAGAAAAGAACTGTTAGATTTTCAATACAATAATAATAAAGAAAAAATAAAACAAAAATTGCACTTAAATCCAGCATTCTGGACAAAGATTTTCGTATACTGTTTGGAAAGTGCAAGTGTTGAAGACAGATGAACTTCAAGGTAACTAAAGTGGGCAGGCCAGATGCAGGTGACCTGTGACTGAGGGAATTAGGCCATAAGAGAACAATGGCAGGTAATTTGAGAGTGTTGGCAGTGAGGTGAACAAGACAGAGGTGTGCAGACACCTGCAGGAAGCTGTTACGACTCATCAGTAACACCAACAGGGCTCTCTGACTTTTAGACAAAGGACGGTTGGAGACAGTGTCCTAAAAATAAAAGGACAGCTGCAGGTTTTTAAAGTGGAGGCTACTACAACACTCAAATCCCTCTCGTGTTCAAAGAGCTGGTTGCCTCAACCATTCCTTCTTTATGTATGAGATATGGAGTGATCTCCTTCAACCAGACTTTAGAAACAAGGAAAAAATACCGCAGTCTCTTTTGTGTAAAAATCCATCTTAAGTTCAGCTGTCACTATGATGAAACTGATGCTGCTGGTGTTGTGCTTCATGGCAACACACATGTGACTGATAGGAAGTATGTTTCACAGCAGTTTAGGAAGTAAAAAACATCCAGGTGAAGAAAAAAAACATTTTATTAAGAGATACCAGCTTGATTTGACTCACTCAGACTGTCAAAACCACAAATTAGCTTTGGCTGAACTCAAAGACTTCTCATTGCTTCAAAAATTGTGTTAGTCAAGTGCTTCTTTCAAAAACACACAGATTATGTTCTTAAAAAGCATCCAATTGGCTGCTGTATGCTATCCTTCTCCTATTCAAATGCTGCTTGCCCAAACAAGTGTGAACCCAAACTTTTTTTTTTTACAACAGGGACTCATGCTGGCACTCTGCAGTGGCACTGGAGCAGAGTATTGAGTTTATCCGGGACACACTAGTGTCCAATGAGGAGGAGGAGAGCCAGGGCAAGTGCACTGCAGAGGCAGGGAGCATGCTGATGCAGGGGAAGAAGCCCATCGTGGGACTGATTGGACCGGGGTCCAGCTCTGTGGCCATCCAGGTGCAAAATCTCCTCCAGCTCTTCAACATCCCACAGATAGCTTACTCAGCCACAAGCATGGATCTCAGTGACAAGGTAAGGCCAGTTAACCAAAATAATACCATCTAAGTTCCAGCAGGTTTTAAAATTTAAACCTTTATATGGAATTGTAAAGATATCTGTTTCAGGTTTCAGTTCTGCTTTTCACTTAAGCTGGAATATATTGCAATGTAGACTTTACAAAGTAATATACATTGTAATCATCTAACAATAATGTAGCTTTGATGGCTGTAAAAGCAGATATTTTATTGTGATAGATTTTGAAGGATAATAATTTTCATATCATAATGAAATGAATGGAAAATTGTTAATTGGAGGCCAAAATATTACAAAACGCCTGATTTAATCTTTTTACCTAAAACCTGCTTGAACATCAGTGTAAGCTTTGGTTGGAAAACTCATCTGGAGCTCTCATCTGCATATTAAGTTTGTATGGAATGGGGTTTGCAACAGGGGTCAGTGTGGATGCATGTGTGACTGGTAGACAGCCTGTAACATGGAAACACACAAGACAGACCTGTTAACATGTAAATTCCTTCCAACAGAGCCTGTATAAATATTTCATGAGGGTGGTGCCTTCAGATATGCAACAGGCCAGAGCCATGGTGGACATCGTCAAAAGATACAGCTGGAGCTACGTGTCTGCAATACACACAGAGGGTGAGACTTTATGCATGTGTGTCATCCTGTCTTTTTTCTTTCATCCCTCATTCTTATTTTAATGTGTATCAAGCAACATTTATGCGATTTACACCAAATTACCAGTTTACCAGCTGCATCTATTTGTAGTCTTTTTGAATAGTGCAACAGTAAATTTTATCTCTGCATCAGAAATATGGAGTTAGCTTAGTGATGGCAGTGACTGATTCAGTTTTTTATTTTATAGTTCTTAAGTTCAAAAGTTTGCAGAAGATGCAGAAGAGAAGCACCACACTTTTACTTGCTGACACTCTGACCTGCAATCAACAGAGAGAAAACCCAGTCGAATCACACACTGTCAGTTTGAATGCAAATACCCTTTTGCAGCAACAGTGGAGCCAAAATAAACTTGCACATACACACAAAAACACAACAAAAAACCATTTACTTAGTCACTCCCATGTAAAACCTCTGTTTTTAGTTGTTGCTCTGCATTATATTCATGACATGAATATGAAATTAGCTCTGATCACAGATTCCCTTTAATCCTGTGGCAAAGTTGGCAAAGCTTCCCAGGGAACATCTGCCATGGGCTTTGAACTGACTGGGTATTGAAGCGCTCCATCCACACATTTCAGATTTGGCCACAGTTAACATTTTCACAACAGTTGCTCATTATCATATTTGAATTTTATTACTTTAATTGTTTCTTCAGGCTTTCAAAGACTAACGTCAAATCACCCATCATTGTAGAAATTAACCTCTTTTTTCCCAAAAGAAACAATGTTATAAAACTAGCCAGAGCAAGTAGAATTGTGATTGTAGTTTTTTGTGGACAGTGTGATGGATGGCTGCAATAAAAAGTACAAAATTAAAGTTACTTCAAGTGAATCTGGAGCAGATAAGGCTGATCTTTAACTCTTACCTGAAAACCCCCAAATCTTGCAGTAGATATCAAGAAAATATCAGCAAACAGGGTTATCACAGCTTCAAATGTCTTACAAATCCCACGTATTCAAAAGCAAAATGCATGTTTTTTTGTATAAAATTCATTATAAGACTAAAAAATTTTGTTCTCATCTATTTACTGGTCCCATTTATCCTCATGGTTGCTCACAGGAGGCCATATGTTTGTGAAATAAATCCTACTTGACAAGAATAAGCCCTAAATCCTGACTGGGTCATTCCAGTTTTTTTCATTCCAGTAGAGCAGGATTTAAATAAAAGGTCTTTTGCATGCCAAATGTTCTTTTACAGGACAAAAAACCTCATGTCATGGGAAGCTTTTATTGTAAGAAAAGCCCCTTATATGTCTTATCATTTGTGCTGCACACTAGCGAGTGTTTTTGGAGGTCGGTAGACACATTTATTATTTTATGCATACAATTATGCATACACATTTGATTTATTTATTTTGTTACTGCTAAGACAGTTTTATACAAGTTTGTTACCAACTAAACAAACAACCAAACCTGGCAAAATGTTCTTTAAAAAATTACTCAGCATTTTGTATGATTAAGACTCTCTGCTTTGTTCTGATTTTTTTTAAATTCTAATCACTATAAATGAGTACAAAAATATTGCATCCTCTGTAATCTAACAGCATAACACCCTATCTGTCAAATGCAGGTGCATTTTGCTTGCTACTCTGCTTTTCAATTTGCATAAATAAATTATCTGTGACCCAGTAAATTGAAACCAACTTTCCCTAATTAACAGCAACTAGGCACACAAAACTCCAGAAATTGTCAGTTCTGACAGAACTGGTGTAGTTTGAAGAAGCTGCACAGACAAACAGAGAATAGAGATGCAAAGATTTCATTCTCAAAAATCTTCAAGTGTAATGATAAGTTTTTGGCCCAGTGCAGCAGGAGATGGGCTGTACAGTATGGCTTATTACATTTGCATGCAGTTGAACTATTTGCATATTTATGCAACAAGTTTAAAGTTTATGACTTTTGTGCCGACTTGCAGTATACATAACACAAAAGTTAACAACTTCAAACTCTCTGCATAATCACTCAAAGAGTTGAACTGCACTTGCATGAAACAAGAGCTTTATAACTTACATCCTTCACCTGGGCCATGAACTTATCAATCACCCCTCGTACGGCTAATATACAGTATTGGCTGCAAAGAAGGTAAAAAAAGCATCTTGGAGACTAAGAAAAGGGGAAAAATATGTATCAAATAATAAAATATATGATTTTAATTTCAACTGAAGGTGCAACATCATCAGGAACATTAACAGAGAGTTGAAAAAAAGATGAAAATATAGTTTAAAGAAAAGATCAGTAAAATACTATGTGACCACTCAAAGAGGCATCCCACATATGAAAGTAAAGCTCGTACTCGTAGTAATGAGAGGGGAGCTTCAAACAGTGCCTTGCCAAGACTGAGAGAAAGTAGGTGACCTCATTTCCAGCAAAACAGGGAGGTCTAACCCCTAACAGATCTCATAACAGGGACAAAATCACTAGATTCTTATGTGTTATGCTGGCTTCAATAATGCATTTGATTGTCTACATATTTTAATTGCTTTGTTACAGAGTCCAGGTCAGAGGAAGAATTTTGTAACATTCAGACTGTTGGGTTTGTTAGCTTAGGTAACAAGACACAGTTTTTGTGTGTGAACTCTAATATTATGTGAATGTGAACACCACCGCACTGTGTTTTGCCCTCTGTAGGTAATTATGGAGAGAGTGGTATGGAGGCATTTAAAGACATGGCAGCGAAGGAGGGGATCTGCATCGCCCACTCTGATAAGATATACAGCAACGCAGGGGAGCAGAGCTTTGATAAGTTGTTGCAGAAGCTCCGAGGTCACCTGCCCAAAGCCAGGGTGGTGGCGTGCTTCTGCGAGGGCATGACGGTGCGGGGCATTCTGATGGCCATGAGACGACAACGCCTGGTGGGAGAGTTTCTGCTGGTTGGAAGGTGCGTGGTGGATTATCATACATTTCATTTTTGACTCTATCTCTAATTCGTGGACTTGTGTTTCAGGTCTTTTAGTGTTTTTAATTCATTTCCAATCCAGATTTTCTCCAGATGTCCAGCATCATCATAAGAAAAGATGTGTTTGTTGTCTCTGGCGCCATCTTTGTCTTCTCATCATCATCCTTGTTGTCATCTTCATGGCATCCATCAACTTCATGGTGGTCTGAGAAACCTCAGGTATTTTATAACATTTTTTTTTTTTATCTTATTCACCACAGCCCAACAATCTTTAATGAGACACAGTGTCTTAAGTCTTAACAATCTGAGGATCCATTTAAACAAAATATGTTAAATATATAATTAATTAATACTAAATTGTACAATGCAGGAGAAAAATCAGGCATTTAAAAATACAAAATAAAATAAAAATAATGGGAAACAGGGGGGTGATTTAGCAAGAGGTTTCACTGTCTCCGAGAATAACGTTTTATTTTAAGGTTTAGCTCTCTGGCTCATTCTCATCCCTGGTGTGCTATAAATGCCTTCCCTCATTAGGAGCCACATATGTAGGCTGTCGCTCAAATCTGACAGCAGGAAACATAAAATAACCTTGAACTACATATCGCAAAACACCCCACTCTTTAATCCATATCACCAAACAGAGCTTCCAGACTTGTAAATGGTAAATGGACTGCATTTATTTGGTGTTTCTAGTCTTTCAGCCACTTTAAGTACTTTGCAATGCATCTAATTCATCCTTTCAAACACACATTTATACAACTGCTGTTTGAGGTTCAGTACTTTGCCTAATGACACTGAGAGCTGCAGATTGCAGGCACTTCCTATCAAACCTCCGACCTTCTGATACGCTGATGACCAGCTCTCCCTTCTGAGCCTGAGCCAGGTGGTGTGTTAACATCTGATGAGCTTTAAGAGTTATACTAGTTACCTGCACGAACCATTGTTTTCATTTCAGCCTGAAGGATTGATCAGCAGGATTGTGTATGTGCACAGTGCGTGCTCAGGTTCCAATAGAGATACTGATGGAGCTGATAATGTGTTTTTGGTTTGTTTGTTTTGTTGCCAGTGCTGATTTTGGCCTGTTGTATCCAAGCCACTGATAATCTTCACCTGGTTTGTATGGAGTTTATTGTGAACAGTCTTGCATATTTTACAAGAATATTGTAAAATTTAGATACTCTAAGAGTGTAATTCCTCAATATAGGGCAAAAAGTCATAGAAGTACAACCACTCTGTTCCCTAGCCAACTGCTGGATGGATTGCCCTGAAATAATATGCAAATGATTCATATTTCCCAGAAGAGGAATCCCACTAGCACTGGTGATCCCCTCACTTTTTCTCTGGTGCGATTGATGACATCTGTGGTTTAGAGTGAAATACTGCATAGACTGCAATTAAATTTGGCACAGGCACTCATTTCCCTTTCAAGAGGAACTGTTATAACTGGTCCATTTCTTTATTGGTCCAGTACTTTGATTTATAGGGGGTGGACATCATGAAACACTTTGCTAATCCAAATGGTCTCTTTCATTTCACTTCAACGATTTGTAGTCACTGAATTTGAAGTTTGTTCACTTTCTTCAACTTTTAATCAGGTTATGATGGCTTGTGCAGCTTTCACCGCCTTTTAATAGGCTTTTAATAAGAAAGTAAAATAGGCCTTTGGCTTAGCTGCTGCCACCGATGCTGTCAGTCACCAGCAGAGACTCGTCTGCTAAAAGTGACTGAATTGTTCAGAGACAGTGCTGATTACTGACATTCATTTCAGCTTTCAGATTTCTTGTTTTTCATTTCTACATGCACAATCCATTCCACATGCAGGACCATTGATTATTCCATCACCCTTAGGTATATTTTATTTTTAGTGCTAATTGTCAAATGATAACATGCAAACAGATTACAAAGGTTATTTCTAAATGATAACTTAGTAAACATTATCTGCTAAAATGTACCAATGTAACATTAGCTGTTTACCATTTGAATATGAGCTACATGCACATTAGAGCTGGCTTTATCATTTAGTGCCACTCATTAAATCTACAGTTTACTGCCACAAAACACTGAAATAAACATTAGCAAGAATAATTCAAAAGCTGTTTTCACACATTATGAATCAAGTCTTTCATCTCGGAGCAGAAAAGATTTTAATCAGAGTGAAGATTTTAATTTGGATTTTATCCATTTATCACATCTTGGGTTTATTTTGCTAAAATGTTTTGCGTATCTTACTAATATTTCTTACTGATCAAAGAGTTTTTATGTTTGGTGCTGTAAGTCTATACAGCAGACAAGGTCAGTAGTGACATACAGACTGAAGGACTGGAGTAACTGTGTATTATGCTGTATACTCTTCCATCCTATTCATTAACAGCTTATTTTAGTCTAAATACTGATCCTTAAGTAACTGCTAAGATTATATTTTCTTTATTTGGTTTGTTTAAAATGATGAACCATGTAAAAATAGGACATCAATTCTTTTCCCATAAACAGTAGACCACTTTTGCTTTTTTGCCTTTTTGTTTTTTATGGTCCGTCACATTGATGTTTTATGTTACAGTGTTTTTTTTTGTTGTTGTTTTTTTTTTTTATATTGTGAACAATGTTCAATCTCTGCTTGAATGGAGAGGGGTTGATTTTTTTGGCAGGGATGACAAAGAGTCATCTCAGCCACAACAAATGGAGGAGACAAGCCTTCATTGCCTCCATGATAGGCATTGTTGATTATAATTGTGTTGTCATAACGTCACACTGGAAGAGGAGTGAAAATGTACACGTCAGTGTGGGTGTCACATTTCTATCTCTTCTGATCAGAGCCCAGAAATACCCATGAATGTGGAATCATTTGAACCAGGAATGAATGCCATACCCTTTCCCTCCAAAAGCAAAAGCCAGATGTTTGTGTTTCTAGGTTTTGTCCAGTATGAGAGGGATATTACAATGACCCACTCCTTTATTAATCCTTGTCACTGTTAGCTCCCCTTGTTGTTGCCAGGTTTATCACAGGAGGTGTGACACTACTTTCACACAACTCCTCCAAACAACCACTTGGAGTTTCATGTAATAGGAAAACAACTTGATCCCCAACTGGCCTCCCGTCTGCAAATGTTGGCATCAGTGGAGCACCTTCCTAAGTCAGAATCAAAGCTTGCTGAGGTCATATGAGATCAGTTTCTTCCCATCCTTTCCAGCAGCTTTAATTTTCTTTTTCTCTTCATGTCTTGTATAGTTTAATTTTAGAAGTGGACTCCTTTCCGGCCTAAAAGTTTGCACCATTGTGGAGCTCCAAAGTGTCCACTC
Organism: Acanthurus lineatus; assembly: GCA_029814665.1. Classification (NCBI taxonomy): domain Eukaryota; kingdom Metazoa; phylum Chordata; class Actinopteri; order Acanthuriformes; family Acanthuridae; genus Acanthurus; species Acanthurus lineatus. Next base: position 12,355,190 of record JAPZDV010000006.1, read on the forward strand.
AAAAAGAGATCAGGCCGAATAAGTTGACCAGTATTGTGCTTTATGAAATGAGAATTGCAATGTGTGTGTGAGCACACACACATATGCACACTTGTGTGTGTCTTCAGGCTTGTAGGTGGTGTAGCAACGCGCTGCATGCAGCATGCTGCCCTCCCAGGTCGATGTGTGGGTTTCAGAGCTCTCGTTCAAGAGTGATTCAAACTATCCAGAGTCAGAGCCCTCCGTGCTTTTCATATCCATTCCTGTCTTTTTTATGCCAGTGTGCAATTTCTGTGCTCGCTTCTCTAAGGATGTGTTATGAAATGATCTCCTACCTCACCCAGAGAACCAGGCATCATTAAAAAAAAAAAAACACCCACACAACTGTTGTGTAACTCCAGCTCCGTTAGCGAAGTTTTTAAAAATGTCTTCTGCTTTTTTTTGTCTGTTATAAAGTGCATTTCTTTGTGTCAGTGAGGTGGACATGTTTACATGTATGCTCACGTGTGGAGGTGTAATCAACCTCCTGTCTTTGTTTATTGTAGACATATGTCCGGAGGGAAAGATAATAATAGGTGGAGAAGTAACCTTTTCAAACAAGCTCAAAGCTCGCTGATAAAACAGCTTATTGAGTCAAAACCCACAAGGTTTTGGAATAAACAACAACTCAGATGTGTCTGCAAACGCTGCAGTCTGCTGGTGTTTGTCTGGTGTTGCGAGTTTATTCAGCAGCAGGTATCTTTTTGCACCTTTAATCACAGCAAACCGCCTCTCTGTAGAATTAAATGAATATTTATGTACTTAAGTAATTTTTCAAAATTTAAAAAAATCAATAAATGCACCAAGGTTGTCAGAATTAAGATGTTTAAACAAACTGGTCCACAAGGAGAGTATGTTTCTGCAATTCAGGGTTATTTGCTCCTAAAATCTTTACAGTCATGAAAATTAATATTCTCTCCATTAGTTATTAGAGCACTGAAGCAAAACATAGAAACACAAGGCAAACAACAAAAAGTAAAACCACAGAAAAACGATCAAACAAGCCTCTCTCTCCTCCCATCAATGACCACTAGTGGTTCATTACAAGCAATCTCTGCATGTGAACGCCATTTAGAAAAAGTCACTTCACAGTTCTTCAACTTGGATTTGTGAGCAAATACTCTATTTTCATCACCCAGTGAATCTTGTGTTGGTACATCTGAGTCATCATAATAAATATTTTATTTTACAGTAACTCTCTGCAGAGCAGTCATTAGGTTCGTTTTGTAAGGCACCACCTGTCACCTTAAATCTGTGAAACAGTGGAATGAAATATAGTCTCGGCACCAACCACGATTTTTTACAGTGGGCCACATTAAAACTGCGATCTTGGGCTGGGTGTTGTTTTATTTTATAAAACCAATGAAGCGCAAACAATAATTTGTTGGACCCTAATCCTATATCAAAAAAAAAAAAAAAAAACTCGATTTTAATGTATTTTGCCTTCAGGTAACTCTTAAATTGAGTTTATGTCGATTATTATTGCAGCATTTGCCTCTTGGAATGCTGAGGTGGACTGTTTCCAGATGTCAACCACCTTGTTATCCTCATGTTGGTGAAATCAGTTTTATTGGCTGTAACTATACAGGTCTCCAGCTAAAAGCAGTGCATGAGCACAGTGTTAGTTAAGACGTGGGAGCTGTTCTTCAGTGTTGACTTCGTAATCCTCAGGATGTTTCCTCGCACCATCTGACGTTCATGTTAGATTTCCAGGTTCCCTTTCCAGTGTTAACAGCCAAAAAACAAACTGAAAATGTGTTACAAGGCAAGCTGTTCACCACTAGTTTATTGCCTTCTGATGCTTTAGTTTTAAATATGTAACTCTAAGATCTCCTTATAATGGCTAATACATGTTTTTTAAACCCTTTACTTAACTGGTGTTTTCTCAAATGTTCCAACTATTCCTCTCAGATGCCAGACAATTCATATTCCATTAGTTTTGTTGAAGCAAGAATATTGTTTGGACAGTCAAATCTGTGGGTTGCAATAGTGAGCAACAGTCAGCAAGATGCTATGCAATGTACTTTACTGTATATACCAATTGGTGTCTGTGTAAAACTTAAAAAGGAAGCTATAATTGTTCACATATTTGCATGTTTGCCTCTTTTTTTAATGCTGATTTCATCAATAGCTTTAAAGTTAAAAAGCCCATACGCCTGGTAACAAAAAAAAACAAACCAAAATATAAAAAAATGAATGTTTTATTAAGATTAATCCTTACTCTAACCAACATCTCTCCTCTTCCTGTCCAGTGATGGCTGGGCAGACAGGTACGATGTGACCGATGGCTACCAAAGGGAGGCAGCCGGGGGAATCACTATAAAGCTAAAGTCGGCATATGTGACCTGGTTTGATGATTACTACCTGAACCTGAAGCCTGACGCCAATCTAAGGAACCCCTGGTTCCCTGAGTTCTGGCAGCATCGCTTCCAGTGCAGGTTGAGGGGGCATCCACAGGAGAGCACCAAGTACAACCGCACCTGCACCTGTTAGTACAACACACAGATGCACATGTTCCTGCCTGTTTTTCACTGCTCAATTAGACTGTATTCATATCCTAAAATTTAGTCCAGATTATAGTGATTGGGTTTTCTCTTATGAGCAGATCTTTGTTCTCCACAGGGAGAGAGTCTCTGCGCCATCAGTATGCCCAAGACACCAAAATGGGCTTTGTTATTAATGCCATCTATTCAATGGCATATGGCTTGCACGCCATGCAGGAAACCCTGTGTCCAGGATATAAGGTATGATAATGAAAAGCGTGCACATTGTTTTTGCTTTCACATTAGGCCTGACAGCACTGACAGTGTTTGCTTCTTCCCTTTGATGGAAGGGTTTATGTGAGAACATGCGGCCCATTGATGGACGTAAGCTGCTGGAATTCCTGATGAAAACTAACTTCACTGGCGTATCTGGGGAGACCATCCTCTTTGACCAGAATGGAGACTCACCTGGCAGGTAAGGATTATGATGATGGGGAAGAAAGAATAGAATAGAAAATAATAAAAGGAAAGAGGGAAATAAAGCTGTTGAAAGAAGTGTTAAATGTATGCATATGCTGTTTCATCTCAGGTATGAAATCATGAACTTCAAGCAGGTGGGTGAGGATGAGTACGCTTATATCCATGTGGGGAGCTGGGACCAGGCAGGCCTGAAGATGAACGATGAGGAAATCTGGAGTAACAACAGTGACATCATCCAGTCAGTCTGCTCTGAGCCGTGCCAGAAGGCACAGATCAAGGTGCACACCCCACTCCCAACACTTTTATGTCTTTTAGAGTTAACAAGCAATGTTAAATTTCACGAAATCTCAACAAAATTGTATTAATTAAGTAATAATAAATGTCAAACTTCACCATTTTTCTGCATGTAGGAAAGAATATATCAGCCTCCTCAGGCCACAACTGATCTAATTTCATATTCTTCACCATCATCATCCAATTTTGCTAATCTTGGCAGCAGATTTTCAACCAAAAGACATGTTTTTTTATAAATTCGTGCTTCACTACCAGAGAACATATTGGAGTTTTGCTGAAAAAAAGCCAACTAAGACCCACACAGTAGGCTTATTTGGTGTCACAGGTTTGAATTCTGATAAATAGGACCATTCAGATCCTCCAGTATCTACCCCACTGGGTAGGGACTCAGCAAAGCTCTTTGTTCGAGCTTTAATCATGTCCCATCTGGGCTTTTTCTGATTCCCTGCAGCCTTTCCAAATCATCGAAGACACTGCTCTTTTCCTCTTCTTTATTATCTCAAAAATCTCTAACATTAAACTCCTCCTACACAATCCACTGCATCTCCATGTAAAATGACAGCTTGTAGGAAATTTAGATATACAGTCCCATACATGAGAGTTAGAGGAGATCTCCATGTTTTTGCCTCTTGGCCTAAACACCGGCCCATGTTTTTTAGATCTCCTAATCTGCATGTCTTCAGACTGACACACCACAAAAAAAATGATGCAAAAATGATAAAAAACAAAAACTTTCCACAAGAGACAGCTGAAACCTCTGACCCACCACGTCTCCACTCTCTGTCTTACTTTTATGAAACCGTAATAAAATAATGAGGCTTAGATATATTCTATACATCTTTTTTCTTCTTTTGATCCCCTGACGATGAAATCCTCATTTTCTTACCCTACAGGGCTGTCACAGTGTAAGATTAGCTACAGAAAAGTGCCAGTGGAGCTTTGAGACCTTTCTACCCTTTCTTATTGATGTGCATGTGTGTGCATATGTATGTGTGCGTGTGTGTATGTGTGTGTGTGTGTCCCTAGGTGATCCGTAAAGGAGAGGTGAGCTGCTGTTGGACTTGCACTCCCTGCAAGGAGAACGAGTTTGTGTTTGATGAGTACACTTGTCGAGCCTGTGACCTTGGCTCCTGGCCCACAGACGACCTCAAGGGTAAACAAACTCATGTCTGTTACTTTACAAATAGAAGATTCCCAAACAGGCCGGAGGGGCCTTGAATCTGGGTCGCACACTCATGCTGCACCCAAAATCCCCTTACATCTTACGCATCACACACCCGACAAATTGGTGAACAGTCTGAGCTTAGACTCACTCATTAATGCATGGAAATCCACACAAATACTTACTTACTGTACATACACCAAGAGGTTTCAGATCATTGCCAGAACACAGGATTTGGCTGAAGCTAGATTTCCAAAGCCCAAATTCTGTTAAAAAACAAAACAAAACAGAAAAGCTTGAAACATTTTCCTTCTTTTGAAAACACTCATTTTCTCCCACAACACTTCTGTCTCTCTGTCATTCGTGAAAACACAAAAAGACAGTTTTTTATCAGTTGCCTTTTTAGTAGAGCAGCAGTGTGTTTGTTATCAGTCTGTTCTATCACCCTCTTAGCATAAAATTCAAGATGGGAGTGGGCATAGCCTGCAAAAGAACACTCTAAGCACTTGGTTTAAGCAGACTGATCAGCTACTAATGCCATTAAATGCATAGCTAACTGAGCTAACTGAGCTAACTTAGCTAACTGAGCCAACAAGCTACAGCCAGAGAGAACTACAGCAAAGAGTTTACTAAGCAACAGTTTGGGGTTACTCTAATAATACCCTGGCCCCTGTTATTTCTATAAAGTACACTTTCAAGGAACCAAAACTCAGGTTAAGTTTAATTCTCGAGACACAAAACAACTTAAATGGTGCTCACAGAGATTAATACAGTGTTTTTGCTGCTTTACCATCAAAATCAGGATTATGCTTGAATGTTTCTGTATCTCGTTCCCATGATCCATCTGTGTCCCACAGGTTGTGAGCCCATCCCAGTGCAGTATGTGCGTTGGGGGGATCCAGAGCCCATCGCTGCAGTGGTCTTCGCCTGCCTAGGCCTCATGGCTACACTTTTTGTCACTTTTGTCTTTATCAAGTAACTACAGAACTCAGCTTTACTAGTCACAGACATGCACAGTAAAAATCAGTAGGCCAAAATTTGCCCAGTTTGGATCAGTATAGCAATGACATGCACTAGTTAAATAATGGATTCATTTGTAAGTGCCCATGGTTAGAAAACCACTCAAGACAAGAGCTTGGTTTAACCCATCTTTGAGATACGTCTTTTCAAACTTAAATATTGCTTTTTGCCACTAAATGTTACATAAATATGTACCCTTTCCATTTTGTACAGCTCACAGTAAATTTATGAAAGATTTAAGGTAAAACTTGAGCTTGTCATGTTTAACGGTTGGTCAAACTAATCATTGTTTAGTTTGGTTAAATAATCCCATTCACAGTAATGGAAAAATAACACAAACTGTAGGTCATACAAAAAGTAAATTGCTATATTGACCTAAACTGGGTCAGTTTTGCAGTGTGTATGTGTGGCTTTTGTGCCAAAGCAATTCTTTTACTGCTCCATTTTTTTTGGGTTTTTTTTTTTACCAATTTGGTGAATGTAGGCATGATTTGATCTCTCCATAGATTCTGGGACACCCCTGTGGTCAAATCGTCCAGTCGTGAACTCTGCTACATCATCCTGGCAGGAATATGTCTGGGCTACCTGTGCACCTTCAGCCTTATTGCCAAACCCCACATAGTTTACTGCTACCTCCAGCGGCTGGGAATCGGCCTGTCTCCTGCCATGAGCTACTCCGCTCTGGTCACCAAGGTACATTGGTTTCTGTTTTGTTACCAGGAGATAGGGGAACAAATACAGGGTTTAAATCAGCACCATGTTTCAGTTCCTGTGAAAAAAGTCTCAGTGATCTTCCTATTAAATTTGGTTTAATGGCTTTAAAATTTAAATCTGAATGTTTCTTCTGTTTTGTAACTCACTTACATCGTGAAAGAGGAGCACTTAAGTAAAAGTTTCAGTACTCTGCAGAATAAGTAGCTGTTGAGGATCTCTCACTTATTTTATTTATTTTTCAAACACTTACTGAGGAGGTGGAGGACAAGAGGAAGAACATACAGTATGCAGTACATTTTTGAGCCTTTGGCAAAGGAGAGAGCTGCCACTTATGTTGCAAACAGACACCCAAACAGACCTTATAGCTGTTAATATGAGTCAGCCTGGTGGGAATGCAGCTTATAAGACTAAATTACCTAAGACAGATGTTTTTTGTTTTTTTGTTTTTTTTCGTTGGGTGGCATCATCTCTGTGTGCTGGGTGAGTCATTGCAAATACTTAAAACCTGCAAGGGTAATTTAAATTTCATGGTAACAAATTTCTAATCCTTTTAAAAAGACCACATCTGATCATACACAATCATGTTCCAGATTTTTTTTTATGGATTCTTGCATAAATAAAAAGGCATTTAAGGTAAGGACAGATGTGAAAGAGCTACCTCTAGAAACTGGATGATGGCCAATTGTAAGGGAACTATGGTAGAAGTTGAGGATCTGTGTGTGGGCTGGGGTTTGTTTTTAAGATCTGGGAACTGAAAAGAGGATCTTATTATGAATCAGTACGAGCAACATTATCCACAGTCGATGTAAGTGAAGCCAGCAAAACCATTTGATCTATTTTCGATCCAGACCAACCGTATAGCAAGGATCCTGGCAGGCAGCAAAAAGAAGATCTGCACCAAGAAACCACGCTTTATGTCCGCCTGCGCACAATTGGTCATCGCCTTCCTACTCATACTGCTGCAGCTGGGAATTATTGTGGCACTTCTTATCATAGAGCCACCACAGGTGTGTGTGTGTATGTGCGTGTGTGTTTGTGTGAATTCAGTGTTTTACAATATGGGGGATGTTAATTTACATTTATTTATACAACAAGAGCGACCTCGACCTTTCTCTCCTCTTAGGTGATCTATGACTACCCCAGTATCCGTGAGGTGCATTTGATCTGCAATCTTACCACTCTGGGGGTGGTGGCGCCTCTGGGTTATAATGGCCTGCTTATCCTCAGTTGCACCTTTTACGCCTTCAAGGTACTTCAGCATACATTTTAAGTGTATATTTTTCTTTCTTTTTGCAGTCAGACCTTGTCTTTGTCTATGTTTTTTTCACTTCAGCTCACCCTGTTTTTAAAATTACATTCTCCCTTTCCTCCTACAGACTCGTAATGTTCCAGCTAACTTTAACGAGGCTAAGTACATTGCCTTCACCATGTACACCACCTGCATCATCTGGCTGGCCTTTGTTCCCATTTACTTTGGCTCCAACTACAAGATCATAACCATGTGCTTTAGTGTCAGCCTCAGTGCAACAGTGGCTCTATGCTGCATGTTTGTCCCAAAGGTGAGAAATAAAACAATCACACAATCAGAGTTACATTTAAAAACTCCCACAGTTCTAAAAACTTTATATCTCTTTTTATGTATCACTTTTGTATCCTTTTATTTTTAAGCTAATACCTATTTTTTTGTTAATAGGTGTACATCATGCTTGCCAAACCGGAAAAAAATGTCAGGAGTGCTTTCACAACATCCACTGTGGTGCGCATGCACGTGGGTGATGCCAAGAAAGCTGCCAAGACTGGCAAAGCCTCCAGCAGCATGGCCAACCTTTTTCGACGTCGCGGGTCTGCGCAGGACAACATCAGGTATATGAGGGGGACTAAGTAGGTATTAGCTATGAATTAATTAACGCCTCAGTTTTCTCAGAACACCTGTGCCTAGTTTCATAAAGCTTCTTAGGAGAAGCTTCTTAGGAGAACATTTAGGTAATAAAGTTCTTACAAAGATTCCAATCAAGGAGTTGAATAACCTTTATTATATACTGCATTTTGAAGCAACTCCTGCACAAATACCCCCAGCTTTTGAAATAAGGGAAAACACTCAATGTAGTTCAATGTCAGCCTTTTCTTGTTATTGACAGCTGTATGAAAATGTGGCAAAGGAGTGAAGCAGCATTAACCTAAAGATGACCTTATCTTATAGGTTTTACTGCATACACTCCATCAAATTGGATGAGCCATCACTAATTACATATGAGCTTTTAAATATAATCATGTCATCTTTTAAAAAAATCCATCAAACAACAATTTGGCCTCCCTTTCTGCTAATTTTCGTCATACCAGGTTAAAAATAACACATAAAAATGTAAACACTATAATAGTTTACATGACAATCATTCAAGATTTTATCTTAGATAAAGACTTCATTAGTCTTTGTCAAAGTACAAATGGATTAAGTCCAGCAGGAGGAAGCTAATCAATATAAGAGAATCTAAACTTCCCTCCTTATGGCCACATGCTTTAAATGTTACACTATAAAGAAGATCAAGATTCTGCTCAGGTATTTCCAATAACACAACTGTAGCTGATCCTTTTCAAACCAAGCTTGATCCGACACAACAGGCAGGATATGCCGGGAAAAACTGCTCCCTGAGCTGAGAAAAGGCTGCCTCATTTGGGTTAAGTAGTCTCATAGGAGAACTGCTGCCTTTAAGGATTTCTCTTTCCAGGGAAGATGAAAGAACATGGTAGAAGATGTGAAATTACACAGAAGGCAAAAGATAGAATGGGGGATGGTAGAAATACTAACAACATGAAGTAGAACATGAACTTCAGCGTAGCTGCAGGAGATCCTTTTCCCGCTGTTATCCTGATATGTTGGAATACTATAATGAATTACTCAGTAGGTCTGTAACACTGATGATTACTTTAAACTTCTTTTAACTAATTTCACATCTGTGTCCTTCCTGTGTTTTGCAGTTCTAATGGAAAATCAGTGAATTGGTCGCAGAATGAGCGCAGTTACAGACCGAACCTATGGAAGAGGATGTCCTTTCATGTTAAGAAGAAGGAGACGGTCGAGACAAACCAGACGGCCATTATCAAACCCTTCTCTAAAGAGGGAGACACGCCTGTGGACACTGGTGTCAGCGAGCAGTTCGAAGAGCCACAGGTGTCTCAGCCCTTCACCTGCTCCCCCTCTCAGTCACCTCTGCCAGGCATCAGCCAGCATGCAGCGAAAGCAAGGAGCTTCCAGGGAGGAGAGGACGGAGACGAGGAACAAGCTTTACCCACCTACGTACCTGAGCACCTTGCCGGGGTCAGAAGAAGAGGTGCGGACAACAGCCAGGGTGTTGGTATGGTGGACGGTGGAGACATTAGCGTCATAGGTGTGGGAGACATTGGCAGCCAACCTCAGGGCACCACCATCATGGACCAAATCAGCTGTGTGGTTAACCGTTTTACTGCCAACATCAGTGAGCTGAACACCATGATGCTGCCAGGGGGAGTCACCGTCAACCCCACCTCCACCACTACTGCAGACGCCCCCGCCGGCCCACCTCAGTATCACCCCTCCAGGAGCAGACAGGCCCCTTCCACTGTCACCACATATGCTGAAGTGGCAGAGATCTCCAATTTCTGTGAGAATCGACCAGCAGGTAAGATCTACGAGCACCTGGCTGGGACTTGCGTGAATAGCAGGCGAGCCAAGGATATGGAGGAGCTGGTGGCTCTGACGCCCCCCTCCCCATTTAGAGACTCATCTCTGAGCTCCGACGGCAGCTCGCCCACCTCGATGTCCCCGGCCTCTGAGGCTGAATATGACCAGCTGCTGCTGAAACACTACAGCCAGAGCTCCTCCTCTCTGTAAACCTGCTCTCTAAAACACCCGATTCACCTTGTTCATTTTCTATTTCAAGTATTTTAAACTCCAAAAGACAGAGATTCAAACTGGACCAAACTCTTGGATGCCTTTCTACGTGTGGATATTCTGAATATTTAAGCATTTTTTTGACAAATATTATCATTTTCACATTGGACTGAATGCACCCACACATTCCTCCAATTGAGTGGACTGAGAAAAAGTACCAGTGGCAAGACTCCAAATACAAAATGCTGATATTAAGCTAAGCAATGTCATCTTTATCGACAAGTGAGGTGAGAAGACTCAACAAACTAAAACACATATATGGGCATTTTACAGACTTTTAAATGACAAACACTTACACAGGTTTCTAACTCAGTTTCAAAATGTTTAAAATTCCAAAGAAATACCAATAAGCTCAGAAAACAAGTGTAAAATGCAATTATAGCCAATTACATTTCTATTTCATCATAAATAGTTCCCAAGCATAAATGAGGAAAAACATATAAGCATTTCTTTGTATAATGCTAAAATATGGCTCACAATTTTATTAGATTTTTTTAGATAAGGTATTAGAACTCCAGGATTTAAATTGTTTTTGTTCTTTGTTCATTTTATATATATCTATTATCTTGAACACAGAAAACGTGATGTGTTTTTAATTCCCATATTTATTGCTGTTGACCTCTTCCATGTGTCACATTTTTTAACGCACAAACTGCTCTAATTTTTAATACCTTGAGACTACGGAGGATTCAGATTGCATATTTTGCCTACTAATTTGTTGTCAACAGTAAATGATGGAGGCGAGCGTTTTGTATCCTAAAGGGGAAAGTGTACAGTTGCTGCATTATGCAAAGCAGGTTCGTCTGCCTGGAGAGTTTTTAGTGACCTTCCTTTTTCTCGAAAAGAGAACATTAAGTGAAAAATGAAACCATCCTGAGAGGAAAGAAGCTCTTTACACCTCAAGGGAATGTAAGACATTGTCTCAGCGGACTCAAAATCATCAGGTGTCTAACCCACAGAGAGCTTATGGACTACTTGGATGTCTTCTTTAAATCTTTTCTCTCAATGTAACTTAGCTGAATGTATGATAAGTTGTCAATTGAAGTGGACCAAAACGATCTTCCACCTCAGGATGAGTCTGAACCAAAATACTTTCTGACTTCAACTCCTACCTGCCGAACGAGCGCCGTCATCTGTTTCCAATTTGCATGATGTCAAGATTTGTATGCACTCTTTAAGTTCTATCTGTAATGAAGTACTTTTTAATATTGCACACGCCAAACCAATTAGGACTAATAGATGCAGTAGCAAACTAGTAGTACTATTAGTGATAATGATGTGATTTTAAGATTAGTTTTAGGAAGAAAGAAGCTGAAAGTGTCCCAGATTTTGCAGACATGTGTTGCGAAACAGTGTCCAGCCTGGCTTTTTGCCTACATATGTGCCAATGTCTCACTGCAGTAAATTACATGGTGTTTTCTATAAATGGGCTCACACTGAGATTCCTACTTGGAGCCCATTTAGATTCTAATCTTCAGGTATTATAATGAGGATATTATTTTTTATATTTTCTTGACTACGTCGTTTCTTATGCTTGAATATATTCAATGAATATTCTTTGTGTAATTTCTTTTTTTGTATTTGCATTTTGGCCTCTCTGAGGATGTAGATTAATGAAAGTATGGACTCAAAGACTAGCAGATGTAACTGGTGTTGTTCATGTGGGAGCTAGATTGTGGTTTGTTTGGCTTTTTTTTTGGATGCTTACACATGCAGGAATGTGTTTATGTTTTTTGAAACGTGCAGTATTTTTACTGGCTTCTAATGAAAAAAAACAAAAGCAAAAAAAAAAGTCATAGACAATTGCCATATTTGCATGCAGGTTTGTGCCAACAGAAATTTTGCAGGTGCATACTACTCTACATACCAATAATTCACTGTCATAATTGGCAGAGGACGTTTGTCTTGGTCTTATATCTTCATCTGCCTTTCAGACAGAGATTTTACTATTTTGACTTGTGCTGCATTAAAGGTTTCCATTCAAAATGTAATACATTTTTAATCATGTGTAGTTTATTAAAAATGCTGTGAAAATGGTCCTAAAATGACACCTTAAAAAACCAAAATATCTCAGTTTAGTGTTTATCATGTTTTAAGGAGTCACGTTTCTATTTAAAGGTGAAATTGTGTGCTGTGTTATTTTACACTTCCTGACTCAATGTTACTTATGAACCTTTTCTAAATAAGAAGATAATTGTGTCAAATCACTGCGCGATAATTAATAATCCTGGGAAATAGGGTTTCTGGGGCACTCTGTATTAAATAACATGTGATATAATTTGCTATGCCATAAATTGCACACCAAAATGTGTTGAGAGAAATTAATATTCGCTTTATTCTAGTTTATTCATAGTTAGAGTCTAATAGCTTTGATGAGCCCAGGGAGAGAGCGAGACCTCGACGGACCAACTCATTGTTTATCCATGAAATATATGCTGTTACATAGTCTGCTCTCACTGGTGTACTTTGTTCTTTTAGATTAAATAATAACAGTTTAATTGCACCATAACCTGCAGCATCAAAATGACCCTTAGGCTGAATCAACACCTTCAGCCAATACTGAGCAAAATAGCTCTCCAGGAAAGTGTGAGTGTAGTACAGAATCTAATTAAGTGTTAACTACATTTAATAAGATCGTAGTCTGTATACAGGAGCACTGCATGCTGGGAGAGGTTACAGTATAGTACAGAGAGGTGACTGATGATAGCTCTCACTCTTCCAGACCTCCTAAGATTCACACAGTTAAAAACTCCCTCAGCTTGAGCATATGAGGGCTGTGCAGGAACATATGTACAATCACAGTCATACTCACTGCTGACTTAGCATTCATGCGTGAGTTTTCAAAGACAACAGAAAACAAGTTCAACATTACTGTTTCTTGCTTAATTCCATTTTCAGCCGTCACTGTTAAAGGCAAGAAAAACACTGAGACCTCCGTTTACATGTGAAGCTACACAGAGGCAAGAGGCAGCAGGATGTTAGAGTCAAATCAAGTATAAAAATATACCATGAATTGCCTTGAAATCTACAATTATAAACTGCAGATAAAGAAGAAAAATGAATTCAAAATATGAATTAAATATATATTTATTTTCTTTTAAAAGTACATGACAGAGTATTTTAGCGATAGGCAATTTTTTTAAGTTATATGTAATGTTTTTTAATATCTCTAGCTATGTAGTCTACATTTTGTTGGTGTGTTTTGTATGGGATGCACATCTGAACTGAACAGACCTGCACACTTTTCTTCCAGTTTAGCGACCCAATTACAAAGAATCCGTTACCCCATGTTTAGGAAACGCAGCTTTAAAGAGTCTGACGTGAACAGACTCAGTAAACTGTTCAGGGTTTTAATTTTTTTCAGTTAGGATGGCGAGGGCATAACCCACCCTACTCTGCCTCTGATTGGCTGACGCTGATCTAACCCCAACATCTCTTTACTCCAAAATCTCTAACCAGGCCACCCAACAAGGGGTTCTTGTAATAGCCAATCAGAGTCGGAGTAGGGCGGATCATGACTTCACCGTCCTAAGGAGAAAAAAAAGTCAAACCGTGCGCACCGCGCGTCTCCCAAGGGTGACGCGGCGAGGTCACAAGTTCCCACGCACAATCCCTGAGCTGATCACGCACTTCCACGCAGGAGGGGCGGTTCCTAAAGCCAAGAGGGAAACACGGTCAGGGGCTTGAGCCTCAAACTCTCAGTCAACACAGAGTCGGAGTCGCTGAGAGCTGCTGCGTCTGAGATCCGACAGGTGGAATGACAAACTACCCATCGCACTCAAACGGCATGCAGAGCCTCCAGAAGGAGCACCTGTACAAGGTGCTGGTGATCGGAGACCTTGGGGTCGGCAAGACCTCCATCATCAGGCGCTACGTCCATCAGACCTACTCCACCAACTACCGGGCCACCATCGGAGTGGACTTCGCCCTGAAGGTGTTGAACTGGGACAATGAGACCGTCCGGCTTCAGCTGTGGGACATCGCAGGTGGGGGAGTGAAGAAGTTGAACATGTTTTATGAATTTCATTAACTTGATGCGTAGTTATCATCTTCTGTTGTTAACTAAACTCTTAAGACTCAGGGAAAATAAATCACAGGGTCCAATACAGCTCACTGAGGTGCATATGCATCTGTATTTTACACACTTGTTGCTAAAATTTAGGGTATTTTTGAGTTAAAATGTGCAAAAATGGAGGCATGATTTCATTTCCCTGTTAGAAAAGTCACAATATTATTTAAGCAGGGCTGTTTTTCATAGTTCCTGAAAGTCTGATGGTTTGGGCGGACAAGACTTATCTTCATTTGACAATGAGGCGTGACTGATGTAAAATAATGAAACATCATAGCTGAAAGATGCAGTGTCACTGTGGAGAGCTGGTATCTAACACAAACAGTATTATCGCTATATCTCTCACTTTTACACACACAGAAACACATGCACACACACACACACACACACACACACACTAATTGTTGCTTTGGGAAGACCAACACACTGTCCTTCAGTCACTGATTCAAGGTATGGTGCTGCATCATGTGATTGCTGCCATGTGAGGGAGATTTAAAGGCCAGTCACAGGAGTATCATTGTAGCCTAAATAAAAAACAAAACATTGTTACTCAGTCAGTCAGTCATTCACATGCAGACACATGCTTAAAGCTGTCCGTTTGGATCCATCAAATGAGATAACAAGTCACATCTGTGAGGGATTTAATTTATGGAGTGATATTTTTACATTCTGTAAAGCTTTTCAGTTGCAACATCACTTTATTGAATGACAGCGTGTCAGGTGACTTGTGTGATGAGTGTCTGTCTGTCTGTCTGTCTGTCACACTAACACAGATGAGGGTGCCTTGTGAGTGATGAAAAACATTTGTTCATTCTCTTGCATGAAAGGAGGAAGTTCTGAGTCCATGTCCTGTCAGTTTTTCCATTTCCTCTTACTCATGTGGCACTTTGCCATATTCTGTCTTTGTCAAAGTGTCTCCAGCCACAAGTGGACCGTCAGTCAGGCATGAGTGTTTATTACGTATGTTAACTTTTCTACTAAGAGGACATTGATATGTAAAACAGGCAGGATGCACACACCTACACGCTCAGTATTGGACCGAGAGGCAGTCACATTATACAGCAGAGCACACATCCTTGGGGATGTTGACAGCTGTTGTAACCTGCTTCTCAAACAAGTAATTGCTGTTCCCTGCAGAACACATAATCATGGATAACACACATACAAGCATACTTGCATGCAGACATCTCACAGGGATATATTCTCGCAGATATTAAGTATGCAGAAGTTTAAAGTCTAGGTCAAAGTATATTTTCATTACAGGTCGGGGCGAAATCCAGGTTTAATCTAAGTAGGCATATTAGCAGCAGAAACAAGTGGTTGCATTGACTGTCTGGTTAAGTGCAACGTGACAGTAAGACCACAGGAATGTGCTGTTTCATGGGAATGCAGGCACTGCTAACTGCTGTCCTGATGCCAGCTGCATTAGTTATTTTGCTGCAGGAAAACAAGGAGAATCTCTCATCAACCTGATGACCGGACACAACAGCTTTTGTGTGTGTGTGTCTGTCTGTCTGTTCATCACAGGACAGGAACGTTTTGGAAATATGACACGAGTGTACTACCGTGAAGCCATGGGAGCCTTCATAGTGTTCGATGTGACACGGCACACGACCTTTGAGGCCGTCATCAAATGGAAAGAGGACCTGGACTCTAAACTGATGCTGCCTGATGGACAGAACATTGCCACCGTGCTGCTGGCTAACAAGTGTGACCAAGGCAGGGAGCTGAGCAACAACGGCATCAAAATGGACCAGTTCTGCAAGGACCACGGCTTCGTCGGGTGGTTTGAGACCTCTGCTAAGGTGAGAACAGAGGGCGGTTAAGGTGAACTTGTTTGCCAGTCATTTGAAATGTGTGAAGTATAATTTAAATTCTGTTTTTCTTGGGACCTTTAAATTAACTGTTTACCATTTTTAAGAATACTTCTCTATGCTCTCTTGTTAGGAATTAAATGAGAAATTTGATCCCTTTGTGATGTCTGTCAGGTAAATATGAACCCATGAGCCGGGAAGCCAGGAAGCTTAGCTTAGCATAATGACTGCAAACAAACAAATGGTATGCCAGTTCTATCTGGAGGTAAATCATAGTAGAAAAGCAAAAATATGTGGTTTTATTGGTGTAAACACGTTGGCCTGTTTCTTGGCTGGGCAGAGTGTCTTATTCTACAGTAATTAGTGAGCTTTAGTGGTGCTTGTAGGCTGATGTACACCTTCAGACACAGCCAAGATAGCTGTGTTCGGTCTTTAGACAAAGCTAAGCTAACTGGCTGCCAGCTGTGGTTTCATAATAAATGCAGGTATTAGAGTGAATCTTCTCATATAACTACCGGCAAAAAAATTGTGAACAAGGTCTTTTGCTTTGCACGGTAAAAGGTTGAAGTTTTGCTAAAAATCATCAAACTGACAATGAATGGGCAAAACTGTGGGCTTTTTCAGCAAGTGGCTGGCATGCTCAGTGAAGATCATCTCCCACTTAGATCACTTCAGCCGGTGAAAAACATCCCCACAGAGTGAACTGGAATTTCATATCCTCATGGAAAGTGGCTCTGTTAGATGCATTTACAAAGCAGGGTCAGAACAAGGTTTTGAAGTGGGAAGTGTAAAGTATTGGATCTCTTTTTCCTGCCTGTTGTAAAAAGTCCCAATCAAGTCAATTATTTAATTAATTGTTTTTAATCAATATATAACTGCATCAATTATATATTTTGTGTCTACCAAATCAGACCAATTAAAATGATCAGAATTTGAGATGTTTACTAATGGAAGTAAAATCACCTAAAATAGAAAATCACTCAAAATTCTAGTTGATTTTATATCACAAATTTCCTCACAAACTTTAGTATTTTGACCGTGACTTAAAATATAGTTATGTGGGTTAAGACACAAGAAATAAAGTAATTCAAAAACTTAGAAGTTCTCACACATGGCTATAAATTCTACAAAGGTTGTCTTCATTCACACATCCCCTGTTGACACAAATGTGTTGCAGCAGCATAAGTGTGCTGCCCCTACTTGTGGCATCGAGACTCAACATTCTGAAAGGTCGAAGGTTTTAAAGTGCAGGTCGAGCCAGAAGTGTCAGAGGCTGGCTAAGCAAACGGACACACATGTTCCTCTTTGATAGCAGTTAAAAAAATATTTAAAGCATTCATGAGGTGATTTTAGATACATTAAGGTGTGCACATGGTGTTGTTCACATGAAGGTAACACCTTACCAGTTTTCAACATTTTTTAACCTGCTGCTAACTATCCCAAAATAGTTCATTAAAAAAAATGAAAAGCTGTTTATGCAATTTATCTCTCTCTTTTAGGACAATCTCAACATTGATGAAGCTGCAAACTTCCTAGTCAAGCACATCATGGCCACAGAGAGTGACATCCTAAAAAGTGTGATACCGGACACCATCTCACCTCAGCTCGACTACAACAGGGAGATGAGCTGCTCTGGATGCTTTAAATAATGAAAGCAGAGAGTGAAGGTGGGAATGGACAGAATGGAGACACAGTACAGGACAAAGAAGGACAGGCACACCACAAGGCCCTACCTGCGGTACAGTTTGGCTTTTTTGAACGGAACCAGAGCTGAAGACTTGAACGGCATGTTTGTGGTTTGTTTGTGTCCTCAATGCCACACAATGCACAAGTGAACCAGAGTTTGCAAACTAAAATCACATGGATTCAGAAGTTACATATTTATTTAACAGAGTTTTTGTACTTCATCATATTTTGAGTTTTAATTATAACTTCAGGTGGCCATAACACTCTTGCTTGTGCTCTTCGGCGTTGTTATTTTTAAAGCGTCAAACTGTCAACCTTTCCTTTCGGGACTGTTCTTTTTTAGCTGGTCAAGATTACATCCTTTCATTTGGAAAAGATGTAAAACTGAGTTTCACAGTTCATTTGGAGAAGGACAAAAAAACAGTCTCTGACCTGCTGCTGTCCTTACCCTTCCTCACTGTATCAAGCAGGTATGATGGTGTTGCTGGTCTTCCTCTGTTTACCTTCACCTTCTCATACACTTGGTGAAAACAACAGTGTGGGAGACAAGCGGGCTTCCTCTACCGCCTGCAAGAGCCAAAGAAAGCAGCACTGACCACAGTCAGCGGACACCAGATTTGCTGTTACGTAATTATGTGATTTTTGCACACGTATTGCCTTTTTTAAAAAATATTATTTTAATTTATATACAGTATGCTTTATGTCAGTATTGTTGGTTCATGTATTATGTTATTATGCTTAAACTCTTTCCTTAAACTAACTTTTGCAAAAATCTTATTTTTAACAAACAATTCAAAAAGTCCAGTGTGGAAAATTTAGGCAGATTAAGTGGCAGAATATGGCTGATATGGCTGATGATATGGCTGTATAAATTCAGCTGAAAAAAAAAAAGTATTGTGTTTTTGTTGCCTTATTATGAGCCTTTTATATCAGAGGGAGCAGGTCCCCATCATTGTGCACTGACATGTTTCTACAGTAGCCCAGAGTGGACAGACCAAACATTGACTCTAGACAGGGCCTTTGCTTTCTTTTGCAGACACTGTAGGCTCTCCTTTGCACTTAAATGGGAAAGTGAGTTTCAGAGTTATATGACACTAAATTGTGCATACCAGATCTTTAAATTTCATTTCATTCTATTTTTTTTAGCAACAACTTGGTTTGAATGAGCAGCTACAAAGGTAACATGAGTTAAACACAAAGGCACACCCTGAAAAAATGCATCCTATTAGAATTTCATCCTATTTTTCCTTGATGTCAGTGGAAAATTTCATGAGGTCAATAAAAGATGTGAGGAAGAATCCAAAAGGGCTCGATAAAAGACAAACATGGAGCCAAGAGAACTTGACTGCACTCAAACTGAGCTGTTAGATGGCAACTGCACATGTTGTTCGGTGTGTCACTTTAAATGTTGCTGCCTTTTTGTGAAGGATGGTCCAGTGTACCCTATGCTTTAGGAGACAAGAAAGGAAGCACTGAAGCACTTTTCCTTAGAATTTAGAGACTTTAACAGTTGCCCCTCAGATACGTCCAGGTCATTTTACTAAGTTGGGATACTTCCTTGGCAAAAAAGACGATGCAACTGGAGCTCAGGTTTAATGGATTAAAGGTGTGATGCCCCCGAAACTCCACTGTCTTGCAGAATGTTTAGGTTTTAAAAAAAATGGACCCATGTCCCTTCTCCCATCTCCCCTTACCTGCAGCTTACTCAGTACTTTTATTCGCTGCACAGTCATGCACCACTGTCATTGCTGACACTTCTAATCCACACACTCCATTGTTCATGTATTAACCTTAGTTATAATAAATTACTCTTGTTTTAATTAAATCTCATGCGTGGTCTCCCTCTTTGTTGCTGATAAAAAAGGCCTGTCATACATGTTGGCTTGTAATGGAAGAGAGTGATTATCCCTCTGCTTAAGTTTTCTGTCACAACACCATAATTGTAGCAAATAAATCTCTGCTTTTCTTTATAAATTTTTAGAATTGGCTAACGTGTGTGTGTGTGTGTCTTAGTTGTTATTCATCAGACTGTTGATAGTCCGCATGTAAACTGGACATTCTCATAAGTTCACTTGCCAAAAAAAAATGAACCCTCTGTATCCATGGTAACTAGATCAAGTCTTTTTTATGGGTATCCTCAAACGTCTTTGTGAAGCTATTTCTCGCTGTACTCGCAGACAAAAACGTACACACACACACACATCCATAAATACACACATATACACACTCCGATTTTTTTTTCCCACCCTCCATGTCCTTGTTGCTTTTTTTAACCTCATCTTTTTTCCTCTCAGCTCCATCCTTCGTTATTGTTTCTCATCCTGAAAAAATTCTCTGTCGTCTCTCAAAATACAACTACTTTCAATGGCTTGTATGGTTTTTTGCCGCCCTTTTCAATTGCATACGGTATGTGCAGCACATTATGTAAAGCATGCACAGGCTCGTCTGCACAACCACGGATGCAACACTTTAACTGATCTTCCAACAAGTTGGCTCTGGTTGCATGTGTGTGAAGTTGTTCTTCTGTTTTTGGTTATGTTGCACCTCTGTATTTCCCTGCAGTAACTTACTCTGACAAAGCCAAAAAGCGTTGAACCTACTATTGTCAGTGTTGTGTTAATATAAACTGCAGTTTCTACATAAGCAAGTCTATATGTGTAACGTGTGCAAAGCCATATATAATCAGTTACATCATGCAGTTTATTGCCATTGACACAAATACAGTGAGTGAATAATGAAATGTGTTACGCATTGTTTGCTCCAGTTGCTGTTGGTCAGCAGGGTTTGCACAGGGTTTGTAAGCCTGATCACAACAGTGTCATGTGCAAGTGAGCGAGCTCTTGGCTGTAGTTTTTACAGTGTGCACAATAGGGCCTGATAGACAATTGCAATCCCACAGAGTTAGTTTGGCTCATCATGAGAGTGTGAGACGTCATGCACCATGTGACATCAGAATGGAGTCTCAGTGAACTGATTTGAACTCACACACACACATGTGGGACAAAACTTAAATATTTTAATATTTTCTTCCACTAATGTACTGCACTTATTTATCTGATTGCACCACATATGGAGTGTTCTTGTGAATTACTTGTGTTAAATAAAACAAGACAAAGAATTAATACCACACATGTTCCTGTTCTTGTAAGACATTGATATAACGTGATCCTGAAGTACCCTCATGCCATTTTAATGAATAAACTTTCTCGCAGCCTCATGATTCTTGGAATACTAACGCTTCACAAATAACTGTAAGACACTGTAAGAGACAGTAAATCAGCTACATAATGTTATTAGTTTATCCTGAGAGAAACGTATGAGTGTGTGTGTGTGGGTCCTCAGGCTGATCCAGGACTCTCAGGTTCTCATTTAGGGAGCCACATGACTGTGTGGATTATTCTCTGCCTAAAGGATTAGATTCGGTCATCTGCTCTTGCTCTCATTAAGACATCGCCACCAACAACCCATTAAAACATCCAGAGACGCAATATAACCTCTTTAGAAAGAGTTTTGCCATCTGAAATTCACTGAGCAATATCTAAAATACATAAATAACCGTTACATAATTTGCAGCACAAGATTTTAAGAAACAAGCCAAGCCCATACTTCATTAATGCTAGAGAAGTTGTGAGAGTGGGTGGGACAATTGTTTTTTCAAAGGATTTACTTAAAAAAAAGAAAATAGCCTTAAACTTTAAGTTCATTTTAGATGATAATGTGCCAAAGTTTCGGTCTGTTAACTCTTCCGATGACAACAGCTGGCACAAATCTAACTATTCATTACAGGGATTATGAGCACAACATATTGTGTTCACTGTAGTTCTCAGGCTCTGCCAGAGAACCACCTACAGGAGAAAAACACCCACATATTCTCTCAGAGAGACAGAGGGAGAGAGGGAGAGAGAGAGTCAGGGGAGAAGCAGGAAGTAAGAAAATAAGATGGAAGGAAAATGATGCTTAAATCTTGCAGAAACAAAAGGTTAGACAGCTCATTTGAAGGTGCACGCAGGTAAACACAGGCAGGCACATCAAACAGGTCACATTCAGCCGCCTCTGAAATATTTCCAGACAGACTTCACACATATTATAACTAATAACTCTCTATTTGATCAGATCTAAACACGGAGGGAGCTTAATCACATGCAGGTCAACAGAGTCTTTTGAAAACTTACATAATTCAGCTTCAAGAACTCAAGATGACAGAAGACAGCAGAACTGAACTGACAAACACTTTCCACCACTCAGTTTCGCTCATGCAGTGCCATCTGTTGTCAGATTAGTGACACTGCAGGTATTTTTTTTTTTCATTTCAGTTTAGCCTGAAAATTGAGAATACTGATTGATTGGAAACAACCCACTCTTTTTCTATTTTTAATTCTTTTTGTTTGCTAACTTCTTCATTATTTTCAGTTATGCAAACTGAAATTTTTATGGCTTATTTGGGTAACAATTCAACAGAACTGACTCACAATGTGTGTCTCCTGAGATGTCTCATTTCTTATGAAAAACCACAAAAACTACTGTTGGATGTCCAGACAGACACACACACACTCACACACACACACTTAATGCACTTTTAAGTTAATGTTCAGCCACTTGAGAATGACTTGTGAACACTAAAACATGTCTTCTCAAGCAAATGACCTCTTCTATTCGGGTGACTCTCTCATCTTTAAGCCCCTGGACCTCAGCAACCCTTGTTCCCACTCCCTTGTGCCACAATCTATTAGGCCACGTTGATCTCCCTTTAATTCTCCCTTTACAATGTAACAGCCAGTGAGAGCGACCAACATTATGGTGATTTACGGATATTGGTATAGTTTTGTAATCATCTGGGGAGTATTACACAATGTTTGCTCACATAAAAGAAAATTGAGAAATGAAATATCAGTCTTTGCTCATTAAAAATAGCCTCTAGAGAGAGAAAGAGAGTGCAAACGAAGGGGGTGTTAAAAAAGGAGAAACTCAGAGAGTAAATTAAAAGTAACACAGTGAGGAGTGGGAGAGAGTGACTGAGCTACAGGAGAGAGAAACATGAAAGGCTAAGTGCAGTTTTAAATAATTAATATATCTGTCCAGGTTGAAAGATGAGCCCTCTGGAGACCTCAAGAGCTCGGCTATTCATCACTCACACTGAACACTGGCAGATTGTTACATCTCATTAACCTTACTGATGGCTTTTCAATAATACTGCATTGCACTAACGATCCTCTTTATGGGTGGATGAAGATAACAAACATTGTTTACTGTTTGAAACATCTTTTTTTCTGTTTTGATGTTTATTAGTTTTTTTCTTCACTTTTGCTGTATAAATGCAGGGTTCATTAAGACATTGTCAGAGGGAAATACAGGAATTTTTAAACATTAAAAAAGAAACACAGCAGAAGAGCAGCATGTGCTGTATATTTCACTTGCGACTCTGCACATGCACTGCCACTAGAGGGCAATAAGTACCCGTGTTACTTTGACAGAAAGTTCAGTCTGAAGTCGGCCTGGTGGAAGAAAAACAACAACATTCTTATGTCAGTAATCATCACTAGTCATCTAAATACCCTAAAACCCACCTATACTCAAGAACACTGTGTTCGCACAACATTTCCTCATTAAATCATTTATGGCCTACCTGTTTACTAGATGTGTGTTTACAGCTTTATTTATTTTATGTTGTACACAAATAATTTTAGGAACAGCTGCACTGTGATGATAAGTGGATGATTATCATGAGTGAAAATAAATCTATAAATATATGCACATACAATATAGTGAAACTTGATCATAAGGATTCGAATGGGAAGTTGCAAAGTCTTCCCAAGTGTCAAATATCTGCTATAAGCAGGCAGACACAAGTAGAAGGTTAGAGGTGAGAGACAACAGAAAAGAAATTGAATGCAAAAACCAAAAAAAAATGTGCTGTCTATGTACAGGAGACATAAAATATAAAAATAAATCAGCTTTTACGGCATGCTATCAATGAGTTATTGCTACATGTTCACTTGCCCCTTGATGGTTGCTAATTTAGATAAGAGCATTCAAGATAACCAGGCTGTTGGTAACAAAAAAAAATTCCATGAGAAGAGTCCAGTGCCTGCCACAATACAGGACAGACCCGTCACGTGTGACTTGTATAAAGATTTTTATTGCGCAGCATGAAGCAGCATTTTTTCCTCTAAGTGTACTTTGTTGATTTAAAACCAAATTACTTATGAACCCTTTATTTAGGCGGCAATTTAAACAGAATTTGGGCAAAGTATAACTTAACTCAACTGAACTCAACACAGCTCAACTTAAATGTGTGAGGTCTGTTTTAGTGAGTCGAAGCAAAAAACTCCGAGTGGTGAGTGCAGCCTAGAAGAGCTGTGTCACCGTGGTCAGGCGACCACAATGACAGCCTGAAATATGACAGCCAGACATGCGACCAGAGGGTAAACACTGCACACTATGTAAAGTCTATTTGTTGAGTTGTTTGGTTTTGGTGCAAAATGCTGTTTTGGTTAGCACTCTGCAAAGAGACAGAGTGCACAACCAGCACTGCCTGTAAGAGGTATTGTGTGCAGAATTTTTCCTATTAACACCTGAGAACATTTACTGTATCAAACTTTTTTTTAAGTTTTTTTTTTTTTAAACAATTAAAGCACATATTGTGTAAGAATGAAGTGCATTATCCTGAGGTAATCAAGCAGTGAGGCACATTACAAGTACAGACCCTTTGATTTATGATTAAAAGTGTGATTGTCTCAGTGCTTAAACCCTGCCTGTGTCGATTCGCAATGGGCTTTAGCCTTTAAACAGAAAACACACTGATAAGCTATTGGCAAAGCTGGAGACATTTGCTTCAAAAGGTCATCTAAGTGTTATAACTGGTGATAATAACTAAAGGAAATGGATTCCTGACATCTAATGTTTTAAATAAAAAAGGTAGCAGGAGTTAATTAAAGCATGTGCTGATTGCAGTCTTCTCATTATAATTGTATTGTCATGCTCTGATGAGATTACAAGCACGCCTCTGCTCTATTTTACAGCATATACTCAGTCCACAGTTGGTGGTAATGTCTTTATATGATACAAGGTTTATCCCATTGGTTTCGTACACAGCTGGATGTGTACCTAAAGCTAGTGCTGACCATCTCCTGAGAGTGTATCCCTGCTGGAGCTGGATGAAGCCTCCTCGGACGCCATGTACTCATCAAGGCCCAAAGAAGAGGCCGAAAGCAAAGACTGCGGCTGGAGCGACAGTCCAGGCTGTGAAAGGAGTGCATCTATGTGAGGAAAGAAAGAAGAAAGAGGGCAGTCTGGGGAGGTGTACTTGGCTAACACCTGGAGTTGCTCTGGCTGCAGGTTGGCTTCGCTGCAGACCCTCTGGCATAAGGCAGAGACACTGTGACATGTTTTCAACTTCATCTGGCCCAGATGGCTCTTCTCCATGATCAGTTTCTCCCTCTCTGTCTTCTGTGACATGCAATTGCAGCACACACAAATGTGATTAACACGGCTGTTTGACAACAGGTGACTTAATACAAATGTACTGATCGCAAGAATAAAAACAAAAAAAATGCTGTTTGTTTTTACCAGCTTGTTAATTTCACACTGCAGATTGTAAATGCAGTCGAGCTTCCTCTTGCGACAGCGCTGAGCTGCCAGGCGGTTCTTGCTGCGTCGTCTCATATCGTGAACAAACTCCAGCTGTTCACGTGTGAAGACCTGTTGCTTCAGCAGCTGTTGGAAGTCATTTCTGCTCAGATCCACAACCCAGTCTACAGAAAATGGCAACTGCACCTGAAGACACCCGAACAGGAAATTAAGGAAATGAAATAAATACACACAAGAGTACAGCAAAGATAATCTACATTAATGACAGAGATTCTAAATCAATGCTTTTTCTGAATTTTGTGTGATGTCATGATGTAGTTGACATGAGACTGTGACTGTTTCTGTCACCAACTAGTCAAGAACTAGTCAAAAAAAGAAGCAAAGTAAGTCAAAAGTGGGAATGCATATGAAGTTCAGCATAGCCAGTTATATTTTTACCTAGTTGTTACTGATTAACTCTAAAAACGCGGGGCTAACTTTTAAAAGTACAGGCATATTTGCACTGGGTTAAAGCTGCTGCCAAAGTGTGACAGGAAATGTACACTCACCAGTTTATTGGAACAGTAGCCTAAGTCTTGTGTGGTTTTTATCTAGTGTAAATAAAACGATGGTCATTTCTCCTCTGAAACGACCGTGGCTTAGTTTCTGTCATACTTTCAGTCAGTCAGTCAGGACATGGAACATGAGTGCTTCCTCAAACCTGTTGTTTGCCTGTTGTCATTGGTAACGACTCAGGCTGAGTTGTCAATTTCTGCTGATCTGGACTCTGAACTAATTAACAAGGCACCTACTCATGGTTACAAAACATATGCGTGTTAACACATGCACACACACACACAACTACTACTCGGGCCTGAACCCTCTTATCTAAAACAAATACAGCGCAATGTGCCGCAGGAAGGGTGAGCTTGCTAACGCTTATTGACGCAGTTTCGTTTCAGCACAACATGGGTGTCACAGGTGTCAGCAGGACAGATATGTAAAGAGCTGAGGAGCTTTAGCGGAGTACAATCACAGTTGAACTGCCCACCTGTCTGGCCCTCTCTCTCCTGTAGGACTCGCTGTCTCCCTCTGTCTCTGTCTCTGTGTCGCCATCCTCCCCCGAGTTGAGGGATGACACACCTGACTGAGATGCCCCCTCGCACTCAGACAGCTCTGTTCCCTTCCATACACATTTGCTTTGGTCCAGGTCCTGGTAATAGGGACAGCTGGTGTTCGTGGAGTTGAGGTTGACGTTGTAGTTAAGCCAGTCTGAAGAAGTGCTCTGAGCCCGTCCGCTCCCTGTATCCGAGGAGCTTCCTGCATCAGAGTCTTGGAAGCTCAGTTGAGAAAAGCCCACTTCAGACCCCAGACGCTTGACCAAGTGTTCGGCTGCGTCTCTTTCCATGGTGCTCCTCTCTCTGGCGTTGTTCGTGGCCACTCTGTCCACGCTGCCCGTCTGTCCTCTTTTTCCTCTATCTACCTCTACATCCACCCTTTTCCACTCGGCCTGTGCCAGGTCCTCTGACTTGCGATGAATGGATACTGGTACAACAGAGTCCCTTGTTTTCTTGTCCTCAGCAACGTCTATGTCAAACCTCTCACGCCCCACTGACCCAGTGATTGCAGGGCTTTCACCAAAGGTCTTCAGGGAGCATTGGTGCAATATTAACCCTGATGACCTCTCGCTTGACCCTGAGGAAACTGTCTTCACATTGGATCTGTCTGAGAAGCCGCTGCATTCCTTCATATCTACATCTCTCTCCTTTTCTCTCCTTTTTTCCCGCATCCCATTTGTTTCTTTTTCAACCACATCAACCTTCCCTCCAACAAAACCATCCTCTGGTTTTTTATCAGGTGTTTCAGTTTTCAGTGGATTGTCTGAGCCTCCTTTGATCTGCCTGGTACGAATTAAGGTTGAATTTCCAGGGAATTCAACTTCAGCTTCATTCTTACTGTTGGCGCTGCTGGAGCAGGGCGAGTGGGAGAGATCACTGTCATCTTTGATTGCCATCACTGGGTTGGTCAGACTTTTATCCGTGACACAAGTTTCTTTCTCGCAAGCAAGTTGCCTGCGATACTTTGGACACTGCATAAAATGTTCATTTGCCCTTTCAGGTGTGAGAGTGCCAGCATTGTTCTGACTTCCCATTTTGCTGTTCACTGATCTATTACACAGCCAAGCCACTTCCTGCTGAGATGATGAGTCAGCAACTAGTTTTTCTTCTTTCTCATCCAGCAACACATTGTCAGAGATTACGCCACGGTCTTCCTTTAATAGTGGCCCTCCACATTTTATCTCACAACAAGTTTCTCTCCGGACAGAGGCTGAATCCTTGCCGCTGGAGAGGAACTTAGGGAGAAGGAAATCAAAGCATGCTTCATCCAGGTCTCTGAAACCTAGAACAGAAGCCGAATTGCGAATGTCTAAGACATTGCCTTTACCGAAGAGAAGTTTGGACGTGTAGGCAAACTTCAGCAGGGGTTCAAAGCCAGCAGCTGTCACCTGCAAAAGAGCGAAAATGACATAAATGAACACTTGTTATCCTTTCAATTGATATCAAGGTTAGCAATCGATAATTGTGTAATATTTTCAGTCAGATAATCATGTGCGAAAATTATAGGCTCAGGCATGAAAATAGGAATAATAAAACCAAAAGCTGTAAGACTTTGCTGGCTCAGCAATACATGCATGTGACCAATAATCTAGTTTCTGTGGCTTTAGCAACCCTTTTAGGTTGAAAAAGTTGGGTACTTGGAAATTCTCCTATTAAAGGAATCATGTTAGTGCAGTTGAAATTTGTAAAATGAACAATTAAAAAATAAAATAATACTTTTTACGTGATTATTAAACTGTCTTTATTATGCTGGCTACACCAATGGGAAAATTCAAAAAGCTGACATGTTTCTTCTTGAAGCGGTTATTTTTATTTTATTTTATTTTTTTAATATAACTTCAGAACTATTCCTGGTGATCTCCTGTTGTCTTAACTGTAATTACATTTTGTTTTATCTGGCTTTTTCTTTTGGTAGCAAACTGGAAATCACAAACAATTTATTATTAATAAGTTGTAAGAGTGGCACAGTGTAGTCAGGTCTACTCCACACTGACCTCAAAAGACAGCTGCTGTCACAAATAATGTGTTTCCAAGGTGACAGTTCATGGTTTTATCTAGCAATAAAAAAATTACAGTCAGCCCATATTATGTACTATCAACCCTTGTTGACAGCAGAAACCTTTCAGTCATCTTTCTCACTTCACTTTTTAACCAGTGTTGCTTTGTGAAGCGGCACGACTTGTGTTTATCTGCTCTCTATCAGAACGGCATCATGAGGTGACATCTCACCTCTTGTGGAAGGGTGATGACCGCCCCATGCTGCGTGAGGGAGGAGATCTTGTGTGTGAAGTACTCGCAGCAGGAGGCGAGGACCGAGCGGTGCGCTCTGAAACTCTGCCCTTCCACCAGCACGGTAACATCACACAGTGTGTCCCGGCAGCGCTGCTCGTCCAGGAGGCGCAGCACATGGGAGGAATGTACTGTAGACTCAAATGTAAACACAGATGACCGTTGGGCAGACATGGCCATCAGGAACACCTATATATATACCAACAAACACACACACCTGAAAGTTAACTATGTCCTCCATATAAGGAAACTGTCTTAAACAGTAATATTTTTATTAAAATAACGAGAAAAAAACATGCCTACCTCACAAAACTGAACTTCTTTATCCGAGTTTTTCAGAGAGTTAAAGAACGTCCCAGCTGTTGAGCACACATGGTTATTTCTAAATGGAATGCCGTCCAACCAGGCTTTGTTTCCCAGAAAGTCTTATCTCAACAGACTACAAACTAAAAACTGAGCTTGACTCAGTCATATGGCCTGTGTGTGAGTATGTGTGAGGGAGGGAGAGATAGAGCAGGAGAGAGAGTGTGCGTGTATGTGTGTGTGTGTGTGTGTTGCAACAGCTCTGGGTGTAACAGAGCAGGCGCTGACTCATGCACTCCTGCTGATATGGGATGAGCAAGCAGTTTTCCTGTCCACACCATTCCCACCCTTGAATCCCTCTGGTAAACTAACAGGCCTTTTTCCCAGAAATCCCCTTCATAGGTTTAACCCAAACACAATTCCAGAGATTAAGGTGGAGGTTGGGAATAAAAAGCTAGTGTTTGAACATTGTCGGCTGTCTGGTTTTTTTTTTTTTTTTAGATTTATACTTGTCTGGACTTACTCAATAAGTGCAGACAGAGTGTGTTTAAAGAACGAGTTGTGTAAAAGTGAAACTGACCTGTTGCAAGAAGAAGGAGGCTACTGTGTTAATACCAATTCTCAGTGGGTTCTCGTTGTCTCGTGGGGCAGCAGGAAATCTTTCTGTTTGCTCAGTTCAAGTCTTCCTTGTTATGTTTGTGTTGTTGTGTATGTGTGTCTGTGTCTGTGTCAGAGACAGAGAGAGAGAGAGAGAGAGAGAGAGAGAGAGAGAGAGAGAGAGAGCAAGAGAGCAAGAGAGAGCAAGAGAGAGCATGCCCTCCAGACAGAGGTACAGTTAGTAAACAGCTGTAAAAGAGCACCAGCAACTCCAAAACAATTTCAGTATTTGACTTATATAAGCTTAATCATCATCTTTTACAATTGAATTTTCTTTTGTGGCCTTTGAGACGTCAGCAACTCTCATTGGCTGTGTAAATATTTATCAAATATCTGATAGGAAGATGACTCAGGTTTGGAGGATGACTAAGAAGGTCAAGTAATGCCTTCAGTGAATGGAATGCAGTACTTTTTACCTGCAGGTGAGTTTTAAATAAAGAAGAAGCCGGGGTACCGGACAGGAAAGTATCACTACAAAGCATTGTTTTCATTGTCACATGATCTGAAGGAGGAAGTGGGAAGCGTGCCAGAGTCCAACTGGCCAATCAGATGATGGTTCCATAATTCCAGAATGAGCTAATCTCCCTTATGAAAAAAAAAAAAATCTAGTTCCTCTTTCCACATAAATACTCTGCTAGAGTCATAAAGCAAACAACAAATGAAACTGAGGAACTGATGCTGCGGTTAAAATAAAATGCATTTTATTTATTGACAAGGGGATAAGCAACAGTTTAGCTCCCTGTATGCTTCCCCTCTCAGAAAATGTACAACCCTTACAGCAGTGTTGTGTCGCAGCAGATACTTATTGTGAAATGGATAATCACCCTTCTTCTTTCGCTGTTCCTCACAAATGGCTCTACCTCCCCCCGAACCCTGACACAATTTTGAATACTCTCATCTCATTTCCTTTTTTTTTTTTTTAATTTAAGGAACTTTGACAGACATTTCTGGGGGTGGGAGAGAGAAGAGAGGGGGGTGACACTCCTCAAAATACAACATTTGGACCACATCATACCACCTCTGGCTCCCTTACACAGACCTCAGGTGGAGGATCTGAGTGTCCACAGAACCTGAGACAGATATCACGCTTACAGCAGCTGACAATGTATAAAGATACCACAAGGTGTTGTAATGGCGACCGGGAGGGTTCTGCAAGATCACATAATAACAAAACAGCACCCAGAAAAAGTGGTCATAGCTTGGTGGAACAACTACATCAACTTTACACTGGTGATGACAGTACGTCTGAGGTTCAAACAAATGACTCAGACATGAATAAACACGGCGCCTTTCTGTGTAATTAGCTGATTCACTGACTGTTGTTGTGTAGAATGAACACTAGCTGAGCCTTCATTTCTGCTCGGTTTCCTCCCATGGCGTCAGCTGGATGTTCGGAGGTCTCAGGTTCTGTGGAGGTCAGAGGTCACGAGGAGTCCTGCCTCGATCGATTGGTCAAGCAGAGGCTCTCCAGCTGCTGAGCGCGCTCGTTGTGGACTGTCACCAAGGTGCGGTTCTCCTCCGTTAGACGCCGAAACTCCTCCTCTAGACGGGCGATCTCCACAGCAACCTTCTCATCCTCCACCAGCTCTGCCAGCAACTTACGCCTGAGAAGATGAGTGATAAGAGATCAGAGCAGCAGGTGCTGAATTTTTTATTTATTTTAAAAAAAAAGCATAAAACAATGCCATCTTCTAAAAAATCTATGGTTAATTGATCTATAGAGTCATTTTTTCCACTGTTTCTTTTTCAGTTATTGTGAAAAGCTGGAGACAGTTCCAGCACACACATGGCCTGAGGCAAGAAAACACACATAACAGGTTTTCTAGTAACGGAAAATTATTTTTACACCTACAGGCAATTTAGATTCTCTAGCTATCTTGTTTCCAGCATGTGGTAGGAATCCAGAGACACTAAAATAAACATGGAAACAATGCAAACTTGTGTGCTTCAGGGGGGAGGGGAGGGTTGAGCTGGGAAAAAAACACCATTGATCCCATTGGGCAACAAAGTTAACCACCATGGAATAAGTAAATAAGGCCATGGATCAACACAGTGTACTTCTCATGATGCTCAACTGTTGTGTTGATATTTGGTGAAAAACTAATTTAGGAACATGGCAAATGGCAAAAAGTTAGAGCATACTCCTTGAGGGGGTTCCCAGGAACAAGGGGAATAAATAATTAAAGTCTTATTCCTTCATAAATAACAAATTATGACTCATTTGGTCACAGGTTTTACTCACTTTCCTTAACATTAACATATAATTATCATATCAGAATATTTTAATCTGGCAGCTCATGGTCTAATTTTCTTTTGGTTTAGGGGTCTTGACATGAACATATTGGAGATCAATTGGTGTAGAGCAACATTTCTCAGTGTGCAGTGGGTACTCATATCATAAGCTTCACAGACAGGCGGGTTTCCTGGACTCAAGAGAAAAGGATGGCAATTTAGCCGAGATTGAAGATCAAATGTATTAAGTTTTATAAGATGTTTTGAGGGCTACACTGTTAAATAAAATATCTGATGAGTTTGTGGCTGATTTTTTTGGGGGGGTTGTGGGACAATAGATGAAGTTTTCTGTTGCAATGTAATGTGAAGTAGTCATGTTGTTATCAAGCAAATGTTTCATCACTTCAACGGTATTTTTGTTCTTGTGAAAGGCCATGTGGGCTGAGCACCTGTATGTGCATGACACAATAAATAACATGACAAACTTACAACATTTTCTCTCATCTTATTCATTCTGTCCTACTCAAGTCAAACTGAATAGAATGACTCCGGCTTTAGTTATGACCTGACCTCGCTTGGCAAACAGTGATTTCCTGCACTAGGAAAAGATCAGCCTTTGGACTTTGAAAGCGTACAAACACATAAGTGTGTGTATACTGTGCTTGTCATGGCCTCAGGGAGTGTGTGATTGTCAGTGTTGCATGACTGGAAATTGCCAAGTCACATACTGTAACAGCGGCATCAGCAAAGAAGAAAAGGAGTCTCTATGCGCCAATTCAGGCTGACTGTACTCCAACTTCACTTGCTTTTCACTGGAGATTACAATGTAAAAATATTATTTCTTAAAAACATGAGCTAAATCTTCACATGTGATAGGTTTGCCATAGTAGTAAAAAAATATTACAAGCTATGTTTAAAAACTAATTTTTTATATATATATTCAAACAAATGAGGTTGGATATGACTTGTATGGAGTTTTTGTATTACTGTATTATATTGTTGAACATAATGAGCCCAAAAATGATCTGTTATAGTTTTGCATTCAGTTTTTGTTTTCAGTTCAGTTCAGTTTACTTTCAGTTATTTTCCCAAGTGGGTTTTGCCCTTTTAGTTTTGTTCTGATAGGCTAGAAAAGTTTAATTTAGTCTACTTTTCATTGGTTTCAGTTTTTTTTGTTTTTTCTTTTCATAATTATATGGGGTTTTTTTAACAGGGCAAATTTGAAAAAGTTCCGATTAGTTTTTACAATACTAATACAACAAAGGCAAAGCACTCATGGAGACGTCCCACTCTCGTTAGTAATATTATGCACAGATGCTTCCTCGTGCTTGCTTTGTTAACTAATTTGCCCGAACCGACAAAAAACAAATTCTCAAGATATTTACTACATTTTGTTATTTTAGTGTGCGCACAATATTGTTTAATTACTTTTTGTTTTGTTTTGTTTTTTTTTTTGTTTTGTTTTTTTCTAATCCAATTCTTACTTTTGGTTTTCAATCCAGTTCTTACTTTTGTTTCAGTTAATTTAAATGTTTTTTCCAAACATAGTTTTAACTTTCAGTTCAGTTGCAATTGTCCCTGCAGTAATAACCTTGGTCAAAAATGACCAGTCATCTACAATCAGCTCTTCTGCATAATTCAACTGTCAGTAGTAAGCTACTTATTTTAAATCCTCTCTCCGAAATAAAACCAGGTTTAGACGATCAAATATTTACTGGTTATTCCTTGTGAGTTAGTGAACGTAACTTTCTTTATGGATTTTAAACACTTAATAACAAATACACTTCTGCATTTGGGATAAAGATATGGTTTTGCAATTTAAACAATTACAAAAAATTGTTATTTACAGACAAAACTCAATGTGATTTACAGTAAACCATCAGAGTATAAGATGATGCGTGTTAGCTTTTTTTTTCGTTTCTTGGAAGCAAGTTAAAACTTGCTTGGTAGATTTGTGCATGTTTGTGGGTCTGTGTGGGAGTATGCGTGTGTGTGGGTGTGTGTGTGTGTGCATGTGTCTGGTGTGTGTATGTGTGTGTTTGTGCTGTGTGTGTGAGTGTGACAGTAAGAGCCTGAAAAGAGGAAGAGGCCCCTTTCAGTCTAAAACAATTAATCAGGAAACCAAAGAATCCAACCCATTCAGTGAAAAGGGAATCTGAGTATTTATTCATGTTTTAACAAATATATACAACTGTCTGAAATACCTTTTCCCCTTTGTACTAAAAAAAAACCAAAAACTAACAAAAAAAAACTTATTGAAGTTAAAAGAAAAGTCATGCTTTTACAACTTTTTTACAATGTGGCTAAATCTTTAGTGATTCCATTGTAACATGATTGTTTCAGTCACAATCTTAACTCCAACCAGCTTCATACCAGTGTCTGAGTCAGTGTTTATATGCCCACTGAGGAGGTTTTTTTTCTGACTTTAGCAAAATCAGCGTTTTTTGATGACCTTATGTTCTAAGAATAAGATTCAGTTGACTGGCATTACAGGGCTGACTCATTTAGTAAAAACTGGATAGTTATGGAAGTTTGTAATTCACAGTACAGATAAGACTAGAGAACTGTTTGACCCTGACCAAAAACAGACTGAGTGAATTTTGGAAAATCCCCCTGCAGTGGGTAAAAGTGTTGTTCCTGTTGTAATCCTTGCAACACTTTCACCGTATGTCTGAAACTCTCCTGCCGTTCAGAGTTTTATTTTCTCCCATATGGGAAGTAGCAAAACTTTCATTGTACCATGAATGTCTGAGTAAAATATGATGAAATTCTTCTCCACTAAGTGGTGAAAGTTCCATACTACTATCAGAGATAATTACATTATAGTTTAAGTATCAAAGTAAAAGCATAATTTGTGATATTGCCTTCACTAGTTTTAAGTTGTGTTTCCATTTACTTCTAAAGTGTGTGTCTGACTTCGTATGTGCGTACGTGCCAGTGGATGTTGGCATGAGCAACAGCGTGAAAAGAGAGAACAGGAGTTTCAAACCAGCCTGACTCATCATGTTCTTATCTGAACTCAAGGCTGCACTCATTCCATCAGAGTCTGCCTGCTGCTCTCTGTTTAGGAATTGCCAAGCAGTGTGTGTGAGAGTGTGTTTGTGCATGTGTGTGTGGGTGTGGGTGTATTTGTGTGTGTAGGTATTGAGGTAACTGCAAGGGCCTTGAAAATCCTGCTGCTATGATGCCCACAGCTGCTGAGGGCACAGGAGACAGAGTGCATTATGTGTGAGTATGTGTGGTGTGTGTGTGAGTTAAAACCCCTGCTTATGTGCATGCATGTACAGCAGATATATGCGTTAAACATGCAGCAGGTTTCACTCAATTATATCTGACAAGTGATGCAGTTAGTGTAATATTCGCCCCAGCAGAGGTGCTTTTTCTCCCAAATATGATCCTAAAACAACCAAAGAAACTCAAGCGTTCGGTTAATCTTAACATCCATTTTAATCACGCTTGCTTGAACTTCTCTGTGATTTAAAAATAATTAAAATAATGAAAAATACATCTTAAATCAAAGTCATACATTACCAGCTGTTCGAATATCATCTAGAGAAAACTGCTCTCAGTAGATCATGTGCTGAAGGCTGTATGGAAGCTATAAACAGATGCCATCTGGTGGCCATTTTGTTCCAAAAAGCTTTTTGGTCTTTCAAGTTCTACATTTTTTCTCCTGGATGGTAAAATTAAAGTCACTCAAATTGTGTTTGAATAGAATTTTGAAGTACAAATTTAAGTATTTCTATAAATTTGTCAGAAATATGTTGCTGACATAAACTTCAGAGTGGATACATATTCACAAATGAATGAATGTGATTATTTAAAAATCAAATATATGTTATTTGCGCAATCAATGTAAGTCAAATCAATGTAAGTCAATAGCTATTTACGAATGATCACATTCTGTTTTATTTTTGTTTTACAGAGCATCACAACATTTTTGGATCAGGATTGTATATACTTTTACAGGACAATTGTATAAGGCCAAGTGGCAACCAGCAGTGAGGTTGCAGATCGCAATCAGCTAAAGACCTCCCCCCCGCCCTCTCTTTTAAACTGTGGAAGATCATACGGTGGCCTTTACTTCACACACATGAAAAAGCCCTTTGTACAGTCAGTATTAGGTTTTTCTGCTCTGAGATACTGTAGAAACCTGAAAAAGCCCATGGAGAAGGATCTGCTCCCTATGTTTCTGTGAGGGGCTGAGCCAGTAGAAACCGAGTCTTATTTTAAAGTGATTGTACACAAATGAAAAAATAATTATGTATCTTATATTTCATTTCCAAAAGATTCCAAAAAATCCTACAAACCAGGCCTTATAAGTAAAATTCTGAAGGCACGACTTTTATTTATGACAGAGCATTTTTAAACTTCAGCATTGGTACTTCTACTTAAGTAAAAACTCTAAAACCCCTAGAACTCTCACGGCTATGGGTTTCTTTGTATTTATGTCACTCTTTGTGTATCAGTAAGCGAATATTTAATAATGTCAAAATGCCTTTTCCCTGTGACGCATATGGCATCTCTAAGCAACAAGACCACATACAAAGCCACCAGTGTATTCATAAGGTTCATTTTGTTATTTTCTTTACTATCCAGTCAGTGACACATAAAATGATGAGAACACAACTGCCAGCCCCCAGAAGTCTTCCTTTTTGTTTAAATTGTTTAGAGGGACTCACTTGCGTTCTTCCAGCACGGCGATCTCATGTTTGACCTGGTGAAACTCTCTCGCCATCCTGCAGTGCTCCTTGTACACCTGAACGCTCTCCCTCATAGACACACATGGGGGCACGGGCTGCATGAGCTCAGAGAGATATGTAATATCAGAGACACCTGCTGCAAAAAATGCTTAACAAGAACATAAAAACATCAGATTTCATCACACAAACAGTACAATATGTACGGACCTGGATCTCCATGATGATATAGTGTGTTTGAAGTGAATGGAGTAACGTACAGATTCAGTCAACCCCAAACAGAGCTGCAGTGTAAAAGTTCATGGCTACTCACAATTATTGTATATAATCTGTTATTATATGATCTGTGAATTTGTTTCTCAACCTGCCAAACTCTTATTTTATTTGGTAATTCTTTGGATTTTTTTTTGTTTTTCTAGCTTGGCCTTCAGTTGAAGGTGAGCTGTGCAATTACTGAAAAAGTAATATTAACAGCAATAGTAATATTAACAGAGCAAAGATATATGCAGTTGTATTACATATTTTAAAGAGGAGATTAATTTGGTAATGCGGTATTTGAAAGGGGTTTTGTTCACTTTTTTTCCTAAGGCATATAAAGCTTTTCTCTAACAGCACTATGAATTTAAATGCTTTGTCTTCTCTTCCATATTCATATAGCCTCTTTTGTGTGCTCTAATAACACAAGGTGTGTGTGTAATGCAATGAACTGTGTACCTGTAATCGCTGTTCAAGATCAGGGAAGGTCTGATGGAGGTCCTCCACATCTTTTACATCTATTAAGCAGAAACAGAAACAGATAACAAG
Source organism: Acanthurus lineatus (assembly GCA_029814665.1). Taxonomy (NCBI): domain Eukaryota; kingdom Metazoa; phylum Chordata; class Actinopteri; order Acanthuriformes; family Acanthuridae; genus Acanthurus; species Acanthurus lineatus. The sequence goes on from JAPZDV010000006.1 coordinate 12,392,527, forward strand.
AAATGGATAATTGTAAAATTGATTATATTTAGAATGTCAGTAAAGCAAAGAATAATCAGTACAATCAAAGTGATAGAATAGTGTTCAATAATATCACCAAGTTAATAATTTCAGTGCCTTTGCACTACTTAAAAATTGTATACACTGTACTTATTATGAGTATTTTCCAAAGCATGCAGTATTTCTTGCATCGGTGGAAAAAATATTGAAATCTCATATTGAAGTAAAACCAGCAGTTGAATGAAACTAAAAAAAAAAAAAAATACATGACCTAAAGTTTTACCCCTGTAAATACTGGAGTTATGGACAGAAGGTCCTTAAAGTATCAAAAAGTAATAGTACTTATTACGCAGAATGATCCTTTTGAGAGTATAATTGAATCATTTATTTTGGTTTATTTCCTTTTTTGCTAATTATAATTAATGCTTAGGGACCTCAGGGGGGGTCTCTGCCTATGCACTAATGAACCTGGAGACTTTGAACTTGTGGGAGAATCATTTGTCAAGTTTATGTTTGAATCATGTCTTTATACAACAGCATGCCACAAATGCTTTGAAATATGTGAAGCTCTGCAGGACGCTTTTTCATTTGTAACTGACTGGAAAAAGGTGCTTCAGTCATGTCCTTTAAAAACAGGATGACCAAAAAGCCACAATTTATCCTTTTAACTGCTGCTGTTGAAGGACACTGAATCCTGCATAATGTTTTTCAGTCAAACATTTTTGTCATTAATACTGTTGCTTGTATGTCCTTGAGCCACAGACAAGTGACTTGTCCCACAGGCAGTTGCCTTAATGCCTTCCTACGCCTCATAAAACGGCCCTAGATGAAACACTAGGGGCCTCTTATGAGACACCATAACATGACAACACAGCGCTACACTTATAAATGAGCCATGTCTTCTTACTGTACAGCAGTAATGAGCTGACAGACTGAAAGACATGTGGGGTAAGAGTATGGGGGGGGGCATCCATGTGAGCAGACAGACAAACAAAGTGGGCAGAGAGAACAGACAGGCCAGATGTATGGGCAGAAAGGGATTCAGACAGGCAGCCAGACAGACAGACAGAAACAGACAGGTTGTCTGCACCAGCGTCTGCCTTGCCAGTAATGTCCCCCTGGAGTTGTGGAACACATGTGGACAATCCTGAAATGATGCAACCTTCTAAAAACGGGAGTGGGCCTGCCTGCAGCCATGGGGCCAATTATAATGTGGAATAAATACAGTTCTCATGTTTAGGATTGACAGAGTGTGGGGTTATAACTATGCCTGGCATGAAGTCATGAGGGGCCTAGAGGATGATCCCCAGACGGTGCACAGGACTCAGTCCCCCCTGCTGAGAAACACGAGTTCAAAGAGACGACAACATGATCGTCCAGGGATTACTTTGGAGGTTAGCCTGAACAACTCAGAGTCTACAACGAAAACTAAAATACAGCATCAGGCTGCTGGCTAAGCCCACAACAAGACAAAAAAAAAAAAAAAACCTTGGAAAGCAAGGTGAAACTAAACTGAATCCTCCCAGGATGAAACAGAAGGAAAAAGTTAGCCAGAAACAAAAGAACAAAATGTGATTAAGAAACGAAAAAGTAATAAAGTAAGAGGCCATGCACAAACAACAAACAGAATGTCAAAGATTTCAATGACTTTCTGCTTAGACAGAGATTTGAGTGTGTGGTTCACATCACAGCCCCTCGTCTCACTTCCTAAGAGAAAGACAAGAGTGATCGGAGATGGGTGGAGTAGGACTGGAAGTGTTAACTGCTTATAAATATAGGCCAGTGTTCTAAAAGCTGAACAGTGAATCAGGCAGCGGGACACTGTTAGTATTAGAGGGGAAACCTGACACTGGCATTGCATAGTTGCAGCTGCTGTCCCAGTGCCTGGCCCCACCACAGTAAAACACCCTGACTGACAGTACCTAGCACTATAGGTAGGGTAGACCTTTGAGTACATATGCATGTGTGTGGGGGGGGGGCTGCAAAGAAGTGTGCATGTTTTTAATTGAAGATTAAAGAGCTAAACGATGCCAGTCACATTAAAGGTTGTGCTCATTAGGGAGCACACGTGCACTTTTGCACAGCTGAGCACATGCATGTGTGCTTAGTTTTTTTTTTATTGTGCTGTGGTACTACAGAAATAGAGAGAGCACCTGTCTTGGCTACAGCGTAAAAGAATGGACACAGTTAAAGTGATAGGGTGCTGGGGTGGGGGTGCTGATCGTGCCATGGTCTGTTTTGGTGGGAAGAATGTTTTGCATGTGTAACCGCACACAGTGAGAGTGGAGCTCCGAGCTCTGTCAGGTGTAAAATGAGCAATTGAGTGTCTCAAATGAAGTTGTTGCAATCCTTTTTGAGATACTGGAGTGATGATGACTACAAGTATGTGTGTGTGTGTGTGTGTGTGGGTGGGTGGGTGTGTGTGTTTACCTGATGTTTCGTCGAGACTGAAGGCGATACGAACTTCAGATTTATCAGGAGACACTCTTCTGGTTGAGGTGATCATTTATCTCTTCATGAGGCCACACAGGCACAAAATAGAGCTGTTAGCACAATCAAAAACAAGTCATGAAAGACGTGTGATGATGTAATAATCAAAACATTAGTTGATCAATATTTCCAGCTTCATAAATATGGTGACTTACTGCCCTTCTCTGTCTTACGGAAATGTAAGTTTCTGGGTTTTAAACTGCTGTTTGGAAAGAGGCAATTTGAAGATGAAAACTTAAGTTCTGGGATACTGAGAGGAGCATTTTTCACCACTTTGTGGCATTCAATAGACTAGACATTTGATTGACAGTTCAAAAAGTAATCAGAAGATTGATCACAACTAGAGGTATCCAATCTGATGAGGAAGGCGTACCTTAAACATATCTTTTAGTCAAATCTAGTCGCCTATTGTGATTTTAATCAAGGAGAAAAATGAAACACTTCTCGCAGCAGGTGTAGTCGTCCCACAGACCCTTTGATAAAGCATGTGATCAATCCACACCCGCGTGAAGTCTTATGATCACACACAAACACACAGTCAGCCACCAGTTTCATCATGCACTTAGAGTTGCAGCGGGATTAAATAATTAGAGAGCTTTGACAGACTGGCTCTGAGGTCTGGATTTTGCATACCCCCCCCACCTCCACCCTCCCCAGCAAAGGTATGGGCTTTTTATATCAGGGCATTTGCCTGCTTTAACCCTGGTAAACCCTCTGTCTCACACATACCTCAATGACCTTCTGCACCAGCACCAGCAAATAAACACTTTATTTAGTAATGCCTCTGTCTAAGTTGTTGGGAAAGGGTTGAAAGGTCTTATTCTGACTGATCCAAACATGCGTTGAATCAAAATATAAGTCTGTTAGTAAGCAAAAACAGTGTACCAGTGCACTGTTTTTTTTATTATGATCCATACTGTGATGGGGGAAAGTTCATGCATTTGGATAACATGCAGCATGCACTTAGCTGTGAATGACCCGTGAGGGCCAATATTGTTACCTGAAGCAGCACGAGCCCGACCCAGGAACTTGTTAAACTTTCTAGGTTGCAGTTTACGTCCTCAGTAGTGATTGTTGTCTGCTCCAGACCGTCAGACCACTGCTGAGCCGCGTCTGAACACTGTTGCGCCCCTGCGCGTAATTCAGCTTATGGCACGACTATCACTTTTAACCACCACTTCTCTCCTGAGACTCCAGCTATAAAATTTTGTATTCAGAAGTTTTCCACCGTGGTCGAGACGTCTGCCACACCGGTGTCAGTCAGAGGCACTCCGTCTGCTCAACTTTGCGTGGGAATGGGACATGTTATCCACGAACTGCAGCCACGCGGCGGAAAGCAACACAACAGGGTGCAGGCGGTGGAGGAATGCCATCCGCTGTCCCCCTGTGGCGGCCCGGCCCAATTAAATGTCTCAGATGACATGACTCCAGCCCGCAAAAATGCCCATAGCTCCAGCAGCGCTTTGAGTGACACGGTCATACCGCTGGGATGGGATCTTTGGCTTTGTAATAGCTGTGCAATGATGCAGTTGCTCAGAAAGAACTTCTCATACTACAGCCCCAGTAGTTTTTTTTGTGGAGGAAAATAGAGCATCCAAGTCTGTGTGTTTGTTTGTTTATTTTTGTAGGAGGTTGGGTGGGTGAAGACACGCAGATGGTGTAGTTTATATACATGAGGAGATATTCTTGCTACCTTGGACATACAATAGTGATTCAGGCATTTAAATGTGTCTTTCAAAGGGACACTTCGCCAAATTAAAACATAGGATCAGTTTACTTATCTTAACTGAAGTTCTGACATTATAAAGTTTAGTAACAAATACTGGGATTACGTTTAATTACTGAGCCCTTACCAAAAATGAAGGGTCTAATTAAAACACACTGAGTTACATCATGGAAGGTGAAGGACTCTGTGTATTTGCTCCACCTCTCTTGCCACAATTGTTACCATTGTTAAATCTCTCTTTAAGTGCTAAAACTTTACTGAGGTGCAATAAAATATATATTACCGATCAGAGACTATAAAACATACAGATATACAAGACTCAGGGTTTACTCATCCTCTGGTTCATCAGGACACTTTAGATGTCCATTCAAAACCAGGTACCATTAAATTTTATATTTTGTTTTTTTTTTTTTTTTTCAGGTAAACTGAATGATTAAGAGTCACTTTATGGTTTGAGAAAAATCAATTTTTTCTTATACTAAATGAACCATGTAAAACCAGATTGGATTGTCGGAAAAATCTATTGTCCCCAAGCTGAAAACTGACAGTGTGAAAATGTTTCATTTTCTCACAAAATCACTTTGCATTTGATTGTTACTAATAAAAAAATGAAGATAACTGATAAAATTATGTGACAGAATAAGTGCATAGTTTTATATCTATAAGGTCTCTTTACCTTCACATCAGCAGACACGTTTTCCTCCCTGAATTATTTACAGCCAGTCCTTCAGATGGTGGCAGATAAAGTGAGACAGACAAACAGAAAGAGAGATAAATGATGCTCTGCACCTCCAAGAGTTCTTCTCCTCATCGTTTGTCTTCATTGACAGGCTGTTGACACAGACCTGCCTTATCAGCCCCAGAGACTGTTCATCTCATTGTGATGGATGGGACACACTCAAACGCCTGCCACTCTTTTACGTTGGAGTCATGGTTTAGATTTGACTCTTCTGGACTCATATGTGCAGTTAAGAGCCTCGTATAGGTTTATATGAACCAGACTTGACAGGTTTGAAGGATTTATCAAAGAGATTTAAGATGCATGAGGAGGCAGGAGTTCATACAAAATTGCAAAAAAGTACTTTCTGATGTAAAATGGATTTTTTATAATACAGATGTTTTTTTTTTTTACAACAAAGTGGTCAAACTTATCCCCTCTGTAATATTCTGCCTTTTTCCGGCTTGTTTTAAATGTCAAAACCAGGCCTTTTAAGCCGTCTCTCTATCCTGCTTTCTCTGTATTTTTCTTTAAATCTCTTTCTCTTCATCTGTGCCAGAGGTACAGAAGTATGGATCATAATCTCTGACCTCACTGACAGCACAAACAGACAGATGCCAGTATCCTTTTATCTCTCAACCATTTCTCTTTGCACCACCTCCACAGAGTCTGAGGGCTCTGTGTTTCAGGATCATTGAGACAAATAGTGTCTGAGGATGAAACAAGAAAAAATATTAAGACAAAAGCTTTTCAATAAAGCAGGACATTGGTCAGGTGAGGTCGTCTTAGGTTAGTGAGGAATAGGAGGAGGAGGAAGAGTCCCACACAGCGGTGCAGAATTCCAAGGCCGGGGTTGTAATCCATGTCCTCATTCATGACGGATTAGATAATGATAAAAAAATACGGCCTTTGGTTTTGATTAAGAATTATGGGGTTAGGAGATTAGAGACAACCGAACGCTATTACATTGGACGGAGCCCAATCCCAGAATTAATCTAAATACCAAAAAAAAAAAGGAAACTCATTACATGAAGAGATTAAGAAAAGCTTGGTCCAATTCTCTAAGGATGCACACATACAAGTGCACACAAGTCACTGAAAGAAATGCCACAACAAAACCGCTAACTCAAGTAATTTGTAATGTATTTATATCAATTTATTGCACTTCTTTGTTTTAAATGTCACTGCATTAGCAGGGAAAAGCAGAAATCAGAGGTCAGTTATGAAAGTCCTGACGTTACTGATAATGAATTGTATTAAAATTTAATGTCCACTGGGCTCCATCAACAGTTTCCTCTGTATTTTTCCCTCTAAAGTTTTTTCTTTTAATCATTATTTGTTCTTGTTGACACTGTCAGTGTGACATTTAGTGCATTTGTGTGTGTGCTGAGTGATTATTCTCTTTACATGACTGTAATTTTACTGATGGCATCATTTCTAAAATGTCAGGAAAACTGAATTGCTGAATTAGTCAACTGACAGAGTACAAAGAAGGTAGCAGAGTAAGACTTGAGGGAAAAAGGAAGGACTAGAAAGTATTTGCTGATAAAAAGAAAAGATTAAGCGGGTTGGGTAAGAGGTGGAAGAGAGAGAAAGAGCATGAGTGAACTCAAACATCTCTCTTCCTCTCTGATTAATTTATTTTACCTTGAGGTGAAGTTAAGGGGACGGAAAAACAGTCCAGAGGATGCAGGGAGGCTCCTGATGCTGCATGAGGCTCGGAGGAAGTACAGGACTTTGTAAAATGAAAATGTTAATCGATGCTCTCTGTATTCAGGCTGCAGAGAGGTAATTGTACTGCAGCTGCTGGGAACATATTCATCCCTCATTCTGATTACCTGCAGGTGAAGGCAAATGTGCCGCTTACACCGCTGTCAGGCAGAGGATCTTCCTGCTTTAAATATGTGGAAAAGCAAACTTGTTTCTCAAACAAAATCCAATTCAAAATGAGTTTTTCTTGAAATATCTTCAAGCACATATTCCTCTGACATTTTTTTATGAGGAAACTTTTCAGAGAATGACTTCCAAATTCAAGGTTTTATGTTAATATTATGGTTCTGTCAATGGATCAAAATCTCATATTATAAATTATAATGTGCCTTAAATCTTCTGGTAAGTGAGTAACTGTATATAAGTTGTAAGGTCCTTTAATAGAAACTTGGTACTTTGCACTCATCCGCTGAGATTCACTGTCTCTACAGGGAGACAAGATCTCCCCTAAGGCTTTTAAATTCGACAACCGCAAACAGTAAAAAAATGACTTCTTTGGAAAAAAATGACTGTTACCCCGTGGGGAACAAGGCAAATGTGTTTTGTCTTTGACCTCCTGAGAATTTCATGCATAATAATAAAAAAAAAAACGCCTCTCATTTTGTCCTTTACTTCTCCCTGTATCATATCCTTTTTCTGGTGCACAGACAGCTATGTCATTATCACATTTGTGAAGCTGTGTGAATGTGTGTGTGTGTGTGTGTGTGTGTGTGTGTGTGTGTGTGTGTTGGGGGGGAGGTAAGGGGGTGTCAGGCATAAAACAGCAGGTGTGTGTCTGACTTTCCTTTGAGGTCTTTATCTCTTTTCATTGGCCAGGTTTTGGCACAGCAATCAGCTCTGAAGCTGCTCTGACACACAAAGAAACACATGCACACACACACAACAGCAAATTGGACAACAGTTTAAAAAATGCAAAAATCTCTTTTACTCTGAAAATCAGTGAAGTTGTCGTACATTTACACAATGGGAGTATCTATAAAGTGTGCAGATTCAACTCCGCAAACTGCTCAGAACAGTAAACTACAGTCATGGGGGGAACAGTGATGGTTTAAACTGTGAGAGAGCCTTCGTCCTCGTAGTCATCATCTGTTTATACATTATTCATGTTGACACAAGGCCAAGACTTTGTAAACTACATCTACAGCATATTGTCTAATGTGTTATCCATACACATACAGTATAAAGACAGGGGTGATGAGGAAACAACGTCATATCACTCAGTGGCCCACAAACAAAATCTGTGGAGTAGAAAGCGATCAATGGAGCGATCTCTGTCCTCACTTCCTTCAGCTCTTTAAGATCCGTGGCTCATGTGCTGGAGTCCCGTCTTGCTCCCTCCCTCTTTTCAGTGCATTTGGGTTGACAAAAGATGCAAGCTGACCTCGTATCGCTTTGGGGTGGTGACCTTTTGGGGATGCCTTTGTAACACTGCAGGGAGATTCCCAACTCCTCCATCACCGCGCTGAAAGACAAGCACTGCCAAAGAGAAAGCAATTAAAGGCCTGTGCTGAGACACTAATAAAACTGATTTCTAATTGAGTCATTAGGAACTTTGGTCATGAGTTTGAAAACTGTGTGACTGTGCAAACATAAAAAATATTGCACCTCTATAATTGGATCAACTAGGGAATAACTGGATAAAGCATTGGGTGAAAGTTGTACTAATTTAGTTTTAAACCTAAGGCAATGACATTTGATTTAGCTTGCCGGCAGCTGAATGTCAGCCAATGACTGCAAGACAGCTCTAAAACCTGACCAAACACTGGAAATGACAAAACACACATACTTTGTGAATTTATCCAAAGGAGTTGTAAAAGATAAACTCTGTTGTCTCATTGTAAAATCCCGTTACCTAGACAAAAGACGAAGGACAATGTCTGCTGTGTACATGCTAATGCAGGGAGCTATGAATTTATAATGTGGTAATTATTTGAAATGATCAAAGAGAGGGTCGTCTGCAATGAAAAGCCTCAGGCGTATTTGATTCTGCAGAATAATACATCGTATTGAACTCATTAATCTTCAATCATGTTTATTTGTCTTTTATTTTCCTCTCCTCCAGATGGGGGGAGGGGTAGCTCACCAAATTTATTTGAACAAATTATCATTCATAGCACAAACTCGTCCCGTTTTTATCTGATGGTCTTTGCATCCAAGGACCATAGAAGGTCTTCTCTTTCATCCTCAGGCTTTGCCTGAGGCTTCCTCAAACGACTATCGCTTCCTGCAGGGTTTCCCACGAATACCAGCAACCACTCAGTATGAGTGGAGAAAATCTACCTGGCTCTCAAAGACTGAAAGAAAGGTGCAAAAACTGCAGATCAGATCGTAACTGATGAACAGTGTTAGCTGGTGTCAATAAATGATAATTGGAAATTTATATTATGCCTATCATTTTTGGTTTTTAAAGGGTTAATCATATCAAGTCAAATTGCCTATTCAGACTTAATTACAGCATTTAAAAATTCAAATACAGAATGAGAGGATTGCACCTTTGAAGTTGGTTTGTGATCTGCCTATAAACACAGAAAAGGACAAGAAGTAGGAGAGGAAGAACAAGTGTGGTTCACTGCACCCAGAGCCATGCAGTGTAAACTGGAGAGCCCAACATGTTGTTGCCGGTTTTTTGCAGCAGGGTTTTAATTTGCAGTACATGTCCTGCAAAGTTCTGAGAGGGGATCAAAAGTAATAATGTCAGGTTTACTTCGACCCATCTTTGCTCTTGAAATCTTGCCTTTCTTACCCTCAGGTGTGCATAAAAGTATAGGTTATGAACTTTAAAAAAAAAAAAAAGTAAAATTGATGGTTAAAAAAAAATCCTGCATCCCTTCATTTTATGTATGCCTGGACCTGTAAGATCACTTTAAAACATAAAACCATACATACTTATTTGACTGAACTACATAATTAATGAACTTGAATTACAGCAGCTACAAAGAACAATTCAATTGGTATTATTCTGGCGCCCCCTTTGGACAACAATGGTATGAGCACCACTGCCTCTTGTTGCAAAGAATGTATTTGTTTAGCTATTTGCTGCTGTGTAAGATAAATAAGCATGATATGTGACAATGAGGGTGCAACAACATTAAATCTGTTCTACAAACATCACCGTTCATACACCTGATTTACATGGAACCCAACAGTCAACAGATTCAGGTGCTTGGTAATAGTATTTTTGTTGAGCTAAAACTATAATGTCCTAAGATTTCCCTCTTAATGTTTATCCTTACAATAACAAACCAGTAGCAAGGCTAGATGAAGTGTTATATTAGAGGCGAACTGTTCTTCTCCTCTCCACAGAGGTATCTACTGAGAAAAAAAACAGCCTCTTTCCTCAGGTTGAGACACGTTCATCCTCAGCACTCCACTTTACTAAACAGCTTTATTTAGCCAGACCTGATGGTAAGAATAACAATAACAATCTTCTCACTGATGGTCTTATTTGCTCATATATGTCATTTAGAAGCATCAGTATTAAACTAAGAATTTCACAACCAGTTTATCATTATTATTGCTACCTGGTTGTTCCAGTGTGCATATCTGAACTTTACCTTTGACACAGAAACAACACAGACTCAAAACATCACTGATTATGATCCTCTGTTTAGTGTTTTGCAAAATGAACTGTGCTAATTTTATACCCTTTAAAGACAGGAATACTCCTCTTTGTAGTGGTTAACATTTGCAGTAACAAACAAAATATTTTCTTTTGCCTTTTATAACATGTTGGAAGAAGCCAGAGGAGCAGTAAGAACCTTGAAAGTGTGTATCCCTCTGTGATCCCAGCCATCATTACTTTAGTTAAAATGTCCCGCAGTCACCTCAAGTTATTTATGAGATTACAACCGTACTTGTGGCTTGGGATCAGTGTCAGGGGACATCCTAACCTGACACGTTGTTCCATCACTCCTATCCACGTTTCAGCCAACCATACCAGTCTCCCAACAAGCTCAATGAGGAGGAAATATTCAAATAACATTCCTATCTTTTGATTTCCCAAATGGCATTCAAAGTCTGCTTCTAAAGGACACACAAATGTCCACTGAGACTACGCTGAATAAGGCTAAACTTGAGCTCTGGTATTGGAAAGCAGCCGGGCAGAGCACTGCACTCTGTAGACAAATTTAAATGTCACGTTTTGCAAACTAGCCTGAATTCAAATAATTTTTTTTTTAATGCTCAAAGGGACACAAACAGGTGACTCACACATTTTATAAAATAACTTGCAGCTTGAATTCAAATAAGCTTTTTCCAGATGTCCTGAGTGTTTTCTGTAATTGAAGTCTGCATTTTTTTCAGTTCTTCATCAAAGTGCTCCTTACATAATGTATAAAAGGACCATGCAAATAAGGGGGGGGTGCAACTTATGAGGCAGACATGTCTGCATGAAGATGAGGTGCGTTTTCTTCATAAAACAAGCTTGTTGCTGTAGTTTAAAAGAAAGTTTTGTCTGCAAAATCTAATGTATACACAGTTAAACAGTAAAAAACTACTCTTATTTAACCTTGTCACAACTTAACACTTGCCTCAGGACAAAGGGAATACATTTAAGAACAAATTTTTAGGCTAAAGCAGTAGAAATGAGAACTAAAAAGAGACATTTTGCAGGGAAATTGGGTGAGCACAACAGTCAGGTAATGAGGGTCAAATGGTTATTAAATGATAATTGGTAACTGGGATTGGTTGACGCAGGTGCAGGTATATGGGGGCAGAGAAGGACATCATAGGTTACAAACCTATCGTCTAGACTGTGTATGTGTTGTAAATGTGCTGCCACGGCTACTCTGTGTCATCCCCCAGCAGCCTGCCGCTCTCCAGATCAGTAGATAAGGAGGTGCCAGAGGAGGAGGTGGAGCCACGCCGCTGGAACTGACGGGACTGCACCCCGTAAAAGAAACAAAAGGCCTGGCACAAGGATTCATAGAAAAAAAAAATAAGGATGGATGAAGTAAACACAAGAGAGATCAAAACAGAAAAGTACAAAACTTTAAAAATGTGACAAAGAAAAGAAAAATACAGCATGGTAGGACACAAAAAGGAAGGTGAAACAAAGAAAACCAAACATGCTGATGGAAAGGTTGTCCCATCATAACACTGTAGAAAGGGAAGTTCTTGTTCTCTTTAGCTGACAGAACTCATCTTTCACTAAATGGGTCCAACAATTAGTCATTCTTATTCTTTTGTACTTGACTAACAAAGAAGATATCACTTAAGAAAAGGGAACTACAGCAAGTAGGTTCAGGCATAATATGATTCATGAGATTTAAAGAGAAAGAATTGAAAGTGTTCATTAACCTGTCAGTTGGAGCTGCAAACTCAGCTCAGCGCTTGTTTACTACAAACAACTCGCTGTTTACTGTGCAGGCCGCTGCAAAGTCATTAATCCATCTATTTACTTTCCAGCAAGTGCAAACAAAAATATGTGTCAATTAATTCTGATTAAGCAAACAACGTCCAACAAGTGCTCTGATAGTTAGAAAATATTAATTAATGACTGAACTAGACACTAATTGTCCGTGCCCTTTGAAAAGAGGTGAGAATAAATCTGCATTCATTTTCTGTTTACTTACAATATTTCTGATTTTAAACGTCCTTCAATCAATTAAACCTCATCTTTTCTTCAACGACGCTGTCGAACAAAGATCTCATCACAGCTGACATTTCCCTCAGAGCAGCATGTCCTTCAATCCAGTCATTTGTCATTATCACTCAGCAGAAGACAGCAGCTCACTCACCTCCTCTATGTCGGCGTTCCTGCGGGCCTTGTAGATGAACTCCCCGATAGCGACGAACACGGACAGAACCAAACCGGCGGCCAGGACGATGAATATTCCGCCGATGTTCTCCACGCCCAGAGCGTTGGCCTCCTTGTTGTCCTCCTCTGGACAGCCGTTGCCTCTCCACCACTTCTCCTTCATCATGTGCAGCTTCCCTTCCTCCTGCAGCTGGAGGATGGCGATGGTCACCTTATCTCTGTATGGAGAACCTGGAGAGGAAGACGGCACATAGAAAGACATCATGTACTGACAGAACAATTACATGCTGTTGCTTGTTTGTTATTCTTTTGCATGGACTTAAAAAAAATGTTTGCATTACTCAGTAAAGTAAGAGGATTTATTTACAGTGATGTTAAAGCATTTGTGTTGAGAACAGAATCAAATGTTACAACTGAATCTAAATGTGTTTCAAGGACATAACACAACAAATTGCATTTTTGAAAGTTATTTCTATATAAAATGCTTTTGGAAAACACTTGAACTATTTATTCATACAGTGTACTTATACATTTTTACACTTTTAACAGTATTTTAATTGCTTTATGAATACCTGCCTTTGTGCAGTCATCCAGGAATGTGTATTTGAACTTGACTATGTGTGTAAATAGAGGGAGGATTGCGTTCAAATTCAATTTGATATGTTTTCTAAAATTTGCTTATTATACTTGTTACATACATTGGTCATAAGTAAATAAACAGAAAAATAAGAAAGCTGACCACAAGCACAAGCCTGGATTTACTTGTATCTGAAGTATGAACTGATGTTGCTACTTGTAGAAGTTTTCCACCTGAGCTTACAAACACACTCAGAAACTTCTGCTGGAAAACTGGTCAGGGAATGTTTGCAACAGGAAGGAAAAAACCCACAGAAAACAACACAAAGGAAGTGCAGAGTGGGATGGGAACCACAGAGGCTCCAAGCAGAGCAGAGATCAGGTGAAATGGACAGGGTCAAGGAGTTAAAGTAAGTAAACCACTTTTAATATGTCTGATAAGGATGCATGTGCCCACCCCCTCACTCCTTTAGGGCATTTCCCTCCACTATCAACCAACGACCTCCAACAGACTTCTCACCCCAGCACAGCTGCATCCACCCTCAGGGCATCAACCTTAGAGTGCTACTCAGCTGTTTTTTTTGTTGTTAAGCACATCTTTAACCTGAACCTGAACCTGTGCAGAGCCCCCATGTTGTTGAGAAAACACATCTAACACACCAAACAACTAAAAAAGTACTGAAGTAAGGAGGGACTGGTCTTGACACACATCTGATGGTTCATCACTGGACCTCCTGCAGTTCACCCTCCAGCTTTGAAATGGAGAATAACATCATTTTCCTGCTTTACGTTGTTTTCAATTTTTTTTTACCTGTGGTTTAAATTTCAGTCTTCTACTACAGTCATGGACATACATGCAGATCTATTCGTTAGTGTAATAGATTAAGTATTTCTCAGCCACAAGTGCAGCACAGGTGTTGGCCCATCTCCCCTCTTGCTCACCCTGTACATCTGTGCCTTTCTTAGCTTGAACCAGCAGGGAAAAGAGGCTAAATACAAACAAATGATGTGGCCTGAACCACCTGCAGCTCAGCATCAAACTGGACTCAACAAGTGGGGTCAGCGCCAACTTTACTTTCTGAGGAGGGTCTGATCGTTTGCCATCTGCAGTGCTATGCTGCAGATATTCTTCCCTCCAGTGATAGCCATCATTATATCCCACACAGCAGTGTTGAGGGGCAGCAGGGCAAAAGCAGCCTACCACCTCAGAATCAACAAGCTCATCAGGACGGTTGGCTTGCTGGTGTGGGTGAAACTTGAGTCTCTGGTGGAGGTCTGTCAAATTGGCAGTCTCACCTCCATCATGCCGTTCTCACATCATGCAGGGGGGTCCAGAAGACCAGGCTAAAAAACCCCTAACCTGAAAAAAGTCCCTTGCTTCTGCTAACATTTAACTGTGCACTCGTTCCCCCTGCTGCTGGGAAAACAGCCTTTCAACCGTTAAACTCTGGACTTTTTATGTAAAATTTTCCTTGTACGTACTTTTTTCAATTGTAATTTGTGGAATTACTGTATCTTTATTGTATGCTAACTAATCCTTTGTACAGTTATTTCTGTTAAGATGGACATTTTTTTTTGATTAAATAAACTATGTTCTGTACCCAGCAGCTTCAAGGTACTGATGTATGCAACTAACGCAGGTGTAAAGACTTTTCTTGGCAGGTAAATTATGCAAAACAAACCCATTTTTAAAAAAAACAACAACAGAAAAATCTGTCTTTGACAATCAGAAGGTGAATGAGGAAAGTAGTTTAATATAAAGAAATTAAAACCGATTAGTGGTTTTGATTTGAATTGTAAATTATAAGCAAAGTAAGAGACTAAAAACAGAGGTAGGGAAAAACACACGAGAGACACAAACTGTTAAGCCATACTTAAGTAAATACCACCAGTCTGACTGCAAACATAGTCCAGTGGGTTGACTTGGATCCAGCTCAATTTCTAAATCCAACAAACAGGCCTGAAACCCTACATGAGCATTTGCACTGAACAGCTGGCAGACCGCGCCGATGGAAGTGCATTTGCATGTTGCAAGATAGCAGCTCTGAGCTTAAACTCCTCAAGAATGAAAATAAAAATTCCAAATAATTTAAGGCTTGTTTCTAAAGTGCAAAACCACCAATTTACATTTTCTATCAAAATTCTGTTCTATCAGTATCATCATTGAGAAGAGTTGGGTGCATTTTAATATCTGAGAGGAGCTAAAAGAGTGGAATTTTGCATTATGTAGCTTTCTATGGTTTAATTTCACCGACCTAACTAAAAATCTGCAGTCTTCCACAGAGAAGACAATATGAATGTTCACTAATCATAAAGAAATCTTGTTGTGGTAAGTTTCAAAACTTTTCTCTCAGAGTGCAATAACAATAATTCTTTCAAAAACTGTTAGGTCTCATCTTCAATGTCTTTCAACAAGACGTGTAATGTGAAATGGTGTTTTCTCGATCAACTTTTCGTTCTCCACTTATTGTCAAAGATGGTTATGAGGAGAACACCTCAATATACTTTGATACAGAAATTCTGTCCACATTTTAAACCCTCAGTGTCCTTCCTCTTACCGATCGGTGTTCCCACTCCGTAGCCCTTGGAGTCTATGAGACCTCCGATTTGTGTGAGGTTGCAGTTCCTCTGGCTGATGTACTCGATGCTGGTGGACTCCATCAGCATGGCGTAGTCTGTCGTCAGGACCCGGGTGATGCCCTCCCTGTTGTTCTTAACCAATGCTGTGTTCTTCCTGCTGCTCATAAAAGCCCACATCTTCTCATAGGTAGAGATCTTTGATTTCTGCCAAAAGAGCCAAACAAGAAAAAGTTGGTGAAAAGTTTTGTGCATTTGTATCCACACACCATACACAAGGTTTTTGCGGCTGCACAGATATATACCATACATGTACTTAACTATTTTTCAGATGCTATCATAAAAACACATATAAGTTTAACAGCGGGGTGTGTTGGACTCTATTTATCATTGAATGTGTGTCTTGGTGTGAATGTGTGAGTGTTTCTCCTTGCTCAGTCAGAGAAAATGGGACAGCTGTGTTCTTAATCTCCTCCAGCTGATTCAATTTGTTCGAGCCATCAACACAGCCTGCTTCTTCCTACCCAGGCAGCCGTAATCACTGGCTGCAATCTGGGGGGATAAAGCCCTGCATGGATCACCCCTGCTGAGCCACCAGGATGCAAGAAGAGTAGGTGGCAGTGGGGGGAGGAAGTGAAAGCCCTGCCCGAGGACATCGGTACAGTGACACTTTATATAATACAACCAAAAATAAGTTAGCAAATGTTAAACTTCAGCACAGAACAAGTAGTCTTAAAACGCATCCTCTCTGCTTGCCATCATATGTTTGTTTCTTGAAGCAGTTATGTCTCTTTCATTGGAGTAAATGCAAATTCGTTTTTCTGCCCCCACTTTAGATATTTTTTTTTATTTAGATGTTTGGCAAAGATAAAGGATGATGAGGGAAGCAGCTAAGGGAAACTTCAAGACCAACTTTTTTGAAATTAAAGGTGATGTTAAAAAAACTCACACACACATTTAATTAACCAAAAAAAGAAGAGACATAATGCAAACAAACAGCTTTGTGAATTCTCAGTAACCAGACAGGAGTAAACTACTAATTTATCAGAGATAAGAGGACACTATTGAGACTAATGTGTCCATTGTGCTATTAAGTTATGTACTATACAAAAACACAGCACAGCTTGATAACTAAATGAAATGAATTAATTTATGATTATAGGAGTAATTATAGATCTTTAATTAATTTAAAGTTAGATCTAATTTTGTTTATTAGCTTGAAAATAAAACATGTCAGGTTGCAGTGGAGCTCATTTAACTAGAGGTGGGACCTACAAGATCTACATCCAAAGCAAAGCACAAGCACAGCTAAATACCAAACATGCCTGGGAAGACCTACAATAAAACATAATATAGAGAAAAACTGTCTTTTGCACGCTCTTTTTCTGAAAGAGATTTTTTAATATGTGAAATTACAATATATGTAGTTCATGGTTTTTGTTTGACCTTTGCTGCAAATTCAAAAATCTACAACATAATTTGACAAAACAACTTGGCTTTAACTTTTGGAAAATCAAACAGCTATTACTTTACTTTAAATTTCTTTTTATGCTGTGACTTTGATAAAGTCAAAAGCTCATTAACAGCCCACAGCAGCCGTACCTTGAAGAAGGTCATGGTGGATCCATCTCTCACTGCCCCGTATTCAATCCTTGTCTGTTTTGCCAGGTCATCTGCTGAGTCAATGGGCGCATCCATTCGTTCCACGGTGAGGAAGGCAGCCAAGTTGGCCGTATAGGAGGAGATGATTATTAAGGTAAAGAACCACCAGATACCTCCAACTATACGAGTGGACAGAGCCTTGGGCATCAGCTCTGAGCCTGGAAGCATAGTGAATGGGGACAAAAGGTTAGAAAATAGCTTGAAAGACTCAGCATCATTATGTCACAACCAGTGTGCTACAACCAGAGTGGTAAGTGCAGCTGTATTCAATGTGTAGATGTTCTACAAAAAACCTTGAAAAGAAAACTCAAACCATAAGTGATAATTTGTAAGATAGATTGTACACCTCCTCATTCATGTTTATTTTCTTCCCTTTGCACAACTTGTTTGTAATTCAGAGTAAGAAAAATCATGACAACACAAAAATTACAAAGTAGAATAACCAAATGTGACAAAGCAGAAAACCTGAATATTAAAGAAAAACAAGAAAAACACCAGTTCTAAAATGTAATAAAAATTTTACTTTAACTTTTTTCTTTGTCAAAAGGAAAGTAGCAAAGAAGGAATTTGATTAAAAAATTCAATGTGCAATACTTGGGACCATTTTCTCTAAAGATCTTTCAGTTTTTGTACTTGAAGTGAAGAAAAAGTGGAGAAAAGCTTGACTTCGCTCTTAGAGTGGGAGACAGATTGTGAAGGGTTGTTATCAAAATAATATCTAAGGTAGCAATTATTCTCAAGAACAGCTTCCCACAAAAACCCCTCGCACACACACACAAGACACACATACACACACACGACACTCAGCTTACAGTTCATTTACCATAAAACCTGTCTGAGTTTGTTTGATGCTGCAGTGTGTGATAGGAATCCTGCTACGGTTCAGCGAATCAGAGGATGCTGAAGGTTTGACAGTAATCTGGTTTACAGATCAGACCTTAAATAAACAAAATGTGAAGGCATCCGGCTGTAAATGAAAACTTGCTTGCCTTCTCACTATCAGTACATTTTGCATTTGTAAAAAAAAACTGATAAATGTGACAAATGTGGCGTGCTGTCACAGATATCTCAACGTTTTCACCAGCACAGCCATACTGTTTGGACTAGTGTTGCTAGTGGGGTTTGTCGGCCGTCCAATCAGGCATGTCCCACTTATCCTGTCCAAATCTCCTGCTTTGAGGGAGGTCAAGTTCCCCTGAAGGGGAACATGATTATTATAACAGGGTATGGTTGTAATTCATAGGGAAATGGTTCCAGGCTACACGGAACGGGCATTTGCATATAAAGGGAGGTGAAGATTGTTGTTTTGAATTAAACAGCACAGAGCTGAGTTTACAGTGTGGGTGCAGTCTTTATGGCAGCACAGAAAGGTCACTTGACAGCTCTACAATGAGAAAATCTGACTATATTTTGGAATAATGTTTCAGACAACCTAACAAATTTACTTTAAGTACTTTAAGCTCTGATGTGGTCTCCAGGCAAGAGGGAAATATTTGCTCTTTCAGCTGCACTATACAAACTATCTAGCTGCTGACTTTGCCTGCTGTGTGGTGCTGAGCTTTGTATCATTAAATGGATTTTATTGAAGCTTTTTGGCCGCATATTTTAACCAAAAACAACACTGATGAGAGCTGTGAGAGTTTCAGACCAGAAAAACAGGCTGGTCATAAAACACAATAAAGTTCTGGTTTGGTAACTAGAAGCACAAGACTGTTCTTTTGAGAAGAACAACAGCAGTAATCGTTTCAGTAAGTGCACTAAAAATAACTTATGATTAGAGAAAAGACCCATTAGAGGCCAAAGTTATAGTAAGCAAAAGAGGAAGTGAGTGATATGATGCAACAAAGTCTGGACTTTTAATATCAGATTTTAATTCAAGAGACTGCTGTTTGTTTCTCTTTTGAAACCTTCAGTTAACAGTATTTTCCAAAACCATGACCACAGTCGTTTCATAACCTTAACCTTAACTTTACATTTATTCCTGTAAAAAAGGAAACTAAGATCTCTAGACTTTTACCCTTGAACATCCACATTTTTGTGCCAATTTGAAATAACTAAATAGAAAAGCTGTTAAAAAAATACTGTTAGGCCAAAAACGCATGGATGGTTTGGTGAATTTGTCGGTGGATAATTGAACAAATTGAATAAAAAGTCAAGTGTGCCAAAAGAAGGCAAAAATTTAAAAAAAAAATTAAACACTTAAATCGTAATAAGTTGTGATTTGTCAATAGCTTCACTGGATCACCAGTGATCTGGTGGACGTGAGGGGGTAAATGAGTATTTCTTTTTGGCAAACCTTGATCTCACCCTAAACCTGAACAAGTTTTTTTCAGCCTAAAAGTGACTAAATCTAAACTTCTGCAATGTTCTGAATGGTGCAGTCAAATGATGCTGTCACTTCTTAAGGTGGCGTTGGATTATTGGATACTTTTCGTGTTGTGCTAGAGTGCACTAACAAACAGTATTTTGTATTTTGATTTGAATGAACTCATTTTACATACAAGTGATCATTTGCTCTACTGTTCATACAAAATATTGATTTTTTTTTATCAGTTTAATACCTTGCCTCATGAGAGCTCCAACTCCAAACCAGAAACTGTTGAGTAAAGTGAAATTGTTCTGTATGAGGGTCGAGGACGGGTTGCATGGATGTGGGTTGTACCACTCATATGGAGTGAACCTGCAAGACAATAAAAGAGAAGAGCAAAAAGAGATGAAAGAAAACTCCCACATCAGAAGGAAAGATGCAAAATCGAAAGAAGCCGAGCTCCTTTATGTACCACGGCTAATCTTAAAGGCTTGGGGACACACTGGCCACACACTTAACTTCAACGCTGCCTTCCAGTTCTTCTTCTCTTCACAACGATTTGCATTTTGATTTTCACAACAAATATACGTCTCACTCATGGGTTGCTATGCTAGGTGCAAGCTGTTGGCAGGAGAGCAAAGTAAAGAGCAAGCCCATAATTCTGGCTACTTCACACACACACTGGAAGCCCAGTCTGTCAGTGAAGAGCATGTTTTTGATTTTTTTAGAATAGCTATACGAAATGAGAGAATTACTTGAGTGATAATGTCAATTATTCCAGATTATTTAAGATTTTGATACATTAGGCATGACTCTATCAGTTATTTTTTTGTACTGCCACCATCTCACAGCTTTCTTGGGCTTTCATATCAAAATTTTCTAATTATTAGCAAAAGACCTTGTAGCAGTAAGTAGTCACTATCTATATATCTAACAGTATACCCCCAGTGACCCATCTATTTTTCCAATCTCCCCACATCATGTCATTACCACAAATATAAATCCATCCTCTTACCTGGCAATCACGAAGAGCACACAGCTAACCCCTGTGCAGGCCAGCAGCACATACATCCAGATGTCCGGAGACAGGGGATTAAGGAAGGAGAACACGCCTGGATTGGTGCCGTTAGGTTTGCGGTACAGGATGCTGATACCTAAGGTCATGAAGGGCTTTGAGAAGTCGATGACTTTCTCTCTGACATAGGTGATGGTCAAAGGCGCCACAGCAAGGTCTGCAACCTTTAAAAAGCCAGGAGACAAAGTCATACAATGCAGGTGGGACAGGCGTTTCTCAGGGTCACATATGGCTTCTTCCATTATTTATTCTGTTCCCGTTAATTTAACTGACAAATATCAGTATGTCAACAACATAAATTTGTAAAAGTTTTGTTTTGTTTTGTACTCAAGAACAAACTTTTTTTAAAATTATTATTATTAAATGAGTAATACAGAACAAGATGATAAAAAACATCAAAAGATTGATGGTGGAAAATAGTATTTTTTAGTTCTCCAATGACTTCTGATTGACTATGAGCACAACAGGCTACCAATCAGTGCCAAATGTGCTGTCAAAGAATTTCAGTGTTGTTTATATAAAAGAGTAAAATTATTCATTAGTCATAACTATGATCAACCTGTTAAAATGTTAAAAGCCCCGTTTATATCACCAAAGGGAGCAACTGATCCCATCGTGACAAGACCATTAATTATACTGTACCTCCTGCTGATACATTCAATGAAATTTGGTTTTATTGATCTTTAAACACATTGTCATCTGTGAATCTGACTATATACTAATTTATCTGTACAGTTTATCCACATAACAACCCTGCAGTTAATAATTTTTCAAGACAGCTTATTATTTGATCACATTATTATTATAAGGTGATCAAATATACTCACCTTATTATCCCCTTAAAATCACAGATAACCCCCCATTAACCAAGTAGCTAAAAGCAGCTCCTGCTTAACCAGTTATGATGGTAGAGCTATAGTTAGTGTTAATGTAACTGTTTAACAATATACGTCAGATAGGCCTACAAGGGGACATTTTTCTGTTGAATAAGTACTCTGATTGTTTTAAGTACACTTGTTTAAGTTAGATTTTCTGCATTATTTTTATGTTGATACTTGTTCTTAAATGTACAGTTTGTGAGCAACCAAAGATGTGTGTGGTTTGCAGTGGTGAAGTCGCACGGGATCATGGGATTTGTTTATTTCACTGTTAAAGTTTTATTCAGGTTATAAGTTACTTACTGTAACTAACTGACTGAAAGTTCCCAACAAGTGACAAAATGAAACAAACTGTTACTTTTAATCAAATTTTGTATTTCTCTGAGTGTGAACATTGTTGGAAATGTTTGGGATCAGGTAAGAAAACAAGTCAGAAAATAAATAACACAGACATTAAGAGTAAAAATGGTATATATATTATACATTTAAAAAAATACATCTTCTATCACTGAAAATAATATGTTGCTTATCAACCCAAAATACCTGCTGGATACTAATTTACCTGTAAATAAAAATCCCTGTAGCATGACTGCATGACTGTTGTGTACTCACGTGGTCAATCAGCTCCCGAACCATCCCATTCCACTCTCCCTTGTCGTTCTGGGCTCCATATTTCCCATCAGCCACCAGTCTGACTTCATATGTAAAACCCAAGATGTTGGAGAGTTCTTTGAGAAGGTCCAGGCAGTAACCTTCAAATCGATCATTTCCAACCAGCTCCTTGTCTGACTTTTTATGCATCACGTATGGATTTTCCTGCATTGTTAAAGAAAAAGGGGCAGTTTTCAGGGAATATTCCTTATGAGTTCAAGGCAGCTGGATTTTTTGTCTTAACAGCTAGGCCAGTTTACCTTGAATAAGTATCTTTTTTTATATTCTGTGGCTAAAAATTTATATAAATATTCTTTTTTTCTGTAAAAATTAAATGATCCAGCTCAGATTTGCTTCTTATAACTAGAAATCCTTCCCACTGTCTCTCTCTCCCCTCTCATTGTGTTTCCCTTTGTTGTCCCTCTAGCTGTGCTCTACACATCCCATATGTACTCCCCTCCTTCCCTCTATGTTGTCCTCTGTTTAACCTTCCTCCTCACCAGAATTGTGGTTACAATAAGAGTCCTGTTAGCCAGAGAGTCTGTCACATTGGTATTCTTCTCTCGGTTGGACTCCGTCAGGTTCATCCCTCTGTACGAGTTCCACACAGCAATCTGGGAAGGCAAACAGGGCTATAAATTTATTGAACCACATTTCCTGCTATGATCAGAATCACAGCTAGAAACATTCAACTCCTGCTACTGGAGTCAGTGGGGAAGACAAAACGGCAGTATCTGAACATGTACTTCTGTTAAAGCTTTAATTAAGGCTGCATTTGCTTCATTAGAGATAACTGTTGATGGTTGCGCTTAAAGAAAATAAGCTGATTGATTATTCTTATTAAATCTGACACCAAATATATACAGACTCTGATTCAAGTGGTGTTAGAGGAAAGAAGCTGATTGATTATTCTTATTATCTCTGACACCAAATTTACAGAGGCTGACTGAGTCTCTAAGTCTTAGCAGGAGACTAGAAAACTGCTCGGATACTCTGCATATTAATGATATTTTCTGATTCGTCGAACAGAAAAATGGAAAAGTATAAGGTTAAAAGACCAGACACTCTTGGCTCATTTTCAACCCTCTGCTCCATTCACTATTCTAGACGACACCATTTCCCTTTGCTCAGCTTTGCTCTGATGATTCTGGGCAGAGTGCCGAAAACTTCATTTTTATGTACAGTGGAGATGAAAATGAAGAAGTAGTTTTTTTCCAAACAGAGCTGCTGATTTTTAGCGTCAGGTTAGAAACTTACAGTTATTCTGTAGCAAACTAATGTTACTCCTGTTTTGTGCAGCCATTTTTCAGACTCTAAGGTATCAAACTCATCACGAAACCTCAACTACAAAGCTGTTTTTCACATCAAATGTGAAAAGCTACAATTTTTTTTTATGATTTGTTATTGCTTTGGATTGGCAGGGACATTTGTTGGCTTTTATATTTTATTGCTTGAATCAAAAATTCGGTAAATCTTGCTGGCAGCAGAAAAAAAGTCCAAAGGCAGTCTGCTGGCAAATGTTTATTACAACAACTGATGTATTTAACTGTTTTTGAGAAAAATTACTTTTACACAGAGTTGAAGTAATACATAGAATAATTAGCCATAACTATTTATTGTCTTAGTCATTTTTCAATCAAATGATACTTTGACTTTTCCTTTAGACAAAATTAGACATTCTGTTAAATTAAACTGGGCTCATTATCAAATGATTCGCCAGTTAATTAAGAAATTAATCCACGGGGTAATTGAGTATGATAATGAGGACTTGTCAATCAGCAGGCAGAAGGAGCAGCATGAATAAAGAGAGGGACAGTCAGACGGGGTCGGTAAGGATAGAGAACGTCATGGTGTCTGCTGTCCACACTGTCACAGTAACTGTGAATGAGAGCGGACTAAGCGGCATAATCCAGACAGTTATCAGATTAGAAGAGGCATCTGGCAGCTGGATTTTGACCCTTTCAAATCCCCTCACTGGTTAAGAGCTGAGCAAAGGTCAAGGAGGCTCATGAGAGTGATGCAATAAAGTTAAGTGCATTAAATGATCAAGCTTTGTTGTAGATAAGAAATAAAGGAAGTGATGGAAACAAGCTGTTCCTTTTTGCTATGAAAGTCGCTGAAAGAAAAGTGATGAATTTGGGTATTTTTCGTCAGAAACAATGGCCTGTTCATCCATTCACTGCATAAGAAGATGAGTAGTAGTGAACGCATCAGTACCTCTTATTAAACTGAGCTCTACAGAGGGTACAGTCTTATTTTTCTACAATTTCTCCTGCAGAAAAAGGGCTATGCGGGATTACCTATTGGAAAAGATAACATGCTTTTCACTCCTCATTATGCTCTATCTTATTCTGTTCACCCAGTCAGACAGACAGAAAATGTGCTCACTTATAACCTCGCTAAAAGCACTCCATATCTTCGCTGTGGTACTTTCGTAAGGGTCCACTCTGCGCAGGAGTCCATAAATCTGTCTTATCTCTGGACACTGCAGATGAGCAACGCAGTGAATAAGGCTGGATTGAATTAATTGTATTGTTCTCAATCTCAAAGATAAATGGAAAGAGTGTGAATGTAATTTTGGAGCAGAGTGTGGAGGCTGTTTTGAAATGGGCTGTTTTACATAATCCAGTTGTAAAACAGTGTTATTTTGGGAAATAACATCCACTATGAAACATCAGTTGCACGATTAGAGGGTTTTTGAAGTTTAAGTAATAAAAGTAATCTGACCGAGCCAATGAAATCATCACTAAAATATAGCCTAGGACGGCTTCACAGCATACAGTCATCATCTTTTAAACCCCTAAGTCATGGATTTACTGTGTATAGCCTTGCAAATTTATCATGCGTGCCAGAGAAGCTTCCAACAACAAAGTGTGCTATAAAAACTGACGGGGATTCTCACTCATGCGCTGGGAGTAAAATGTTATCTATGAATCCTAAAGCGCAGCTCTATCCAGAACCAAATCAGACTGGAAAACCGTTACCACAGAGCAGGAGATGTGCTAAGCCGGGGCAAGAAAGCTGAGAGGGGAAAAACTTGTTGGATTTATTTCCATAAATCTTACAACTTAAAGAGAAAATACTTTATTTCCCAGGAGACTTTCACTTTGTTTAGCCCCATCATCCTCTTCAGAATGTATTTAACACTCCAGTGCCCAAGAACTGGCACGACTGCAACGGACTGATAATTCATTTTTCATGACCATAAAGTCAAGCGTTTTATGTGATGTTCTTACCATGTTGTGCTATGTCCTCTGGGGGGAAAGCTTCTGAGGGCTGAAAGTACTGAATGGAATTAAAATTATAGTGTAAATCACTGCTTCTGCACCTTGACAGCTGCTCTCTGCCTACACACACACACTCACACGCACACATGTCAGCTGACAACTGAGACAGACAGAGAGGAAGAACTTTGCCAACTCCTGACAGTAAACTGTGTGTTTGAGGGGATAAATTAATTCTACATCCCTTCTTTGAGTCATCAAATGGATTTTAGGCGACAGGTAGAGATTTAAAGTAAAGAATATTTAGTTTGCACTTTGGAATTTACAGTATATTTTGTCAGACTATATTAAGAAGTGTAAATGATAAGAACGGAGCTAATGATGCTGATAATGCTCTTAAAAATTGATTAATTTCACCTGAGCAGAAGGTATTAATTAAAACAAAGTTTTGGAATTGCATTGGAGTGACTGTTTAGCTCCTGTGTCATCAAAGGGCAACAAAGAAAATTCAGTCCTCTCACAGAAAGTCTTGACTCAAGCTGTCGTCTCCTCGGCTAACTGGATCCCTCTTGGCTGCAATTAAACACTTCTAGCCTGCATGATATCCATGAAAGTACGAAGGCAGTCTAAGAGTGAAGCACTTTATAAGTGGTGAAGTGACAAGTCTCTCTGAAGAAGTGAAATTCACCTATTTCTTTCTTATTACTCACAGCCTGTGGAAACTGAAAGACATCACACTAAGTGAATTTGCAGGAATTACTTACTTCTAATTGACGTATTGTTAAGCCTGCTTTTATAAAAGTGTATCATTTATTTTTTTTAGACCACTGCTGACAAAAGTTTTGAAAAGTGTCAGGGCAATGTCTGGACCCAAACACAGGGAAAACTGAAATGTCAAACATGTGGCCTTGCTGTATACAAAATCAGTGAGGAGAAACAAGGTTGACAGGGCAAGGAGCAGGGAGGTGCGTGGCATACAGAGTGAAAAAAACAGGGGAGAGAGGGGTGGTGGGGCTGAACAACAAAGGTATGAACCAAACACGGCACTGGCACAAACCTTGATCCACCTTTTCGTGAGGCGACTTCCACCCTCCACAACCCCCTTTTGAAAATATGAAGAAGGCAAGATAAAGCATAGACAGCGTGGAGAGAGAAGATCAGTTGCTGCAGCAACATTGATATTCATGTCTGGACAAATGTAAACCAAATAATAAACGTGTGGATGGATTATAGGAAATAAATCTCCATAGTACCTCTCTCACTTCCATACACACACATACATACACATGCATGCCTTAATGGAGTGAATCAGGCAACGTTGAAGCAGCATGAGAGTGGTGTAATTGGCTGTTCCAGACTTCTATACTCACCCTGGCAGTGCCATCCTCTTTGAGGCTGATGATGTCCAAATCAAAGTCTCTCCTCAGGCCATCCGTCTTATTAAGAACAATGTGCCCTGTCAGTCCATCCCACTGTGCCTAAGGGGAAGAGATGCAGAGGGAGAGAGAGAGAGAGAGTAGTGGGAGATGGTCTCAAATGCTCTCTGAGTTCAGAGTGGAGCCTCTTTGGAGCTCTGGAGCAGATTTCCAGAAGGAGAAGTGAAGGAGCTCCAGTGGCAGCCTGAAGAAGATGACTGAAAGACTCGCCGAATCACATCAGGTAAAGACTGTGATATGTCTACACTGTGTTTTGGGGTTCCATCTTAATATGCATATATTCATGATGGTTGATAATTATTTTTACACACATAATCTTATTGGGTTTTTTTCCGTGGAGAT